>JAVMKO010000013.1:34487296-35094796 GCA_032164245.1 Sternotherus odoratus | reverse complement strand
TATCTAGACCATCCTTGACAGGGGTTTGTCTACCCTGCTCTTAAAAATCCCCAATGACGGAGATTCCGCCACCTCCCTGGGCAATTTATTCCAGCGCTTAACCACCCTGACTGGAAGTTTTCCCTAATGTCCAACCTAAACCACCCTTGCTGCAGTTTAAGCCCCTTGCTTCTTGTTTTTAACCTGAGGTTAAGAAGAACAATTTACCCCCCTCCTCCTCCTTGTAACAACCTTTTATGTGCTTAATGCATCAGGTTGTCCTGAGGGTGGGGCATATGTTGGATCTCCAGGCTACTGACAGTCAAGTAGTCATGTTGGATGCCAAGTTGTTGGCCGTTAGGTCGGCATGATGAATTGCTATATTGCTGGCTGTTGGATAGTCATAATGAGTCTCATGTTGCTGGCCGTCGGGCAGCCATGTTGAGCAGCCATGTGGGGCGGCCATGTTGAGCGTCCATGTGGGGCAGCCATGTTGTCAGCTTTTTGTCAGGCTTGTTCAGTGACCCCGTTGTTAGCTGGGAAGGCATTTCGGATGCCCTGTTGTTGACTGTGTCTGTTGGATTGCCATAGTGTGTGGCCATGTTGTTTGTAGTTGGATAGCTGTATTGACTTGCCATTTTGTTGATAGTTTGGCAGCCATTTTGGTTACCCCTATCTGGGAAGTGAAGGGCATGTTTGGTGAGTATTGTTGTCCATAATTCCAGCCTGATTTCCATAATTTGGCACAGTATTTGTGCCATGACTGAGGGTTTTCCTAGTTTTTGGGTAAGCATCTTAATGCGTCACAGTTCTGGAGATTGTGTTGTCAATGGGTCAGACATGTTGGGAGACTATATTTTCGGCAGTCGTGGCACGGGGTGCCCTGTAGTCAGTTCGGAAGCCATATTTTTGAAAGCTGAGATGTTTGATATCAGTCTTGAAGCTGTGTTGGCTCCCCGTGTCAGCAGCTGGGTAGCGATTAATATTTATTTGTATTATCATAGTGCCTAGGAGCTGTTGTCCAGGCCCAGAGTTCCAGTGTGATTGGCGACCCATATTGAATGGCCATGTTGTCATAGTAGGGAAACCATGTTGGAGGGCCATATAGTCGGCAGTTGGACAGCCACGATGGGTGGCCATGTTTGTAACGGGGAAGCCATGTTGTTGGTAGCTGGGCAGCCGTGTTGGGTGGCCATGTTGTTGGCCGTTGGTCAGCCATACTGCGTGGTTGTATTCGCTGAGGGATTAGCCATGTTGGGCAGCCGTAGTTGGGAACTGAATGGCATGCTGGAGGACTGTGTCATTGGTTGGTTCCTTGCCATACTTTTGTCTGCTTACGTCTTTATGCATCTCGGAAATTTTCACCCCTGACCCTAAGGAAAATTAGAGACTGTGCAGAGCTCACCTTTTACCCTCACGAGGATAGCGTCACTCCAGATGGACCTGATCCAAGACCGGCCTTGCTCTATCGAGTAGCTGCACCGGAACGACACCCTGTCCCCAGGCTCTGTGAGATTCTTCTTGTAGATATAACTTCTCCCGGATGAAGCAGGGGCAGAGACGCAGTAATTATTATTTTTAGTGGTATTGATGCAGTAATCGAATCCTTTAACTCTATCCACCGAAGGAGGAGCAGAGCACTTAATCTCAACTCTGTCTCCGGGGAGGTACTCCTGCTTCTGGGAGTCCAGGGACAGGGACGGGGCCGCAGGGACACCTGGGAAAGAAAAGCTTCCATTGGCATTAGTTGGGAAGGAAGGCAGAAGCAGCAGCCAAGAGGGAAGCCCACAGATGCCCCACATCCAACCCTCAGACATGGACTACCACCAGGCTGGGCCAAAGAGTTAGGCCTTTCCCTCCTGCAGCATACAGGCACAGAACTGGGAGGTGGGGCCAGAGAAGAGGAGGACAGGGGTTGGGCAGGAGGTGAATGTTTTGAAATGATGAGGCTTCTTCCTAAACTGGCCTTTTAAGACCTACGGGGATGATGCCCCCTCAAAAGCACACCTGATGATGTACCCCACCCTCCCCTCTAGGGGGCAGTAGGGTTCCCATCCAGCCTCTGGACTCCCTGAGCTGAGAACCTACCAACTTGTTTCACCTATGGGACCCCTGGGCCACTCTGGGGTGGGGCTGGCATTGGTGCTGGGCTGGATAAAGCAGGAGTTTGGTGTGTCCAAAGGGGGGGGGGCTAACAGGGGATCCCCACAGACCCACCCTCCCTGGGATTCCAAACCCCACAGAATAAGCATGAGCAGAAGGCGAATTCTCCTCTGGAGACAACCCCACCCCAACCGGAGTCATCTCAGTGAGCACAAGGGTCGGCGTTACCTGCAGGGAACACCGGCCTGGGGAGACTCTGCAGAGCGGCTGAAAGAGAGAAGAGAAGAGAAGACGAGTCAGAGATCTGGGGGGTGTCAGGAATGCTAGGGAAA
The DNA here is from genome assembly GCA_032164245.1 of Sternotherus odoratus. NCBI lineage: Eukaryota > Metazoa > Chordata > Testudines > Kinosternidae > Sternotherus > Sternotherus odoratus. The sequence continues at coordinate 35,092,382 of JAVMKO010000013.1, read as the reverse complement.
GGGCAGGGGTAGAGGGAGAATGGGGAGTGGGAAATGGGACAGGTTCCCCCCGCGGGGGTGCACTTGGAACCGAGTACCACTGATCTCACCTGACCCACCAGCCTGGGTTCCCCGAGCCAGTCAAGCCCTCGCCCAGACTTCAGCCTACACCTAACCAGCGCACAACCAGGCAGGGACACACCCAGTGCAGCTACACACACAGATCCTGACATCAGCCCTGCCTGGGAAGGCGCCGCTAAGGAACTGCTAGTGCTCAAGTGCCCACTGCCCTTGAGAGGGTAACCTCCACTTTGTCTCGCACTGCCCAGAGAACTCTGCAGCATAAGCTCATGAAATTCGCCCCCTCCCTCAATGGGGAGACGAAATATACAACAGCTTTCTGCCCTGGGTTATAATTTACACACACACACACACACACACACACACACACACACACACACACACACACACACACACACACACACACACAGGTTTTAGCCCAAATGAAACCAGTTTATTAAGTACAAACGATAGATTTGAAGTGATGAGCAGGTATAGCAAACAGATCAAAGCAGATCACCTACCTAATAAGACAAATACGCCATCTAAGCTTAGTAAACTAACGAAATTCGACATGAGCAGCAAAATTTCACCCTACATGTTGTTTTAGGCAGATTGCAGAGATTGTTGAAGGCCGGCTGCCCTTGCTTCCATCTTAAAAGTCCAGCTATTCCTTTCACAGGCTAAACAACCCATCAGCCCTTCGCCCCTAGTTCAGTGTTTTTGTTTCTTGGTGTGCTGAGCAGTCTTCTCTCTTGGGCGGGGAGGAGGTGAAGAGCGAACCACGATGATGTCACTCCCCTGCCTTCAATAGTCTTTGCACATGGCGGGAATCCTTTGTCCCCCGGTTTGATCCCCACGCCCAGTGAGTGGAAAAACACAAGTGTTATCATGGAGTCCAGTGACTAGGTCACATGACACTGCAGCCATAACTCAGAGGTTGTTTGCAGCATCCCCAGGAAGGGTCCTCAGTGGGTGAAAAACATCTTCTAAGACCTATTGTTCTCCCTAATGGCCACTCCCAGGGAGACATCTAGACTAGTTGCATTCTGCCCAGTGGGCGTTCCCCAGGTGTAGACACATTTGTAATAGATGCATAGACAATATTCCCAGCTTCAGGGATAAAAATGATACATGCATACAAATAGGATAATCATATTCAGCAAATCATAATCTTGTCAATGATACCTCACAGGACCTCTCTTGTATAAAATATGCCATCGTTATACCATAATCATATCATAACAATATCTCTATGAAGAATATAGGGTTGTAGTGTCACAGGATAGTACAGAGGAGAAGGAAAGCAAGCAAGAAAAAAGACACAAAGGAAAAGAAAGCAAGCAGGCAAGGAAGCAAGAAATATAGAAAAGAGCTAGAACAAGAAAGCAGAAAAACAAGCAAGACAAAAAGAAAAGCAAGAGAGAGTAAACAGGAGGATGGAATTCAAGCAAGAAAAGAGACGGAAAGAAGATGCAAGAAAACAAACACGCAAGAAAAAACAAGACGCAAGACAGCAGTCAAGAAACAAAAGAGACGGAAAGAAGATGCAAGAAAACAAACACGCAAGAAAAAACAAGACACATTCAAGACACAAGACAGCAGTCAAGAAACAAAAGAGACGGAAAGAAATAAAAGAGATTGAAGGAAAAAGCAGGAAAGCCAGCAAGAAAAGAGAGAGCTTGCAGGGACGCAAGAAAGAAAAGAGGGAAACAAGCAAGAACGAAAAGCAATTGAAGAGGAGAAGCAACATAGAAAGAAAAACCAGGAAAGCCAGCAATATAGAAAAGAGGCATCATTAAAGCAAGCTAGAAGGAAAAGCCAAAGCAAGAGAAAGACATGAAAGAGAGAGAAAGAAAGAGCGAGAAACAGAGAAAAGCCATCCAAAGAGAAAAGCAAGCAAGACAGGAAAGTGATTGAAAGGAAAAGACAGGAGGAAGGAGGGCGAGCAAGCCAGCAAGGAGAGAGCTAGAAGAGAGCCCAAGAAAGGAAGCGGGCCCAGGGGGGGTCACTTACCCAGCAGCGGCAGAAGGAGAGTTAGCGCCATACTGAGGGAGCTGATCTGTCTGGGGCTGAAGGCTGGGTTCGGAGGCCCTGTCTCTGCCCAGGGAGGGGACGGGCTCCCTTCCCGTCAGATAGCCCAGCATGGATGTGACACCCTGCCTCTGCTTCCTCCGCGATGCGGGAGGCATCCTGACACCCCAGCCATGATCACATGCCGGGCACTCGGGGAACGTGACAGTGGTTGCTGACCACAAACCTCCTCCCTGTATTTCCCCTGCTCCCTCAGCAGCTTGCAAGAGCAACGTGACCCTGGACCAGCTCAGCTCAACGCGGCGTTACCCACCCGCAGGACCTTCTCCCGCCGTGTGGGGAAACTGAGGCACGGCGCCAGCCTTTTTACAGGCTCCACTGGCAGTCCCACCCAACACAAGCAAACTAGGGAAACGTGGTCTAGGTGAAATTATTATAAGCTGGGTGCACAACTCAACTGAAAGAGTAGTCAGCAATGCTTTGCCATTAGAGCAAGAGGGTGGGTGTCCTTAATGGTGTCCCACCGGGCTTAGCCGTGGTCTGGTACCAGTCAATATTTTCCTAAAGGACTTGGAGAATGGAGAGTGGAGAATAGGCTTATCAACTTTTCGGAGGACACCAAGGTGGGAGGGGTTGCAAGCACATAGGAGGACAGGATTAGAACTCAAAACAACCTTGACAAGTTGGGGGAATTGGCCTGAAATCAACCTTGAGGTGCCACCAGACTCCTCATTGTTTTGTGGCTACAGCCTAACACGGCTACCCCGCTGATACTTGAAGTGCAAATAATTTCACTTAGGAAGGAAAAATCAAAGGTGCAGCTGCAGACTGGGGACTAACTGGCTTGGAGGGTCGTACCGCTGACAAGGAACCGGGTGGATCACAAATTACAGCCCCCAAGGTGATGCAGCTGTGGAAAAGGCTAATATCATTCTGGGGTGTATTAACAGGAGTCTTGTATGTAACACACGGAAGGTCATTCTCCTACCCTACTCGGCACTGGTGAGACGTCAGCTGGAGAACTGCGTCCAATTCTGAGATTTTAGGAAAGATGTGGACAAATCGGAGAGAGTCCAGAGGAGAACAAGAAAAAGGATCAAAGGTTTTGAAAACCTGACTTACGAGGAAAGGATTTTTTCTTAAATGGGCTTTTTTAGTCTTGAGGAAAGAAGGCTAAGGAGACCTGATAACAGTCTTCCAACATGTGAAGGGTTGTTACAAAGAGGGCGGGGATCACTTGTTCCTCATCTCCACTGAAGTTAGACGAGCGTCGGCGGCAAGGGAGATTGAGGTTAGATATTAGGGAAAAGTTTCTAACTGTCTGGGTAGTTCAGCTCTGGAATCAGCTTCCCAAGGAAGGTTGGGGAAGCCCCATCATGGGAGGTTTTGGAGACCAGGTCGGACGAACCTGGTGGAGATGGTCTACATGGTCCTATCTCAGTGCACGGGGCTGGACTTCATGACCTCTCCAGGTCCCTTCCGGCCTGCAGGTCTCATTTTATGGAATCATGGGAGAGGCGGCAGAAAGACCATAGGAGGTTAAAAGGGGGTTTAATGACAAACAGGACACAGGAAATTTACAGAGATTTACATCAGCTCGTTTCTGGTAAAGGGGAGATTTTCTGAGAAGTCAGAATAGAAACTCCTCCCTTCCTTTCCAACCGTCCCAGACTCTCTGCAGCAGGCAAAGAGACACAATCCCGTCTCGTTTTGCCAGGGAGGATTTCGGCTGGAGACCTGGTGCGTGCCCTCCAGCGTGAGGGAGACCGTGGGAGGATATGCACAGTGAGTGTGGTAAGCTTCACAGATCGTCATTGGCCCTATGATGTTGCGGGGGACACAGAGTCAAGGGGCTGATGGGGTGTGTGTGTAATTTCCCCTGGAGGTTAAAGAGTGTCCGGGTTGATCATGGCCAGAGGTATAGGTGAGTAACTGCTGATGGAACCATCGTTCTGGGCTCTCCTCCTCTGCTCCCACTTGAAACCTACCAATGAGAAAAGCAAATCAGTCACATGGCTAATGTACTTGGGGCGGTCATAGTGTGTTTCTATTGCACCTTAGGGCTCTGGCTCCGAAGGGGAAAGGGTGGCGTGAACTTAGATGGGAGACCAACAAGGGATAGCAAAGCAAGGCAGCCAGGAGGGGGCATTGTAGGTAGCTCAGTAGAGGGCACATGCCCCTGGGAAAGAGTGCTGTCTGCAGTGCCCCCTTGCATCACTAGGGGGCGCTGGGCTGCAGGGAGTGGAGGCTCCCTAGGGGCCATTCTTGCATTTTAATCAGCGCTGACCCCAATGCACCAGCATAACACTAGGGGGTGCTGTGATGCAGGGAGTGGGGGCTCTCCCCTGATAGTGTTGACCACAGTACCACAATGTGGTGTTAGGGGGCGCTGTGCTGCAGGAAGTGGGGGGAGGGGACTCTCCCCTGATAGTCAGTGCTGACCCCAGTGCCCAAGTGTGGTGATAGGGGGCGCTGTGATGCAGGGGGACAGGCAGGGCTCAGTAGGGGGCGTTTTCTCCTGCCAGTCAGTGCTGAGCCCAGTGCCCCAAGATGGCGCTGTGCTGGGTGAGCTCAGTAGAGGGTGTGTCACAGCAGAGAAATCATAATAAACCTGGTCTGCTGCCTGGAAGGGGAAACTGAGGCACATGACCTCATGGCATTGCTGTCTACACTCTAGAAAACATCAATATCTGCATTGAGTTTAACACCAGTTGGAAGAGCAGAAGAGTTAACAATACTGAACGGTTACAAAGAGATGCTTTCTAGCATCCCGGTGGAGGCCCACTGGCTGACTCCTGAAATGACCAGACTGATCCACAAAGGGTTAAAAGATAAACAGAACTTTACAGGCGCTCATGGGGGGACCAAGACAATGCTTAGCAACACTTGATTGTTGTATGGTCAAAACCTCTGGAGGGGACTAAAACTCCTGCAGTGAACTAAGGGGGGTGGGGTGATGCTCTGTACCCCAAAGGAGCACCGTGGAACCCTCAGGTTCACCATTTTAAAGTCTTCATCTGTTGAACATTAATGTCCTGGTGGATTGTGTGTGTACTGTCATTGGATGGGAAGCTGTCTGTGTTACTGAAATATGTTGTGAGGTTGGGAACACCTCCAACCAGCCTTTGGGGTACAACAGTGGAGTGGCCAGGCAGCATTAATGGCTCGTTAACACCCATCAAGGAGAAAATCTACTATCCCAGCGACTGTATACCATGGAGACTGCTTGACCAATGGGGACGACCCGATCACAGCGAAGATCTTATCAAGAAGGTATACAAGTGCCATCATCACTTGGCCTCACTCCCCCCACAACTCAACATCTGGAAACCTGTTTGGAGGACAAAGACTTCGATCTGGGGGAGGCAGGTCCCCGGCTGGAGACGAGTCCTAGCCTGGGTATTGAGAATCTGAAACCTGCTCGTACCCTCTGTCAAGGTGAGACCCGGCTGGATTCAAATCCTGTTTAGTTTGTGGAACTCAGACGGTGAATTTATTTTTGTTTCTTAAGGAACCCACTTTGAGCTCTGCGCTTGCGCCTTATAATCACTTCGACCCCGTCTTTCTGGCGTTAATCATCTGTTCTATATCTTACCTAGAACAGGGGGGTTTGGTTCAGGTGCCTGGGGGGAATCTCAGCTCAGGTTAGAAAGGTTGGCGCGTGTCCACTTCTGTTGACGACGTGGGGAACGAGGTAATGAGCTTACCCTGGCCAGGCTTCTGACGAGTGCAAGTTGATCCAGCTCCGGGGGTGCTGGGGGAATTGGCTGGAGCCTCCCTTTTGATGTTTCATGAGTGCCTGGGAGCTCATTCATGCACCCCAGTTAGGCCTGTCCCTGCTTGCGGATGGTGCAGGGCCTGTCAGAGGTTTGTGACTTGACAACAGGTCACAGTGGGAGAGCGTGTGTACCTCATGGGAACACCCTGCACCCCCATGTTCATCCTTGCAACATGATTGTGTGGTAGCCAATGCAAAGTTTGTCATGGGTGTCTTCAGAAGACTCATGCTGCACTGAGCGTGGTTGTTACAGTGATGTTGTAGTAGTTGTTGTTATAAGTTACAATTTCATGGATATAATTATGAGGCTGAAAATGTGTCCTCGTGGCTTAAAGCAAGCCCAGGCAAAAACTCTCTAAGAGCAGGGTTCACACCTCATCAGGGCATGGATCGGACAAACCCAGAGTCAAGGACCTGAGAGACCAAGCAGATCACCAGATAACACCAGAGGGGAACCTCACAGAGGTGTCCCAGGTTGATAGGACAGAGGGCTCAGCGGTCACACAGTCCGGGTTCCACCCAGAGGACTCCGTCTCTGTGCGCTCTTCCCGTGCAGTCACTCCCTGGGAGAATGCGCCAGCATGGCACTAGGGGGCGCTGTGCTGCAGGAAGGAGCTGGGAGGGTGATCTTGCCACAGCTGTTTTTCTATGGATAAGTCCTGACCCCTCTTACTTATTGTTGTTGTAGCACCCAGGAGAAACACCTCGTGGAGAAGAACCCCGATGTACTAGGTACTGGACAAACACCAAACAAGATGGATCCCAATAACACTCCCTCCTTCTTCCGCCCCCCACTCTATGTAGTCTTCCCCGGACTCTGGCCGTAAACTCTGGTATATCCCCAGACCTACTGACTTGAGTCTGTTGTCCTAAATTTCTCCACCCCAGCTACTTCCATGAGATCTAGCATCCACCTTTGCCCTTCCACTCATTTGCGCAGCTGATTGCAAGCGGCTGCGTTCCACCCTAGAGGTGGCTGCATCTCAGCCTCAAGCGAGCGATTGCCAGCAGATGTCTCAGTGCACCTGTTGGCCCAGCTACTCCACCCCAGAGTTGGCTGCATTTCATCACCAGTCGTGTGATCTCCTGGGACTCTCTCTTGAATGCCTCACCCTGATCTCTCCCGACAATCTGGGGGCTGGGAGCTGCAGGGCCCCCTGTGCACGGTCATTCCATATGCCTGGGTTCCATTCCCCGTCCTGGCATCTATGCCCTGAAATCACAATCCTTTGCACCTTGTAACTACCCAATTACCCAGGATCCATTGCAGCAGAGCCTCCCTCCTGTAAACTCCCCCCAGTCCTTTACCCCAAATTACCTACTGTCCTTTGCACTGAAGTCCTGTATTACCAAATCACCCATGATCCCGTGCAAGGCAGGCCTGCTTTAGCCAATTACCCACAGTCCTTTGCAATAGGGTCTTGTGATCCTAAATTAATCTTGGAGGGGGTGGGGGGATACAATGCTCCAGAATCCCCTAGGATGTGGAGACTTGAATGGTCATCCGGGAAGCTTGGGCCCCATTCCCCATCTCAGTCTCTCCCTGACAGGGACTGAGAGCTGCATCACCATGTAGGGGTGAGCGCCCTGGGCTGCCAACACGGATGCCTGGGTCCCATTCCCCATCCCCCTCCCTGCCTCCCCACACACCTTTCCTCTTCCTCTGGCAGAGAAAGATGAGCAGCAGCAGCAGCAGGAGACCCACGGCAGCACCGGCGCACCCAGCCACCAGGGGGATGGGCAGAGACCAGATCCCTAAGAGAAGGGGAAAAGGGGAGGTGTTAATAGCCTGGGACAGGAGAACAATGAATAGGGATCAACTACGACCTCCACTATACCCACCCGGGGCAGGGAAGTATGGGTGTCCTCCCCTTTAAGGGAAGATTTTCTGCCTGCCAGATGCTTTTGGTACCAGCCATGGTGACATGCTGCCACCTGTGGGTCAATCGGAGACACTGCAATGGGGGGATGATTCTCCTTACTGTCCTCTTTAAAGTTTGCAGCCCAGGTCTCTCCTTGAAGGTAGGAGGGGGCTGCTGGTATGATCTTGAGACAGCTTTATTTCGGGGGGCTATTAGGGGCATTTGGAGGCCTCACCCTTCATGCTGACGTTCACCGGTCAGTTCCTGGGGGATGAGACCCACGTCCTATTCATGTTCTCCTGGTATCTATACTATATAATGGGCACTAGGGGCAGCCGAGGGTGGAGTAGGAAGGGGGCCTATACTGTAAATAGACACTGGGGGGCAGCATAAGGAATGGGAGTTGAGCTAGTCAGTCATTCATTACACAGCTGCATCATTTCACCAGTCCTTGAAAAGATAGCTGTGTGTGTGTCCCCCTGTTCTCCCCACTGCAGGACTACGGAGCGCATCTTCAATGGCATTTGGAGGTTTAGGGGCAGCCTCACCTTCCATGGTGACGTTCACAGCCCGGCTCCTGGGGGACGGGATCCACCTCCCGTTCACGTTCTCCTCGTACCCGCAGGTGAATTCCCCGGCGCTCGCAGCACCAGCCCGGGGGAACGTGAGCATCATAGAGTCAGTGCTGGGCTCCATGCTGCTGATCTCAGACTCCGTGTTCCCGGGGACGATCTCGGCCCCATCCTTGTAGAAGTGAAATCTCCACTCGCTGGCATCTCCGGGGGCCGTGCAGGTGATGACTAAGGGGACCCCCTTGCTCACCACTCCAGTGCGGGGATCCACCCTCAGCACTGGCAAGGGAAGGGGACCTGAGGGGAGACAAAGTGGATAGGTCAGTGGGAGATCCACATTGGGGAAACTGGTAAAAAGTCTGATATACTGTATAATGGGCACTAGGGGGCAGCAGAGGGTGGGGTGGGGAAGGGGTTGGTCATTTGGTGTAATGGGCACTAGGGGGCAGCAGGGGGGGTGGGGAAGGGGTTGGTTATTCAATGTAATGGGCACTAGGGGGCAGCAGAGGGGGGTGGGGAAGGGGTTGGTTATTCGGTGTAATGGGCACTAGGGGGCAGCAGAGGGGGGTGGGGAAGGGGTTGGTTATTCGGTGTAATGGGCACTAGGGGGCAGCAGAGGGGGTGGGGAAGGGGTTGGTTATTCAATGTAATGGGCACTAGGGGGCAGCAGAGGGGGGTGGGGAAGGGGTTGGTTATTCGGTGTAATGGGCACTAGGGGGCAGCAGAGGGGGGTGGGGAAGGGGTTGGTTATTCGGTGTAATGGGCACTAGGGGGCAGCAGAGGGGGTGGGGAAGGGGTTGGTTATTTGGTGTAATGGTAGGCTGACCATATTTCCTTCAGACAAAAACGGGACATTGGGATGGCAAAAACGGGACAGGGTGTGTGGGGGGGGGGCATGGCCCCACCTGGGCCCCCCAGCGCCGGGCGGGGGGGAAGCAGAGGGGGATCGGGGGGGATGGATGGAGGAATAAGCAGAACAGGGATGGGGGATGAAGAGGATGGAGGGAGAGAGAGAAGGGGGGATGAGGGATGAAGAGGATGGAGGGGATGGAGGGAGAGAAGGCACGAAGGTGAGAAGGGAGAGGATGCATGGATGAGAGAAGAGATGGGGGTAGGGAGCAGGGGGGATGGAGGAGGCAAGGGACAGTGAGAAGGAGGGATAGAGAGAAGGGAGATGGAAGAGGAGGCAGTGGACGGAGGGAGAGAGAGAAGGGAGGAAGGGAAATTCAGTTATGTGATTGAGTCATAAAACTCGGCCGGCAGCCCCCCCGCCGGTGCCCTCGGTCCCCGGCTGCGGCTCCGGACAGCTCCGATCTGCTGTCGGCTTCAGCCCGCCGCCCGCTGCCGCCTCCTCCTCTCTATTCCTCCTTCCCTCCTTCTCTCCATCCCTCCCTTCTCTCCATCCCCCTTCTCCATCCCTCCCTTCCTCCCTGCTCTCTCCCTCCGTCCGCTGCCTCCTCTCCCTACCTAAGGACTAGTATCAGATGTCAAAGTCTCCGATGAGCGCAGTTTCCTCATCGGAGATTTTGACATCTGATACTTGTCCTTAGGTAGCAAGATTCTTCACCTAAGATCTTGGGAGTCCTGCACCTGCCCCAAAAACGGGACAAAATTGATATTTTTGACAAAAAGACGGGACAGTTCAAAAACATGAAAAAAACGGGACTGTCCCGTTCAAAACGGGACGTATGGTCAGCCTATGTAATGGGCACTAGGGGGCAGCAGAGGGGATGGGGAAGGGGTTGGTTATTCGGTGTAATGGGCACTAGGGGGGCAGCAGAGGGGGGTGGGGAAGGGGTTGGTTATTCGGTGTAATGGGCACTAGGGGGCAGCAGAGGGGGTGGGGAAGGGGTTGGTTATTCGGTGTAATGGGCACTAGGGTTACAGAAGGTCTGGGCAGGGCAGCGGGGGCTCTATTTATAAAAGGCTCTACGGGACGGGATAAGGCTGGCACCTGAGTTGGGGGGCCATTTATTAGACCTCTGCATCACCCCAACCATCACTCTCCTTCACTAGACAGCTGAGCGTGTGCACGGTGCCCTGTGTGTCCCTTTGCCCCCCACTTCAGGAAGCGCTGACTATATCCTGCATTGAATTTGGGACTTTAGAGCTTCCTCACCCTTCACGGTGACGTTCACCGGATGGCTCCTCGGGGACGGGACCCACCTCCCGTTCACGTTCTCCTCGTACCCGCAGGTGAATTCCCCGGCGCTCGCAGCACCAGCCCGGGGGAACGTGAGCATCATAGAGTCAGTGCTGGGCTCCATGCTGCTGATCTCAGACCCCGTGTTCCCGGGGACGATCTCAGCCCCATCCTTGTAGAAGTGAAATCTCCACTCACTAGCAACTCCGGGGGCCGTGCAGGTGATGACTAAGGGGACCCCCAGGCTCACCACTCCGGAGGGGGGATCCACCCTCAGTACTGGCAAGGGAAGGGGACCTGAGGGGAGGACAAAGTGGATGGGTGAGTAGGAGATCCACATTGGGGAAACTGGTAAAAAATCTGCTATACCGTATAATGGGCACTAGGGGGCAACAGAGGGTGGGGTGAGGGTTGGTTATTTGGTGTAATGGGCACTAGGGGCAGCAGAGGTTGGGGTGGAGAACGGGCGGCTATACTGTATAATGGACACTAGGGGGCAGAAGAGGGGGTGAGGAAGGGGTTGGTTATTCGGTGTAATGGGCACTAGGGGGCAGCAGAGGGGGGTGGGGAAGGGGTTGGTTATTTGGTGTAATGGGCACTAGGGGGCAGCAGAGGGGATGGGGAAGGGGTTGGTTATTTGGTGTAATGGACACTAGGGGGCAGCAGAGGGTGGGGTGGGGAAGGGGTTGGTTATTCGGTGTAATGGGCACTAGGGGCAGCAGAGGGTGGGGGTGGGGAAGGGGCGGCTATACTCTATAATGGGCACTAGGGGGCAGCAGAGGGGGGTGGGGAAGGGGTTGGTTATTCGGTGTAATGGGCACTAGGGTTACAGAAGGTCTGGGCAGGGCAGCGGGGGCTCTATTTATAAAAGGCTCTACGGGACGGGATAAGGCTGGCACCTGAGTTGGGGGGCCATTTATTAGACCTCTGCGTCACCCCAACCATCACTCTCCTTCACTAGACAGCTGAGCGTGTGCACGGTGCCCTGTGTGTGCCTTTGCCCCCCACTTCAGGAAGCGCTGACTATATCCTGCATTGAATTTGGGACTTTAGAGCTTCCTCACCCTTCACGGTGACGTTCACCGGATGGCTCCTCGGGGACGGGACCCACCTCCCGTTCACGTTCTCCTCGTACCCGCAGGTGAATTCCCCGGCGCTCGCAGCACCAGCCCGGGGGGTGCTGAGCACAGAGACATTCCTAGCGCCGGTGCCGGGCTCCTGGGCGCTGACCTCAGACCCCGCGTCCCCTGGGACAAGCTTGGCTCCGTCTTTGTAGAAGTGAAACCTCCATTCGCCGGCGTCCCCGGGGGCCGTGCAGGCGATGAGCAGGGGGAGCCCCTCGTTCACCGCTCCCGAGGGGGGATCCACGCTCAGCGCTGGCCGTGGAGGGGGATCTGAGGGGAACAGCAACGGGGAGACATTAGCAGGGGAACCACAGAAAAGCAGCGGCTATACCAGGGGTGGCCAACCTGAGCCTGGGAAGGAGCCAGAACGTACCCTGTACGTTGCCCGAGAGCCACAGTAATACATCGGCTGCTCCCCCTTAGCTCCCCCCGCCCCATTCCCAGAGCCTCCCACCCACTGGGAGCCCCACCGATAGCGCCTCCCAATCAGCTGTTTCATGGCGTGCCGGAGGCTCTGGAGGGCAGGGGGGAGGAGCGAGAGCACAGCAGGTCCGGGAGGGGGGGAGGGGTGGAGCAGGGGCAGGGCCTAGGGCAGAGTCAGGGGCTGAGCACTGAGCACCCCCTGACACACTGGAAAGTTGGCGTCTGTGAGGTGCAGCCCTGGGGTCGGTGCCTGGACAAAGAGCCGCAGATTAACCTCTGAAGAGCCGCATGTGGCTCCTGAGCTACAGGTCGGCCACCCCTGGACTATACTATAGACTGGGCACTAGGGGGCAGCAGAGGGTGGGGTGGGAAGGGGCGGCTATACTGTATAATGGACACTAGGGGGCAGCAGGGGGTGGGGGTGGGGAAGAGGCGGCTATACTGTATAATGGACACTAGGGGGCAGCAGAGGGTGGGGCGGGGAAGGGGCGGCTATACTGTATAATGAGAACTAGGGGGCAGCAGAGGGTGGGGGTGGGGGAGGGGTGGCTATACTGTATAATGGGCACTAGGGGGCAGCAGAGGGTGGGGTGGGGAAGTGGCGGCTATACTGTATAATGGACACTAGGGGGCAGCAGAGGGTGGGGGTGGGGAAGGGGCGGCTATACTGTATAATGGACACTAGGGGGCAGCAGAGGGTGGGGGTGGGGAAGAGGTGGCTATACTGTATAATGGACACTAGGGGCAGCAGAGGGTGGGGGTGGGGAAGGGGCGGCTATACTGTATAATGGACACTAGGGGGCAGCAGAGGGTGGGGTGGGGAAGGGGCGGCTATACTGTATAATGGACACTAGGGGGCAGCAGAGGGTGGGGGTGGGGAAGGGGCGGCTATACTGTATAATGGACACTAGGGGGCAGCAGAGGGTGGGGGTGGGGAAGAGGTGGCTATACTGTATAATGGGCACTAGGGGGCAGCAGAGGGTGGGGTGGGGAAGTGGCGGCTATACTGTATAATGGGCACTAGGGGGCAGCAGAGGGTGAGGTGGGGAAGGGGTGGCTATACTGTATAATGGACACTAGGGGGCAGCAGAGGGTGGGGTGGGGGAGGGGTGGCTATACTGTATAATGGACACTAGGGGGCAGCAGAGGGTGAGGTGGGGAAGGGGCGGCTATACTGTATAATGGGCACTAGGGGGCAGCAGAGGGTGGGGTGGGGAAGGGGCGGCTATACTGTATAATGGACACTAGGGGGCAGCAGAGGGTGGGGTGGGGAAGGGGCGGCTATACTGTATAATGGACACTAGGGGGCAGCAGAGGGTGGGGTGGGGGAGGGGCGGCTATACTGTATAATGGACACTAGGGGGCAGCAGAGGGTGGGGGTGGGGAAGGGGCGGCTATACTGTATAATGGACACTAGGGGGCAGCAGAGGGTGGGGTGGGGGAGGGGCGGCTATACTGTATAATGGGCACTAGGGGGCAGCAGAGGGTGGGGTGGGGAAGGGGCGGCTATACTGTATAATGGGCACTAGGGGGCAGCAGAGGGTGGGGTGGGGAAGGGGCGGCTATACTGTATAATGGACACTAGGGGGCAGCAGAGGGTGGGGGTGGGGAAGAGGCGGCTATACTGTATAATGGACACTAGGGGGCAGCAGAGGGTGGGGTGGGGGAGGGGCGGCTATACTGTATAATGGACACTAGGGGGCAGCAGAGGGTGGGGGTGGGGAAGTGGCGGCTATACTGTATAATGGGCACTAGGGGGAGCAGAGGGTGGGGCGGGGAAGGGGCGGCTATACTGTATAATGGACACTACGGGGCAGCAGAGGGTGGGGTGGGGGAGGGGTGGCTATACTGTATAATGGACACTAGGGGGCAGCAGAGGGTGGGGCTGGGGAAGAGGCGGCTATACTGTATAATGGACACTAGGGGGCAGCAGAGGGTGGGGTGGGGGAGGGGCGGCTATACTGTATAATGGACACTAGGGGGCAGCAGAGGGTGGGGGTGGGGAAGGGGCGGCTATACTATATAATGGGCACTAGGGGGCAGCAGAGGGTGGGGCGGGGAAGGGGCGGCTATACTGTATAATTGACACTAGGGGGCAGCAGAGGGTGGGGTGGGGAAGGGGCGGCTATACTGTATAATGGACACTAGGGGGCAGCAGAGGGTGGGGTGGGGAAGGGGTGACTATACTGTATAATGGGCACTAGGGGGCAGCAGAGGGTGGGGTGGGGAAGTGGCGGCTATACTATATAATGGGCACTAGGGGGCAGCAGAGGGTGGGGCGGGGAAGGGGCGGCTATACTGTATAATGGACACTACGGGGCAGCAGAGGGTGGGGTGGGGGAGGGGTGGCTATACTGTATAATGGACACTAGGGGGCAGCAGAGGGTGGGGCTGGGGAAGAGGCGGCTATACTGTATAATGGACACTAGGGGGCAGCAGAGGGTGGGGTGGGGGAGGGGCGGCTATACTGTGTAATGGGCACTAGGGGGCAGCAGAGGGTGGGGGTGGGGAAGTGGCGGCTATACTATATAATGGGCACTAGGGGGCAGCAGAGGGTGGGGCGGGGAAGGGGCGGCTATACTGTATAATTGACACTAGGGGGCAGCAGAGGGTGGGGTGGGGAAGTGGCGGCTATACTATATAATGGGCACTAGGGGGCAGCAGAGGGTGGGGCGGGGAAGGGGCGTCTATCTATCTTCTATATATATAAAAGTCAAGTGGTGTATGTATGTATGTGTGTATGTATGTATATACGTATGACTGCGAACTCCTCCCGCACCGTTTGAGCCAGAGACTTGAAATTTGGTACAGTGAGGGGTCTTGGGGTCTAGATGCTGGTAAGGGTCGAAATTTTCGGATCTCACCTCTGACGCCCCCCAGGGGTGAAAGTCTTTCAGGGCCAATCACATCAGCTGGGCGGTTAGGTGGTGATGATGTCATAATACCCCCCTCCAACAGACACCTCACTCGCTCAGCTCACCCCTCCCTCCTCCAATGGAACCCCGGAGATCCCTCAGTTCTCTGCCCCTCCCCCCCCCCCAACGGAACCCCGGACTCCATAAGCTCTGTGCCCCCCCCCCCCCACCTGTGAAGGTCCCCGGAATCCCTCGGCTCTGGTCCCCCCCCCCGCGATGGATCCGAGTTGGGTTTGGTGGGACGGTAAGTGAGGTGGGGGTGTCAGGTTCAGTCGGGGGGTGAGGTGGGGGTGTCAGGTTTGCTTGGGGGGATCAGGTGGGGGTGTCGGATTCGGTCGGGGGGTAAGTGAGCCGGGGGGTGTCAGGGTTGGTCTGGGGGGGGGGGTGGGAAGGTGTCTGGGTGGGTGAGGGGTGAGGTGTGGGTGTTGGGTTTGGTCTGGGGGGTGGGTGGGTGTCCAGACCAAACCCGACACCCCCCCGGCTCACTTACCCCCGACCGAACCCGACACCCCTACCTCATCCCCCCAAGCAAACCGACACCCCCACCTCACCCCCCACCAACTGCAACACCCCCTGACCAACCGCAACACCCACACCTCACCCCTCACCCACCCTGACACCTTCCCATCCCCCCAGACCAAACCCGACACCCCCTGGCTCACTTACCCCGCGACCGAACCCGACACCCCCACCTCACCCCCCCACCAACCGCAAAACCCCCTGACCAACCCCAACACCCACACCTCACCCCTCACCCACCCCGACATCTTCCCAACCCCCCAGACCAAACCTGACACCCCCCTGGCTCACGGTGCACTGTGTAGCACACAGATTACTAAATACACTGTTCGGTCGGCGGGTGAGGTGGGGGTGTTGGGTTTGCTCAGGGGGTGAGGTGGGGGTGTCGGGTTTGGTCGGGGGGTCAGGTGGGGGTGTCGGGTTTGCTCAGGGGGTGAGGTGGGGGTGTTGGGTTTGGTTGGGGGGGGTCAGGTGGGGGTGTCGGGTTTGGTTGGGGGGTAAGTGAGCCGGGGGGTGTTGGGTTTGGTCTGGGGGGGGTGGGTGGGAAGGTGTCGGGGTGGGTGAGGGGTGAGGTGTGGGTGTTGGGGTTGGTCAGGGGGTGTCAGCTGTCTGCCCCCTCCCCACCTCCGACTGACCCAAGCAACGCCGGGCACTTTTGCTAGTACTGTATAATGGACACTAGGGGGCAGCAGAGGGTGGGGTGGGGAAGGGTGGACATGCAGGGTGGCAGTGTTTGAGAACCAACCACTCTGTTGCCTTACCGAGCTGTTGGTTGCGTTGTGTGTGTGTGTGTGTGTGTGTGTGTGTCCATGCTCTAGGAAGTGTTGATTGTACCTAGGGGTGGATTTTATTCTCTAGGGCAGCCTCACCTTTCAAGGTGACAGTCACAGCCGGGCTCCTGGGGGACGGGATCCATCTCCCGCGCTCCTGCTCCTCGTACCGGCAGGTGAATTCCCCGGTGCTGTTGGGACCGGCCCGCGGGATGCTGAGCACAGAGACGGTCATCGGGCTGGGGCTGGGCTCCGTGGTGCTGTCCTCAGACCCGACGTCCCCAGGGACGATCTCGGCTCCATCCTGGTAGAAGTGAAACCTCCGCTGTCTGGCGTCCCCGGGGGCCGTGCAGGTGATGAGTACGGGGTGCCCTTCGCTCACCACTCCGGATGGGGGATCCACGCTCAGCGTCGGCGCTGGAGGGGGGTCTGAAGGGGGCAGCAAAGGCTCAGGGTCAGCCAGGGCAGGAGATGGGGGAAAGTGGAAATGGGGCTCGGAGAATGGAGCAGGTGCATCTCCCCTCCCTCCAGGACTGTGGACAGGTTATTGGAGCTGGAACTGGGACGTCCTTCCTCAAAACCCGCCCTTGGGTGTTGCTAGCCATTGGGTTACTGTGTTGGGCAGCCCTGCCCCTGGGACCCCATGCGTCTCTGCCTTTCATTGGTCAACCAGACTGGTCACCATGTTGGCAGCTAGGTTTGGGCAACCAGGCTTTTTCCAGTAGGGTAGGGATGCTGGGTTGTCAGGCTGCTGGCAGTTGGACAGCCATGGTGGGTGTCTGTTTTAGTAGTTGGGTGGTACGTTGGGTGGCCATGTTGTTGCCAGTTGGGTGGCCATGTTTATTTGGTCGAGCGTGAGCAGCCATTTTGGATGGGCATGTTAGTATTCTTCCCAGAGCCCGCACCCCAGACCCCCCCCAACCCAAACTCCTTCCTAGACCCCACACCCCTCACCCCCTCCCAACCCAAACTCCTTCCCAGACCCCACACCCCTCACCCCCTCCCAACCCAAACTCCTTCACAGTCCCCACACCCCTCACCCCCTCCCAATCCAAACTCCTTCCCAGACCCCACACCCCTCACCCCCTCCCAACCCAAACTCCTTCACAGTCCCCACACCCCTCACCCCCTCCCAATCCAAACTCCTTCCCAGTCCCCACACCCCAGACCCCCTCCCAACCCACACTCCTTCCCAGACCCCACACCCCCTCCCGCACCTAAACTCCCTCTCAGAGCCTTAGGCAGGTGGGGAGTGGACTGGGGGGGGGGCATGAGTGACATTGTTGGCCTGCTGGGAAGATTTGAGCACTGGCCTGGCCCTATTGAGTTGGAGACCCCTGCTGTAGGTAGCGTGACAAAGTCAGGCCAGCCGGCTGCAGGACGGGGGGCTGGGAAAACAGGTGTGTCACCCCGAGAATGCTAATGGTCCCTGTTCCTTCAAGCTGGGAAGGGGTTACTTCAGGTCAATGAAGGGCTGCCTGAAACCTGTTAAAACCTCTCTCCAGGGAGGGGGAGAAGACAAATCACTGCAAACTGCGCCTCTCCCCATAGGGGAGACACCCCAGTGCCTGATTAGGGGAAGGCCTGACACCCCGGGGCCAGGGACAGGACAACACCTGCCGCAGAGATGGGCAGATAGACTCGTTGCCCCTTGTTTGGCGGAGGAGCGCGCCTCAGGCCTGCCCCAAAGCCCACTGGGAAGGTTCTGATAAAGGGAGACACGCTCCAGGGTGGGGCGGATTTACCCCCGGCCCTGCCAGAGGAGGGAGCTCGAAGTCCGGCGAGGCTACCGGGGTGCCTTGCCACAAGAGATGGTTAGACAAGCAGCCAGACCTCACCTTTGACTTTGATGGTGATCCGGTTGCTCTCCTGGGACTGGACGAAACGCCCGGCCTTGCTTGTGTAATAGGCACAGCTGTACAATCCCGCACTCCGCGGCTCGGTGATGTTCAGGATGTAGGTGTGTTTCAACCCGGACGACACCCGGGCCGAAGCAGCCCAGCCCATATTGCTGTAGTACTGGAACACCGCCACCCGGTCCTTGGCCGGGGGAGCCAAGCAGGTGAGGCCCACGGTGTCTCCGAGCAGGTATTCGGCCTTCACGGGCTGCAGGGAGAAGGCTGGGGCCGGGTGTGCAGCTGGGGAACCATGGCTCCATTAGCACCAACCCAAAACCGACAGAGACCCGTCCGCACCTAGACACCCACCCGTGGGCCCTCCAACGGGGGACGGCTCAGCGGGGGGCTCCGGTATCACAACCCTTCCCTCAGGGCTTTGGCTTCGGAGTCAGGGGATTCAGGCAGAAGAGTCGGCTTCCAGGAGGGAATCTCAAGATGGCGGCTTGACTGTGACCTTCCTGAGTCTGCCGAGAGCCTGAACCTCTCGCTGGGAGAAGGGACAGCTGCCCTGCGTGTGACAGGGGTGAACCCTTGGGAGATTGAAGGGTGGCCTCAGGGCTGCCCCATGGCGTGACGGAAGGGGGTGCAAGAGAAAGGGGAGTTGGGAACTCCAGGTCAGGCCGTTTCCTCTGTGAGCAGAAGTGTCCACAATGGGCAGTTTCCCTCCACCAGGGAAAAGTGTTGGCTCAGCTGTTCCCAGAACTGAGCTCATCATCCTCAGCCCTGAGTTCCCCTCCACCCACGTACACACAACCCTCCTCCCCGCCAATGTATGGCTCCCTCCCCTGTAGAGGGGCCTCGTCTTTCATGGCCTGGCCAGCGCCTCTCTGGTGGGACCTGGGCTGAGACCCTCCCCATTCGTCTCACCCGCTGTGGGATGGGGATGGGGTTAGGTCAGAATGAAGTGAAGCTGGAAAGAGGGAGTTGGAGACCTCCGGACTCAGATACCCCCTCCCTGCACTTCCACATCCCACAGCTTCAATGGGGGGAAAGACCCCACCCCGCCCCCCAAGACATCCCCACCCCCAGCGGTGCCATCTCGGCGAGGGCAGGAGTCAGGATTACCTGCAGGGGACACCGGCCGGGGGAGGAGCTGGAGAGCGGCTGAAAGAGAGAGAAGAGCCGATGAGACCTCAGAGAACACAAGAGATGGGATGCCGGGGAGGTGGGTAACAGGAGAAGACAGACAGACAGACAGGGACGCCACTCACCCAGCACAGGCAGAAGGAGGGTCAGCGCCATGCTGAACTGGTCTCCCTGGGGCTGGGAGCTGGGCTCTCAGCTCAACCACCAACCGGCTCTCCCTCCACAAGGGTGACTGACCCTTTTCTATGTCCGTCCCACGAGATGGACAATCTCATGACAGGATGCGTTGCTCATCCCTCAGCCCCCCCCCTCCCCAATCTCTGAGCCGTCACGGGCTCCCACCCCACCCAGGAAATCCTGGAGTGACCACAATCTTGGGCTCTTCCCCTCCTCAGATCTTTTTTTCCCTCCTGAATGGCCACAAATGCCACCGGCCCTTGTTCTGTGGACCATCCACGCCCCTTCTGCTGCCCCCTCCCAGGTCGGAGCGCTTGTATTTCCCCCTCTGCCCTGCGCAAGGGTCCCTGCTCTAGACTCCCAGCTGTCACCCCTGTGGGGTGGAGATGCACATCTCACCCCCCCCCCGCATCTGGGGATTTTCCTGACTGCACAGTCTCCTCCCTCCGGCGAGTCCCTCTATCCGTGCGCCTTTGTTTCCCCTCAGAGTCTATAAACAACACGATTGTGCATGGTTTCCAGTAACCACACAGCACTTTCTGACCAAGCTCCCCGAGTCCCACGGGGGGAGCACTACTGGCGAAACACAGAGCAACAAACCACCGCCACACTGTGACGCTGCACCCAGAAGGCTTTATGGAAATATGTGTAAGGGAACTGTTATCCCCTTACTAAGACTCAGTGGGGTGTTTTGATTATTTATTAGCTCCCAGGACCTAAAGGGGGAGGGTCAATGGGCAATCAGGACCCTGAGACTGACGGTCCCCAGGGGCAATGGGGAGAGGCCAGCACTCCAGATTAGCCTGATTAACAGGGAGGGGAGGGTGGGTCTGTGACGAAGTGGGAGTACTGTGTGTGCGTGCCTCAGTTTCCCCTATGCATTTCTTGGGCGTCTATGTGGAGGGAAAGGAATGTGTAGCTGATGCAGAGCAAAGCCACTGCAGGTGTTAATGGGTGAAGCTGTAACTTGACCCCAGGTGTGGGAGAGAGGTCAGGAGATACCTGAAGCCCGGGAAACCAGACAAGGGACAAAGGAAAACAGGGAGTGGCTAGAGGGGGTTGGGTCAGTCTGGGTCTAGCTGGGAAGAGGGAGAGAAGCCAACTCGCTCTCTGGCCCCAAGATGGATCCAGCGGAGGGCTCACGCTCGCTCACTGCATGGTCTGTGTTGGACCAGATGGAAGTCATCGAATAAACCTGGGGAAGAAGCAGGAGCCCAGAATCTGGGTCTCATTCTCCTAGCACCCCAGAACGACCTGCCTGACTGGATGGGCCCTGTTGAGACTGAGAAGCTGTGAGTTGGATGGTTCCTGACATCTCAAATAAACCGTCTATTCTGCTGGCTGGCTGAGAGTCACGTGGGACTGTGGATTTGGGGTGCAGAACCCATGGGCTCCCCCAGAGGCGGGCTCGCTGGGGGAAGCACACGGAGGGGCAGAAGGTGCTGAATGCTCCGAGGTCAGACCCAGGAAGGTGGAAGTGGGGACCCCTGAGGGAGCGGTTCCAGACCATCGCCCGGGCGCTCCAGGACAAAAACGAACAAGGAAGAAATAGAACGGTTGGGAAAACACATCACCCTGCTCCGTGGCAGGGAGCATCCCACACAATGTCTCTGGAGTGTCAGGACAGTTCACAGTCTGTTCCTTGTAGGGCTCAGGCCTCAGTACAGCTGAGGGTTTGCATCCTACCCCGATGTTGAGACAGGAAAAGGCCAGAAAAGATCTCGACTTATTATGGCCACCCTCACGTAGGTCACCACTTCATGTTTCCCCTGGAATACTGACCCCAGATTCTCCCAGTATATACGGGGGGTGGGAGGGGGGAGTTTCTCTCTCTTTTCTCTGCCCCCTCACAGGTCCTGTACATGAGCCATGACATCCCACTGGTGCCCCAGCACCCCGCTGTTCATAAGTGTCTGGAGTCTGATGCTGTCCAGGCTCTCTGCTGTCCCTGTGATCCCTCGGATGAGCCTCTGGAGGTGCTCGCCAGCTGGAGCCCAGGAAGTAAAATTGCTTTGCCACATGCAGGGATTCTATGGGAATGGGAACCACCCCCTCGGCCCTGCATCATCACTACCAGTTTGAACGGAACAAACACACCCACTGCCAGTCTCCTGGGTGGTGAAAGGTGCAGGGAAGCCCTGGTTTCCTCGGCTGTTTCGGGAACAAGCATGCCCTGTGTCATCATTTTCATTGGAACTCAGATACTTTCGTTACCCGGAGAGGAACTGCAACTGCCTCTGATCAAAAATCTTGCTCCCCTCTGACATTTAAAAGCCCTAATTTCAGGACTCCATGTGTTGGGATTAAATCAACAAGAACATTTGGTTTTTCAACCTCAGACTTCTCGGAAGGAGGTTCACATCCACTTAGAGGGCATGAATCACTCTCACACTGCACATGTGTACCTTGATTAGAACTAGCCATAAGGATTGGGATGAATGGGTAACCTGGGAATAAGTCTCACTGTTCCTTCAATGTTATCCAGGAAGAGGGGTCTGTTATGGTCTATGTTGGTAAAGCATGTGTGTGTGTGAGAACAAAATGTAATATTGTATTGATTAATGGACATTGGGTCCAACCCATGGTGCCTTACATTAATCACTGTTTCTGTAATGTAACCACCATTGTTAGTTGTAATTGTGGGGTAACAATGGTGGTTACATTACAGAAACAGTAATAGTAACAACAGTAATATTAAGTTTAATAGTAACAACAGTAATATTAAGTTTACCGTGTGTGACGGTGCTGTTCCTGGTGGGATCCAACTGTGAGTGTCAGATCAGGACAGATTGCTTCCAAAGGGGCAACCGCAGCCCAAAGCTGGGGTTTTTCCACATTAAGGCAAACCAAACCAGCTAAACAGAAAAGACTTTGGTTTCGCCCCACTGGCTAACCACAAGTCACACAAGCAATTCCCTTAGACATTCCAGCTTCCCAGTATCACCCCCACCAGCCACCTGTCCTGGGGATCAATGGTTGTGAAAACCAATACCCCAAATAAAGAAAACGGTTCTCCCCAATTCCAAAGAATCAGGCCCCAGACCAATATACAAATCAGATCTTCCCACTAATCACACTGTTGCCAATCCTTTAGAATCTAAAATCTAAAGGTTTATTATACAAGGAAAAAGGTCTAGGTGAGGGTTAAGAATGGTTAAAAGAAATCAATTACATGCAGTAATGGCACATCTCTTGGTTCATGCTCGCAGCAAAGGTAGAATAACTGCAGGTTCAAATCAAAGTCTTTAGAAAGCATTCCATTTAGGAAGGGGTCAGCACCTTAGTTCAGAGTTCACCTGTGTAGCAAAGTCCATTCAGAGCTGGAAGCAAGACAGGCTGCAGGCTAAAGGTAAAGACAAAATGGAGGACGCTTCTTCCAGCTTTTATAGACTCTGTCTTCTGTGCCAAGACCCTCCTCCTTCTTTTGCAGAGTCCGGTTGCAAAATGGAGGTTTACAGTCACAAGGTCCAATCACCAGACTCTCCAGGATTCAGTTTCTGACCAGGCAGTTGACATTCCTAGAGCAGCTCGGGTGTGGACAGGCAGATACAAAGTCCATTGTGTGGTTGATGTCCCTTAATGGCCCATCAGCCAGGCCAGCCAAGTTAACAACAGCTTGTCTGAGATTTCACAGGCACCTTATATCCAGTATTCATAACTTTAATTTCAAAAAAGATACACACATTAATGGCATATTCATAATCAGCCCTTCATAACCTGGTTGTAGGCACCCATTATGACCCCCTGTACATAAGATTTGGTGCCACTATAGGACCCTGGTTGCAGCAATGATTTATAGGGTCCCAAATTATTTCAGTAACATGACACCGTTCCTATATGGACTGTACAGCATTTAAATGCCTATCCTGAGCTCTACAAGGAGGTTTCCCCCATTTCACTGGGATTGGGTCTCACTGCCATTAAGGGACTGTTAACTCATCCCTCTTTACAAGCTGAGCTGCAGAAGCTCCAAACTCTGGGGGAAAATGGCAAACTTGAGATTCATCACCACAACCAGGAGATCTCTAGGCTTGTAGCCACAGTTAAAAACATAGGCCATCATTCTTGGTGGGAGACGTTGCTTGGGTGGAGCCCCCGTGCAACGGGTCTTTTAAATATCATGCTTCACCCCATTGTGGTGATCATTGGTTTCCAAATTATACTAGCAATTGGTCTGATTCTGCTTGTTTGTTGGATACAAAGACTGATGCAGCGACTGCAATGGATGGAAAATCAGACTTGGTACCACGGAGTAAGAATGTGATGGGGATACTCGCTCAACGCAAGCACCCCATCAATGGGGAGACTTGATACCAGGCAGCTCTGTGTTTTTGGGAACCAGGGCACAGTTTGATACTAGTCCGCTCTGTGTTTTTGGGGAACCAGGGCTCATGAAAGACACTCCCCGCCCAGTCTCTGTTTGAAACAAAACTGATCAGAGAAAAGGTCTGCAGAGAACAATGAAGGGTGTTGGGAGACATGCTGGGACCCCTCCTGACAAGGTGACAAGAATAAGACATCTTGATTAGCATAAGGATTGGAGAACTGAGACTACTCCCCATGCCTCATCTGCATGAAAGATGGACAGGAATTAGCATGAAGAATGAAGAAAAGAGAACCACACTGAATTCTGGGAACTAAAAAGCAGGGATGCACTGCATTCTGGGAATCCCTGCTCCAAATGC
The DNA here is from genome assembly GCA_032164245.1 of Sternotherus odoratus. NCBI lineage: Eukaryota > Metazoa > Chordata > Testudines > Kinosternidae > Sternotherus > Sternotherus odoratus. The sequence goes on along the minus strand of JAVMKO010000013.1, from coordinate 35,068,357 downwards.
TAATGGACCTTCGCCTGTACACACCCAGCTCAGCAATTATCAGACCAATTCTAGTAATAGATCTTTGATTGATATCCAAAATACTGAAGCAACCTGGTTACATTGTGAGCTCCCTGAAGAAAACACCTCCCATAGCCAAGAGTGATCAGCTCCTATTGTCTATCCTAAAGAAAACCCTTGAATCCCCAGTTTACTCCTAAACAAATCTTTGTTCTCCCTTGAACCTTTGTATTTTCTCTATAAAACCCCCTACCTGTGCCCCAGTCAGTGTTCTGATGCTAAGACCCAAACTCTGCACCAGTTCCACTCCATCATCACCTAACTGATCCTGCTGGGGACTCTGCCAGTCTCCTACCTTCAGGACCCTGAGCGGCTACCATCACCTGGGAACCCCGACTAATTCATGCTGCAGGAGTGGGGAGATCCCCTTTTCTCTCTCTCTCTCTCTCTTTCTCTGTTTTCCTTCCTGTCTCAGGAATTACCCTTTAATAATGGATGCTATGCTGGTTTAGGCTCTCTTTGTCTGGTTATCATTATTATGCAATAAATAACCCTTATGGTGAAGTTGGTTGTTTCTCTCTTACTCTCTGAATTTTACTCATTTGTGTCTGTAGCTTCCCCCATTTACTCCTCAGCAACGCTTCTTTTACCTCAGCTAAAAGATCCCTGTAGTGTTTGGTCATCGAGTTGGTTACTGTGAAAGTGGGACAGAGACGTGTTCAACTTGGGGCACATAAGGGGGGGGCAGCTGAGAGTGCTGCTCAACTCAGCCCATTGAGACCAGGAGCACATAAGGTATCAGCTTGAGAGTGCTGTTTAACCCAGCTCACTGAGCACAGGGACACATAAGGGGATCAGCTGGAAAGTGCTGATTGACCCAGTCCGCTCAGACTTGCTCTGTTAGTGTGTGTGTGTGTGTGTGCGTGTGTGTGTGTGTGTTCATCTAGTTCTAGGGCTGGAGGACCCCAGCCCCGGGGAACCTAGCGGGATAGCTCCACTGGGAGGGGACTTGCAGAAGGAAGGAGTAGAGCTCCATATAAACACAAGTGACATAAGCAGCACATTAATAGAATTACAGAACTACCCCCCCAGAAGAGTAACCTGAATAAATAAGCATACCCCAAAGTAACGGGCACATTTGGTACCACCAGCACATCCCCAGATCTTCCCCCAGAGATGTAGGGCTTCACCTTCAACACACTGGATTAGATAAAACAGAAAAACACGATTGTTAACTACAATGAGACACATTTCAAGAGACTACGAACAATGAATCATCGAAGTCAGGAATTGTCCCAAGAAAAATGAAGATAAAATGCTTCCTCGTATCTGCTTAGGAAACTATCAGCCGTGCAAAGCAACTTTCTCATCCTGTGCTGCAGCAGATGAATCAAAATCCCCTCCCCCAGAGTCCAACAGCTGTTTCCTTTGTCTTCTCAGAGGCAGAGAATGAGGTGGGCAGGGATAGCGAGGGGGTGTTCGTGTCTTGGGGTGTTTGTCATTCCTTCCAATAGTTTCAATCCCTCTCTTGAACAATGTTTCCAACTGAGACCCAGGAGCCAAACAGTCTCTGTGGAAGGATGTTCCCTGCTGTGTTTTTCCACTGGTTGGAATTTCCTTTGTTTTCCCTTCCTGCCTGATGACTCCGTTTACTACTTAAATGCAAATTAAGGGAAGCACACGTTCCTTCCTTTGGTTGGACAGACCTGCCTGGGCAGGGCTGTGAAGTGTTCAATAAATATTTCTGTTCTGTAGATATACAGATGATATAGTCTAAGCATATGATGATGATAACAGTCTTTCTATTCCACTAGTATCTCTGGAGGATGCTAAACAGAAGATACTAAAGTTAGATATTTTAAAATCAGCAAGTCCAGATAACTTGCAGCCAAGACTTTTAAAAGAGATGACAGGGGAGCTTGCCGGACTTGACCGATTGGATATTTTTTCTAAAAGATCCACTCTAGGAATTATTTTGGGAAATCCCTATAGTCCGTGTTATCCAGGTGCTCAGACTAGGTGACCACAATGGTCCCTTATGGCCTTGGACTCTATGAATCTATGTGGGAAAGAATTTGCTGGTCAAAGTGGAGGAAGAATCATCCCATCTGCTGGCAATGCGGAGGATATGACACAAACCATATGAGAGGTCACACAAATACCAGGTCCATAAGGAGACAGAGACTGAAGTGGGTTGGAGTAAACTTTAGTTTTATATTGTTTATTTAGTTCATACAGCTTGGAATCAAGTGGCAGATGGGAGCTGTAAAAGGAGAAGATAGGGCAGCTTTCTTTCTTTCTTTCTTTCTTTCTTTCTTTCTTTCTTTCTTTCTTTCTTTCTTTCTTTCTTTCTTTCTTTCTTTCTTTCTTTCTTTCAGCAGCCCCCACCTGAGCAGTGGAACCAACAGTCACAATGTACAACATGGAAAATTACAAAAGCAGGCAAAAATATATTTTGTGTTGCATTCCCGGTACTGCACAGTGCTCCAACGCACATGACCAGGGAAGAGACCTGCAGCATATTTAAAGCAAATAGGTTAAGCTTCACAACGCCCCGCATGGAAGATGGAGATCATGAACACCATTGGGGAAACGGAGGCAGGGGGTGAGGACTATTGGGCCTCAGCATCACAGACAGGTTGGAAGGACTCATGCTAAAGACCTTTTGAGGGTCTTCTTTGGGCTTGGATCTCCGTCCTGTGATTCTCCTAGGAACCTGCAAACAAAAAGTAAGAACACGGGAGTCTACACCACGCTTCAGTCCCACCCCTTACTCAGATCTCCAGCTAAGGGTGGGGGAGGGCGAGTACTGAGGAAGGGACAGATCTGCGGGGGTCACTGACTCACCAACGCTCTCCATGGGGCTCTGGGCTGCAGATAGTAGGGTGCGCGGGTCGCTTGGGGACGCTTTCCCCCTGGGAGTCAGGGTGACCCCACTTCCTCGGTGCGGCGCTGTGGGAGGGAGCGGGGCGGGGACTCAGTAAGTGGCAGTCAGGCGCCATCTCAGGGAGGCTCTAGGGGGCGCTGTGATGCCGGGAGCCCCACGGCCTCCGGCTGGAGGGTGCCCCCCAGCGTTCAATCCCAACACGGCGGATTCCCCATTTCAGTGCCCCTTTGCTCCCCATCTGAAATGGCTGGGCTGCTCGCATGCACCCAACACACCCCAGAGGTGGCTGCATGTCAGCTGACGGGAACAGAGTCTCCGACCTAGCCAAGCTGTAGCCGCGGGACTGGTAGGTGCCACCCTTCCTCTGCACCTGACCTTGTCTGGGCCGAGACGCAGAAGGGGAGAAATTTCAGCCACGGTGCGTCCTTTCAGGCCTGGGGCCCAGTCCCCAAGGCCCTGCCAACCAGAGCTGCCTGCCCCAGAGGGCGCCGCTTACCTTCGCGCTGCATCAGGACGTAGGTGACGAGGAAGATGAGGCTGTTGAGGGTGAAGAATGAGCCCCCCACGGCCAACTCCCGGGACCAGCTGCCTGTGGGGAGGAACCGTGATGGTGACGGAGGGGCAATGCATTGGTCAGAGACATATATATATAGAGAGAGTGTGTGTGTACCTGCACCCTCTGCTGGTGGGGCCGGGCCCTGCGGGGTGTGTGTGTATGTGTGTCCGTCCGTCCGTCTGTCCATCCCTGCTGCAGGAGGTGAGCCCTGCTCTCTCTCTCTCTCTCTCTCTCTCTCTCTCTGTATTTGTGTGTGTGTCCCAGCTGTCCTTATGCCCCCCAGAAAGAAAAATGAAAACATGGACCTTGTTCCAAAATGCCCAGCATGGCAAAATTGTGCATGTCTGGAGATGAGACTGGAAGGCGGGACACGAAGCAAAAAAGGGGCCAGGGAAACCTGTGAAACGTATTATGCTGGACAAAGGATACACAAGTTGTCACATTACTGAAATAATTTGGGATCCTATAGATCAGTGGTCCCCAACCTTTTTTGCGGCACGGACCGGATTTCTTTTATCTTCGCCGCCGCGGACCGGCTGTATGTCCGCCGAAAAGCCGCCGAATTCACTCCGAAAAGTCAAACTGCGGCTTTTCGGCGGACACTTCCGGGAACGTGTCCGCGGCCCGGTAGCGATCGATCCACGGCCCGGTACCGATCCGCGGACCGGGGGTTGGGGACCACTGCTATAGATCATTGGTGCAACCAGGGTCCTATAGTGGCACCAAATCTTATGTACAGGGGCTCATAATGGGTGTCTACGACCAGGTTATGAATGGCTGATTATGAATATGCCAGTGATATGTGTGTATCAGTTTTGTAGTTGAGGTTATGAATATTAGTTCTGGACTGTCTGTCTTTCCAAATATTGGGCTCTGCTGGGGGAGGGGGGGGAGGGGGGGACATTCCAGAATACTGGGCGTCAGCTTTGCTTGAGATGGTACCATCAACTACACAATGAACTTTGTCCACACCTGAGCTTCTCCAGGAATGTGACCTGCCTGGTCAGAAACTGAATCTTGGAGAGTCTGGTAATTGGACCATGTGGCTATGAACCTCCATTTTCCAATTGGGTTCTGCATAAGAAGGGGGAGGGGGGTCTTCACCCACAAGAGGAAGTCTATAAAACCTGGGAGACACTTCCTCCATTTGGTCTTCAATCGCCAGCCTTCAACTAGCACCTACCTCTGGATGGGATTTTGCTACACGTGGAAGCTCTGGCCAATGGATTGAGGACCCATCCCTGGAGGGGATGCATTCCAGAGTCTTTAATTTGAACCTGCAGTTTATTTTACAACTGCAAGCCTGAACTAAGAGATTTGCCATCACTGCATGTAATCGATTTCTTTTAACCATTCCTAACCCTCACCTAGACCTTTTTCCTTGTATAATAAACCTTTCGATTTTAGATTCTAAAGGGTTGGCAACAGCGTGATTTGTGGGAAGATCTGATTTGTATATTGACCTGGGTCTGGGGCCTGATTCTTTGGAATTGGGGAGAACCGTTTTCTTTATTTGGGGGATTGGTTTTCATAACCATTGATCCCCAGGACAGGTGGCGATACTGGGAAGCTGGAGTGTCTAAGGGAATTGCTTGTGTGACTTGTGGTTAGCCAGGGGGGTGAAACCAAAGTCTTTTCTGTTTGGCTGGTTTGCTTTACCTTAGCGTGGAAAACCCCCAGCTCTGGGCTGTAGTTGCCCCTTTGGAAGCAATCTGTCCTGATCTGACACTCACAGTTGGATCCCACCAGGAACAGCGCCGTCACACAAGCCCTCCGGCCTCTCTCCTCAGGGTATCACTCACCTCTCCTCCTGATGACCACCGGCTCACTCCTCCTGGCTGGGACATTTCGCCCGGACAGACGGACCCAATAGGAACAGGTGTACGACCCAAACGCTGACGGTCCAGAGATGGTCAAGTTGTAGGTATGCTTGCTCTTGGAGGAAGCCAGCGCTAACACCGCTAGTCGGTCTCCAAAGTACTGGAAGCCTTCAACTCTGTCCACCGAAGGGGGTGCCGAACACACAAGCCCCACCGAGTCTCCGGCACGGTACGCCCCGTGCCGAGGATTCAAGAAGAGGGATGGGGCCGCAGGGGCATCTGGGAAACATCCGTTTTCATTGGCACTGATCCAGCCTAATGAACCCAGGGCCAGCATCCTCACTCTCAGCCCAGTCCCTTCCAGCAGTGGGGGACCCCTCCCCAGGGCCCTCCCATGTCCTCATTAGAACCTACCGTGAACCCCCTGGCCTGGATTACAGCCCACCCTGGTTCTAACCCCCACCATAGACTCTTAGGGCTGGAAGGGACCTCAGGAGATCACATAGTCCAACCCTCTCCTCAAAGCAGAACCAATCCCATTTTTGCCCCATATCCCTAAATGGCTCCCTCAAGGATTGAACTCACAACCCTGAGTTCAGCAGGCCAATGCTCAAACCACTGAGAGATCCCTCCATCCCACCAGCTCCACCGGCTGCTCTCCCTGCAAACAGTGGACAAGGCGGGCGGCTGCCCAAACCCCGTTAGAAGGGGTAATTGCCCCACTTTAAAGAAGCATGTTCGCTGCCAGATCAGCGAGGTGAGGACGGTAAGCGGGGAGGGTCGGGGAGGAGGTACCGTACCCGTCACGTGAACGGAGACCGGCTGGCTCTTCTCGGAGGGGGATTCTTGCCCGGGGGCCCCCGTCCAGAATGCACATCTGTAGGCCCCGGCGGTGGCCGGCTGAGCTGTGAGATGGAGCCGGGCTTCTCTGCGGGGATCCAGGGGTGTTTTGAGGATCCGCTCCCCACTCCGGTGGAAGAAGCGGTACCCCGTCGGCTCCTCAGCCCCGGGAGCCGAGCACCTGAGGGTCAGACGCTCCCCCTCGAAGAACTCCGGGTGAGGGGGGTGCAGAGAGAGGGTGGGGGCCGAGAGGGGGGCTGGAATGGAAACACAGGGGTTAGTGCAGAGGGGGAGACGACTGGGGCGTGAGGGAGAGAGGAAATGGGGGGAGGAAACCCCAACACAGCCCCCACCCATCCTCCTGCCCAGGGCAGATACTGCCCCTCTGGGTACGTTACAGTCCCTCTACCTGTCGGTGACACCAGGCCGGGGAAAACGTGGAGCGAGGCTGAAAAAGAGAAGAGAGGGAGTGAGAACTCGGGGAAAGAAAGAAAGAAAGAAAGAAAGAAAGAAAGAAAGAAAGAAAAAGAAAGAAAGAAAGAAAGAAAGAAAGAAAAAGAAAGAAAGAGTGATTGGAGGAAAGGAAGGAAGGGAAAAGGGGGGTGATTGGAGGAAAGGAAGGGAAAAGAGGGGTGATTGGAGAGGAAGGAAGGGAGAAGGGGGGTGATTGGAGAGGAAGAAAGGGAGAAGGGGAGTGATCGGAGGAAAGGAAGGGAAAAGGGAGGTGATTGGAGAGGAAGGAAGGGAGAAGGGGGTGATTGGCGAGGAAGGAAGGGAGAAGGGGGGTGATTGGAGAGGAAGGAAAGGAAAAGGGGAGTGATCGGAGGAAAGGAAGGGAGAAGGGAGGTGATTGGAGAGGAAGGAAGGGAGAAGGGGGTGATTGGAGAGGAAGGAAGGGAGAAGGGGGGTGATTGGAGGAAAGGAAGGGAAAAGGGGGTTATTGGAGAGGAAGAAAGGGAGAAGGGGGGTGATTGGAGGAAAGGAAGGGAAAAGGGGGGTGATTGGAGAGGAAGGAAGGGAAAAGGGGGGTGATTGGAGAGGAAGGAAGGGAAAAGGGGGTTATTGGAGAGGAAGAAAGGGAAAAGGGGGGTGATTGGAGGAAAGGAAGGGAGAAGGGGGTGATTGGAGAGGAAGGGAGGGAAAAGGGGGGTGATTGGAGAGGAAGGAAGGGAAAAGGGGGTGATTGGAGGAAAGGAAGGGAGAAGGGGGTGATTGGAGAGGAAGGAAGGGAAAAGAGGGGTGATTGGAGGAGATCCCCTCACCCAGCACAGGCAGGAGGAGAGTCAATTCCATGCTAAGCGGGTTCCTCTTCTGCTGGAATCTGCCCAGTTCTCTGCCCAGTCGCCGGCCTCGTGTCCTGCTCGGGGCCCGGACCTGGCACTTCCCCTCCACCAGCCAATCAGCTGCACAAAGCCACCCCTCTGGGGCAGCTCAGCCCGGGCGCACCCCAGCCTCCTGGGCCAGTCCACGGCACCTGCCCGGGGGATTTAGGGACATTTCACCCCAGACCTCTGCTTTTCTCTGCGAGGAATGACACGGGCCAGCCCGCCCTATGGGGTGACTATAGAAGGGTCAGACTGAGATCTGTGGGGCCAGGAACATTCAGTTGTTAAACCGAACCAAGGACGTGCCACGAGAAGTCAGAACATGTTAGTATTACAGCTGGAAATGTCTCCGCGAGGATCCCCTTTCTGCTCCACTACCCTCCAGCCTGCTCACATCCCTAGTTAATGACTGAGGGGATGGGGAAGAAGATGGTTCATCGGCGTATCTTGTACATCCAGCCTGACCCAAGGAAACGGGGGGTTTTCTCTGAAGTCTGGTTGTGGTCAGAAAAGCAACCCCGCAAAAACATCCCCACAATCCAAGGCCTCCACCTTCTCTCTTTCAGGGCAAATCTGTTTATATTATGGCTACGAACACGTTTTTACTCTTAATGGTGAAGGAAGCAACGTTAGTGAATGAACGCCAACTCCATTCTGTTTGGCCTCAGACATCAATGGACGTATCGAATGCATTACAGCGGAAGATGAAAGAAGCAGAAAGGACCCAATTTGGCTTTCGGGGTTACGCCAGGGCACGACTGAAGAAAATGAATTGATCCAATTTAGTCTGGATTCGGAGGAGGAGTAACTAGGGGAAAGCAATATTTAAACAGCAAATCAAATATTTCAATATTAAGTACGCATAAAGTGAGAAAGTATCATGTTAATCTGTGCACATGAGTTAAATGAAGATGAACTAAAATGAATTAAAAAACAGGTTCCTTTTTAACCTCATTCATTATTCTGTGGTCTCATTTAAGATCTACAAGAGAGACCTAGTTCCTGGCAAAGATGACTAAACTTTCATATAATACGGGGAATTCTAGTGATCTGTGTTGTTACAAAAGTAATCCACAGTTTTAGTGCACAATAAAAATATGAACTACAAACATGAGTTCATGAAAGCCGGTAAAGAGATGGGCAACCACTGCTAGAACGAAAAGGAGAATGCACCCAACTTAAAATCTGACAATCTCACCCCAGGATGGGCTGAGGTGACGCTTGATTTAGACAATGACTGTGTCCATCGTAAGGAACTGTAGAAGAAGTTCCCCACCAGAGCCACCACCATTGTAGCTGGGAGTCTTGAGGTAGACCAGGTCTACCAGCCCCTATCATCGTCAGGTTTAAAGCTATGTCTACACAGCAATGTGCACTGGCTAGCCACTCCAAGATCATTTGAATCCAGCTAGCACGAGTAACAACAGACACGAAGACACCAGAGGAAGGCTTCAGAGTGGACTACCAAGCCAAGCATGCACCCAATGATAGGTCTTATAATAATAAATGGAGATATACCAATCTCCTAGAACTGGAAAGACCTTGAAGGTCATCGAGTCCAGTCCCCTGCCTACACTAGCAGGATCGAGTACTGTCCTCTGACAGATTTTTTGCCCCAGATCCCTAAATGGCCCCCTCAAGGATTGAACTCACAACCCTGGGTTTAGCAGGCCAATGCTCAAACCACTGAGCTATCCCTCCCCCCCAGGTCTTCCACAGCCTTGCTTGGAAGCCGATTCCAGAGCTCCCCTCCCCTTCAAGTTAGAAAGTTCTTCCTAATGTCTCACCTCAATCTCCCTTGCCGCAGATAAAGGCCGTACCTTCCTGTCCTGCCTCGAGTGGACACAGTGAACAGTTTCTATACATTCTCCGTTTACCTGACTCATGGGTGAAGGCCTGATTATGGACAGCTGAGAGCACTACCAATTCTTCAGGTCAATATCTCTCAGGGGGTTTTTCTTACCCCACAATCAGTCTTCCACGTTGATTTCCCCAACAGGAAATATCTGCTATAAGAAATATTGCTTCTTAAATTCCCAAGCATATATATATATCTGTCAGCATTTTATATCTATGTTAAGGAGCTGGTTTTCAAAAATATCTAGAGTTGTGTAGACACGAAGGCTCCCCGGAGTTATTAAATCCAGCATAATGAATAAATTCCAGACTAGGGTCACTTATCGATCAAGGTCCAATGTTCTGGGCATTAGAATGTAGACGTACTCTTTCCTGAAGATAAAGATTCTAATTAATAGTTAATATACATAAATAGACAGAAAGAAAGAACTAAAAGTATTACTTTTTACTAGCAGCTCTTTATAACATATTTGAAGACTCTTATCACATAGGGTTGCCGACATCAGAACATAAGAATGGCCGTACTGGGTCAGATCAAAGGTCCGTCTAGCCCAGTATCCTGTCTTCCAACAATGGTCAATGCCAGGTGCCACAGAGGGAATGAACAGAACAGGGTGTGACGGTGCTATTCCTGGTGGGATCCAACTGTGAGTGTCAGATCAGGACAGATTGCTTCCAAAGGGGCAACTACAGCTCAAAGCTCGGGTTTTTCCACACTAAGGCAAACCCAACCAGCTAAACAGAAAAGACTTTGGTCTCACCCCACTGGCTAACCACAAGTCACACAAGCAATTCCCTTAGACACTCCAGCTTCCCAGTATCACCACCACCAGCCACCTGTCCTGGGGATCAATGGTTATGAAAACCAATCCCCCAAATAAAGAAAACGGTTCCCCCCAATTCCAAGGAATCAGGCCCCAGACCCAGGTCAATATACAAATCAGATCTTCCCACAAATCACGCTGTTGCCAATCCTTTAGAATCTAAAAGTTTATTATACAAGGAAAAAGGTCTAGGTGAGGGTTAGGAATGGTTAAAAGAAATCAATTACATGCAGTAATGGCACATCTCTTGGTTCAGGCTTGCAGCAAAGGTAGAATAAACTGCAGGTTCAAATCAAAGTCTTAGAATGCACCCCATTTAGGGGTGGGTCAGCACCTTAGTTCAGAGTTCACCTGTGTAACAAAGTCCATTCAGAGCTGGAAGCAAGACAGGCTGCATGATGAAGGTAAAGACAAAATGGGGAATGTTCTTCCAGGCTTTATAGACTTCCTCCTGTGGGTGAAGACCCTCCTCCTCCTTATGCAGAGTCTGGCTGCAAACTGAAGGTTCACAGCCACATGGTCCAATTACCAGACTCTCAATGATTCAGTTCTTGCCCAGGCATGTCCCACTCCTGGGGAGGCTCCTCTCCTCGGGTGTGGACACAGTTCATTGTGCAGTTGATGGCCCTTTAATGGGCTCGAGTTAGCACCAGCCTGTCTGAGCCTTCACAGAAGCCAAGCCTAAGTTTGAAGCACAGGTACCTTTAACTTCAGTTACAAAATAGATACACACATATGGAATAGATACACACATATGGAATAGATACACACATAAGACACCTGTTATGACCCCCTTCACATAATATTTCGTACCCCGATGATCTATATGGTACCCAATTATTCCAGTACCGTGACACAGGGAATCATCAAGTGATCCATCGCCAGTCTCCCATTCCCAGCTTCTGGCAAACAGAGGTTAGGAACACCATCCCTGCCCATCCTGGCTAACAGCCATTGATGGACCGATCCTCCATGAACTTATCTAGTTCTTTTTTGAACCCTATTATGGTCTTGGTCTTCACAACATCCTCTGGCAAGGAGTTCCACAGGTTGACTGCATGTTGTGTGAAGAAATACTTCCTTTCGTTTGCTTTAAATCTGCTGCCTATTAATTTCATTGGGTTACCCCTAGTTCTTGTGTTACAAGGAGTAAATAACACTTCCTTATTTATTATCTCCACCCCAGTCACGATTTTATAGACCACTCTCATCCTAGAACCCTCTGGGATTATTAGAGATACAGAGAGGAGTAGTGAAGCTTTTATTACTAACAGGGATGGGTCCAATGTCAGCTTATTATGGCACTCACCTGGTCACTGTTATTCAGAAGTCAGGCAAAGGGGGAAAACGACCCTGAAAAGGTCTGTGAGATTGCTGCCCCCTGCTGGAGGGGATGAGTCCTGTTCTGTGTGTGTGTGCGTGTGTCTGTGTATGTGTGTCCATCCCTGCTGCCCCCTGCTGGAGGGAGCAAATTCTTACCAGTGCAAGCACAGTAAGCAACTCATGGATAATATACCTTTGGCACGTAACCCTCCCCGTGCCTCAGTTTCCCCTCCCAGCCGTCACCGCTGTCATGTCTTTAACCTGTCAGGGCCTTGGGGCAGGAGCTGACTCCCTGGAGTGAATAGATGGTGCTAGCACAGCGAGCCCCTGTTCTGATCCGGAGGACCCCGGGGCACCAGAACAAAGAGGGTGCCTGCAAAAAGGAGGTTTTCAGTCTCCACGTTCCTGCTTCCCGACAGGCCAGTCCTCACCCCCGTGATCTTACGGGTGCATCAACACGGGGGAGAGGGGGGCTCATTGTATTCCGTTTCCTGGCCGTTGATGACCAAGGGGCTTGCATTGCCCCTGGGTTTCTTTTTCTAAAAAACCAAACGGAACCAGAAAGGAGAAGTTCCCCCCCAGAAAGGAGAAGTGCCCCAGATTGTGCTGAGATCAGGAACAGGGAACCCGTGGCAGCCCAGCGCCGTGGCGCAAGCGGGCAGGGACGCGAGGAGGCTTGGCTTTGCTCAGCAGAACCCAGGAGTCCGGGCCCGTCAGTAACGCGGCCAAGGGCCGGGGGCTATTCCAGGCGCAGGCGGGCGAGGGTCCGTGGCTGGGAGGTGCAGCAGGTCAGACTAGATGATCACGATGGTCCCTTCTGGGGGAGGGTCCCAGGAGCGGTAGCTGTGCCGTTCCCTTTGACCTCCCCGTGAAGCCAATGTCACTGCCAGAGCTGCCTGGGAACTGGGCACGTCGCCCGGGGGTACATCTGGCGAGCTCCGTTTGACTTCCCCTTCCGAAATGAAAACCAAGAGCTTCCAAATGTCCAGAGAAATATGATTCAGAGACGAACTCACCAGCCACCCCGGGGTTGTGAGCTTCCCCACAGCAGTGCCCGATCAACCCCCGAACCGGGGCCCCCAGAGCTACCACTCGGGAGCCCTGGCCTGGGCCCCGGTGAGCTGGTCGGTCCACCTGGCTCCATGGCGTGCAGCATTTTGAGTTCTCTAGGTGAGGTGGGGAGATTTCCTTCCCGCTCTCAGGGACCCCCCAGAGGACAAACATGGACAGAGGCTACAGGTAATGTGAGGAGCAGGTCAACCACAGGAAAGCAGCCCGGGGGAGCAGAGAGACTGGCCCGAAACAAGGGCACATGCTGTCTGTGGTAGAATGAGCCATAACCAAGAGAATCCGCTGCTTTCTAAGGGCTGCTTTGAACCCAGGAGTCCGGGCTCTTTCCCGTCTCCTCCTCTCTCTCCCTCCTCTCCTTTTCTTCCCCTCCCCGCTTTCTCATTCACCATCGACTCCCACCTCTGTAGTGAAGAAGCCGGGAAGGTTGCGGAGGGGGGATGGGAGCAAACCCAGAGGTTCTAGCCTAACAGGAGCGGAGAGGGAAGCTGACAGAGCAGCCCAGCCCTGCTTGTAAAACATCACAACCCCCCCCCCCCGGAAGGTGGGGATCCGTGAGCTTCATGTGACTGTCGGGGAAACTGAGGCACGGGCTGGGGCACATGATCAGCCACTGGAATTTTTGTTTTGCCCCAGGTCCCCATCCTGGGATTTTCCTTGGATTCCATAAATGACAACACCCCCTTTCCCCTGTCCTGCTGGTCCCTGGCTGGTGTCTGTCTTGCTTGCGCTCACAGTTGTAATGCAGCAGGTCAGCCAGGGTCAGCCAGGATACCTCCCAGGGGGGTGAAGGGGTGAATCTGGTACAGTAGGGGGCACAGTGCTGCAGGGAGCAGTGTGCAGGCTCAGTAGGGGGCGTTCTCCCCTGTGAATCAGAGCTGAGTGCAGTGCCCCACTGCTGGGCTAGGGGGCGCTGTGCTGCAGGGAGAAGGGTCGGGGGCTCAGTAGGGAGCACTCTCCCCTGTGAATCAGTCCTGACAGCAATGTTCCAGTGCTGGGCTAGGGGGCGCTGTCCTGCAGGGAGCAGTGTGCAGGCTCAGTAGGGGGCGCTCTCCCCTGTGAATCAGTGCTGAGCGCAGTGCCCCACTGCTGGGCTAGGGGGCGCTGTGCTGCAGGGGGCAGGGTCGGGGGCTCAGCACCTCAGATCCTGCCCTACGCCTGAGACAAGCAGTGTGGACTCCTGCTCCCTGCAGCACAGCGCCCCCTAGCCCAGCATTGGGGCACTGTGGTCAGCACTGATTCCCAGGGGAGAGCGCCCCCTACTGCCATGCCCTGCTCCAGAGCCAGCTGCATTTCAGTGCTAGGAAATCTAGGCCTGGCCAGCGGCATTGGGTGGCTACTAAACAGCACCCGCGCCCCACCCCAGGGGTAGCTGCATCTCAGCAGGCAGCTCCAGGGGGGTGCAGGGTGAGAGGGAAGGGGGCTAGTCTGTCTCAAGGCTCCCACATCTGGATGCACCCCCAGAAGGAGCCCGCCTCAGAACTGTTTGGAGGAACTTGGGTGTGAACAGGTGTGACGAAGTAGGAATACTGTGTGTGTGTGCCTCAGTTTCCCCTATGCATTTCTTAAGGAGTAGGGGCTGACACTGGAAGCAAGGAGGCAACCCCTCCCCTCTCCAGGTGTGCATCCCTGAATGCTGTAATCTGACCCCAGGTGGGGGAGGGAGGTCAGGTGATACCTCGATCCCAGGAAAGGGACAAAGGAGAGCAGGGAGGGGCTGGCTGGGGAGTCGGTCAGTCTAGGTCTAGCTGGGATGGGGGAGAGAAGCCATCTCGCTCTCTGGCCCCAAGATGGACCCAGCTGAGGGCTCACGCTCGCTCGCTGCATGGTCTGTGTTAGACCAGATGGAAGTCATCGAATAAACCTGGGGGAGAAGCAGGAGCCCAGAATCTGGGTCTCATTCTCCTAGCACCCCAGAAGGACCTGACGGAGGGGCCCTGTTGAGGCTGAGAAGCTGTGAGTTGGATGGTTCCTGACATCTCAAATAAACCATCTATTCTGCTGGCTGGCTGAGAGTCACGTTTGACTGTGGATTTGGGGTGCAGAACCCATGGGCTCCCCCAGGACCCCGTCCAGGCGGGCTTGCTGGGGGAAGCGCACGGAGGGGCAGAAGGTGCTGAATGCTCCGAGGTCAGACCCAGGAAGGTGGAAGTGGGGACCCCTGAAGCTCCTGGCCTGGGAAACAGGCTGTGTACGGAGAAGGGGCCCTTCCCCCGGAGTCCGGTCTGGCTTCCTAGGGAGCGGTTCCAGACCATCGCCCGGGCGCTCCGTGACAACAGGTTCTGCCGGGGACCCCTCCATGCCCCGGATAATGGCAAGTGGCGAAGGAAAAATCTCAAGCGGACAGAGGTTCCAAACCACTTCCCTAGTCTCTGCAACGCCCATTGACTTGTACTGCCCAGGCTGGGGACCCAGGTCTGCTGTGTGTGTTCCTGCTGCCCCCTGCAGGAGGGAGAGACCCTGATGCTGTGAGCTTCTACACGCCAATGCCCTGTCAAGCACCAGCCAGGGCCCCCAGGGACCCTGATGCTGTGAGCTTCCCCCAAGCAGTGCCCTGTGAACCCCACTAGTATCCCTGGAGCTGTGAGCTTCCCCACAGCAGTGCCCTGTCAGCCCTCAACTGGGTTCCCCGGGGCTGTGAGCTTCCCCACAGCAGTGCCCTGTCAGCCCTCAACTGGGTTCCCCGGGGCTGTGAGCTTCCCCCATCTTCCCCGAGGTAGACATGGAGGTGCCCTCTGGATGGTACCCAGGTGGGCACCTTCGCCCAGCTTCCAGGACCCATTCCTGGCAGGTGCCCACTCTGGCGTCTGCCCCTGTTCAGAGGCTCTTGCCCCTCCCTGAAAACTCTGAACCCCGATCCTGCAGCCGCCCAGGTCACGGTCATGACAGGACGTCCCAGTGAGCCAAGATCTTGGGGCGGGGGGAAGGCGCTGGGAGGATGAAGGGAAAGGCGAGAGCAGGCTTTGCCACAAGAAATCTCCCCAGGAGAGGATAAAACCCAGAGATAAAAACTTGCTCCACCCCCCACACCTCTAGAAAACCTGGGTCTTCCCCTCAATCCACCCGGCTGGTCTGCTTCTTGATCCAATGACAGCTCCCTCCTTCTCCAGTGGGGGCGGGTCCGTGCATGATGGGGGCCCCAAGCCAGGGCGGAGGGTGTCTTTGCAGGGCCAGGCACAAAGGAGCCCCCCGGATCCAGGGAAGAGGGTTCTTACCCAGCACCTGGTGCAACAGGGACCCCTGATCTCAGGTGGGACAAGCAACGATCAATTGCCCTGGTCCACCCCACAGGGCACACAGCAGGGGGCACAATCTGGGTAGACAGACCCAAACCAGGGAGAGGATGAGTCTGAGTGCGGGGGGGAGGGGGAGGGAGGCAGCCTGGAAAAGTTATGAAAAGTCTGGGTGGGGGGCAATCTCCAGTTAGGTGGGGGGAAACCTACCCCCGTCTGGTGACCCCCAGGCCACTGGGCAGCTGGGCAGGGCTGAGGGCAGCTGGGAGGGGGGTAATACCTCCCTGGGGATGTCTCCACTGCCAATGGCAGTAGGGCTCAGAGTCTGGATCTAGGGCTGCGCTAACGCTCAGGGAATAACCTCAGGGATCTGATCCTTTTTCTAATCCGGCCCCACCTTGGTGGACCCTGGACCCTGACCAAATCTAGTGCGTGTGGGGGGAGATTAGGGGTCACCAGGTCCGGTCTGGGGGTGGGTTAAAGCCAGTTCCAGCCCGTAAGCCCAGAAGCGCCCATTGCTTCGCTGCAAGGCATCGTGGGAGATGGTGCATCATCCCTCGCAGGCCTGCCCGGGGTTGTGACATTTCCGAGGGGAAACCGGTGGCTTTACTTGGCATCTGCGTTTCCTGCCGCAGGGTCTGTGCACGGGGATGAGTCTCTGATGCGCAGCGGGGAGCCGCACGAGCTGAGAACCCAGCTCCCGGCCCCCGAGCCACCAGCTCTGCATGGCGCTACCCCTCCTTCTGCCCGTGCTGGGTAAGTGACCTCCCTCGGCCCCCACCCCCGCCGTCTGCCCTGAGCCCCCTGCATCCCCCGGTCCCACGCCTGGAGCTCTCATCCCCTCTCTTCTCTCTTTCAGCCTGTCTCCAGGTCCTTCCCCGGCCGGCCTCCCCCACAGGTAACGCTCTCTCCTAGAGGGAAGGGAGGGGTTTCTACCCCGAGGCCATGTCCGCCCCTGTGGATGGATCAAGGGGCCCCATAGGAACCAAGGTCTGGTGACTCCACAGCAGCCAGTGCCCAAAGGCGTGGGGTAACCTGACCGTCTCTCCAATCTCTCCCCTTGATCCGTAGTGGGCGGAGATCGGGTTAAGGCCTGAAGCTTGAGGTTCATACCCCAGCAACATTCACATGAACATAAATTCTGATAGGTTGTGACAGTCAGATAAACGCCCTCTTTGAATCCTGTAAAATCCTTTACCTCAACCCCATCTGGTGGCCATGAGTTCCACAGGCTCACTCGCCTACTCCCCTTCCTCCTTTGTGGAAGCCAGCTATCCCGTTTGTCGACACTCAGGAGGGGGCCTCTGAGGGAAATGAGTTGAAGAGTCTCGGGTTATATCACAAGTAGATCTGCCCCATCCTGCGGCACTGAGTTCCACAGTTTCATTTGTTTAATGCTCTTTCAAAGTGTCGCATCAGAAACCAAACTGTCTGCTTCAGGCCAGACTCACATGATGGCCCTGAGGGAAATGAGTCAGAGGGTCTCAGCCCATATCATAGTCAGAGCTGGAGCTCCATCCTGTAGCAATGAGTTCCCCAGGCTTATTTGCCTCTTACCCTTCTGATGTGTCTCCTATTCCTGCTTCAGCGAGACTTACTTGATGGAGAGGAGTGGGAGGGTCTCACAATTAGATACTGTATCGTCAGGAATTATCCAATGACATTTTGTTTTGTTTTTTTCATTGAGAAATGCCATTTTCTTAGAAACAAGATTTTTTGGGGGTTGGAAATGGTTAAACAAATGTTGAGGTTTTGAGAGAAAGGATTTTTGGCATTGTTGACCCAGAAACTTTCATATTTCCGAGGCGAGCTCTTTTGTGTGTGTGTGTGGGGGGGGGGGGGGATGTTAGTAAATTTCCACCACAAAAGAGTTGGAGAACCAAATGTGGGCTTCTCAAAACAATCCCATCCAGGGACCCCCGGCTGGATCGTTGCTCAGAGTTTAGATTCACCTGCTTCGGGAGATTTTGAAATTTCTTCACAATTTGGGACGGGACAAAAATGTCCAAGTGTCGCAAATTCTCACACGCTGGGGAAACTGTCTAGTCCCCGAACACCCACCCACCTACCTGGGGGACCAGACAGCAAATGTGAAAGATCGGGGTGGGGGGAAGTAGGAGCCTGTATAAGGAAAAGACCCCAAAATCAAGACTGTCTCTATAAAATCAGGACATCCGGTCACCCTACCACCTACCCAGGCAATAACTCGCTGTGGTTTCCCCCCCCCCCCACACGCACGCTCAAGGGCTGAAGAGTGAGTCGGGTAGTTGCTCAATTCTGGGGGTTCGCTGCAGGTTGGCGGGATGGCGCAAGGAGCGCCGGCCCAGCTGATGCCTGCCCCGGGAAGGGGACAATCTGTTCCTCAGGGGCTGCTAGCACAGAAACATTTCAAGGGGTTTATGAATAGCCTTCCGTGCCCACCCACCCCCGGTCTGCTCGCTTGTGCATGGCACTCGCTACTTACTCAGCTTCCTCATTGCTCCTAGGCATGGCTGGGACCAGTAATGACAAATCTGGTCCAAGGCACATTGAGACACTTCCTTCGCCCTGCCCTGCCTGAGAGACAGGGGCCGCAGGAGAGGGACCGGGCCTCTCCCCCCTCAAACACACACACATCAAACGTGTGGTTAGGCTGCGGTTCTCCAGGCCACAGGATGTCGCAAAGGCCAAGAGTTAGCAGGGTTCAAAGTAGGGAGGGACCTTTATGTGGATTACGAGAGTATCAGAGTTAATGTCATTAGATCTTCTTAGACCGTAGGCCTCTAGAGTGAACAGCCTGGTCTCACGTTTTTGGTCCCCCTGTAGGTCCTGATGTCTGTAATCACCTCACCCATTATCCTGCTCTTTCGTAAACGAAATAGATTGAGCTCATTGGTTCTCTCATTCTAATCCTGGGGTCAGCTGAAGAAGTTCAGTTCCTGGTCAGGTGAGGAAGTGGGCTGGGATGACTCCACAGACTGCAAGTGTGGGATGGTGGTAGAGGTGGGGGCATCTAACCTCTATCACACTCTACTTGCCGCAGCTTTTATTCATTTGTGGGTATGGTGGCCTAGAGTTGTCCTGGCCAGCTGCGTGACCTGGGACAAGCCATTTCCCCACCCTGTGCCTCAGTTTCCCCATCTCTAAAATGGGGATAATGAGACAGACCTCATTCTTGGAGACCAACTTATGAAAAGGGCCAGGAAATATTGTTATTAAACCACTTTCTGCTTCCAGGTGAAGCTTCCCTGAAGCCATTGCTGACCGTGAGCCCAGAATATTCTACCTACCGTGTTGGTGATTCTGTTACCTTCACATGCTCACCACCCAAAGGGCACCAGACCACGCACTTCCAGTTTCTAAGGGATGGAGCTGAAGTGGATTCTCCAGTGACCCAAAGTCAACTCCCCCTAACCTACAAGCTGCCTACTCTAAGCGTGCATGACTCTGGGTCCTATAACTGCAGGTACTGGACACCTGAGCAGAAGATCCCATCCACACTGAGTGATCCTATCACCCTACACGTCTACGGTGAGTCCCTGTCATCAGGTGGAGAGTCTGCCAGCTACAACGGCAGTTGTTAGAGACTTAGGTCTGGGCTATATTGTGTGTGTGTGTGGGGGGGGGGGTGTCGACCTAAGAGACGCAACTTCAGCCATGCGAATTGCGTAGCTGAAGTCGGCGTATTTTAGGGCGACTTACCCGGCCGTCCACACGGCGGCAAGTCGACGGCGGCCGCTCCCCCATCGACTCCGCTTCTGCCTCTTGTGGAGGTGGAGTTCCGGAGTCAACGGGGAAAGAGCTCAGGGATCGATTTATCACGTCGACAGTGGATAATTGGCTTTTTCTCAACGGCATCACCCTCTGAACTCATCTTCAATGCCTGATCCACTATAGCCCCCAGATCCTTTTTAGCAGTACGACCGGTGAGGCAGTTATTCCCCATTCTGTAGTTGTGCATTTGATTCCCCGCTTCCTAATGACTATCTAAGTGCAGCACTTTGCTATCATCATCATTAAAGGAGGCCCGTAGGTAAGACACTGGAGGTAACTATCCTGCTCTACTCAGCACTGGTGAGGCCTCAACAGGAGTACTGCTCCGGTTCTAGCACAAACGCTTTAGGACGGTCGCGGACAAATTGGAAAGAGTCCAGAGGAGAGCCACAAATCTGAGGAAAGGGTTAAAACCCCTTTCTTCCTAGGTTTGAAAAAACGGGGCATGTTTAGTCTTCAGAAACAAGGACTGTATGGAACGGGCTGGAAATATCTGCCAAACAGGTCTGCAGATATGTTATGGGTTGTGCTAACGAAGATGAGGATTGATTGTTCTCCATGCCCAGTGGAGGTAGGACAAGAAGTACCAGGCTTAATCTGTAGCAAGGGAGATTAAAGTTAGATAGTACGATAAACTCTCTAACTCTAAGAGGAGGGAGGGTCTGGTATTGACTTCCAGGGGTAGTTGTGGAATCCCCACTGCTGGAGGTTTTATAGACTCATAGACGTTAAGGTTAGAAGGGAGCAATATGATCATCTAATCTGACCTCAGAATTTCCCCCACCCACTCCTGTAGTAAACCCCTAACCTAACCTACGTCTGAGCTATTGAAGTCCTCCAGTCATGGTTTAAAGACTTCAAGGTGCAGAGAATCCTCCAGCAAGTGACCCGGGCCCCCTGCTGCAGAGGAAGACAACCCCCCCCCCCAGGGCCTCTGCCAATCTACCCCGGAGGAAAATTCCTTCCCGATCCCAAATATGGCGATCAGCTGAACCCTGAGCATGTGGGAAAGACTCACCAGCCAGACACCCGGGAAAGAATTCGCTGTAGGAACTCAGATCCCATCCCATTTAACATCCCATCCCAGGCCATTGGGCATATTCACTGCTAATAGTGAAAGATCAATTAATTGCCAAAATTAGGCTATCCCATCATACCATACCGTTTTGAAGGACAGGTGGACAAACATCCAGCTGGGATAGTCTAGGTTTACTGCCTCCTCCCTCAGCACAGGAGCTTGGATTTGATGACTTCTCCAGGTTCCTTCCAGCCCAACATTTAGAGGATTCTGTGAAATGTTTCATTTCAATAGTTGTACGCAGTGGTGTTGGAGAGGTGTTGGTCCCAGGACATTGGATAGGAGGGAGAAGAACACAATAAAGACAGTGGATTTCAAGAAGGGAGACTTTAGCAAACTCAGGGAGTTGGTAGGTAGGATCCCATGGGAAGCAAATACAAGGGGGAAAACAATTGAAGAGAGCTGACAGTTTTTCAGAGACATATATTAAGGGCACAAGAGCAAAACTATCCCACTGCGGAGGAAAGACAGGAAGCATGGCAAGAGACCAGCCTGGCTTAACCAGGAGACCTTCA
Organism: Sternotherus odoratus; assembly: GCA_032164245.1. NCBI lineage: Eukaryota > Metazoa > Chordata > Testudines > Kinosternidae > Sternotherus > Sternotherus odoratus. The sequence goes on along the minus strand of JAVMKO010000013.1, from coordinate 35,047,278 downwards.
ATGATAGAAAAATCAAAAACAGAGTCCTACAAAAAGGGCAAACTAGGTCCAATTACAAAGGACGAATGTAAACAAATAACACAAGTATGGAGGGACAAAATTAGAAAGTGCTTTAGCGGATAGGATTAAAATTCAAAATGATCTGGACAAACTGGAGAAATGGTCAGACGTCAATAGGGTGAAATTCAATAAAGAAAAATGCAAAGTATTGAATTTAGGAAGGAACAATCGGTTGCGCGCATACTAACTGGGAAATGACTCGTTAGGAAGGAGTACTGTGGAAAGGCAACTGGGGGTCAGAGTGGACTACAAACTAAATATGAGTCAACAGTAACACCGTTCCAAAGAAAGCAAACATCATTCTGGGACATATTAGCAGGAGTGTTGTAAGCAAGACGTGAGAAGTAATTCTTCTGCTTTACTCAGCGCTGATTAGGCCTCAACTGGAGTATTGTGTCCAGTTCTGGGTGCCACATTTCACAGGGGCACAAATTGGAGGAAGTCCAGAGAAGAGCGATTAAATGATTAAAGGTCTAGAAAACATGATCTATGAGGGAAGATTGAAAAAACTGGGTGTGCTTAGTCTGGAAAAGAGGAGACATAGAGGAGACATGAGAACAGATTTCAAGCATGTAAAAGGTTGTTACAAGGATGGAGAAAAAATGGTTTTCTTGACCTCTGAGGATAGGAGAAGAAGCAATGGGTTTAAATTGCAGCAAGGCTGGTTTAGGTTGGACATTAGGAAAAACGTCCTATCTGTCAGGGTGGTTAAGCCCTGGAATAAATTGCCCAGGGAGGTTGTGGAGCCTCCGTCACTGGGGATTTTTAAGAGCAGGTTGGACGAACACTTGTCAGGGATGGTCTAGATAATACTTCGTCCTGCTATGAGTGCAGCGGACTGGACTAGACGACCTCTCGAGGTCCCTTCCAGACCTATGATTTTCTCTCCATACTTATAAACGAGAGTATTCAGTTGTGTCTGGAAAACTTTCATCCAACTTTTGCCCCATGGAAAAAGGTCAAACAGTGGTGAGAGTTAAGAAAATGTGGAGGAAAACGCAGTGGTTTTGAAACAGACATTTTCAAAATCTTGGATGTTTTCATCCTGAAAGTTTTCATTTTGGGGGAAACCCCTCAGGTTTTATTTCCAAATTTTTTCCTTAAAATGAAATAATTTCAGAACATGAAAAAAAAAATTAGAAATTATTTACTGTCTCATTTAAATAAAAATCAACCACCCTGTTTTCCAAAGGAAAAAAATGCCTTCAGTGGAAAATGTTCTACCAATATCCTTGAGCACCATCTAGTGGTGTTTTATCTGTTAACGAACTGTATCTAGTCCAGACAGAGCATGCTCTGGTCCTAGGAATTGGGGGTGAACATTTTTCAGAGACAACTTAATGCTCCCCACATCGCTGCTTCTCTTGAGCTGCAGCCCTTGGAGAGGAATCAACTCCTGTTGAGCTCTCACAAGATCTATTTCTTAGGGGATAGTTCACTGGCTAGGGGTGGGAACCAGAATGGGGGTTGTTTGGACTAGTGTATGGGGTATCACTTTGAGTCACTCCCTTTTCACTAACTCCTCTGCTCCTGTTCCAGACCGACCGCCACCCCCCTCCCTCTCTCTGGACCCCCCCTGCCTCGAGTACCTGCTGGGGGAACAGGTGACGCTCAGCTGCGTAGATCCCAAAGTTGGAGAGGTGACGGGATACAGATTCTACAATGAAAGAAGTGGGGAGATCTCCACCTATGCCCCTGACCCAACTGGGGCAGCCAAACTGGTCTTCCTTGCACTTCACAGGGCTGATGCTGGACCCTACACATGCAAATACTGGAGAGCACAGTCTGAGCAAGAGATATTGTCGGTGGGAAGCCAGCCGGTCTCCGTTTCAGTGCTGGGTGAGTCCCCCAGTCATGCTGCTCTTGGATGGAGCTGGAGGATGGGTGGGGAAAGCTGACCCCATTTCAAAATCTGGTTTCCTTCTAATTTTGGAACAAAAGCCAAGAATTTCCCTTGAGGGGAATGGAGCCGTGACTCTGGGGCAACCCACCAGGTGAGCCCGCAAGCCCTGGGAGCTAAATCTTCCAAGGCCTTGGCTCCTCATTTACCATGAAGCTGGCGGCCATGATGGGTGGGCAAAAGGGAAGGAAGCCAGGTGGTTTCTGATGGAACTCGGGCTGGGTTCTATCAAAACTTGGTTGAAATCGAAGGGTCTGCGTGAAACCTTTCAATTGTGACCAACTGGCCGATTCCAGTGAAACACCTCTTGAGCTGGAATTCTTCGGACCAGCTCTAGAAGTGGATGTTACTCAGCTGGGGCATGTCCCATCCAGTAGAGTAAGCCTATCCCCATACAACTGGAGGGTGAGATCATGTTACTGGGGTGAAATTGACCCCAAAGAACTAGCTTCTGCTCATTATCCTCTCTCCAGAGTCTCCTCTTTCCTCTCTAGAAATTGGTAAGAATTCTTTCCTCATCTGTGATTTTTTCCACTCCTTTCAATCTCTGATGAGTGTCTCACCACATCAAATTGGGCCCAATATCGCCACTGAATAGTGTCTCCATATGGCCAATGGGCAGACCCAAGCCACTCAACATGGCAACCCAACAGCCAACATGATTGCCAAACAACCAACAATGTGGCTGCCTAGCATGGCCTTTCAATATGGCCAATGGTCAAAACTTGAGGGCCGTATCATTGAAATGCAACAGCCAACAATATGGCTCACAAAAGGGACAATGGCCAAAACCAAGCAGCCCAAAATTGGCACCCTAGGGACAACGTGACTTGCCAATTTCCAGCAACATTGCTGAGCTATATGCTGGCTAATGTCTAGCAATATCATCTCCAGTAGTGCCAAAATTGGTCTGTCTAACATGGCCACCTTAATTGGCCACTCCAGCTCCCTTCAGAATCCAATAGGACCTTCCAACTGAGAGTCACCCTGGCCACAGGGAGTGGACCTTATGTATGTGCTCAGTGCTTCCCCATTGATGAAGGCCTCCATGGACCCCAGGAAGTCGGGCAATGCTGGTGGCAATGGAGACAGTGACTTGGAAGGGATTGGAATTTATTTCCAGCCTCTTGGGTCCCAGAGACTCTAACTTCCCTCCGAATAAAACCATTTCACCTCTTTAATCTCCTCCACTCCTGTGGTGTCCCACATGAGACCTGCCTCTGCTAACCCCCTCCTTTTGCTGCTCCCCTCAGATCCTCCTTCCCAACCGGCGCTGAGCATGGATCCTCCGACTGGAGTGATTAAGGAAGGGCTCCCCCTGCTGATCACATGCAGGGCCCCCAGGGACACGGGTGAGCGAAGATTCCACTTCTACAAGGATGGAGCTGAGTTCATCCCGGGGAACACACGGACTCAGATCGGCACCTCGGAGCCAGGGCCCCGCTCTAGGAACGTCTCTGTGCTCAGAATCCCACGGGCCGGTCCCGACAGCACTGGGACATTCACCTGCGGGTATGAGGAGAAGGTGTGCCAGAAGTGGGTCCCGTCCCCCCGGAGCCAGGCTGTGAACATCACCGTGACGGGTGAGGAAACTCCTGCTTCCCAACTACCAAGATAAAGACTTCCCGATGGGTGCCACATGATGCAAAGGGGGGGCAGAGAACACCATGAGTGTACTGGGAAATGTGCAGTATCGGAGAAGATCCCGCCGGCACCCACTGATCCCCCAGCACGGACCCCTGCCCTTGTATAACAACCGACACCTATTGTCATTGCAGCAGCATTAATACCTGTATATTCTGTGCAGCACACACACACACACACACACACACACACACACACACACACACACACACACACACACACACACACACACACACACACACACACACTAAGAAAAGTGGGGGACGGGGGACAGCAGACAGCTAAATACACAATTCATTGCATCATTTCACAGGGGAATTCTTTTCTCTACTGTCTCTGCAGCGGACAAAGTTTTCCTGCTCCGGTTCCTGGTGGTGGGTGGCTCTTTCTTCATCATCAATGGCCTCATCTTCCTCATCTCCCACTGCTGCTTGTAGCACACAGGTAACTGGTTAAGGGGGCATGGACTGTTCCCAAGAAAATAACCCTTTAGAGGTCTCGAAAGTCCCCTACCCCCACCCCTTAGAGCAGTGGGTTTACAGGGGAAGTCTGTGACCGGTGAGACATCACCCCCCTCTGGGCTGTAGACCATCCTAGTGCCAGTGACCGAGACGTGGGCAGTTGGGTCCAGTGGTTAGAGCAGCCATCAGGAATTGGAGGAACTGGAGTCAGAGGCCAAGGGGCAGAGTCAAGGTCAGGAATCGGAGCAGGACCGTGCCAGAGCTGTGCATGAGATGGGGACACGGAGACTCTTGGAACCCGGAGGAGGACTTGTCAGGAGATGAAGGCTCTGAATGAAAAATGCCGGGGGATCCAGAATGCCCATGAGTGGTGGTGAAGATGGTTTTGGGTGGGGAAGCGCCCCCCAGCAGCACACTGGGGTATTACAGCCAGGAAGGACTCAACTGGGACCTGTACCGAGCCCCCAACACCCCCCCTGCAGCCCGGTGCCAGGTAGCACCACAGGGGGGTACTGGAGTCAGCACTGACTCCAAATCGGACAGAACCTCTACTGAGGGCCCCACACAGCTCCCTGACGCACGGCGCCCCCTAGCACTGGAGAGGAGAATTGGGGCCTGAATGGACTCAAAGAACAGAGCGCCCCCTAGTGAGTCCTCCCACCTCCTCCTCTCTTCTATTTTTTGTCCTCGGGGTGTGGATCTAGCCAACCCCGTTTAGCTGGGGGGGTGTTAAGAGATCCCAGCCCCAGGGCAGGCGAGCAGCAGCTGAAGCTCACTGGGGGATGAGGCAGAGAGGGCTAACGGATGCTCATTGTTTCTTGTGTTTGTGTTCCCAGGGTCTGCAGGACGCTCCCAGGCAGAACCGGGGAGGGGATGTTGGATCAATAAAAGGCTCCCAGCCATTCTCAGTCTCCCTGTTTCACGATGCAGTCCATTTATTGGGTGAATGCCGAGGGCCAAGAGTTCTCCATGCTTCCAGCTGCGTCCTTCCCTGGGTGAAAGGGTTCTTCGGAGGCTGCATGCCTAGGGGTTAGAGCAGGGGTCAGAGCAGGGGTCAACTGGGAATGAAGACATTTAGGATCTGTTTCCAGTTCTGTGACGGAAAGGAGGTGGAATGGGTTAGAGCAGCCAGGACTCCTGGGTTGGGTTCCAAGCTCTGGGAAGGGAATGGGGTCTAGTGGTTAGAGGAAGTGGGACTGGGAACCAGGACTCCTGGGGTCTAGCCCCAGTTCTGGAGGGGTGTGGGATCTACTGAGTGAGAGGAGGGGGGTCGGCAGCCAGGACTCCTGGGTTCTATCCCTGGTGATGGGAAAGGAGTGTTATTCTCCTGGGTGTTTTGGGGGGACTCCTTCCTTGCTCTGTCACCAACAGCTTGCAACCTTTGTAGCCGCTCACGGTGATGTAGTAATACCTCCTGTCCCCAGGACTGCATGCACACCTCTCATGTGAGCAACACATTCACCCAGAGGTGGTTTTGGTTTGACCTCTGGCAAGAAGCCTGGTTGCTGTTGACATCCCCCTTCCCTCATCACACAACCACCAGCAGCTCCACACCACACATGCCAAACCCACAAAAAAACCCACAGAAATTGAGCTTGTTGCAGCTTGTTTCTTGTTGCTTCTTTTTTTAATTGGCTCCTGGCAAGCAGCGGCAAGGAGGGAGAGAGTTGGGGGGGGGGGGGCAGTGGGACCACCACGGCCCCAGACTACATGCCGGGGGGATCTAGTCACACAGAGTGTTGGGGTGCTTAGGGATTGGCTTGGTTTGGCCTTGGTTTGGAATGGGATTAGCTTGATGTTTGGCTTCTTGTGAACGTCGGGGTGCTTTTTTATCACATGAAACTTGGCACCTGGACTCAGCACCTGTGGAACCTCCTGCTGCTTTGTGATGCAAAAGGCCCCTGCCCTGGGAGCCTCCCCGGCCACGCCGACACGCCACCTGAGTGGGCTGAATGCCAGCCGGCCGGTTCATCTCCAAACCCATCTGTACACACTCGTGCTCCGTAACATCCACACCCCTCCTGGCCGACTCCAGGGTGGAATGGCCAGTCCTGTTGCCACCCGCAGAAGGCAGAAAGCCGTGGTGGGCCAGTCTTCACTCCACGCTGGTCTCCTCCCGCTCACTCGTTCACCCTGGCGCCCTCCACCCATGGCCCCGCAAAGTCACGAGGCCTCGTCGTCAACCTTCTGGCTTGGCCAAGACGGCCGAGGGAAGCTCAGTAGAGGGGCTGATCCATAACTACAGCACCTCTTCCCTCTTCCTCTTCCCATCGCGCCTCCAGGCAGAACTCCTCCGGACAGCGTCCCCTGGCTCCACAGATACCTCTGAGGAGTGGGGGGAGGGACACTGCCAGGGGGTTCTCTGCTGGGTGCCTCTGACCACACTCCTGTCCTGGCTTATTCATTAGTGGCACTCCTAGTCATTTCCTGGCAAGGGTCGGGTCCTGGCCTTTAGAGGTGGATGAGCTGAGGCCTACTTGTCCCAGGACCCGCATTAGGGACGTGGTCACCTACATTGGTCTCAGATGCCCCAAGCTGTGGCCCCTGGGTTTCCCAGACCCTCTAATACAGTAGACTCTCGATTACCCAGGATGATAGGGAAAAAATAATTCTGGTTAATAAAATCCCGGATAATCACCATCCATAGGAAATATGGGAAGTGGGGGTTGGTTCACCAGCCACCCTGTGCCGGGGGGAGGGGGTGTTCGTTAACTGGCTCCCCTGAGCCCTGGTGGGGTTTGTGTGTGTGTGCGTGTGTGTGTGTGTGTGTGTGTGCGTGTGTGTGTGTGTGTTTGTGTGTGTGTGTGTGTGCGTGCTTGGGGCGGCAGCAAAGCCAGAGCCGACCCTGTGAGTTGCACATATTTTTTTTCACATCCTGGTTAATCCACATCCTGGTTAACCCAATCCTGGATAATCGAGAGTCTACTGTAATGGCTGGTTCTGCGACCCCTTATCAGACCTCTGTCAGACTCAGGAAAATGTGCCCACAAGTTCCCCGGCAGCTGGAGACGGGACAGGACGGGGCTTGTGATCCGAGAATCCTCTTCCTGGACGCTGTGGAACGCTGAGCAGAGGTTTCATTTCTACAAGGATTCCCTGGGAATGTGGGGTCTGAGATCAGACCATTGTCAGAATATTTAAAGAGAACCTTTAAAAACGTGTGACCCGCGGCTCGTGGGTTTCACTATATGAAGTATGTACTGGTTGTGTAGAAGGACTTCCATCTGTACGTCAGAAATACCTCGTGGGTGCAGTTGATAAACAAGCCGGCTCTAGACAAGGGAATGTGTATTTATGTGTCTCCATGGATCAAGCAAACTGGCGGATAAATCAGAGAGCCTGGCTTGTGGGATACTGGAAGCCTGATGCCCACTCTTGCCAGGCTGCAAACATTAGCTAAGAACTGACAGCCTCGTAGCTGGAGATCAGAGCAGGTCACCGGTATGTTCGTTTTTCTCAAAGTAGGTGATAGTCTCCTAAGACTTTAGCCTCTACAAAACACTTGTCTCCTGCTGCCTGCATTAATCTCATTGATAATCGATAGCCCATGTTATAAAGTGATTGACGTGTTTGCTCTGACACTGTAAACGCTCACCCAGGCGGGAGAGCAAGACCAAGTGTGAAATGTGACTTTGCCACAGGATGTGTTATATCCTGCCCAGGTAAAGCAGGCTCAGAAATATCTGACTCACCATTGTGGAACATCAGAGGACAAAACACCTTGTTGATTGCGTCCCCCCACACGTGAAGAGGAAATGTGGATGGGAACTCGTCCCATCCTCTTCCCACCTGGGGAAAGGGAATAAAAATCCCTGACCCAATAAATTGCGTATTTCCGGCTGTTTGAACTCAGAAGAGCCAGAGACTCGGAACGGAAGGGGGAGATCCCCAGGGCTGCCTTTGAAGTCTGGCCTGAAGGACCCTTTAAATGAAGGTTTCTCAAACTGGGGGTCGTGACCCCCCGGGGGGTCGTCGAGCACTCTCCGGGGGGTCGCGAGCTACTGCCGCTGCAACTCGTGGCGGGGACTGGGGGCTGGCGTGCAGCCGGCCGCCCACCCACGGTGGAGACTGGGGGCAGGGCACAGCCGGCAGCCCGCCCCCGGCGGGGACTGGAGGGGGCGCGCCATGCCAATGGATCCGGAAAAGGGGTCGTGGTCTCACCAAGTTTGGGAATCGCTGCTTTAAATGAACAGATCACTACAAATCGGTCACTCTTCGGAGTGAGGTGGTAACTCATTGGTGGGTGAATATTTTCTTGCTTTAACCTGCAGATAACTTTTGTCTTCCTTCTTCCGAGTTAATAAAGCTTTTGATAGTTCATCAAGGGACTCCCAGCAACTCTCCCAGGGGCTCACCTGTCACAGTGATGGAGACGGGGGCACTGGCTCTAGCTAGGATCTCTGTGTTGGATTCCCATCTCCAGTACGTACAGTTTTATGACCCAGCATTTCGCTTCTCCGCCGTGAGCTCCAGCAGGACTCGTGCATTTGGGACAACGTTGGGGAGCGGCTGCTTTTTTGGACAGAAGGATCTGTACCCCAACACCAGCTCACCCCAAGGAGCCGCACGCCTGAGGGGAACCCGCTCCCCTGGGGGCACATGTAATGTGGCAACTGCCCCACTCCATGAGGAAAAGGGCTAGAACAGACCAGAGAGGCTGCGCAGACCAGCAGCCAATCAGCAAAGGCCTGTGGAGAGCCAGTCAGGGCAAAGGACGAGGCAGCCAATCAGGGCTGGGCTAGGCCCTATATAAAGATGGCCTAGCAAAGGAGAAGGGAGTGTCTCCCTGTCTTGCAAAGGAGAAGGACAATCTCCCGAGGTAAGGAGGGAGGCACCAACGATGGCGCAGTCCTGGACAGGCTCAGGGGGAGCAGGGGAGAACTCCGGCCCATTAGCTGCGAGGCTGTGCCCCCTGACTAGAAGGGCTGAGAAGGTGTCAAAGGGGCAGTGGCCCAGGGAAGACAGACCTCGGCATCTGAACAGGCAGCAGCATCTGGGCTAAGCAGGAGCTGAGGGCAGCTGACCACGTCCTGACCCTGTCTCCAAGCCTTGCTCTGGCTCTTGTACGTCAGCCCAGTGCTGGGGGGAGGGGCCAGAGCAGCAGCCCCGGGGGGCTGGATCTTCCCAGGCTGGCCCAGGGTCTTGAGGGTGTAAAGGGACCTTCCTTGAGTTACACTGGTTTACACCCACTGGGGAGCTACGGCCCATTGACCCCAGCTGGGATCTCCTCATTCGCGGTGCTGACTCTGGAACCAGGCCCCGGGTTCTGCTGTGGACTTGGGGGTGTTTGGAACCATTGGGAGGTTCTGCTGCATCCCAGGGAGCTTTGGCAGAGATGGGGAGTAAGGGGGCCGGGGAGAGTTTCCAATTCCCAGACCCTGGTCCCGTGTGAGGGGAAATGCCGCACGGGTATTAGGTGAGGTAACGGGAGTTGGAGATCAGGGGAGATGGATCCAAGATGGGGCAGGGCTGGCCGGTGAACAGAAAGGGAGGCAGCCCAGAAGCTATGGGGCCTGTGGGGAGAAGCTTAGTGGTGGCAACAGGGACCCTGGACAACGGCCTGGAGGATGGAGACCCCAGCGACTGGTGACCGGGAGGCCCAGCTCAGAAGTCCCAACTGGTTCTGGCCAGTGGGAGGACACCGGGCTGTGGAGAGAGGACCCCGGTGACCGGACCAGCTGGTTCCAGCCTCTGGGGGAGAGGGAGGCAGAGAGGCACAGAACAGGCACAGAAACTCTCCAGGCCACTGGGGTCAAAGGGGAAGATCCCAGCTGGGGTCAATGGGCCATAGCTGTGTGGTAAGAGGACGTTCAAAGGATCCCCAAATGAGGATTCTGTCCAGCTGCTTACTCCAATTATCCACACACTGGACAGCAGGGTAAAGGGTTAAAATTTAAGCTTTATTCACCTGCAGTGAAGGTTACCCACCAAAAGTAGGGCAACCCTGGTTATTAGAACTTCACACATATTTATAGCATACCGATTTACATATTCATTAGGCTCATTGATTATTCATTTATACCCTTACATGGTTAAAGGCTACATACGGAAGGTTACATCAGAAACATGTTCATCCTATATAATAAAAGGCCAGAGGATGTTTGTCCGAAGCCATCATGCTCAGTAGAGACGGCCGGAGAAACAGCCTGCTGGGAGTTGTAGTTTGGTGGCACAAAATGGCCGTCGTGCGTGCGCCACCATGAGCTGTAGAGATGTCCCGGATAAACAGCATTAAGTACTTTGGCCCGTGTACACAGGCTGTTACACTAGTTGGTTATAATTTGCGGCAGTGTGGTCTTGTGCAGCAGCTCTTTCGCCCTTAACCTACATCCATGGATATTCTTACAAGATGCTATTGTCCTACCACAAGATAACAGTACTGGTGTCACAGAGCGCCCGAGCGATGGTCTGGAACCGCTCCCTAGGAAGCCAGACCGGACTCCGGGTGGAGGGCCCCTTCTCCGTACACAGCCTGTTTCCCAGGCCAGGAGCTTCAGGGGTCCCCACTTCCACCTTCCTGGGTCTGACCTCGGAGCATTCAGCACCTTCTGCCCCTCTGTGTGCTTCCCCCAGCAAGCCCGCCTGGGCGGGGTCCTGGGGGAGCCCATGGGTTCTGCACCCCAAATCCACAGTCAAACGTGACTCTCAGCCAGCCAGCAGAATAGACGGTTTATTTGAGATGTCAGGAACCCCATCCAACTCACAGCTTCTCAGTCTCAACAGGGCCCCTCCATCAGGCCCTTCTGGGGTGCCAGGAGGTGAGGCCCAGATTCTGGGCTCCTGCTTCTTCCCCAGGTTTATTCAATGACTTCCATCTGGTCCAACACAGACCATGCAGCAAGCGAGCGTGAGGCCTCCGCTGGATCCATCTTGGGGGACAGAGAGCGAGATGGCTCCTCTCCCCTTCCCAGCTCGACCCAGACTGACTCAACTCCCTCTAGCCCCTCCCTGCTCTCCTTTGTTCCTTTCCCGGGCTAGGAGGCATCACCTGACCTCCCTCCAACAGGTTCAGCTGACTCCCCTCCCCCGCTTGGGGTCAGGTTACAGCTTCACCTTGGCTTTGCTTTGCATCAGCTACACATTCCTTTCCCTCCACATAGAGACTCCAAAAATGCATAGGGGAAACCGAGGCACACACACACAGTACTCCCACTTTGTCACAACTGGCTACACAAGGCCAAGTCTTTCAGATATCAGACCGGCTGCCTGACCTTGCACAAGTTACTGCCCCATCGCTATCTTGTTTTGATACCATTAGCACTAAGCTGTTATGCAGACATCAGCAGGAAGCTGGCAATTTTCCTGCCAGCTTTTACTTCATCTGCAGTTGGATCTTACCCAGAGTGCTTCATGTCTTGACCATAGTCCAGCTAACGGAGCTTGTGTGGATGTTTCATCTACTTCTGCTCATTACAACATAGGGTGAGGCTGTTTGCAACAACTCCACCGGGGTCAAAGGGGAAGATCCTATCTGGGGTCAATGAACCCAGATCCCCAGCTGGTGTAAACCAGTTTCACTCCCCTGAGTTTCCTTTGTCCCGCTGGGTCTCTAGCCCACCCCTGGAGGTGTCAGTCACCGGGGGCTCCTCCTCCAGCCCCTCCCACCAGTGTCAGCCGTGGGAAACGGCGGCTCCCCTCCGCACGCCCTGCGCACGAGGACCCAGTGTCTCTCCAGCCTGCGAGCTGAGCGGTGACCACGCCCGGGGCTCTGACTTCCTCTGCCTCCATCCCCCTCCTTGCACCCGGACGGAGCCGGTGGCTGAGCTGAGAACCCAGCTCCCAGCCTAGAGCGACCGGCTCAGCATGGAGCTAACTCACCTACTGCCCCTGCTGGGTGAGTGACCCCCACGGCCCCCATCCCTGTGTGTGTCTGTCTGTGGCCTCCCTCCCCACATCCCCCCATCCCTCTGGATCCCCCACCCCCTCCCCGGGGGTCTCTCAGCTCCTCTCTTTTCTTCTCTTCCAGCCTCTCTCCAGATGCTCCCCAGGCCGGTGTCCCCCGCAGGTAACGACGTCTCCTGTCCTGGGTGAGATGCTCGCGGTGGGGGTGGGGAGGTGTCAGACAGTGGGGGTGGGGATCCCCCTCCTCCCACACTGTGGTGTTTGGCATTCACAGGAGGGGGGATCCCCGGGTGCCCCCGTGTCATCCCCTGGGTGGGTCAGGCCGCCCCCATCACAGGCGTCTCCTGTGGAACCTGCCCCAGCAGCAGCAGCTCCAGACCAGAGCCACGTCCGTGGGGATGGAAGAGCCACCCCAGCTGGGGCCTCCCTGGGGGTCCCTTTGGTGGGTCCCAGTCCAGGACGTAGGGGAGAATCTGCCCCCGTCCCCCTGGTGCTACCCACCCCTCATTGGCAGGATAGTCAGAGAGAGCGAGGGCTGGACAGGCCATGGAGACTGAGCACCCACCTCCCCCTTCCACTGAGACCCCCCAGGCCGGGCCCATGGGGGTGGGTCTGTGTGTGGAGGGGGGAGCTCTCCCTGCCCCCACTCTGGGCTCCCACACAGGACTCAGGGCCAACGGCACAGACCCCGCCCCTCCCTATATGACATTAAAGCAGGTTCTGCAGAGATGAGGGAGGAAATGTGGTGGGTGGGAAAACCCCCTCCCCCAACCCCCACAGCCCCCTGAGCTTCCTCATTTCTCTCTCTCTTTCCTGCTTTCTACCTATTGCTGGGCGGGTCTGATGGACACCTGACGGGTTCTCCCCCCTCTTCTTCCCCCGCCCCCCGGCTAGAGAACTTGGGGTCTCGGGGTTGAAACATTTATATCAAATAACCTTCCCCAGGAGGAAGGGAGGATCTTGGGGTGCCCAGGGGGATGAAGGACTCTCCCATGCCAATCAGCCCCTCACCCGCTGCCCCAGGATGGACACAGAGGGGATCCTGGTGATCCCCAAGCACACGAAGGACCCTTCCCCTCCCAGCTCCTCTCCTCATGCCCCTCGTCCCTGGGGAGAAAGGCAGGTTCTCTCCTCGGCTCCTGCCCTTCCCCTTGAATTGCTCCTGCAACAGTCTCGTCCCATCCACCCAGTCATCCCCTCTGCACACAAGATGGAGGAGCAGCAGATTTGGGGCCAGGGGGAGGATGGGGGGGAGCAGGCTGTGGGATGGGGGGTGTTAAGTTTCCCAGGTGGGGGGACCGGGAATTGCCCCTACAGCACTGGACCTGGAGGTGTTCAGCGGGACAGGAGAAGGTTCGGGGGGAGTTGATCACAGTCCAGCAGTTCCTACCCGGGGAATAGAAATTGGACAATCGACGGCTCTTCAGTAGATCAGACAAAGATCAAACCCGACCCGGTGCCTGGGGACTGGAGCTAGACAAATACAGGCTGGCAACAGGGCGCAGATTTGAACAGTGGGGGGAATGAACCACTGGGACCATTCCCCAGGGGTCGGGGTGGATTCTCCAGCGCTGGCCATTTCTGACTCAAGCCCAGAGGTGGAAGTTCACCAGTACGCGCCGGTGAGGTGGACCAGCAAGAGCCGGTGCGCCGGACCAGACGGGTTTCCTCAGGAGACAATTTAAAGGGCCTGGGGCTCCCAGCAGCAGCTGGAGCCTCAGGCCCTTTAAATTGCAGTCAGAGCCCCACTCCCCGAACTCTGGGGGAGCAGCAGGAGAGATTCGTTGCAGACTCGCCGCCGCTCCCCAGGGCTCCAGCCGCGGGACTCTGGCGGAGATTTAAAGGGTCGGGACTGTGGCAGCCGCTACCCCAAGGCACCATGGCAGGGCTCGGGCAGGGAGTTAAAGGGCCAGGCCCGTAGCAAGGAGCTGGTGCTCCGGGGCCCTTTAAATTCCCACCTGAGCCCTGCTTCAAGAGCCCTGGGGTAGTGGCAGTGGGGCTGCGTGAGGATTTAAAGGGCCCAAAGCTCCTGGCTGCCACTATCCCCCCGGGCCCTTTAAAGCTCTGCCAGAGCCTGGGAGCCCCAGGGTAGCATCGGCAGCCGGGAGACCCCAGGGCTCCTCAGTGATTGAAAGGGCCCGGGGCTCTGCTGTGGTGGCAGCTGGAATCCTGGGCCCTTTAAATCTTGATGTAAAGGGGTGGAGGCTTTCAGGCCCGCCTCTTCCGGTTGAGGACACGCCTCCTCCAGCTGAGGCTCCGCCCCTATTCAGGACTTCCCAGGTACCGGTAAATCCTTTAACCTACTTTCACCGCTGCTCAAGTCTGAATGTTTCTCGCTGAGGTCGGCTCTAGGGCCCAGGGGAATCCGTTCAGGGAAGTCCTAGGGCCTGGGTGACACAGGAGGTCGGACCCCATGATCACAATGGTCCCTTCTGGCCCTGGGATCTATAAAGAGATCCCCGAGGGGGAGAGAGCCGGGCCGGGGTTTATTTCCCGGGGTGTATTTCCCGGCGTGGGGGCAGGTGCTGGGCAGTGAGATGAGGCTGGTTTGTGATCGTGTCTGTCCAGGACTCTGCCCCCTTCTCCTCTTTCCGCCCTGTCCTCTTCCCCCCTCCCCCCCACCGCTGACCCCTCAGCCTCTGTTCTAGATCATCCGCCGGCCCCCACGCTCCATCTAGACGTCGGGTACACAGTGTCTCTCCCAGGGGAGCGGGTTCAACTCCTGTGCTCGGCTCCGTCGAATGAGGATTTTTCGTGGTTCAGATTCTTCTATCAAAAAGGGCAGCAGGACCCTGAGTTAGTCCAACACCCCAGTGGAAGTTACTGGCTGGAGTTCACAGCTGAGAAGGAAAATACCGGGTCATACACCTGTGCGTATAAATCCTCTCAAGAGATCTGGTCTTGGAAGAGCAACAAGGTCTCCCTCACAGTGACAGGTGAGCCCGTTTCTCCTGCTGTCTGATGGGAGAGTCTCTCGGGATCTGACCCCCCGTCACTGAGCCTCGGGCGCGGTGCTCTAGGGCAGCCCTGGAACAGGCTCTGGGACGGCCCCTCCCATGTGTCACCCCCAGGATCACAGTCTCACTAGGGACCGTTTCACTGCAGGACCTCCTGGGCCCCAACCTTGGAGCCTTCAGCGCCCCGTGTCCTGCCATGAGCTCCCCACAGCGAGACCAACTCACTGGACACCCGACACAGACCCTTGCGCCCCCAAAGGGAGCGATGTCCCCCCTTCCCTAAGCTGCAGTGACTCCTTGTGAGCGCAGGAACAGCGGGGTCGGGGGTTATTGGCTATTTTGGAGACGGCGCAGAAAGTCCTTAGTTACCCCAGAGGAGAGAAACTTCCAGCAAAGTCCCCCTGGGTCAGTCCGGAGTCCGGAGTCTTCTGACCCCTCCATAGTCCCAGGCCCTGAGCATCTTCTGCTTCCAGGAGCCCTCGATGAGCAACCCCACCTGGCCCCTCCTCTGTCCTTTGTTCTTGATACCGGGGAAACCTCGTCACCTGACCCATCTCCTTAACCCTTTGTTCTCCAACCGGTCACACCTCCCCTCCCCCCCCCACCATCCTGGAGAGGTTGGGCCATCCATGGTCCTTAGCTGCTAGGCATCAAATGTATGAGCAGTTTGAGTGGCCACTGTCTTCATGGGTGTGGGGTGCCAAGCCCCAGACTGCTATGAATCAGCCACACCCCATATCTGGGTCCCTGCAAAGATTAAACAGCCTTTTCCCACCACCTCATGAGCCATGCAGCACATACGGGAAACTGAGGCATGCACCCTAGCAAAAGAAAATGGCCGTATGGTCACACACCCCAGTGCCTCAGCTTTATCCCTGCCCCCAGTCAGGGTCAGTCCCTGAAGCTCAGACACTCCGTGGTGGTCACGGGGGTCCCAGCAGATCATCAAAGGATGGGCACTGAGAGGGCACCACTGTGGGGTAGCTCCAGCACTGGGGTCCCAGGTGGGCACTGCTGGGGAAGCTCACAGAGCTGGAGATCTGGCCAGTTACTGTCAGGCCCCCCCACTCTGAATCTTCAGCCCTGCAGCTGTCTGGGTTCCTCAGCCGTGTCCGTCGGGAGAGGGATTGGTCACTATCCTGTTCCCCTGACCCCATGCTGGAACCCGTACAACAGGATCCTCTGCTGCCTCCGTGTATCAGAGGGGAAGGGGCACCCTCAGGTGCTCGGCATTCGGGGGTGAAGGAACCATAGGATCCAAATCCTTCTCTCCGAGCAGGGATCTGGTCTCTGAAGGGGTCCCTGGTCCCAGTGGGGTGACCGGCTGAGACAGAGCCCACCTGTCCCCTACCCCTGCTGTGCACTGGGCAACCCAGTCCAGCCAGGGGATCCCACCACAGAAAAGCCCGACCCCCTGCTGGGTAACATGGTCCCAGGGCAGGGTTGGGGTCAGGGGAGCAGGGAGAGGAAACGCGGCGGGTGGAAAAACACCCCCCTCCCTTCCCCACGTCCACCCTGGCTTCCTCATTTCTGGGCAGTTCTTTTTAGCTACTGCTGGACGGATCTGATGGTGGCTGACGGGTTGTCCCCCGTCTTCTGCCTCTGCCCCCTGGATGGGGAACATGGGGTGAATACCCTGATGGAATGGGGAGTTTGGGGTTCCCTACCCCATTCATCCCTGTCACAGAGCGCCTGGGCGATGGTCTGGAACCGCTCCCTAGGAAGCCAGACTGGACTCCGGGTGAAGGGCCCCTTCTCCGTACACAGCCTGTTTCCCAGGCCAGGAGCTTCAGGGGTCCCCACTTCCACCTTCCTGGGTCTGACCTCGGAGCATTCAGCACCTTCTGCCCCTCCGTGTGCTTCCCCCAGCAAGCCCGCCTGGGCGGGGTCCTGGGGGAGCCCATGGGTTCTGCACCCCAAATCCATAGTCAAATGTGACTCTCAGCCAGCCAGCAAAACAGGTTTATTTGAGATGTCAGGAACCCCATCCAACTCACAGCTTCTCAGTCTCAACAGGGCCCATCCAGTCAGGCGGGTCTTTCTGGGGTGCTAGGAGAATGAGGCCCAGATTCTGGGCTCCTGCTTCTTCCCCAGGTTTATTCGATGACTTCCATCAGGTCCAACACAGACCATGCAGCGAGTGAGCGTGAGCCCTCAGCTGGATCCATCTTGGGCTAGAGAGCGAGTTGGCTTCTCCTCCCTTCCCAGCTAGACCCAGACTCCCTCAACCCCCTCTAGCCTCTCCCTGCTCTCCTTTGTTCCTTTCGTCTGGTTTCCCGGGCTTCAGGTATCACCTGACCTCCCTCCAACAGGTTCAGCTGACCCCCCTCCCCCACTTGGGGTCAGGTTACAGCTTCACCTTGGCTTTGCTTTGCATCAGCTACACATTCCTTTCCCTTCACATAGACGCCCAAGAAATGCATGGGGGAAACTGAGGCACACACACACAGTACTCCCACTTCGTCACAATCCCCCTCTCTGCACCCCACTTCCTCCAGTGTGAATAGTGTGGGGAAGTGAGAGCCCGGCCCCACAACTCCCTGTGGTGAGCGTGTTACTGGCTGAGACTCCAACACCACCAGGCAGGAAGGGAGAGTCCAGCAGGTCTCTCCCTTCCCTGCTCATTCCTGGGTGGGATCCCATCCCCGCTGTCCCCCCTGTTGAGGAGTAGAAATACTGTGTGTGTGCCTCAGTTTCCCTATACATTTTGTGAGCATCTATGTGAAGAAATAAAGATGTGTAGCTGATGCAAAGCAGAGCCTCTCTGCAGGTGTCCATACCTGAAGCTGTAATCTGACTCCAAGTGGGGGTTGGGGGTCACGTGACCTGGCTGACCCAGATGGGAGGGGGTGCTGGAGAGAGTGAGTTCAAGTTTGGAGTTGGAAGCTGGCTGGAGTGAGGCAGGGAAGGGGAGAGGAGCTATTTGGCTCCCTGCCACCCAAAAATGGATCCAGCTGAGCGCTCACGCTCGCTGTATGGTCTGGGTTAGACCAGATAGAAGTCATCGAATAAACCTCTGTTTTACTGCCTGGCTGAGAGTCACGTCTGACTGTGGATTTGGGGTGCAGAATCATTGGGCTCCCTTGGGACCCCGCCCGGGCAGGCTTAGGGGGGGAAGCGCACAGAGGGGCAGAAGGTGCTTTATGCTCCGAGGTCAGACCCAGGAAGGTTGAAGTGGGTACCCGTGAAGCTCCTGGCCTTGGAAACAGGCTGTGTATGGAGAGGGGACACTTCCCCTGAAGTCCTGACTCGCTTCCTAGGGAGCAAGTTCCAGACCATCGCCCGGGCACTCCGTGACACCCCCGCCCCCTCCCATCCAGGTGGGGTAGGTATAGGGTTCAGTCACTGGGAGAGGATCCAGCCATGCTATTTTGGGCCCAGCAGGTACTGGGAGGGGGCACTCTTCCCACATGTTTACTGGAGAGCCCCCCCCATGGTATATCTGCCGTGGGTTATTTCACAGTCATCGGGCCTGAGGCAGGAAGATGGGGCTGGGTTGAAGCCCTGTGCTGGGTCCTTGTTCCCCATTGTCTCTTCCCCTCACTCCCTGGGGGTCTCTCCCCTGCCTCTGTTCCAGACTCTCTGCCGGCCCCCAGGGTCTCTCTGCATCCCCTTCCCCACACATCCCATGTATCTCGGAGGGGAGCCGCTCACTCCCATCTGCTCGTCTCCAAGGCCTGTCCTAGGGATGAAATCCAGGTTCTACCGGCACTTGGGTGAAATCCCCGACCCCAGTAACTGGGACGGATGGAAATCAAGGCTGAGCTGGGGCCCGAATCCTGTGACTACACAATACCCCAGGCTCCAGGAGAGGCCAGAACCCCGCTGAGCGACCCTCCCTCAATATCAGTGCGGGGTGAGGTCTCTTTCTCTTTGTATTGAGCCTTGGGGTGACCTACATGATCTCCCACATCACCCACAATTCACACGGTACGTTGAGTTGCGGGTCATTGTCGTGCTGGGTGCAGTGTGGAGGTGTCTACGGCTGCAATTTCCTCTCCTATTGGGTTGTTGTAAGATCCTGGGGTGCGGTGCTATGTCGGGGTGCAGTGTAATACTGGGGAGGGTGTGATGTGAGAATCGGGTGCAGTGGAGTTTCCAGGGGCAACTATTCCTCCTGTAAGTGTCCCCCCCTCGCTCCAGTTATCCAGTAACGACCTTCTCCCCGGCGTCTCCTCCTCCCAGCTCCCTGAGCCCCTTCTCCTGCACTGAATCTCACCCCTTGTCTTTTCCAGACCCCCCAGCGGCCCCCACCCTCTCCCTGAGCCCCCAGCACCAGCTGTACCTCACCGGGGAGTCTGTTGTGTTCACGTGTTTGGCTCCTCCCGGTGATCACACTGTTACAGGATTCCGGTTCTCCAGAGTCACTGTAGAGACGATCTCATTCAATAACAGCAACACGCACACCCTGAGCTCTGTGACGCAGGGAGACACCGGATCATACACCTGTGCGTACTGGGTGGAGCCGTCAGGTCGCAGGATGAAATCTGGGGCCAGTCCCGCTGTTCCCATCAGTGTGACAGGTGAGCTCTGAGCCGACCCCGGCTTCCCCTGGAGTGTGTCCGTCCTCGAGACACCCCATTTCCTGTGGGGAATCCAGGACCTGCAGCCGATGAGATGAATGTCACACACACGGAGCAGGGGTGATCCCCTCCAGCAGGGGGCAGGAAGGACAGACACCCTCCTCACCCCCCCCACCCCAGAGCTCTCTGCTGAATCCCCCAAACCCCTTCCCCCACCATCCCCAGATGGGCAGAGTAGGATGACGGCGCCGGTGGCAATGGGGCTGTTGAGGTTCCATCCATGATCCTCCAGCCTCAGCTTCCCGGCCTCTGCACACGAACATCTGGAGAGAGAATGGGGAGATCTTGGTGGCTTTACAAGGACCATCAAATGCCCTCCCCAGCCTCATTCCTCAGCCACTTCTCCCTGCCATGGAAAACCTGCACCAGGTTCGATTTCCTAGAGCAGCCGAGAGCTGGTCACCCCCAGACACCACACCGATCGGCAACCCACCAACCCCCGCGGTGGCAGACTGGACGTGTGGTTTGGACACTGAATGGGTCTCCGTGGGTCTGGCTCCGATTTACACTGTGGGGTGGTTCCCCGGTGGACATTGTGGGAAGCCCTGAGCCAGATGTGCCTTGACAATACCACAGTGCGCTGGGACTTGGAGAGGATCCAGTCTCAGCCCTGCCACAGACTCTCCCCATGACCTTGGACCAGTCACTTCCCTTGGGGATCTCCAAGGAGACAAAGGGTGTTTGGGGCCAAAATCGCATTGGAATTTGTTGGGGGCCGAACTCTTTTAAGTTACTGATGAACACTGGGCCTCAGTTTCCCCCATTAGAATGGGGATAATTCCTCCTCCTGGCCTGTCAGGGGTGGGTTCATGGCACATGCACAAATGTCCCTGGCATACAAAGATCCTGGGGTGAGAGGAGCCATCTGACCTCTGGGTTCGGCCCTGGGGTGACCACTCCTGGAATCCTGCGTCCAGTTCTGGTCCCCACCATTCAAGGGGATGATAAATGGGAGAGGGGGCAGGGAGGGTGTGACGGGTTGAGATCACAGAAACCCCTTAGGAGCTGCCACCTGATGTGTCAAAGCTACTCCTGCCTCAGTTTTCCTGCCCAAACAGCTTAGGACCTCAGTACCCTGCCAGGTCTGAGCCACATCCCCTAACAGCTGTGGGCCTTGCTGGAAAGAGGCAGGAGGTATCCTTACCTCTGGCACTCAGATGCTCAACTCCCAATGGGGTCAAACCCGGAATAAAATTTGTTTTTCTCTGTATAAAGCTTATACGGGGCAAACTCATAGATTGTTCACCCTCTATAACAATGATAGAGAGATATGCACAGCTGTTTGCCCCCCCCCCCCAGGGACCAACACGTACTCCAGGTTAATTAACGAGTAGAAAGTGATTTTAAAAAAGACAGGAAATAGGATTTAAGTGGTTCCAAGTAGTAACAGACAGAATAAAGTGAATTACCAAACAAAATACACAGAACACGCAAATCTAACACTATTACAGCCAAAAGCCTCACCCTCCGTGAATTCCTTCTTTCAAGCTAAACTCCCTGTTAGCCTGGGTCCAGCAATCACTCACACCCCCTCTGCAGTCACTGTCCTCTGTTCCAATTTCTTCCAGGAATCCTTGGGGGGGTGGGGGCTGTTGTTTGAGCCAGCTGAGAACAAAATGGAGAGGTCTCACCCAGGTTTATATCGACTTCTCCCTGTGGGTGGAGAGCCCCTCCCCCTTCTTCTGCAGAGTCCACATGGCCTCTCAGAGCACATGGTTCAGTCCCCGGTTTGAACCAGACTCCGCTCATTACCAGCCAGGCTGCATTCCTGAGGAGACTCAGGTGTGGACGGGCATCTACAAAGTTCGTTCTTAGCTTGATTGGTTCTCAGTTGGGCTTAACACTTTCCAAAGTCTACATATAACTAACCAAGCCCATAGTCAATTCATAACTTTGAATACAAAACAGACACATCCATACCAATAGGATGAACAGATCCAGTGGATCATTAACTTCACAGAAATATGTTACATGGCATATGTAGCAAAACCATACTCCAGTAATACCATACATATATTTATAGGCACCACCCCAAAAAGCCTTATGGGGTACACAGTCGCAGAGGGGTTAGGATTAAATGGTCCCAAAACCTGCCTTAGAGTGAGAGACTCCAGGAGCTAGACCAGTTTAGTGTAACAACGAGAAGGTTCCTATCCGGGGAACGGAAATGGACAATCGCCGGCTCTTCAGTAACTCAGAAATAGATCAAACCAGGGAGCTGGAGCTAGACAAACCCAGGCTGGCAACAGGGGACAGATTTTAACAGTGGGGGGAATGAACCACTGGGACAATTCCCCAGGGGTCATGGTGGATTCTCCAGCACAGGCGATTTCTGACCCAAACTCTAATGTGTCTCTCCGAGGTCGGCTCTAGGGCCCAGGGGAATCCGTTCAGGGAAGTCCTAGGGCCTGGGTGACACAGGAGGTCGGACCCCATGATCACAATGGTCCCTTCTGGCCCTGGGATCTATAAAGAGATCCCCGAGGGGGAGAGAGCCGGGTCGTGGTTTATTTCCCGGGGTGTATTTCCCAGTGTGGGGGAGGGTGCTGGGCAGTGAGATGAGGCTGGTTTGTGATCGTGTCTGTCCAGGACTCATCTCTGTTCCCTCCCTCTTCTCCTCTTTCCACCCTGGCCTCTCCCCCCCACTGACCCCTCTGCCTCTGTTCTAGATCCTCCGCCGGCACCCATGCTCTCTCTGGATCCCGGGTACACAGTGTATGTCCCAGGGCAGCGGGTTAATCTCACGTGCTCGGCTCCTGGGGGTGAGGTGGCTTCAGGATACAGATTCTTCTATCAAAAAGGGCAGGCGGGAGGCTCCGCCATAGACCAACATCCAAATACTAGACACTGGCTGGAGCTCACAGCGGAGAAGGGAGATGCCGGGTCATACACCTGTGTGTACTGGAGACAGGAATCCAGTCGAGAGATCTCGTCTAGGAACAGCAGCTCCGTCTCCATCCCAGTGACAGGTGAGCCCCTGTCTCTCCTGCTGTCTGATGGGAGAGTCTCTGGGAGTCTGACCCCCCCCACTCCCGATATCCCAGCTTCACCCCCTGTCTCTGGTCAGCCCCACTCCCCACATCTCAACAACTCTGTTTTGGGCCTAGGGTGCTAGCTCATCCGCAGAGACTGGGAAATTACAGGGCACTGCTGCAGGGAAGCTCACAGCACTGGGACCCTGGCTGGACACTGTCAGTGGCACCCACTGTGAATCTTTGGCCCTGCAGCTGCCTGGATTCCTCCATCCTGATCCCTGTCAGGAGAGGGATTGGTCACGGGCCCATCACCCCAACCTCCCGCCAGCGCCAGAATTCCCTCCTGCCCATGGAGTCAATCGAGCAGACCCCAGCTGGGTCACTGGGCTGTAGCTCCACTGGAGTCAATGGGGCAGCCCCCAGCTCTGTGTGTGATGCTCTCACCGGCCCCAAGGGGGGGACGCTGGTCCCACGGGGTCCCCGGCACTGAGATCTCTGCTGCTCAGTGTGTGTCTGGCCCGGCGGGGACGTGGTTCCTGGGCACTGAGCTGGGGCTGGCTGGGGTCTGTGTCCAGGATCCCTCCCTTGTCTGCTCTTCACCGGCTCTTCCTCTGCTTCCCTCACCAGCTGCCCACATAGGAACCGTCTCCTCCCCCGACCCCCTTGTCTTTTCCAGAGCCCGACCCAGCTCCCCAGCTCACCGTGTCCCCACCGCAGCCTGTCTACATCACTGGAGAAACTGTGACCCTGACGTGCACAGCTGACGGGGCGTCCACCGTGTCCGGGGTCTGGTTCTTCAGAGACGACCAGACAATCCACTCCAAGGAACAACGCTCACCTGGGTACAGTTACTCTGAGTCAATTCGACTGTCGGGGGTGTTGGGATTGCGAGCCGGAGTGTACAGCTGTGAATCCTGGAGGAGAGAGTCTGGGCGAGAAATCCCATCGGAGAGGAGCCGACCCATCTCCATAAGAGTGACAGGTGAGACCCCCATGTCCTGCTGTTTTCCACCCCCCGGTGGGGTGTCTCTCCTCCACTCACGGGGTGAGACCCAGCCCAGTCACTCATCTTGTGTCAGGACACCCACCGGGTCAGTGTCACCCCCTGGATCTCTGGATCCTGTGGAGATTTTTCGGGAGTGGCATTGGTGCTATTTTAAATTTTGGGGGATCCCAGGCAGAAGTCACATTTGATAACATGGGGATGTTTATTGAAACAAACCCCAAATCTCCCCCCCCCCCGGTCAGTGTCAGGCCCTGGTGTCCAACACGCCATAGATGGGGGGAGGGTCCCAGCTGATCACTAAAGTTTGGCACTAAGAGGGCACTGCTGTAGGGGAAGCTCACAGCCCTTGGCACTGCTTTGGGTAGCTCGCAGCCCTGTTGTCCTGGCGGACAGAGCAACCAGCCCTGCTGCTTCTCTGATAAGTATCATCAGGCGATGGGTCAGTTTCTCTTGTCACCCCGAGCCCTGCCGGCACCAACAAACCAGGATCCCCTATTGCCCATGTCAATGGGAGGTGAAGATGCACCCTGAGGTGCTCGGCCCCTGGGTGTCAAAGCACCGTTGGATCCAAATTCTTCTCTGAACGCAGGGATCTGGTCTCCAAAGAGGTCCTCAGTCCCAGTGGAGTGACTGGCTGATCATAGAATATTGGGGTTGGAAGGTTTCCCGGGGTCCCCGGGGTGATGGTCTGGAACTGCCCCCTATGAAGCCAGTCAGGACTCTGGGGGGAAGCTTCCTCTCTGTGAACGGCCTGTCCCCAGGGTGAGGAGCTTCACAGGTTGCAGCTTCCACCTTCCTGGGTCTGACCTCGGAGCATTCAGCATCTTCTGCCCCTCCGTGGGCTTCTCATACTGAAACTGCCCTGGCGGGGTCCTGTGGGAACCCGTGGGTCTGCACCCCAAATCCACAGTCAGACGTGACTCTCAGCCAGCCAGTGAAACAGAGGTTTGTTAGACGACAGGAACATGATCTAAAACAGACCTTGTAGGTACAAAGAACCGGATCCCTCAGCCGGATCCATTTTGGGGGGCCAGGGAAGCCAGACCATCTCTGTGCCTCCCTGCCTTTCCCCAGCCAGCTCCAGACTACCCTCTAGCCCATCCTCTGCTTTTCCTTTGTCTCCTTCCTGGGCCAGGAGGTCACCTGATCCCTTTGTTCTTTAACACTTCAAGCTAACACCTTAGAGGGGGGAAGGGCCAGGCCATCATTTACCCGGAGACGGCGTCAGACACTCCTTTCCACCGGTCCTTTGCTCCGTGAGAATCTCAGTCCCTGGAAACTTAAGAAATGCCATGGGGAAACTGAGGCACCCATACAGTATCCAGAGAGAACATTAAGAACATTAGAGCGGTAGCCGTGTTTGTCTGGATTTGCAGAAGCCACAAAGAGTCCTGTCACACCTTATAGACTAACAAAAGTACTGAAACATAAGCTTTTGTGAGCTAGTACCTGCTTTCTCGGATGCATGCAGTGGAAGTATCCAGGGGCAGGTATAACTAAGAAGGCAAGAACCAGATTAGAGATTCAATCAGTTCAATCAGTAGTTCAATCAGGCTGAGCCACCTTGTTATCTCTAATCAAGGAGGATGAGGTCCTCTTCTAGCAGAAGACCTGGAGGTGTGAACACCGAGAGAGGAGAAACTGCTCTTGTACTTAGCTAGCCACTCATAGTCCCTGCTGGGTAATGTGGGCCCAGTGCAGGGTTGGGGCTCAGTGAGGTACAGGGGAGCAGGGAGTTTCCCATGGAGACTCACCTAACTTGCCCACCTAACTGGCAACATGGCCGCTATTCTGATGTCTACACAGCCACGAAACAAGGCTGCTCAACACAGCCAAGACATGTCTATCCAATATGGCTGCCTGATTTCCAATATGGCCGCCCTTCAGAGAGCAGCACAACCTATGGCTACTCAACATAGCCAAGAACATGGCTGCCCAACAGATGCAGACCTGGGTGTT
Source organism: Sternotherus odoratus (assembly GCA_032164245.1). Taxonomy (NCBI): domain Eukaryota; kingdom Metazoa; phylum Chordata; order Testudines; family Kinosternidae; genus Sternotherus; species Sternotherus odoratus. The sequence goes on along the minus strand of JAVMKO010000013.1, from coordinate 35,021,891 downwards.
CAACATGGACCACCTTGTGCCTGTCCCCTCTGGGAAGGTAGAATCCCAACAGAGCCACCCAGCCCCACCCGATCTGATCAGAGTGGGCAGGATCTGCAGACAGAACTGGGCCCTGCCTATCTACCGAGGTCTCCAGGGGCTGGAGCATTAGCAGTGGAGGGGTGAGAGAAAATGTTTCAAGGTCTGGTGCCCCCATCCACCTTCTGACCCCCAAGTCACACCCCACATTGTATCTGAAGGAGGCCAGCCCCACCCCAGCCCGGCTCTCTCATTTGTGTCGGAGCCCTCAGGATCCTGAAGAGAAGCTCGAGACTCTGGAGAGAGAAGAAAGTTCAGCTGTAAATAAACTGAATTCTGGGCACCATCTCCTCTTTCTCCACTGCCAGGCCTCTGCTGACCCCTGTCATTGTTAATCCCCACAGATCTCCCTCCCCAGCCTTCGCTGAGCATGGAGCCCTCATCTGGAGCGGTGAGCCAAGGGCTTCCCCTGAACATCACCTGCACGACTCCCAGGGAAGCTGGTCAGCGGAGGTTTCACTTCTACAAGGACGGAGTCCAGCTTGTTCCTGGAGATGTTAGTTCTGAGATCAGCACCACAGAGCCTGGCACCAGCCCTATGAACATCTCTGTGTTCAGCATCCCCCGGGCCGGTCACAACCACACTGGAGAATTCACCTGCGAGTACGAGGAGAACGTGAGCGGGAGCTGGATCCTGTCCCCCCGCAGCCAGGCTGTGACCGTCACCAGGAACGTGACAGTGTCAGGTGAGGTGGCTCCTGGCTGCTCACATCTCCCCGGAGAAATTCCCCCTCCTAACCCCCCACGCTCCTGCCCAATCCCCTTAGTGGCCGAATGAGGACAGGTCAGGTCGCTGGGGTGTTGGAGGACAGGCCGACAGAGGGACAGACACACAGACGGGAGGAATCAGGAATCGGTGTCCACCAGTGTCAGACAGGAGGGCGGTGGGCGGGTTTCACATCTCAGCCGGATGGTCCCTAGATCCAGGGACTTCATCCCAATTCCTAGAGGCACCGACACACGACATCGTGTGCACCACGCTCAGCAGTGATGTTCTCCTGCTGGTTCCATTCGAGTTTCTCCTCTCTCTGCAGATCGCCGCTTCCTCTGGCTCCGGGAGCTGGTGGTGGGTGGCTCCTTCTTCCTCATCAATGGCCTCATCTTCCTCGTCTCCCACTGCTGCTTCTAGATCCAGGTAACTGGGTTCCCCTGTGAACGGGGCCCTTCATTCTGTGCCTTGGATTCTCCCCACAACTGACCCATTTCATCTCCAATCTATGCCCTTGAATTTCAATGTGGGGGGACAGGATTCGTTCTGGTTGAAAATCCCCGACCGAGATCTGAGAAACCTGCACAGGATCTGAAAGGGTTTGGGCACCATGAATGCTCCAGTAACCTCCCGAAATGTAGCTGCATCGGACGTGGGGCTTGGTCACTGTTTCGCAGCTGCACACCCCTACATGGGGCTGCAATGATCTGTGTACACCCCTCCCCCCATTGCAAGGTATAATTTCAAACTCCCACCCCACTGGTCAGTGACATCACTGTGGAGTAGACATGAGAACGCTGCAGGAGTCTGTTTTAAAGTCTCTATTTGAACAAAGGGGACCAGGTCTGCCCAGGGCTTGCATAGAAATGGAGCCGTGTGACCAGTGAGAAGAGACGGAGGATGTACATGGGCAGTAAACAAAGCCATCGAGCCACCAGGGAGAGCAGATGACGATTCAGCGATCGCCAGGGTGGGAGAAGACACCCCCAGGAGACCTTCCTTCTTGAAGTAGCCTCAATGAACACAGAGAGAAATGCTCTCCGGGACGATAGAGAGAGGGGCAGTGAACCCCCAAATTCGCTTCCCACTAAGACAAGGAAGGAAACCAGCACCTCACACTCCCCAGGAAGGTCAGGCTAGAGAGCCAGACAGCCATGCCAGACCCAGAGTAACCTGAAAATGAAATCACCTTCAATGCAGACCGGGCCTGTCTAGCTTGAGTTTTCTCCTGTCGGCGGTGTGGTTTCACTTTGATGTACTTGTAACCAGTCCTAACTTGTTTTCTTTGCACTGGGCATCACGTGTCCCCTGACCTCTTGTGAATAAAGTTGGTTTATTTGAATCTAAACTAGCCCAGGGCTGGGTTTGAATTCTAGTCACTGGTAACTCCAGTTAACGTGGGGTTGGTCTCTTAAATGAAGGAAGAAACCCTCCTTATTTCTCTGGATGCTGCAGGAGAGGGCTGGACATTTCAAGGCAGGTGGTTTGGGAGAATTTCAGACCAGGGCGGGGGGTATTGGTTTCCTTGGCTAGACGTAACCGAGGCTCCTGGGGACCAGGGCATGGCGAGAGGTACCTGTCACGGAGCGCCCGGGCGATGGTCTGGAACTGCTCCCTAGGAAGCCAGACCGGACTCCGGGTGAAGGGCCCCTTCTCCGTACACAGCCTGTTTCCCAGGCCAGGAGCTTCGGGGGTCCCCACTTCCACCTTCCTGGGTCTGACCTCGGAGCATTCAGCACCTTCTGCCCCTCCGTGTGCTTCCCCCAGCAAGCCCCTCTGGGCGGGGTCCTGGGGGAGGCCATGGGTTCTGCACCCCAGATCCACAGTCAAACGTGACTCTCAGCCAGCCAGCAGAATAGACGGTTTATTTGAGATGTCAGGAACCATCCAACTCACAGCTTCTCAGTCTCATCAGGGCCCATCCAGTCAGGCCCTTCTGGGGTGCTAGGAGGTGAGACCCAGATTCTGGGCTCCTGCTTCTTCCCCAGGTTTATTCGATGACTTCTATCTGGTCTAACACAGACCATGCAGCGAGCGAGCGTGAGCCCTCAGCTGGATCCATCTTGGGGCCAGAGAGCGAGATGGCTCCTCTGCCCTTCCCAGCTACACCCAGACTGACCACACCCTCCCCAGCCCAACTGTGCTTTTCTTTGTCTGTTTCCTGGGCTGGAGATATCACCTGACCTCCCTTCTCCTCCTGGGGTCAGATTACAGCATCCAGGGATGCACACCTGGAGACGGGAGGGCGTTGCCTCCTGGCTCCAAGTTTCAGCCCTTATTTCTTAAGAAATGCATAGGGGAAACTGAGGCACACACACACAGTACTCCCACTTCGTCACAGTACCAAGCAGGCTGTTGGAGCCAGGGTTGCTAAACCAGGACTATTGATCGCAGTAAATGCTTGTCTGCTGGCCGGGAACGTCCAAAGAGGGAGCTGCAGTGGCCAAGCATTTCAAAGCACCCAGGGCAGGTGGTTTTAGATCAAACCCCAACACGTGACCCCCTTGGGCTTCCATTCACCCCCGTGCTGTGGGGCGTAGCGGCTTTTAGCCACGTCGGTGAGCAGTGATCCCAGCCAACACCGCCCCATCCACCCTCCCCTAGGGCAGGACACCGGAGTTGTACGAAGGGGCAGAGCTCAGCAGAGTGAGATTTCTGTACCCGGTGGAAGAGGAGGTGGGGATTCTGGAGACGAGAATGACACATGTGAAGAGCCGGTGGGTATTTAACGACCCCGCATGTCATTAGCTTCCACGAGGTGACCAATCCAGCAGCACAATGCACCTCAAGGAAACACTCGCTCTGCTTCCTGAGCACAGCGCCCCCTAGCACTGCGCAGGGCATGGCAGACAGCGCTGACTGCGAGGGCAGAGCAGCCCCTGCTGACCCTATTGTCACAGAGTGCCTGGGGTGATGGTCTGGAACTTGCTCCCTATGAAGCCAGTTAATCTCCAAAGGAAAACCTCCTCTCTCCGTACACAGCCTGTCTCCAAGGCTATGAGCTTTAGAGGTCCCCGTTTACACCTTCCTGGGTCTGACCTCAGAGCATTCAGCACCTTCTGCCCCTCCGTGCGCTGCCTGGGGGAGCCCGTGGATTCTACACCCCAAATCCACAGTCAGACGTGAGTCTCAGCGAGCCAGTAAAACAGAGATTTATTTGATGACAGGAACATAATCTAGGTAGAGCGAACATGACCCCTCCGCTGGGTCCATTTTGGTGGCCCAAGAGCCAGGCAGAGCTCACCTGCTGCTCCTTGCCAGCCCCCAGCCAGATCCAGACTAACTCCTCTCTCCAGCCACACCCCTGCATTCCTGTGTCTTTCCTTCCCTTCCCCCCTGGGGTCAAGTTACAGCTTCAGCTATGGCCACATTCACACAAGAGTCAGAGGAAGGATTCTTCTCGTCACAGTTCTCCCCTCTTCGAGAATGAACTGAGCAGGGTCACTTTAGCCAGTGACCTGGGGAAGTTCGACCCCATCAACGGTTTCATGGGTGCCCCATTATTTCTCCCACTCCATGGTAGGAGTCACACCCGGCCCTGGATTAGAGCCTTCTTCAGTGTCCAGAGAGCCCTCTGGCACTGCTTGTTCCCAGACCACCTTGTCTGGCTCAATCTTCTTCCCTAGCTCCGAAGTTGAAACAGCTAGGTGGCTAACATGGGGTTCAACCCCCCAGTGGTACCCCGCTAGCTCAAGAGAGGCCTGGAGACCGGCCACTCTCTGATTCTTTCCACCTTGGCCGGCTCTGGGTACACTAGCCTGTGCCAATACTTTTGGGCACCAGCTGCTGCCTCCTGATCTTCCACAGTTCCACTTCTGCTTGGGAAGCCCATTCCCGGTACAGGACTCCCTTCTCCCCCAGGAATCTGTCCCTGCAGCCTTCCCCCAGGGTCTGCAGTGCTGTGGCCAGGACGTTCCCGTAGCTTCTCCAAGGAGGGACCCTTTCTCTGCTGCAGCTGGCCAGCAGCGTATCCACCCGGGTGTCTGCCTCGGTGGAGGACAGATTCCCCACCCCTTGGACTTTGCTAACAGGCAGGCAGGTATTTTGAGCCCACATGCTTTCCCCCCGCTAGCAAGGTTAGTTGCATTTCAATGACCATCGTCCTCCCAGCCGATTGGTTCCCCGGATTTAAAATTCAAATCCTCGGCCGTTACAGGAGCAGGGTCTGCATCCTGCCCCACAGAGACACTGTCAGCCCCCCCACCCCCCGCCAGGATCTCACAGCTCATATCTTGGAGACCCCCAGGAACCTGCCAGTCGGACCCCTCCTGTGTCTGCACAGGGGTCTGGGCTCTAGGCAAGGCGAATATCTTCCTCCCTGTGACCCTCACACAGGTCACACCGCCCCCCAGCATCTGGTGACACTGCACCACCTGGGGCTGAGAGCTCCGGAGAGTGGGTGGGGATCCAGAGGGATGGAGGGACGTGGGGAGGGAAGAAGGGAAGCCACAGACAGACACCTCAGGGATGGGGGCCACGGGGGTCACTCACCCAGCAGGGGCAGAAGGCGAGTTAGCACCATGCTGAGCTGGTTGCTCTGGGCTGGGAGCTGGGTTCTCAGCTCAGCCACTGGCACCTTTTGGGTACAAGGAGGGGGACAGAGGCAGAGGAAGTCAGAACCCCGGGCGTGGTCACCGCTCAGCTCGCAGGCTCAAGAGAAAACGGGTCCTCGTGCGCAGGGCGTGCGGAGGGGAGCTGATGTTTCCCACGGCTGACACTGGTGGGAGCGGCTGGAGGGGGATCCCCCCGGTGACTGACACCTCCAGGGGTGGGCTAGGGACCCACTGGGGCCAAGGGAACCACAGGGAATTAAACTGGTTTACACCAGGTGGGAATCTGAGCCCATTGACCCTAGCTGGGGATCTCGCTCATTCATGGCCATGGCTCTGATACCAGCCCCTGGTCCTGTTCTGGTCTTTGCCCTGGAGAGGTTCTGTGCCTGTTGTGGACACACAGGACTCGTGCTCTGTGGGCTCCATACACTCCCTGGGGGATCCCCCTTCAGAGGCGCAGCCCTGCCCCGGGGTCCCCTCTCTCTCGGGGGTTATTCCGTAGGCCCCTCTGCCTCCTGGAGCCCCATCTCTCTGAGGTCCCAGGACACCTCTTGCTCTCCTGGGCCCCCTCCGGGAGTCCCCTCGCTCTGACCCCCCGGGGCCTCCGTGCCCAGAAGGAGGGATACAGCCCTGTGCTCTAGACCAGACCAACTCGGAGCCAGCGTAGGGCAGGAGGGTTCATTGAACATCTGACCACAGCACAGGAAGCTCTCTGGGCCCTCAGGCCTAGTGACCCTCCACACAGCACATCTAGGTCTCTCCTGTGTCCAGGGGGCTCCGTCTGCCCTCCCCAGCCCAGCAGCCCCCTCCTTCCAGCTGGGCGTCTGATATAACTGTCCCCAAAACTCTGCCTCTGGCCTTTGTCCCATCTCAACAGGTCACCTGGGCTTCCTCTCCTCTCCGCCTCCCTCTCCTCCGGCCTTTGTTTCCCCACTGGCTGGAACCAGCTGGTCCAGTCACCGGGGTCCTCTGTCCACAGCCCAGTGTCCTCCCACTGGTCAGAACCAGCTGGGACTTCTGAGCTGGGCCTCCCGGTCACCAGTCGCTGGGGTCTCCACCCTCCAGGTCGTGGTCCAGGGTCCCGGGTGCCACCATTAAGCTTCTCCCCACAGGCCCCAGAGCTTCTGGGCTGCCTCCCTTTCTGTTCACCAGCCAGCCCTGCCCCAGCTTGGATCCATCTCCCCTGATCTCCAGCTCCTCTTACCCACCTAATGCCCGTGCGGCATTTCCCCTCACACGGGACCAGGGTCTGGGGACTCTTCCCGGCCCCCTTACTCCCCATCTCTGCCAAAGCTCCCTGGGATGCAGCAGAACCTCCCAATGGTTCCAAACACCCCCCACGTCCACAGCAGATCCAGGGGCCTGGTTCCAGAGTCAGCACCGTGAATGAGGAGATCCCAGCTGGGGTCAATGGGCCGTAGCTCCCCAGTGGGTGTAAACCAGTGTAACTCAAGGAAGGTCCCTTTACACCCCTGAGACCCTGGGCCAGCCTGGGAAGATCCAGCCCCCGGGGGCTGCTGCTCCGGCCCCTCCCCCAGCACCGGGTTGATGTACAAGGGCCAGAGCAAGGCTTGGAGACGGGGTCAGGACGTGGTCAGCTGCCCTCAGCTCCTGCTTAGCCAAGATGCTGCTGCCTGTCCAGCCGCCGAGCAGTGACCCCGCCGGAGGCTGTGACTTCCTCTGTCTCCATCCGAGGGGAGGGGCCTGTCCCCCTCATTGCACCCGGACGGGGCCGGTGGCTGAGCTGAGAACCCAGATCCCAGGGCAGAGCGACCGGCTCAGCATGGTGCTAACTCGCCTTGTGCCCCTGCTGGGTATATGAGGCCCCTCAGCCCCCATCCTGTCTGGAGACCCCTCCCCCATCCTCCCTCAAATCCCTCCCTCCCTCTCAGCCCCCACCCTGTCTGGAGACGCCTCCCCTACCCTGCCCAACATCCCTCCCTCCTTCTCAGCCCCTCTTTTCTCTCTCCAGATGCTCCCCAGGCCGGTGTCCCCCGCAGGTAACGACGTCTCCTGTCCTGGCGGAGATGCTCGCGGTGGGGGTGGGGAGGTCTCAGACAGTGGGGGTGGGGATCCCCCTCCTCCCACACTGTGGTGTTGGGCATTGCCAGGAGGGGGGATCCCCGGGTGCCCCCGTGTCATCCCCTGGGTGGGTCAGGCCGCCCCCATCACAGGCATCTCCTGTGGAACCTGCCCCAGCAGCAGGAGCCCCAGTCCAGAGCCACATGGGGGTGGTGGTGTGTGAAGTGGGGGAGCTCTCCCTCCCCCCACATTGGGATCCCACATATGACTCAGGGCCAGGAGCACAGACCCAGCACCGCCCAAGTGGCTCATTAAAATCAGGTTCTGCAGAAACCCCAGCGGAACCACCTTGGGTGGGAAAACTCCCCCCTTCCCCTCCCCTTCCTCCTCTATTAAACCAAACCAAAAACTAAGAAAGAGTTCCAAAAAACCCCTGTCATTGTTCAGCCTTAAAGTCCCAACTCCACAGAGCATTTCTATTGCTGACTGAAAAAATATTAGGTGACACATCCCAGTGATGTCAGTGCTTCAGTTTGGTACTTAAATCTATTTTGGAATCAGTGTCCAGTTCCCAGAACTTCCCTTGTAAACTAAATAGTCACTGAATGATAATGAGTCTGTCCGTTCTACCAGACCATGCACCACACCTGAGCTCTGCCTCCTTTTCCTCTTCCACCAGGGTCCTTCTCCCCCCACCCCCCACAGAATGGTCAATTTGGATGTTTGGTGCAATAGATGGTTGTGCTGGAAGGGGCTAGACTGGTGCCCTCCTCCCCACTGATCAAGACTGCACACACCCTTAACACACACCAGTGAAGAGAGTTTGTCATTGGCCTGTGGGTTGAGGGTTTGACTTAGCTGTGCAGTCCTGGGCCCTGGACTGTAACGCAGAATGGAGGTTGGGCCTGGATTCCCCTCTCAGCCCCAAGGAAGGGGTGTCCAAGGGGAGGTGAGCCCAGCCAGGGGGCTGCCGGCTGAATGTCACTTGCTGAAGAAGAGCTGTGGAGACAGCGGAGGATTTTTATTTCTGTTGAGATCGTGTTGAACTGTAGTTGGGAGAACTGACCCTGGAAGGAAGGGGCTAAACACTGTCCCCTGGCTGAAGGGGTGTGATGGTGCTGTTCCTGGTGGGAACCAACTGTGAGTGCCAGATCAGGACAGATTGCTTCCAACAGGGCAACTATAGCCCAAAGCTGGGGTTTTTCCACTCTAATGCGAACCAAACCAGTTGAATATAAAAGACTCTGGTTTCACTCCACTGGCTAACCACAAGTCACACAAGCAATTCCCTTAGACACTCCAGGTTCCCAGTATCACCACCAGCAGCCACCTGTCCTGGGGACCAATGGTTATGAAAACCAATCCCCCAAATAAAGAAAACGGTTCTCCCCAATTCCAAAGAATCAGGCCCCAGACCCAGGTCAATATACAAATCAGATCTTACCCCCAAATCACGCTGTTGCCAATCCTTTAGAATCGCAAATCTAAAGGTTTATTATACAAGGACCAAGATATAGGTGAGGTTTAGGAATGGTTAGAGGAAATCAATTACATGCAATAATCGCAAATCTCTTGGTTCAGGCTTGCAGTGGTAGAATAAACTGCAGGTTCAAATCAAAGTCTCTGGAATGCATCCCCTCCAGGGATGGGTCATCAATCCATTGGCCAGAGCTTCCATGTGTAGCAAAATCCCATCCAGAGATAGAAGCAAGGCTGGAGATTGGAGAATGAAGACGACTCTGCAGGTGGGGTTCCACTCTTCTATCCTTCCCAGGTGCAGGGATTTTCTTTGTCCCTTGTTGTGGAAAATTACCAGAAAAATGAAGTCTTGAGTCACATGGCAATTCCTGCCCCCTCGGTAAGACACAGGGGCTCTCAATGATCCCACTGTGTAGCTGATGGTCCTTAATGGGCCATCAGCCAGGCCAGCCGAGCTAACAACAGCTTGTCTGGGATTTCATCCAGAAGCCAAGCATGAGATTGAAATACAGGCACCAGATAGCCAATATTCATAACTTAAGCTCAAAAAACATACACACGTACAGATAGATTAATCACAATCATCTGACCATAACCTGGTCATAGACACCATATATGACCCCATTTTACATAAGATTTGGTGTCACTATATGACCTTGGTTGCACCAATGATCTATATGATCCCAAATAATTTCAGTAATGTGACATCCCCCCATGTTGAAATTCAAGGGGAGAGATTGCAGATCAAATGGGTCAGTTGTTGGGAGAATCCAAGGCACAGAATGAAGGGCCCCTTCACAGGGGAACCCTGTTACCTGGATCTAGAAGCAGCAGTGAGAGACGAGGAAGATGAGGCCATTGATGAGGAAGAAGGAGCCACCCACCACCAGCTCCCAGAGACAGAGGAAGCGGCGATCTGCAGAGAGAGGAGAAGCTCGAATGGAACCAGCAGGAGAACGTCACTGCTGAGCATGGTGCACACGATGTCGTGTGTCGGTGCCTCTAGGACTTGGGATGAAGTCCCTGGATCTAGGGAGCATCCGGCTGAGATGTGAAACCCACCCACCGCCCTCCCATCTGACACTGGTGGACACCGATTCCTGATTCTTCCCGTCTGTGTGTCTGTCCCTCTGTTGGTCTGTCCTCCAACACCCCAGTGACCTGCCCTGCCCTCATTTGGCCACTAAGGGGATTGGGCAGGAGTGTGGGGATTAGTAGGGGGAATTTGTCTTGGGAGATGTGAGCAGCCAGGAGCCACCTCACCTGATACTGTGACAGTCACGGCCTGGCTGCGGAGGGACAGGATCCAGCTCCCGCTCACGTTCTCCTCGTACTCACAGGTGAATTCCCCGGTGTTGTTGGGACTGGCCAGTGGGATTCTGAGCACTGAGGTGTTCATAGAGCCAGTCCTGGGCTCTGTCCTGTTGATCTCAGACCCCACGTCCCCAGGGACGAGCTGGACTCCGTCCTTGTAGAAGTGAAACCTCCGCTGACCAGCTTCCCTTGGAGCTGTGCAGGTGATCAGCAGGGGAAGCCCTTGGCTCACCGCTCCGGATGGGGGATTGACACTGAGCGCCGGCTGGGGAGGGAGATCTGTGGGGAGCAGCAAAGGGGAGGGCTCAGCTGGGACAGGGCAGTGGGGGAAGTGGAGCTGTTCCTTAGAATTCCACATATTCAGCGATGACCCGTTTTCTCTCCAGAGCCTCTTCTTTCACCTCAGGATCCTGAGGGGCTCCCCACAGAAATGAGCGAGACCCGGACAGGGTGGGGCGGGGGGATTGCGTCCTGCAGATACTGTCTGGGTCTCAGAGGTGGGGTCAGAAGGAGGCCGGCGTCACCAGGACGTGATTTGTTTTTTGTTCTATCTCCATGACTAACGCCCCTGCTCTGGATATTTCTGTAGCTAGCGAGAGGCCAGAGCACCTGACTATCCCACCCCTGCCAGACTGCTTGAGAGTTGGAGGGTGCTGCTGGGATTCCCCCATCCAAGAACGGAGAGGCCGGAGGAGCCATGTTGAGTATCCAGATCGGCCTATTCTCGGGATTGTCTCTGCCTCAGCTGTGAGCATCAGTCGGTCCCTCCACCTGGACCGGGGACTCTTCGGAGAGAAGGATTTGTATCCACTGGTGCTTTCATGCCGGGGGACCGGGCACCTCAGGGCAGCACCTTCCCCTCTCATACACACGGGCCATAGGGATCCTGGGGAACTGGTGCCGCTAGGGGTCGGGGGGACATCAGAAATTGATTTCTCTTTGGATAACAATGATGAATGAAGGGGCAGGACTGAGGGTGCAGAACTAGATCCCTTGTGGGTCAGGGTGACAGGGATGAGAGTTACCCCCCAGCTGTGCCCTGTCAGTGACAGACTTTACTGATCAGCGAGGAACTTCTCCCTGCTGTTGGGGTACCCAATCCCCCTCCCCCAGGTGTGACTGACATTAGGGCCTGACACCGACATGAGACGGTCGCCAAGGTTCAGATGTTACTGCTGGCTCGGGGTCCATGACACCCAATGGAGCACAACAGCCCCCCAAAAACACTAGAGGAGCCAGAGATCCAGGGAGTGACACTCACCAGACGCAGGGGGGTTGAAACTGACCCAGTGGGTGTCCCTGTCTGTAGCTGAGGGACTGGGCTGGATCTCACCCAAGGTATGGAGAAGAAATACCCCCCCATGGGGCAGTAAACAGCAGGACATGGGGGTTTCACCTATCAGTGCTATGGGGATGGGTCGGCTCCTCTCCGATGGGATCTCTCGCTCAGACACCCTCCTCCATGTTTCACAGACGTACTCTCCAGAGTCTGACATACCTACCCCCGACCGCTCAGTTGAGCTGGTGTAACCATAAGGGACAACAGAGCTGTGAGCTTCCCCCAGAGCAGTGCCCTCTTAGTGCCAAACTTTCGTGATCTGCTGGGACCCCCCACCCACCCACGGTGTGTCAGACACCAGGGCCTGACACTGACCAGAGCGCGGGGGGGGGGAGATTTGGGGTTTGTCTCAATAAACATCCCCATGTTTTCAAATGTGACTTCTGCCTGGGATCCCCCAAAATTTAAAATAGCACCAATGCCGCCCCCCCCCCCCCAAATCTCCACAGGATCCAGAGATCCAGGGGGTGACACTGACCCGGTGGGTGTCCTGACACGAGATGAGTGACTGGGCTGGGTCTCACCCTATGAGTGGAGGAGAGACACCCCACCGCGGGGCGGAAAAGAGCAGGAGATGGGGGGGGGTCTCACCTGTCACTCTTATGGAGATGGGTCGGCTCCTCTCCGATGGGATTTCTCGCCCAGACTCTCTCCGCCAGGATTCACAGCTGTACGCTCCGGCTCGCAATCCCGACACCCCCGACAGTCGAATCGACTCAGAGTAACTGTACCCGGGTGACCGTTGTTCCTGGGAGGGGATTGTCTGGTCATCTCTGAAGAACCGGACCCCGGACACGTTGGCCCCGTCAGCTGCGCACGTCAGGGTCACAGTTTCTCCAGTGATGTAGACAGGCTGCGGCGGGGACATGGTGAGCCGGGGAGCCGGGTCGGGGTCTGGAAAAGACAAGGGGGTCAGGGGAGGAGACGGTTAATATGTGGGTGGCTGGTGAGGGAAGCAGAGGAAGAGCCGGTGAAGAGCAGACGAGGGAGGGATCCTGGACACAGACCCCAGCCAGCCCCAGCTCAGTGCCCAGGAACCACGTCCCCGCCGGGCCTGACACACACTGAGCAGCAGAGATCTCAGTGCCAGGGACCCCGTGGGAGAAGCGTCCCCCCACTTGGGGCCGATGAGAGTGTCACACACACAGCTGGGGGCTGCCCCATTGACTCCAGTGAGCTACGACCCAGTGACCCAGCTGGGGTCTGCCCCATTGACTCCATGGGCAGGAGGGAATTCTGGCGCTGGCGGGAGGTCGGGGTGATGGGCCCGTGACCAATCCCTCTCCTGACAGGGATCAGGACGGAGGAATCCAGGCAGCTGCAGGGCCAAAGATTCACAGTGGGTGCCACTGACAGTGTCCAGCCAGGGTCCCAGTGCTGTGAGCTTCCCTGCAGCAGTGCCCTGTAATTGCCCAGTCTCTGTGGATGAGCTGGCACCCTAGGCCCACTGCAGAGTTGCTGAGATGTGGGGAGCGGAGATGACCAGAGACAGGGGGTGAAGCTGGGATATCGGGGGTTGGGGGCTTCAGACTCCCAGAGACTCTCCCATCAGACAGCAGGAGAGACAGGGGCTCACCTGGCACTGGGATGGAGACGGAGCTGCTGTTCCTAGACGAGATCTCTCGACCGGATTCCCGTCTCCAGTACACACAGGTGTATGACCCGACATTTCCCTTCTCCGCTGTGAGCTCCAGCCAGTGTCTAGTATTTGGATGTTGGTCTATGGCGGAGCCTCCCGCCTGCCCTTTTTGATAGAAGAATCTGTATCCTGAAGCCACCTCACCCCCAGGAGCCGAGCACGTGAGGTTAACCCGCTGCCCTGGGACATACACTGGGTGCCTGGGCTCCAGAGAAAGCGTGGGGGCCGGTGGGGGATCTAGAACAGAGGCAGAGGGGTCAGTGGGGGGGAGAGGCCAGGGTGGAAAGAGGAGAAGGGGGCAGAGATGAGTCCTGGACAGACACGATCACAAACCAGCCTCATCTCACTGCCCAGCATCCACCCCACGCTGGGAAATACACCCCAGGAAATAAACCACGGTCTGCCTCTCTCTCTTTCTGGGATCTCTTTATAGATCCCAGGGCCAGAGGGGACCATTGTGATCATGGGGTCCGACCTCCTGTGTCACCCAGGCCCTAGGACTTCCCTGAACGGATTCCCCTGGGCCCTAGAGCCGACCTCAGACAGACACATTTGGTGTTGGGTGAGAAATGGCCAGTGCTGGAGAATCCACCACGACCCCTGGGGAATGGTCCCAGTGGTTCATCCCCCCACTGTTAAAATCTGCGCCCTGTTGCCAGCCTGAGTTTGTCTAGCTCCAGCTCCCAGGTTTGATCTTTGTCTGATCTACTGAAGAGCCATCGATTGTCCAATTTCCGTTCCCCGGGTAGGAACCTTCTCGTTGTTACACTAAACAGGTTGAGCTCCTGGAGTCTCTCCCTCTAAGGTAGGTTTTGGGACCGTTTAATCCTAACCCCTCTGTGACGGTGTACCCCATAAGGCTTTATGGGGGGTGCCTATAAATATCTGTATGATATTACTGGAGTATGGTTTTGCTACATATGCCATGTAACATATCTATGTGAAGTTAATGATCCACTGGATCTGCTCATCCTATTGGTATGGATGTGTCTGTTTTGTATTCAGAGTTATGAATTGACTATGGGCTTGGTTAGTTATATGTAGACTTTGGAAAGTGTTAAGCCCAATTCAGAACCAATCAAGCTAACAATGAACTTTGTAGACGCCCGTCCACACCTGAGCCTCCTCAGGAATGCAGCCTGGCTGGTGGTGACGGGAGTCTGGTTCAAACCGGGGACTGAGCCATGTGCTCTGAGAGGCCATGTGGACTCTGCATAGGAAGGGGGAGGGGCTCTCCAAACACAGGGAGAAGTCGATATAAACCTGGGTGAGACCTCTCCATTTTGTTATCAGCTGGCTCAAACAGCAGCCCCCACCCCCACCCCCCAAGGATTCCTGGAAGAAACTGGAACAGAGGACAGTGACTGCAGGGTGTGTGTGAGTGATAGCTGGACCCAGGCTAACAGGGAGTTTAGCCTGAAAGAAGGAATTCAGAGGGTGAGGTTTTTTACTGTAATAGTGTTAGATTTGCGTGTTCTGTTTATTTTGTTTGGTAATTCACTTTATTCTGTCTGTTACTACTTGGAACCACTTAAATCCTATTTCCTGTCTTTATTAAAATCACTTTTTACTCATTAATTCACCTGGAGTTTGTGTTGGTACCTGGGGGGGCAAACAGCTGTGAATATCTCTCTATCATTGTTATAAAGAAAGAACAATCTATGAGTTTGCCCCGTATAAGCTTTATACAGGGCAAAACAAATTTTATTCCGGGTTTGACCCCACTGGGAGTTGAACATCTGAGTGCCAGAGGTAAGAATACCTCCTGCCTGTTTCCAGGAAAGCCCACAGCTGTTAGGGGACGTGGCTCAGACCGGGCAGGGTACTGAGGTCCTAAGCTGTTTGGGCAGGAAAACTGAGGCAGGAGTAGCCTTGGCACATCAGGTGGCAGCTCCGAAGGGGTTTCTGTGATCTCAACCCATGACACCCTCCCTGCCCCCTCTCCCATTTATCCCCCCCCCCCCAGCCTAATGGCAGGGACCAGAACTAGACACAGGATTCCAGGAGCGGTCGCGCCAGGGCCAAATCCAGAGGTCAGATGGCTCCTCTCATCCCAGAATCTTTGTATGCCAGGGACATTCGTGCATGTGCCATGACCCCACCCCTGAAAGGCCAGGAGGGGGAATTATCCCCATTCTAATGGGGGAAACTGAGGCCAGAGTTCATCAGGAACTTAAAGGAGTTTGGCCCCCAACAAATTCCAATGGGATTTTGGCCCCAAACACCCTTTATCTCTGTGGAGATCCCCAAGGGAAGTGGCTGGTCCAAGGTCATGAGGAGAGTCTGTGGCAGGGCTGGGAACTGGATCCTCTCCAAGTCCCAGCGCACTGTGGTATTGTCAAGGCACATCTGGCTCAGGGCTTCCCACAATGTCCACCGGGGAACCACCCCACAGTGTAAATCGGAGCCAGACCCACGGAGACCCAGTTTAGTTTCCAAACCACACGTCCAGTCTGCCACCGCGGGGGTTTGTGGGTTGCCGATCGGTGCGGTGTCTGGGGGTGACCAGCTGCCGGCTGCTCTAGGAAATCGAACCTGGTGCAGGTTTTCCCTGGGCAGGGAGAAGTGGCTGAGGAATGAGGCTGGGGAGGGTGTTTGATGGTCCTTGTAGAGCCACCAAGATCTCCCCATTCTCTCTCCAGATGTTCGTGTGCAGAGGCCGGGAAGCTGAGTCTGGAGATCATGGATGGAACCTCGACAGCCCCATTACCATCGGCCTCACCCCACGCTGCACGTCTGGGGTGGTGGGGAAAGGGGTTTGGGGGATTCAGTGGAGAGCTCTGGGGTGGGTTGGGGGTGGGTGTCTGCCCTGCTGCCCCCTGCTGGATGGGATCACCGCTGCTCCGTGTGTGGGACATTCATCTCATCGGCTGCAGGTCCCGTATTCCTCACAGGAAATGGGGTGTCTCGAGGACGGACACACTCCAGGGGAAGCCGGGCACGGCTCAGATCTCACCTGTCACACTGATGGGAACAGCGGGACTGGAACCAGATTTCAAACTGCGACCTGACAGCTCCACCCAGTACGCACAGGTGTATGATCCAGTGTCTCCCTGCGTTATATTGCTCAGGGTGTGCGTGTTGCTGTTATTGAATGAGATTGTCTCTACAGAGACTCTGGAGAACTGGAATCCTGTAACATTGTGATCACCGGGAGGAGCCGAACACGTGATCACAACAGACTCCCCGGTGAGGTACAGCTGGTCCTGGGGGCTCAGGGAGAGGGTGGGCACCGCTGGGGGGTCTGGAAAAGACAACGGGTGAGATTCACTGCAGGAGAAGGGGCTCGGGGAGCCGGGAGGAGGAGACGCCGGGGAGAAGATTGTTACTGGATAACTGGAGTGAGGGGGGGACACTCACAGGAGGAATAGTTGCCCCTGAAAACTCCACTGCACCCGAATCTAGCATCACACCCTCCCCAATATAACACTGCACCCCGACATAGCACCGCTTCACACCGCAGGATCTTACTAATCCTGGAGTATTGTGTAATCACAGGATTTGGGCCCCGGCTCAGCCTTGATTTCCATCCGTCCCAGTTACTGGGGTCGGGGATTTCACCCAAGTGCCGGTAGAACCTGGATTTCATCCCTCGGACAGGCCTGGGAGCCGAGCAGATGGGGGTGAGCAGCTCCCCTCGGACATACATGGGGTGTGTGGGGCAGGGGGTGCAGAGAGACCTTGGGGGCCGGCATAGAGTCTGGAACAGAGGCAGGGGAGAGACCCCCAAGGCAGTGAGGGGAAGAGACGATGGGGAACAAAGACCCAGCACAGGGCTTCAACCGAGCCCCATCTTCCTGCCTCAGGCCCCATGACTGTGAAATAACCCACGGCAGATATACCATGGGAGGGGCTCTCCAGTAAACATATGGGAACAGTGCCCCCTCCCCAGGATCTGCTGGGCCCATCACAGCATGGCTGGATCCTCCCCCAGTGGCTGAGCCCTATACCCACCCCACCTGGATGGGAGAGGGGCGGGGGGGGGGGCGTCACGGAGTGCCCGGGCGATGGTCTGGAACTTGCTCCCTAGGAAGCCAATCAGGACTTTGGGGGAAGTGTCCCCTCTCCGTACACAGCCTGTTTCCAAGGCTAGGAGATTCACGGGTACCCACCTCAACCTTCCTGGGTCTGACCTCGGAGCATTCAGCACCTTCTGCCGCTCTGCGCGCTTCTCCCAGAGAGCCCGTCTGGGCGGGGTCCTGGTGGAGCCCATGGGTTCTGCACCCCAAATCCACAGTCGGAATTGACTCTCAGCCAGGCAGTAAAACAGAGGTTTATTCGATGACCTCTATCTGGTCTAACCCAGATCTTACAGTGAGCGTGAGCCCTCAGCTGGATCCATTTTGGGGGGCAGGGAGCCAGATAGCTCCTCTCCCCTTCCCTGCCTCACTCCAGCCAGCTTCCAACTCCAAACTTGAACTCACTCTCTCCAGCCCCTCCTCCCCCCTGGCTCAGCCAGGTCAGGTGACCTCCAACCCCCACTCGGAGTCAGATTACAGCTTCAGGTCTGGACACCTGCAGAGAGGCTCTGCTTTGCATCAGCCACACATCTTTATCCCTTCACATAGACGCTCATGAAATGCATGGGGGAAACTGAGGCACACACACAGTATTCCTACTCCGTCACAGGGGGGACAGCTGGGATGGGATCCCACCTAGGAATGAGCAGCCCCCGGTCCCTGCTGGACTCTCCCCTCCTGCCTGGTGGTGGTGGAGTCTCAGCCAGTAACAGGATCACCACAGGGAGTTGTGGGGCTGGGATCTCACTTCCCCACACTCTCCATGCTGGAGGAAGTGGGGTGCAGGGAGGGGGTGGGATGGGGCATTGAACCCCAAATCCCCCCATTCCCATCAGGACATTCACGCCATGTTCTCCATCCTGGGGGCAGAGGCAGAAGAGGGGGGAGAACCCGTCAGCCGCCATCAGACCCGCCCAGCAGTAGCTAGAAAGAACTGCCTAGAAATGAGGAAGCCAGGGGGGATGTGGGGAAGGGAGGGGGGAGTTTTTCCTCCCACCACGTTTCCTCCCCCTGCTCCCTTGTACCTCACTGACCCCAACCCTGCCCTAGGCCAATGTTACTCAGCAGGGGGCCGGGCCTCTCTGTGGGGGATCCCCTGGCTGGACTGGGTTGCTCAGTGCACAGCAGGGGTATGGACGGGTGGGTTCTGTCTCAGCCGGTCACCCCACTGGGACCAGGGACCTCTTCAGAGACCAGATCCCTGCTCGGAGAGAAGGATTTGGATCCTATGGGGCCTTCACCCCCGAATGCCGAGCACCTCGGGGTGCCCCTTCCCCTCTGATACACGGAGACCGTAGATCAGGCTTGCCCAACCCGAGGCCCTCAGGGCGCATGCAGCCCAGGACAGCTATGAATGCGGCCCAACACAAAATCGTAAACTTACAACGTTATGAGACTAAGTCCACATTATAATTGAAACAGTTCGACCAAAACCCGAAAAACTGCTAAAATTGACTAATAAAATAAAGAGCAAACAAATTTGCTCATCAGCTATCGTTAGTGTTGGTGTATTTCATGTGTGGCCCCAGGGCCGGCGACAGGGGGGGTCTACGGGTACATTTGTACCGGGCCCCGGACTTAAGGGGGCCCCACGTAGGCCTTGGTTTGGAGGGTTCTAGGGGGCAGGTTGGCGCCATCGTTTGGCCGCGGCTGCCCACGGGGTGGCGGAGAGGTTCAGGGGTCCATCCACGCCGGCGGCCGCGTGCATGGGGAGGGCGGGGCCATGGGACTCAGGGTACAGGCGGGGGGCTGGGAGCCGGCTCCGCCCCCCCTGGGCCCGGCCCGAGCCAAAGTTCGGGGGGACACGTGGCAATGGCGCGGGGCGCCGGCTGGAGGGAGCGTGACCGCGGGCTCGGCGCCAGGCACCCAGCGGGGACCCAAGAACAGACCCCTCTGGGCGAGCCCTGCGGCTGGCCCCGGTACCCCCCGCCGCACCGCCTGGGGGAGCCATCCCCGGGCGCCTGAGCCGCGCTGCTTCCCCGACCGGATGGCGGCCCCGGTCTCCCTCCCTCCCTCCGTCGCTCGCTCCCTGCCAGGTGGAGGAGGAACCCGCCTGGGTTCGGCACCTGCTGCTGCCACTGCTTAACTCAGTGCCCTGCTGCTCCTCGCCCGGAAAGTCTCAGAGAACAGCCCCAGCTCCGGGGGAGGCCGTGTGCAGATAGGTTTGGAGGGGTCAATGGGGAGGGTGGGGAGGCTGGGCGGGCGGGGAGGGGAGAAGGAAACTAGGCTGGATGGGGTGGGTGAGGTGTGGGTGCGGGAGGAAAGGAGGTTTGGTGGAGGGGAGGCTGAGCTGGGCAGGTCAGGCATGGGGGGCAGGAGGCTGGGTTGGGAGTGGGAGGGGGGAGGAGGTTAGGTTCGGTGGGATGGGCCGGGCCAGGCAGGGGTGGGGGAGGGAAGGCAGTTAGATTGGGTGTGGCTGGGCGGGGGTAAAGGAAGATCACCCCCAACAGCGGGGTGGGCCAGGCAGGGATGGGTGGGGAGGGGAGGAGGTTAGGCTGGGGGAGGAGATTAGGTTGGGTGGGCCGGGTCAGGTGGGGGGGGAAGGAGAATAGGCTGGGGGGGAGGTGGGCCAGGCAGGGGTCATGTGCTAGAGGCTGCCCGCACGCGCCACGTACCTCACGCCACCGTGCTACCGACGACCGCGCCCGGTACCCCCGCAACACGACACCCCCGCTATGCCCGACCGGCAAGGCAGTCCCACTTAGGCCCGGGTGGGGCAGGGCGCGGGCGGCGGGAGACCAGCCGGGGGGGCCCACAAACGATCAGAGTAACGGGCCCCAAAATTTCTGTCGCCGGCCCTGTGTGGCCCAAGACAACTCATCCTCTTCCAATGTGGCCCAGGAAAGCCAAAAGATTGGACACCCAGGCCGTAGAGGATCCTGTCGTATGGGCTCCAGCATGGGGACAGGGGAACAGGATAGTGACCAATCCCTCTCCCGACGGACACCACGGCTGAGGAACCCAGACAGCTGCAGGGCTGAAGGTTCACAGTGGGGGGCCTGACAGTGACCAGAGGGGTCTCCAGCTCTGTGAGCTTCCCCAGCAGTGCCCACCTGGGACCCCAGTGCTGGAGCTACCCCACAGCGGTGCCCTCTCAGTGCCCATCCGATGCTGATCAGCTGGGACCCCTGTGTCCACCACGGAGTGTCTGAGCTGCAGGGAGTGACCCTGACTGGGGGCAGGGATAAAGCTGAGGCGTTGGGGTGTGTGACCATACGGCCATTTTCTTTTACTAGGGTGCATGCCTCAGTTTCCCCTATGTGCTGCATGGCTCATGAGGTGGTGGGAAAAGGCTGTTTAATCTTTGCAGGGACCCAGATATGGGGTGTGGCTGATTTCTAGCAGTCTGGGGCTTGGCACCCCATACCCATGAAGACAATGGCCACTCAAGCTGCTCATACATTTGATGCCTAGCAGCTAACGACCATGGATGGCCCAACCTCTCCAGGATGGTGGGGGTGTGTGTGACCAGTTGGAGAACAAAGGGCTAAGGAGAAGGGTCAGGTGACAAGGTTTCTCCGGTAACAAGAACAAAGGATGGAAGACGGGCCAGGTGGGGTTGCTCATCCAGGGCTTCTGGAAGCAGAAGACACTCAGGGTCTGGGACTATGGAGGGGTCAGAAGACTCTGGACTCCGGACGGACCCAAGGGGACTTTTCTGGAAGTTTCTCTTCTCTGGGTTAACTAAGGACTTTCTTCGAAATAGCCAGTAACTCTCCCACCCACCCCCCTCATGTTCCTGCGCTCGCTGGGAGTCACTGCAGCTTAGGGAAGGGGGGGGGCATCGCTCCCTTTGGGGGCGCAAGGGTCTGTGTCGGGTGTCCAGTGAGTTGGTCTCGCTGTGGGGAGCTCATGGCAGGACACGGGGCGCTGAAGGCTCCAAGGTTCGGGCCCAGGAGGTGCTGCAGTGAAAGGGCCCCTAGTGAGACTGTGACCCTGGGGCGGAGGGGGTGACACATGAGAGGGGCCCTCGCAGGGCCTGTTCCAGGGCTTCCCTAGAGCACCGCTCCCGAGGCTCAGTGACGGGGGGCAGGGCCGGCGACAGAAATTTGGGGGCCGCCTACTCTGATAGTTTGGGCCCCCCCCCAGCCCAGCCGGGGCCCCCCAGCCCAGCCGGCGCTCCCCCCCCAGCTGACAGCGGCTGGGGGGCCCCCAGCCCAGCCGGCGCTCCCCCCCCCAGCTGACAGCGGCTGGGGGGCCCCCAGCCCAGCCAGCGCTCCCCCCCCCAGCTGACAGCGGCTGGGGGCCCCCCAGTCCAGCCGGCCCCCCCTCCCCAGTCCAGCCCAGCCCAGCCCAGCCCAGCCCAGCCGGCGCTCCCCAGCTGGCGGCAGCGAGAGCCGAGAGCCGGGGAGCAGCGAGAGCCTCCCTCGCTGCTCCCTCCCCCCCACTGAGCCGCCGCCGCTGGCCGGGCTCTCTGCTCCGGCCGGGGACACGCGCGCTCGTCCGGGGGAGAGCCGCGCCGGATGACTACAGGTAGAGCTGTACCGGGGGCCCCCTAAAGTCGGGGGGCCCGGTACAGCTCTACCCGTAGAACCCCCCTGTCGCCGGCCCTGACGGGGGGTCAGATCCCGAGAGACTCTCCCATCAGACAGCAGGAGAAACGGGCTCACCTGTCACTGTGAGGGAGAAGTTGTTGCTCTTCCAAGACCAGATCTCTGGAGAGGATTTATACGCACAGGTGTAGGACCCGGTATTTCCCTTCTCAGCTGTGAACTTCAGCCAGTAACTTCCACTCGGGGGTTGGAATAACTCAGGGACCTGCTGCCCTTTTTGACAGAAGAATCTGAACCCCGAATAATCCTCACCTACAGGAACCGAGCACAGGAAGGTAACCGACTCCCCTGTCAGATACACTTTGTCCCCGGAGCCTAGAAGGAGCGTGGGGGCCGGCGGATGATCTAGAACAGAGGCAGAGGGGTCGGGGGGGGGGAGAGGCCAGGGTGGAAAGAGGAGAAGGTGGAAGGGGACAGGGATGAGTCCTGGACAGACACGATCACAAACCAGCCTCATCTCACTGCCCAGCACCCGCCCCACGCTGGGAAATACACCCCAGGAAATAAACCACGACCCGGCTCCCTCTCCCCCTCGGGGATCTCTTTATAGATCCCAAGGCCAGAAGGGACCATTGTGATCATGGGGTCCGACCTCCTGTGTCACCTGGGCACTAGCACTTCCCTGAACGGATTCCCCTGGGTCCTAGAGCCGACCTCGGAAATAAACATTCAGACTTGAGCAGCGGTGAAAGTAGGTTAAAGGATTTACCAGTACCCGGGAAGACCTGAATAGGGGCGGAGCCTCACCTGGAAGAGGCGTGTCCTCAACCGGAAGAGGCGGGCCTGAAAGCCTCCAGCCCTTTACATCAAGATTTAAAGGGCCCAGGATTCCGGCTGCCACCAGAGCAGAGCCCCGGGCCCTTTAAATCACTGAGGAGCCCTGGGGTCTCCTGGCCTCCGATGCTACCCTGGGGCTCCCAGGCTCTGGAGAGCTTTAAAGGGCCCGGGGGGATAGTGGCAGCCAGGAGCTTTGCGCCCTTTAAATCCCCGCCGCAGACCCACTGCCACTACCCCAGGGCTCTTGAAGTAGGGCTCAGGTGGGAATTTAAAGGGCCCCGGAGCGCCAGCTGCCGGCTACTGGCCTGGCCCTTTAACTCCCTGCCCGAGCCCTGCCATGGTGCCTTGGGGTAGCGGCTGCCGCAGTCCTGACCCTTTAAATCCCTGCCAGAGTGCCGCTGCTGGAGCCCTGGGGAGGGGCAGCGCGTCTGCAGCGAAGCTCTCCTGCTGCTACCCCAGAGTTCGGGGAGTGGGGCTCTGACTGCAATTTAAAGGGCCTGAGGCTCCAGCTGCTGCTGGGAGCCCCAGGCCCTTTAAATTGTCTCCTGAGGAAACCCATCTGGTCCGGCGCACCGGCTCTTGCTGGTCCACCTCACCGGCGCGTACTGGTGAACTTTCACCTCTGGGCTTGAGTCAGAAATGGCCAGCGCTGGAGAATCCACCATGACCCCTGGGGAATGGTCCCAGTGGTTCATTCCCCCCACTGTTAAAATCTGCGCCCTGTTCCCAGCCTGTATTTGTCTAGCTCCAGTCCCCAGGCACCGGGTCGGGTTCGATCTTTGTTTGATCTATTGAAGAGCCGTCGATTGTCCAATTTCCGTTCCCCGGGTAGGAACTGCTGGACTGTGATCAACTCCCCCTGAACCTTCTCCTGTCCCGCTAAACACCTCCAGCTCCAGTGCGCTTAGGCAAATTCCAGCTCCCCCCACCTGGGAAACTTAACACCCCCCATCCCACAGCCTGCTCCAAATCTGCTGCTCCTCCATCTTGTGTGCGGAGGGGATGACTGAGTGGGTGGGACGAGACTGTTGCAAGGAGCAATTCAAGGAGAAGGGCAGGAGCCGAGGAGAAAACCTGCCTTTCTCCCCAGGGACGAGGGGCATGAGGAACCGGGATGGGGGGGAAGGGTCCTTCGTGTGCTTGGGGATCACCAGGATCCCTTCTGTGTCCATCCTGGAGCAGCGGGTGAGGGGGTGATTGGCATGGGATTCCTCCCCCTGTGGCACCCCAAGATCCCCCTCCCCCTCCTGGGGAAAGGGGGAGGCTTTTTAATGTAAACATTTCAACTTCAAGACCCCAAGTTTTGACCCCAAGTTCTCTAGCCGGGGGGCGGGGGAAGAAGAGGGGGGAGAACCCATCAGGTGTCCATCAGACCCACCCAGCAATAGCTAGAAAGCATGAAAGAGAGAGAGAAATGAGGAAGCTCAGGCGGCTGTGGGGGATTGGGGGGGGGGAGTTTTCCCACCCACCACGTTTCCTCCCTCGTCTCTGCAGAACCTGCTTTTAAGGTCAAATAGGGAGGGGCGGGGTCTGTGCCCCTGGCCTGGATCCCTGTGTGGGAGCCCAGAGCGGGGGCAGGGAGAGCTCCCCCCCTCCACACACAGACCCACCCCCATGGGCCCGGCCTGGGGGGTCTCAGTGGAAGGGGGAGGTGGGTGCTCAGTCTCCATGGCCCGTCCAGCCCTCGCTCTCTCTGCCGATGCTGCCAATGAGGGGTGGGTAGCACCAGGGAGATGGGGGCAGCTTCTCCCCTACGGCCTGGACTGGGACCCACCAAAGGGACCCCCAGGGAGGCCCCAGCTGGGGTGGCATTTCCACCCCCACGGACGTGGCTCTGGACTGGAGCTGCTGCTGCTGGGGCAGGTTCCACAGGAGACGCCTGTGAAGGGAGCGGCCGGAACCACCCAGGGGATGACACGGGGGCACCCGGGGATCCCCCTCCTGGCAATGCCCAACACCACAGTGTGGGAGGAGGGGGATCCCCACCCCCACTGTCTGAGACCTCCCCACCCCCACCGCGAGCATCTCAGACAGGACAGGAGACGTCGTTACCTGCGGGGGACACCGGCTTGGGGAGCATCTGGAGAGAGACTGGAAGAGAAGAGAAGAGAAGAGAGGGGCTGAGAGCTCTGGGGAGGGGTTGGGGATCCAGAGGGATGTGTGGGGGGGGAGGGATGTGGGGAGGGAGGGAGGGAGGGAGGCCACAGACAGACACACACAGGGATGGGGACTGTGGGGGTCACTCACCCAGCAGGGGCAGTAGGTGAGTTAGCTCCATGCTGAGCTTGTCGTTCTGGGCTGGGAGCTGGGTTCTCAGCTCAGCCACCGGCTCCGTCCGGGTGCAAGGAGGGGGATGGAGGCAGAGGAAGTCAGAGCCCCGGGCGTGGTCACCGCTCAGCTCTCAGGCTGGAGAGACACCAGGTCCTCGTGCGCAGGGCGGGCGGAGGGGAGCCACATTTCCCATGAGTGACACTGGTGGGAGGGGCTGGAGGGGGA
Organism: Sternotherus odoratus; assembly: GCA_032164245.1. Classification (NCBI taxonomy): domain Eukaryota; kingdom Metazoa; phylum Chordata; order Testudines; family Kinosternidae; genus Sternotherus; species Sternotherus odoratus. The sequence goes on along the minus strand of JAVMKO010000013.1, from coordinate 34,996,913 downwards.
GCCCCCAGTGACTGACACCTCCAGGGGTGGGCTAGGGACCCACTGGGGCCAAAGGAACCTCAGGGGAGTGAAACTAGTTTACACCAGCTGGGGCTCTGGGGCCATTGACCCCAGCTGGGATATTCCCCTTGACCCCGGTGTAGCCCATTGACCCCAGCTGGAGATCTCGCTCATTCATGGCCATGATTCTGATACCAGCCCCTGGGCCTGTTCTGGTCTTTGCCCTGGAGAGGTTCTGTGCCTGTCGCGGACTCACAGGACTCGTGCTCTGTGGGCTCCGTACGGTCCCTGGGGGATCCCCCTTCAGAGCTGCAGCCCTATCCCGGGGTCCCTCTGTCTCGGGGGTTATTCCATAGGCCCCTCGGCCTCCTGGAGCCGCATCTCCCTGAACCTCCAGGATGCCCATCGCTCACCTGGCCCCCCCCCAGGGAGTCCCCTCACTCTGGCCCCCAGGGTCTCCTTGCCCAGAGGGAGCGATACAGCCCTGTCCTCTAGACCGGAGCAACTCCGAGCCAGCGCAGAGCAGGAGGGTTCATTGAAAATCTTACCAAAGCACAGGAAGCTCTCTGGGCCCTCAGGCCTAGCGACCCTCCGCACAGCACATCTAGGTCCCTCCTGCGTCCAGGGGGCTCCGTCTGCCCTCCCTAGCAAAGACCCCCTTACTTCCAGCTGGGCATCCGATATCACTGTCCCCAAATCCCTGCCTCTGGCCTTTGTCCCATCTCAACAGGTCACCTGGGCCTCCTCTCCTCTCCACCTCCCTCTCCTCCGGCCTTTGTTTCCCCACTGGCTGGAACCAGCTGGTCCGGTCACCGGGGTCCTCTCTCCACAGCCCAGTGTCCTCCCACCGCCCAGAACCAGCTGGGACTTCTGAGCTGGGCCTCCCAGTCACCAGTCGCAGGGGTCTCCATCCTCCAGGCATGGTCCGGGGTCCCTGGTGCCACCACTAAGCTTCTCCCCACAGGCCCCATAGCTTCTGGGCTGCCTCCCTTTCTGTTCACCAGCCAGCCCTTCCCCAGCTTGGATCCATCTCCCCTGACCTCCAGCTCCTCTTACCCACCTAATGCCCGTGCGGCATTTCCCCTCACACGGGACCAGGGTCTGGGGATTGGAAACTCTCCCCGGCCCCCTTACTCCCCATCTCTGCCAAAGCTCCCTGGGATGCAGCAGAACCTCCCAATGGGTCCAAACACCCCCCAAGTCCACAGCAGAACCCGGGGCCTGGTTCCAGAGTCAGCACCGCGAATGAGGAGATCCCAGCTGGGGTCAATGGGCCGTAGCTCCCCAGTGGGTGTAAACCAGTGTAACTCAAGGAAGGTCCCTTTACACCCCTGAGACCCTGGGCCAGCCTGGGAAGATCCAGCCCCCGGGGGCTGCTGCTCCGGCCCCTCCCCCCAGCAGTGGGTTGATGTACAAGGACCAGAGCAAGGCTTGGAGACGGGGTCAGGACGTGGTCAGCTGCCCTCAGCTCCTGCTTAGCCGAGATGCTGCTGCCTGTCCAGCCGTGGAGCACTGACCATGCCTGAGGCTGTGACGTCCTCTGTCTCCCTCAGAGGAGAGGGGCCGACACCCTCCTTGCACCTGGACGGGGCCGGTGGCAGAGCTGAGAACCCAGATCCCAGGGCAGAGACCCCTCCCCCACATCCCTCCCTCCCACTCAGCCCCATCCCCTCCCAACAGTTCTCTTCTCTTCTCTTCTCTTCCAGCCTCTCTCCAGATGCTCCCCAGGCCGGTGTCCCCGCAGCTAACGACGTCTCCTGTCCTGGCTGCGATGCTCGCGGTGGGGGTGGGGAGGTCTCAGACAGTGGGGGTGGGGATCCCCCTCCTCCCACACTGTGGTGTTGGGCATTGCCAGGAGGGGGGATCCCCGGGTGCCCCCGTGTCATCCCCTGGGAGGGTCAGGCCGCCCCCTTCACAGGCGTCTCCTGAGGAACCTGCCCCAGTAGCAGCAGCAGCTCCAGTCCAGAGCCACCTAGGGGTGGGGCTGTGTGTGGAGGTGGGGGAGCTCTTCCTCCCCCCAACACTGGGATCCCACACAGGCCTCAGGGCCAGGGGCACAGACCCAGCACAGCCCAATGGGCCACTAAAGCAGGTTCTGTAGAAACCCCAGGGGAAATGTGGTGGGGGGAAAACTCCCCCACTTCCCCCGCACCCTATTAAACCAAACCAAAACCAAACCACAAACCAAGAAAGAACAAAATAACCACCGGTCATTGTTCAGCCTTAAAGTCCCCACTCCAGAGAGCGTTCCTATTGCTGACTAAAATAACATCAGTGAACCCCTCCCCCCACAGAAGGCAAATCCTTTCCTATATTTCCAGCGCTGATCCCCACCCCATTGACAAGCAGGGCCCCTCGAGATTAAGATTGTGCTCACAGGCACTTTTATGGGGTTTGTGGCTCCACCGTCTGATCCCATCACCTTCTTATGTGCCCAGAGCAAATTCATTCTCAGGTGGACAACACACCCAAAATTCCTCATGAATAGTGAGAGCAGGAGGAGACCATTTTGTAGTAGGATGATCAACGATTCACTTTGCCACCTCTACAACGCAGCTCCCAATTTGAGGGACTAGGTCAGTCAGTTAAGGAGCAGCCACGCCTGAGCTTGGACTTCTTAAAAGAGAGGAAAGGTTAGTAAATCTCCTCTGAGATTCCCCCATGGGCAGGAGGAAGGGGGGCGGGTTCATCCACAGATCTCTTCACGGACGTGGCTGTGGTTCCATCTCCAGACTTGGCAGATTCTGTGGTTTCTGCACTGATCCAAAAGGTTTCTACAGAGACAGAGATCTGCAGCATCCGTCTCAGCTCTGGTCCCATTAGATTCCCTGCCCCCAGGTCCTTTCAGTGCCAAGAACCAGGGCCGGCGACAGGGGGGTGCAACGGGTAGAGCTGTACTGGGCCCCAGACTTCAGGGGTGCCCCCTGAAGTCCGGGGACCGGTAGACAGCTCTATTCGTAGTCGTCCCCCCTGGGCACCGCATGGGCACCGCACCACACCGGCTGCCTCCCAAGCCCTTCAGCTGCTGCTCGTCCCACGCCCCAGGAGCCGCCCCGAGGCACCCCCGGATGCAGCACTTCCCCCGCCCACTCGCATCAAGAGCCGGGCCGGCCCTTGGCAGCGGGGGCACAAATGATCAGAGTAGGGGGGCCCCACATGCTCAGAGTAGGGAGCCCCAAAATTTCTGTCGCCGGCCCTGCCATGAACTACTATCCCCCGCCACAAAACGTGGTTGAATGATGGATCCTCACTAGATCTGATGCCAGCACCAGGGTTCTTTTCATCATTTTAAATGTCAGACCTAGGTAGTTTGGAGGAATAGCTCATTGCCACACGGGAATTAGGTGGGGTCAGAGGAGCTGGAGCTCAGGGGAGATGGATCCAAGCTGGGGCAGGGCTGGCTGGTGAACAGAAAGGGAGGCAGCCCAGAAGCTATGGGGCCTGTGGGGAGAAGCCTAGTGGTGGCACCCGGGACCCCGGACCAAGGCTTGGAGGGTGGAGACCCCAGTGACTGGGGACCGGGAGGCCCAGCTCAGAAGTCCCAGCTGGTTCTGACCAGTGGGAGGACACTGGGCTGTGGAGAGAGGACCCCGGTGGCCGGACCAGCTGGCTCCAGCCAGTGGGAAACAAAGGCCGGAGGAGAGGGAGGCGGAGAAGAGAGGATGCCCAGTTGACCTGTTGACCTGGGACAAAGGTCAGAGGCAGGACTTTGGGGACAGTGATATTGGACGCCCAGCTGGAAGTAGGGGGCTAGGGAGGGCAGACGGAGCCCCCTGGACGCAGGAGGGACCTAGATGTGCTTTGCTGAGGGTTGCTAGGCCTGAGGGCCCAGAGAGCTTCCTGTGCTGTGGTCAGATGTTCAATGAACCCTCCTGCTCTGTGCTGGCTCGGAGTCGCTCCGGTCTAGAGGACAGGGCTGTATCGCTCCCTCTGGGCAAGGAGGCCCTGGGGGCCAGAGTGAGGGGACTCCCTGGTGGGGCCGGGCAAGCAACGGGCGCCCTGGGGGCTCAGAGAGATTCGGCTCCAGGAGGCCGAGGGGCCTATGGAATAATCCCCAAGAGAGAGGGGACCCCGGGGCAGGGCTGCGCCTCTAAAGGGGGATCCCCCAGGGACCGTACAGAGCCCACAGAGCACGAGTCCTGTGAGTCCGCGACAGGCACAGAACCTCTCCAGGCCAAAGACCAGAACAGGCCCGGGGTCAGGTATCAGCCATGGCCATGAATGAGCGAGATCCCCAGCTGGGATCAATGGGCCGTAGCTACACCGGGGTCAAAGGGAATATCCCAGCTGGGGCCAATGGGCCCAGACCCCAGCTGGTGTAAACCAGTTTCACTCCCCTGAGGTTCTTTTGGCCCTACTGGGTCCCGAGCCCACCCCTGGAGGTGTCAGTCACCGGGGGTTCCCCCTCCAGCCCCGCCCACCAGTGTCAGCCGTGGGAAACATCAGCTCCCCTCCGCACACCCTGCGCACGAGGACCCGGTGTCTCTCCAGCCTGCGAGCTGAGCGGTGACCACGCCCGGCGCTCTGACTTCCTCTACCTCCATTCCCCTCCTTGCACCCAAACGGTGCCAGTGGCTGAGCTGAGAACCCAGCTCCCAGCCCCGAGCGACCGGCTCAGCATGGAGCTAACTCACCTTCTGCCCCTGCTGGGTGAGTGATCCCCACGGCCCCCACCGCTGTGTGTGTGTGTTTGTGTCTGTCTGTGTCTCCCTCCACACATCCCTCTATCCCTGTGTGTGTCTGTCTGTGGCCTCCCTCCCTCCCTCCCCACATCCCTCTGTATCCCCCACCCCCTCCCCGGTGCTCTCATCCCCTCTCTTCTCTTCTCTTCCAGCCTCTCTCCAGATGCTCCCCAGGCCAGTGTCCCCCGCAGGTAACAATGTCTCCTGTCCTGGCTGAGATGCTCGCGGTGGGGGTGGGGAGGTCTCAGACAGTGGGGGTGGGGATCCCCCTCCTCCCACACTGTGGTGTTGGGCATTGCCAGCAGGGGGGATCCCTGGGTGCCCCCGTGTCATCCCCTGGGTGGGTCAGGCCGCCCCCTTCACAGGCGTCTCCTGTGGAACCTTCCCCAGCAGTAGCAGCTCCAGTTCAGAGCCACGTCCATGGGGATGGAAGATCCACCCGAGCTGGGGCCTCCTTTGGGGTCCCTTTGGTGGGTGCCAGTCCAGGCTGTAGGGGAGAAGTTGCCCCCGTCCCCCTGGTGCTACCCACCCCTCATTGGCAGCCTCAGCAGAGGGAGTGAGGGCTGGACGGGGCATTGAGACTGAGCACCCAGCTCCCCCTTTCACTGAGACCCCCAGGCCGGGCCCATGGGGGGGTGTCTGTGTGTGGAGGGGGGAGCTCCCCCCGCCCCTGCTCTGGGCTCCCACACAGGGATCAGGGCCAGCGGCACAGACCCTGCCCCTCCCTATGTGACATTAAAAGCAGGTTCTGCAGAGATGAGGGAGGAAATGTGGTGGGTGGGAAAACTCCCCCCCCCCCCAATCACCCACAGCCGCCTTAGTTTCCTCATTTCTCTCTCTCTTTCATGCTTTCTAGCTATTGCTGGGCGGGTCTGATGGACACCTGATGGGTTCTCCCCCCTCTTCTTCCCCCGCCCCCCCCGGCTAGAGAACTTGGGGTCAGAACTTGGGGTCTTGAAGTTGAAATGTTTACATTAAAAAGCCTCCCCCTTTCCCCAGGAGGGAGGGGGATCTTGTGGTGCCACAGGGGGAGGAATCCCATGCCAATCACCCCCTCACCCGCTGCTCCAGGATGGACACAGAAGGGATCCTGGTGATCCCCAAGCACACGAAGGACCCTTCCCCCCCCTCTCCGTTCCTCATGCCCCTCTTCCCTGGGGAGAAAGGCAGGTTCTCTCCTCAGCTGCTGCCCTTCTCCTTGAATTGCTCCTTGCAACAGCCTCATCCCATCCACCTAGTCATCACCTCCGCACACAAGATGGAGGAGCAGCAGATTTGGGGCAGGCGGAGGATGGGGGGGAGCAGGCTGTGGGATGGGGGGTGTTAAGTTTCCCAGGTGGGGGGAGCTGGAATTTGCCTAAGCGCACTGGAGCTGGAGGTCTTTAGTGGGACAGGAGAAGGTTCAGGGGGAGCTGATCACAGTCCAGCAGTTCCTACCCGGGGAACGGAAATTGGACAATCGACGGCTCTTCAGTAGATCAGACAAAGATCAAACCCGACCCGGTGCCTGGGGACTGGAGCTAGACAAACTCAGGCTGGCAACAGGGCCCAGATTTTAACAGTGGGGGGAATGAACCACTGGGACCATTCCCCAGGGGTCGGGGTGGATTATCCAGCGCTGGCCATTTCTGACTCAAGCCCAGAGGTGAAAGTTCACCAGTACGCGCCGGTGAGGTGGACCAGCAAGAGCCGGTGCGCCAGACCAGACGGGTTTCCTCAGGAGACAATTTAAAGGGCCTGGGGCTCCCAGCAGCAGTCATAGCCCCACTCCCCGAACTCTGGGGTAGCAGCAGGAGAACTTCATTGGAGACTCACCGCCGCTACCCAGGGCTCCAGCCGCGGGACTCTGGCAGGGATTTAAAGGGTCAGGACTGCGGCAGCTGCTATCCCAAGGCACCATGGCAGGGCTCGGGCAGGGAGTTAAAGGGCCAGGCCAGTAGCCGGCAGCTGGCACTCCGGGGCCCTTTAAATTCCCACCTGAGCCCTGCTTCAAGAGCCCTGGGGTAGTGGCAGTGGGTCTGCAGTGGGGATTTAAAGGGCGCAAAGCTCCTGGGTGACACTATCCCCCCGGGCCCTTTAAAGCTCTGCCAGAGCCTGGGAGCCCCAGGGTAGCATCGGCAGCCGGGAGACCCCAGGGCTCCTCAGTGATTTAAAGGGACCGGGGCTCTGCTGTGGTGGCAGCTGGAATCCTGAGCCCTTTAAATCTTGATGTAAAGGGTTGGAGGCTTTCAGGCCCATCTCTTCCGGTTGAGGACACGCCTCTTCCGGGTGAGGCCCCGCCCCTATTCAGGTCTTCCCGGGTACCGGTAAGTCCTTTAACCTACTTTCACCGCTGCTCAAGGTGGAAATTTTTCTCTCCGAGGTCGGCTCTAGGACCCAGGGGAATCCGTTCAGGGAAGTCCTAGTGCCCAGGTGACACAGGAGGTCGGACCTCATGATCACAATGGTCCCTTCTGGCCTTGGGATCTATAAAGAGATCCCCGAGGGGGAGAGAGCCGGGCCGGGGTTTATTTCCCGGGGTGTATTTCCCAGCATGGGGGCGGGTGCCGGGCAGTGAGATGAGGCTGGTTTGTGATCGTGTCTGTCCAGGACTCATCTCTGCCCCCTCCCCCCTTCTCCTCTTTCCACCCTGGCCTCTCCCCCCCCACTGACCCCTCTGCCTCTGTTCTAGATCCCCCGCCGGCCCCCATGCTCCGTCTAGACGTCGGGTACACAGTGTCTCTCCCAGGGGAGCGGGTTATACTCTTGTGCTCGGCTCCTGTAGGTGAGGATTTTTCGGGGTTCAGATTCTTCTATCAAAAAGGGCAGCAGGACCCTGAGTTTGTCCAACACCCGGGTGGAAGTTACTGGCTGGAGTTCACAGCTGAGAAGGGAAATACCGGGTCATACACCTGTGCGTATAAATCCTCTCAAGAGATCTGGTCTTGGAACAGCAACAACGTCTCCCTCACAGTGACAGGTGAGCCCGTTTCTCCTGCTGTCTGATGGGAGAGTCTCTCGGGATCTGACCCCCCGTCACTGAGCCTCAGGTGCGGTGCTCTAGGGAAGCCCTGGAACAGGCCCTGCGAGGGCCCCTCCCATGTGTCACCCCCCACAGGGTCACAGTCTCACTAGGGGTCCTTTCACTGCAGCACCTCCTGGGCCCGAACCTTGGAGCCTTCAGCGCCCCGTGTCCTGCCATGAGCTCCCCACAGCGAGACCAACTCACTGGACACCCGAGACAGACCCTTGTGTCCCCAAAGGGAGCGATGCCCCCCCTTCCCTAAGCTGCAGTGACCCCCAGCGCGCGCAGGGACAGCGGGGGTGGGTGGGAGAGTTACTGGCTATTTCGAGGAAAGTCCTTAGTTAACCCAGAGAAGAGAAACTTCCAGAAAAGTCCCCCTGGGTCCGTCCGGAGTCCAGAGTCTTCTGACCCCTCCATAGTCCCGGACCTTGAGCGTCTTCTGCTTCCAGAAGCCCTAGATGAGCAACCCCACCTGGCCCCTCCTCCATCCTTTGTTCTTGTTGCCGGGGAAACCTTGTCACCTGACCCTTCTCCTTTGCCCTTTGTTCTCCAACCGGTCACACCCCCCCACGGGGTCCTGGAGAGGTTGGGCCATCCATAGTCATTAGCTGCTAGGAATCAAATGTATGAGCAGTTTGAGTGGCCATTGTCTTCATGGGTGTGGGGTGCCAAGCCCCAGACTGCTAGAAATCAGCCACACCCCATATCTGGGTCCCTGCAAAGATTTAACAGCCTTTTCCCACCACCTCATGAGCCATGCAGCACATAGGGGAAACTGAGGCATGCACCCTAGTAAAAGAAAATGGCCGTATGGTCAGACACCCCAACGCCTCAGCTTTATTCCTGCTCCAGTCAGGGTCACTCCCTGCAGCTCAGACACTCCCTGGTAGTCACGGGTGTCCCAGCTGATCAGCAAAGGATGGGCACTGAGAGGGCACCGCTGTGGGGTAGCTCCAGCACTGGGGTCCCAGGTGGGCACTGCTGGGGAAGCTCACAGAGCTGGAGACCTGGCTGGTCACTCTTAGGGCCCCCCACTGTGAACCTTCAGCCCTGCAGCTGTCTGGGTTCCTCAGCCGTGGTGTCCGTCGGGAGAGGGATTGGTCACTATCCTGTTCCCCTGCCCCCAGACTGGCACCAGTGCGCCAGGATCCTCTACGGCCTGGGTGTCCAATCTTTTGGCTTTCCTGGGCCACATTGGAAGACGACGAGTTGTCTTGGGCCACACAGGGCCGGCGACAGAAATTTTGGGGCCCCTTACTCTGATCGTTTGTGGGCCCCCCCCGGCCGGTCTTCCGCCGCCCGCACCCTGCCCCGCCCGGGCCTACATGGGACTGCCGTGCCGGTCGGGCATAGCGGGGGTGTCGTGTTGCGGGGGTACCGGGCATGGTCGGTGGTAGCACGGTGGCGTGAGCCGCGCATGCGGGCAGCTTCTAGCACACCACCCCTGCCTGGCCCACCTCCCCCCCAGCGTATTCTCCTTCCCCCCCCCCGCCTGACCCAACCCACCCAACCTAATCTCCTCCCCCAGCCTAACCTCCTCCCCTCCCCACCCATCCCTGCCTGGCCCACCCCGCTGTTGTGGGTGATCTTCCTTTACCCCCACCCAACCACACCCAATCTAACTGCCCTCCCCCACCCCTGCCTGGCCCGGCCCATCCCACCGAACCTAACCTCCTCCCCCCTCCCACTCCCAAACCAGCCTCCTGCCCCCCATGCCTGACCCTCCCAGCTCTGCCTCCCCCCCCACCAAACCTCCTTCCCTCCCGCACCCACGCCTCACCCACCCCATCCAGCCTAGTCTCCTGCCCCCCTCCCCGCCTGCCTAGCCTACCCCACACTGTCCCCTTGCCTGCCCCCCAGCCCAGCCTCCCCCCCTCCCCCTTGACACCTCCAGACCTATCTGCACAGCGCCTCCCGCGGAGCCGGGGCTGTTCTCGGAGACTTTCCGGGCAAGGAGCAGCAGGGCACTGAGCTAAGCGGTGGTGGCAGCAGGTGCCGAACCCAGGCGGGTTCCTCCTCCACCTGGCAGGGAGCGAGCGACGGAGGGAGGGAGGGAGACGGGGCCGCCATCCGGTCGGGGAAGCAGCGTGGCTCAGGCGCCCGGGGACGGCTCCCCCAGGCAGGGTGGCGGGGGCTGCCGGTGCCAGCCGCAGGGCTCGCCCGGAGTGGGGCTGTTTTCGGGTCCCCGCTGGGAGCCTAGCGCCAAAACCACAGTCACGCTCCCTCCAGCTGGCGCCCCACACTGTGGCCACGTGTCCCCCGAAATTTGCCTTGGGCCGGGCCCGGGGGGGGGGCACAGCCGGCTCCCAGCCCCCCGTCCGTACCCTGAGTCCCTTCGCCCCACACTCCCCACGCACGCGGCCGCTGGCATGGACGGGCCCCTGAACCTCTCCGCCACCCCGTGGGCAGCCGCGGCCAAACGGAGCGGCGGCGGCCTCCCCGCCCCCTAGACCTCTCCAAACCCGGGCCTACGTGGGGCCCCCTTAAGTCCGGGGCCCGGTACAAATGTACCTGTAGTCCCCCCTGTCGCCGGCCCTGGGACCACACATAAAATACACCAACACTAACGATCGCTGATGAGCAAATTTTTTTGCTCTTTATTTTATTAGTCAATTTTAGCAGTTTCTCGTTTTTTTGGTTGATCTGTTTGCAATTATAATGCAAATTACGAATAATACTCCGGGATTTGAGGATTTAATCTCATAATGTTGTAAGTTTACGATCTTGTGTTGGGCCGCATTCATAGCCATCCTGGGCTGCATGGGGCCCACAGGCCACGGGTTGGGCAAGCCTGCTCTACAGTCTCCGTGTATCAGAGGGGAAGGGGCACCCAGAGGTGCTCGGCATTCGGGGGTGAAGGCCCCATAGGATCCAAATCCTTCTCTCCGAGCAGGGATCTGGTCTCTGAAGAGGTCCCTGGTCCCAGTGGGGTGACCGGCTGAGACAGAGCCCACCCGTCCGTACCCCTGCTGTGCTCTGGGCAACCCAGTCCAGCCAGGGGATCCCCACAGAGAGGCCCGGCCCCCTGCTGGGTAACATTGGCCTAGGGCAGGGTTGGGCTCAGTGAGGTACAGGGGAGCAGGGAGAGGAAATGTGGCAGGAGGAAAAACTCCCCCCTCCCTTCCCCACATCCACCCTGGCTTCCTCATTTCTAGGCAGTTCTTTCTACCTACTGCTGGGAGGGTCTGATATCGGCTGACGGGTTCTCCCCCCTCTTCTGCCTCTGCCCCCAGGATGGAGAACATGGGGTGAATGTCCTGATGGGAATGGGGGGCTTGGGGTTCCCTGCCCCATTCCACCCCCTCCCTGCACCCCACTTCCTCCAGCGTGGAGAGTGTGGGGAAGTGAGAGCCCAGCCCCACAATTCCCTCTGGTGAGCGTGTTACTGGCTGAGACTCCAACACCACCAGGCAGGAGAGGAGAGTCCAGCAGGGACAGGGGGCTGCTCATTCCTGGGTGGGATCCCTTCCCAGCTGTCCCCACTGTGATGGAGTAGGAATACTGTGTGTGTGCCTCAGTTTCCCCCATGCATTTCGTGAGTGTCTATGTGAAGGGATAAAGATGTGTAGCTGATGCAAAGCAGAGCCTCTCTGCAGGTGTCCATACCTGAAGCTGTAATCTGACTCCAAGTGGGGGTTGGAGGTCATGTGACCTGGCTGAGTGTGACGAAGTGGGAGTACTGTGTGTGTGTGCCTCAGTTTCCCCTATGCATTTCTTGACAGTCTATGTGAAGGGATAGGGGCTGATAGTGATGCAAAGCAGAGCCTCTGAAGGTGTGCATCCCTGAAGCTGTAACCTGACCCCAGGTGGGGGAGGGAGGTCAGCTGAATCTGTTGAAGGGAGGTCAGGTGATACATGAAGCCCGGGAAAACAGACAAAGGAACAAAGGAGCAGGAAGTGGCAAAAGGGGGTTTGAGTCAGTGTGGGTCTGGGTGGAGCTGGGAAGAGGGAGAGAAGCCATCTTGCTCTCTGGCCCCAGGATGGACCCAGCTGAAGGCTCACGCTCGCTGGCTGCATGGTCTGTGTTAGACCAGATGGAAGTCATTGAATAAACCTGGGGGAGAAGCAGGAGCCCAGAATCTGGGTCTCACCTCCTGGCTCCCCAAAAAGGCCTAACTGAGGGAGCCCAGTTTGAACTCAGAAGCTGTGAGTTGGATGGTGTTCCTGAAATCTTAAATAAACCGTCTATTCTGCTGGCTGGCTGAGAGTCACGTTTGACTGTGGATTTGGGGTGCAGAACCCATGGGCTCCCTCAGGACTCCACCCAGGCGGGCTTGCTGGGGGAAGCACACGGAGGGGCAGAAAGTGCTGAATGCTCCAAGGTCAGTCCCAGGAAGGTGGAAGTGGGGACCCCTGAAGCTCCTGGCCTGGGAAACAGGCTGTGTACGGAGAAGGGGCCCTTCACCCGGAGTCCAGTCTGGCTTCCTAGGGAGCAAGTTCCAGTCCATCGCCCGGGTGCTCCGTGACACTGAGCCAGGGGGAGGAAGTTAGTTCAAGTTTGGTTAGTTCAAGTTAGTTAATGTTTGGGGTTGGAAGCTGGCTGGAGTGAGGCAGGGAAGGGGAGAGGAGCTATCTGGCTCCCTCCCTCCCAAAATGGATCCAGCTGAGGGCTCACGCTCACTGTAAGGTCTGGGTTTGACCAGATATGGAATAAACCTTTGTTTTACTGCCTGGCTGAGAGTGACGTCTGACTGTGGATTTGGGGTGCAAAATCCACCGGCTCCTCCAGGACCCCGCCCAGACGGGCTCTCTGGGGGAAGCGCACTGGAGGGGCAGAAGGTGCTGAATGCTCCAAGGTCAGACCCAGGAAGGTTGAAGTGGGGACCTGTGAAGCTCCTAGACTTGGAAACAGGCTGTGTATGGAGAGGGGACACTTCCCCCAAAGTTCTGATTGGCTTCCTAGGGAGCAAGTTCCAGACCATCGCCCGGGCACTCCGTGACACCCCCACCCCCTCCCATCCAGGTGGGGTGGGTATAGGGCTCAGCCACTGGGAGAGGATCCAGCCATGCTGTGCTGAGCCAGCAGATCCTGGGGAGGGGGCACTGTTCCCATATGTTTACTGGAGAGCCCCTCCCATGGTATATCTGCCGTGGGTTATTTCACAGTCATGGGGCCTGAGGCAGGAAGATGGGGCTGGGTTGAGGCCCTGTGCTGGGTCCTTATTCCCCATTGTCTCTTCCCCTCACTCCCTGGGGGTCTCTCCCCTGCCTCTGTTCCAGACTCTCTGCCGGCCCCCAGGGTCTCTCTCCACCCCCCTGCCCCACACACCCGGTGTATCTCTGAGGGAGACGCTCACCCCCATCTGCTCGGCTCATAGGCCTGTCCGAGGGATGAAATCCAGGTTCTACCGGCACTTGGGTGAAATCCCCAACCCCAGTAACTGGGACAGGTGGAAATCAAGGCTGAGCCAGGACCCAAATCCTGTGACTACACAATACTCCAGGATTAGTAAGATCCTGGGGTGCGGTGCTATGTCAGGGTGCAGTTTCTATTGGGGAGGGTGTGATGCTAGATTCGGGTGCAGTGGAATTTCCGGAGGGCAACTATTCCTCCTGTGAGTGTCCCCCCCTCACTCCAGTTAACCAGTAACGACCTTCTCCCCGGCGTCTCCTCCTCCCGGCTCCCTGAGCCCCTTCTCCTGCAGTGAATCTCACCCGTTGTCTTTTCCAGACCCCCCAGCGGTGCCCACCCTCTCCCTGAGCCCCCAGCACCAGCTGTACCTCACCGGGGAGTCTGTTGTGTTCACGTGTTCGGCTCCTCCCGGTGATCACAATGTTACAGGATTCCAGTTCTCCAGAGACTCTGGACAGAACATCTCATCCAATAACAGCAACACACACACCCTGAGCAATATAACGCAGGGAGACACTGGATCATACACCTGTGCGTACTGGGTGGAGATGTCAGGTCGCAGGATGGAATCTGGGGCCAGTCCCGCTGTTCCCATCAATGTGACAGGTGAGCTCTGAGCCGTCCCCGGCTTCCCCTGGAGTGTGTCTGTCCTCGAGACACCCCATTTCCTGTGAGGAATACGGGACCTGCAGCCGATGAGATGAATGTCCCACACACGGAGCAGGGCTGATCCCCTCCAGCAGGGGGCAGCAGGGCAGACACCCACCCCAACCCACCCCAGAGCTCTCCGCTGATTCCCCCAAACCCCTTCCCCCACCACTCCCAGATGTGCAGCGTGGGGTGAGGAGGTCGATGGCAATGGGGCTGTCGTGGTCCCATCCATGATCTCCAGCCTCAGCTTCCCGGCCTCTGCACACGAACATCTGGAGAGAGAATGGGGAGATCTTGGTGGCTCTACAAGGACCATCAAACGCCCTCCCCACCCTCATTCCTCAGCCACTTCTCCCTGCCCCAGGAAAACCTGCACCAGGTTCGATTTCCTGGAGCAGCCGGGAGCTGGTCACCCCCAGACACCGCAGCGATCGGCCCCCCACAAACCCCGCAGTGGCAGGCTGGACGTGTGGTTTGGACACTGAATGGGTCTCCGTGGGTCTGGCTCCGATTTACACTGTGGGGTGGTTCCCCGGTGGACATTGTGGGAAGCCCTGAGCCAGATGTGCCTTGACAATATCACAGTGCACTGGGACTTGGAGAGGATCCAGTTCTCAGCCCTGCCACAGACTCTCCTCATGACCTTGGACTAGTCACGTCCCTTGGGGATCTCCATGGAGACAAAGGGTGTTTGGTGCCAAAATCCCATTGGAATTTGTTGGGGGCCAAACTCCTTTAAGCTCCTGCTGAACTCTGGCCTCAGTTTCCCCCATTAGAATGGGGATAATTCCTCCTCTTGGCCTTTCAGGGGTGGGGTCATGGCACATGCACGAATGTCCCTGGCATACAAAGATACTGGGGTGTGAGGAGCCATCTGACCTCTGGGTTCGACCCTGGGGCGACCGCTCCTGGAATCCTGCGTCCAGTTCTGGTCCCCGCCATTCAAGGGGATGATAAATCGGAGAGGGGGCAGGGAGGGTGTCATGGGTTGAGATCACAGAAACCCCTTAGGAGCTGCCACCTGATGTGCCAAGGCTACTCCTGCCTCAGTTTTCCTGCCCCAACAGCTTAGGACCTCAGTACCCTGCCAGGTCTGAGCCACGTCCCCCAACAGCTGTGGGCTTTCCTGGAAAGAGGCAGGAGGTATTCTTACCTCTGGCACTCAGATGCTCAACTCCCAATGGGGTCAAACCTGGAATAAAATTTGTTTTGCCCTGTATAAAGCTTATACGGGGAAACTCATAGATTGTTCGCCCTCTATAACAATGATAGAGAGATATGCACAGCCATTTGCCCCCTCCCCCCCCCAGGTACCAACACGTACTCCAGGTTAATTAATAAGTAAAAAGTGATTTTAATAAAGACAGGAATAGGATTTAAGTGGTTCAAAGTAGTAACAGACAGAATAAAGTGAATTACCAAACAAAATACACAGAACACGCAAATCTAACACTATTACCGCAAAAAGCCTCACCCTCCGTGAATTCCTTCTTTCAGGCTAAACTCAGTTAGCCTGGGTCCAGCAATCACTCACACCCCCTCTGCAGTCACTGTCCTCTGTTCCAGTTTCTTCCAGGAATCCTTGGGGGGTGGAGGGCTGTTGTTTGAGCCAGCTGAGAACAAAATGGTTTATATAGACTTCTCCCTGTGGGTGGAGAGCCCCTCCTCCTTCCTATGCAGAGTCCACATGGACTCTCAGAGCACATGGTTCAGTCTCTGGTTTGAACCAGACTCCGCTCATTACACGCCAGGCTGCATTCCTGAGGAGGCTCAGGTGTGGACGGGCATCTACAAAGTTCATTGTTAGCTTGATTGGTTCTCAGTTGGGCTTAACACTTTCCAAAGTCTACATATAACTAACCAAGCCCATAGTCAATTTATAACTCTGAATACAAAACAGACACATACATAAAATTAGGATGAACAGATCCAGTGGATCATTACCTCCTCATAGATATGTTACATGGCATACGTAGCAAAACCATACTCCAGTAATATCATACATATATTTATAGGCACCCCCTGTCACGGAGTGTGGGGAGTCCGGTCCCTGCACCCCCGCTTCCTGGGATTCACAGTGACTCTCAGCAGCCAGTAGATTAGAAGGTTTATTGAGATGACAGGAACACAATCCAACTCAGAGCTTCTTAGTCTAGACAGGACCCCTCAGTCAGGCCCTTCTGGGGGACCGGGAGATGAGGCCCAGGATTTTGGGCTCCCGGCCTTGTTCCCAGTCTTCTTCCTCCCTAGTACCCTGATCAAAAGCCCAGCCAAACTGTTTCCCTGCCTCCTTCCTGCCTCCTCTCCCCCCAAGCCTTTGTTAGAAACACACAGACATCCAGTGTCCCATCACCTGGCTGGGGTCAGGTTACATCCCAGCATCACCTATTCCTGTCACACCCCCCATAAAGCCTTATGGGGTACACCATCACAGAGGGGTTAAGATTAAATGGTCCCAAAACATGCCTTAGAGTGAGAGACACCAGGAGCTCGAGTGGTTTACTGTGACAATGAGAAAGTTCCTAATGGGGAACGGAAATTGGACAATTGAGGGCTCTTCAGTAGATCAGACAAAGATCAAACCCAACCCGGTGCCTGGGGACTGGAGCTAGACAAACTCAGGCTGTCACCAGGGTGCAGATTTTAACAGTGGGGGAAATGAACCACTGGGACCATTCCCCAGGGGTCGTGGTGGATTCTCCAGCGCTGGCCATTTCTGACTCAAGTCTGAATGTTTCTCTCTGAGGTCGGCTCTAGGGCCCAGGGGAATCCGTTCAGGGAAGTCCTAGGGCCTGGGTGACACAGGAGGTCGAACCCCATGATCACAATGGTCCCTTCTGGCCTTGGGATCTATAAAGAGATCCCCGAGGGGGAGAGAGCCGGGCCGTGGTTTATTTCCCGGGGTGTATTTCCCAGCGTGGGGCGGGTGCTGGGCAATGAGATGAGGCTGGTTTGTGATCGTGTCTGTCCAGGACTCATCCCTGTCCCCTCTCCCTCCTCCTCTTTCCACCCTGGCCTCTCCCACCCACTGAGCCCTCTGCCTCTGTTCTAGATCCGCCGCCAGCCCCCACGCTCACTCTGGACCCCGAGTACACAGTGTCTCTCCCAGGGCAGCGGGTTAACCTCACGTGCTCGGCTCCTGGGGATGAGGTGGCTTCAGGATACAGATTCTTCTATCAAAAAGGGCAGGCGGGAGGCTCCGCCATAGACCAACATCCAAATACTAGACCCTGGCTGGAGCTCACAGTGGGGAAGGGAGATGGAGGGCCATACACCTGTGTGTACTGGAGACAGGAATCCAGTCGAGAGATCTCGTCTAGGAACAGCAGCTCCGTCTCCATCCCAGTGACAGGTGAGCCCCTGTCTCTCCTGCTGTCTGATGGGAGAGTCTCTGGGAGTCTGACCCCCCCCCACTCCCGATATCCCAGCTTCACCCCCTGTCTCTGGTCAGCCCCACATCTCAGCAACTCTCTTTTGGGCGTAGGGTGCCAGCTCATCCGCAGAGACTGGGAAATTACAGGGCACTGCTGCAGGGAAGCTCACAGCACTGGGACCCTGGCTGGACACTGTCAGCGGCACCCACTGTGAATCTTTGGCCCTGCAGCTGCCTGGATTCCTCCGTCCTGATCCCTGTCAGGAGAGGGATTGGTCACGGGACCATCACCCCAACCTCCCGCCAGCGCCAGAATTCCCTCCAGCCCATGGAGTCAATGGGGCAGACCCCAGCAGGGGTCACTGGGCCGTAGCTCCACTGGAGTCAATGGAGCAGCCCCCAGCTGTGTGTGTGACGCTCTCACCAGCCCCAAGGGGGGGACGCTTCTCCCACGGGGTCCCTGGCACTGAGATCTCTGCTGCTCAGTGTGTGTCTGGCCCGGCGGGGACGTGGTTCCTGGGCACTGAGCTGGGGCTGGCTGGGGTCTGTGTCCAGGATCCCTCCCTCGTCTGCTCTTCACCGGCTCTTCCTCTGCTTCCCTCACCAGCCACCCACATATTAACCGTCTCCTCCCCTGACCCCCTTGTCTTTTCCAGACCCCGACCCGGCTCCCCAGCTCACCGTGTCCCCGCTGCAGCCTGTCTACATCACTGGAGAAACTGTGAACCTGACGTGCACAGCTGACGGGGCCTCCACCGTGTCCGGGGTCCGGTTCTTCAGGGACGACCAGACAATCCACTCCAAGGAACAACGCTCACCCCGGTACAGTTACTCTGAGTCGATTAGACTGTCAGGGGTGTCGGGATTGCGAGCCAGAGCGTACAGCTGTGAATCCTGGAGGAGAGAGTCTGGGCGAGAAATCCCATCGGAGAGGAGCCAACCCATCTCCATAAGAGTGACAGGTGAGACCCCCCCATCTCCTGCTCTTTTCCGCCCCGCGGTGGGGTGTCTCTCCTCCACTCATAGGGTGAGACCCAGCCCAGTCACTCAGCTCGTGTCAGGACACCCACCGGGTCAGTGTCACCCCCTGGATCTCTGGATCCTGTGGAGATTTTTTGGGGGGCAGCATTGGTGCTATTTAAATTTTGCGGGATCAAAGAAAGAAGTCACATTTGAAAACATGGGGATGTTTATTGAAACAAACCCCAAATCTCCCCCCCCCCACTCTGGTCACTGTCAGGCCCTGGTGTCTGACACGCCATGGGTCGGTGGAGGGTCCCAGCTGATCACTAAAGTTTGGCACTAAGAGGGCACTGCTGTGGGGGAAGCTCACAGACCTGGGCACTGCTGTGGGGAGTTCGCAGCCCTGTTGTCCTGGCTGACAGAGCAACCAGCCCTGCTGCCCCTTTCATGATTATCTTCAGGTGATTGATCGGTTTCTCTTGTCACCCCGGGCCCTGCCGGCACCAACACACCAGGATCCCCTATTACCTATGTCGATGGGAGGTGAAGATGCACCCTGAGGTTCTTGGCCCCTGGGTGTCAAAGCACCATAAGATCCAAATTCTTCTCTGAACGCAGGGACCTGGTCTCCAAAGAGGTCCTCAGTCCCAGTGGAGTGACTGGCTGACCATAGAATATTGGGGTTGGAAGGTTTCCCGGAGTCCCCGGGGTGATGGCCTGGAACTGCCCCCTATGAAGCCAGTCAGGACTCTGGGGGGAAGCTTCCTCTCTGTGAACAGCCTGACCCCAGGGCGAGGAGCTTCACCGGTTCCAGCTTCCACCTTCCTGGGTCTGAGTTCAGAGCATTCAGCATCTTCTGCCCCTCCGTGGGCTTCCCATAGTGAGCCTGCCCTGGCAAGAAGGCAAGAACCAGATTAGAGATTCAATCAGTTCAATCAGTAGTTCAATCAGGCTGAACCACCTTGTTATCTCTAATCAAGGAGGGTGAGATCCTCTTCTAGCAGCTGATCTGGAGGTGTGAACACCGAGAGAGGAGAAACTGCTCTTGTAGTTAGCTAGCCACTCATAGTCCCTGCTGGGTAACGTGGGTCCAGTGCAGGGTTGGGGCTCAGTGAGGTACAGGGGAGCAGGGAGTTTCCCATGGAGATTTCTCCATCCCCCTCTAATTCCTGAGATGAACGTAAACTGGTAACATCTGTCTCCCAGCTCCCAGGGTGTTACCCTTCTTCCGTATCTAACGCTGACCCCTGTTTTCCAGACCCCATTGTAGTCCTGTCCCTCTCCCTGAGCCCAGACCACCCCGGTACCTCCCTGGAGAGCCCGTTCCCCTCACACGCTGAACTTCCCTGGGCCACAAAGATGCAGGATCCAATCCGATGGAGCATCTCTGCTGAGGGCTGATCCAGGGGTAGTGTCACTCACCCCTTGAGCATCACAGCTCTGGGGGCTCTGGGTTGTGCACCTGTGTGTACCAGGTACCCACATCCAGCCAGGAGATTGAACCTGGGAAGAACCAGCCCGTCTCTATCAGCCTGGGTTAGTTGGCCCTGAGCAGGAAGATCAGGGTGGTTTGTGTCTGTCTGTGTCAGGGACTTTTCTCGTATATCTCCCTTCCTTATTTTGTGAGTGGGTCCCCCTCTGTAGCTCTATACCAGACACTCCCCCTCCCCCTCTCTCTCTAGACCCACTTCACCCCATCTAGATTGGAGGGGAGCCGGTCACAGTCAGGTGCTTCGTCCAGTGAGTGAGGAATTAATGGGGGTTATAAATTATTAAATCAACTAGGAGGGACCAGCCGGGCTCACAGCTGATGCAAAGAAACCAGAACCTCAGACCTGGATAATCCAGGCCAGTCAATGGTTCATAGATTATACTTCCTATGTTGCCAGCCCAGAAAGGACCACTGTGTCCATCTTGTCTGGCCTCCTGCTTTGCACAGATCAGAGAACTGGAGAAGGACCAACGTTACATCCCTCTGGCCCCTTCTTCTGCCTCTTCTGAGTCCTGTTCTGCTTATTATCCTCTGTCCCTCCTTCCTCCACGCTGGACTCTGGTCTTTGAATTTACATCTGCTCCTGTTATTCCCCTTCTCTCCTGCCCCCTCTTTGCCCTTTCATGCTCCTGATGAGCCTCACGCTACAACATTGAGGCCTAACATGGCTTCCCAACTGGGAAAATGGCCTCCTTGTTGTCTTACATGCCCACTTAACTGGCAACATGGCCGCTATTCTGATGTCAACACAGCCATGAAACAAGGCTGCTCAACACAGCCAAGACATGTCTATCCAATATGGCTGCCTGATTTCCAATATGGCCGCCCTTCAGAGAGCAGCACAACCTATGGCTACTCAGCATAGCCAAGCACATGGCTGCCCAACAGATGCAGACCTGGGTGTCCAACATGGCCACCTTGTGCCTCTCCCCTCTGGGAAGGTAGAATCCCAACAGAGCCACTCAGCCCCACCCGATCTGGTCAGAGTGGGCAGGATCTGCAGACAGAACTGGGCCCTCCCTATCTACCGAGGTCTCCAAGGGCTGGAGCATTAGCAGTGGAGGGGTGAGAGAAAATGTTTCAAGGTCTGGTGCCCCCAGCCACCTTCTGACCCTCATGTCACAGCCCCACGTTGTATCTGAAGGAAGCCAGCCCCACCCCAGCCCGGCTCTCTCATTTGTGTGGGGAGCCATCAGGATCCTGAAGAGAAGCACGAGACTCTGGAGAGAGAAGAAAGTTCAGCCGTAAATAAACTGAATTCTGGGCACCATCTCCTCTTTCTCCACCGCCAGGCCTCTGCCGACCCCTGTCATTGTTAATCCCCACAGATCTCCCTCCCCAGCCTTCGCTGAGCATGGATCCCCCATCTGGTGTGGTGAGCCAAGGGCTTCCCCTGAACATCACCTGCACGGCTCCCAGGGAAGCTGGTCAGCGGAGGTTTCACTTCTACAAGGACGGAGTCCAGCTTGTTCCTGGAGATGTTAGTTCTGAGATCAGCACCACAGAGCCTGGCACCAGCTCTATGAACATCTCAGTGCTCAGCATCCCCCGGGCCAGTCCCAACCACATTGGGAAATTCACCTGCGGGTACGAGGAGAACGTGAACGGACGCTGGATCCTGTCCCCCAAGAGCCAGGCTGTGACCGTCACCGGAAACGTCACCGTGACAGGTGAGACTTCCCCAATTTCTTAATCCAGCTCCCATAGGAGGAGAACTATCCCCAGGTGCTCTCCTGGGAAAGGGAGGTTGGATGAGATGACAGATGTCACATGGGGATAGAAACCAAAGTGGAGCTGAACCCCCCTTGTCCTTTCTCTCTATGATACCTCCATGGCTCATGTGCTCTATGATCTGAGCTCCTCACGATGTTGTCAGTGGATTTAGCCCCTCTGTGTCCACTGTAGAGATCAGTGGAGGCAAAGAGGCAAGGAGAAGATAATTCCCAGAGCCTTTGGTATGGGAGAGAATTGAACCCCCATCGCCAGTGGTGAAGTCCAGCCCCATAACCACTGGGCCATCCTTCCCCTCTTTGGACCAAGGAGCAGGTTGTTACAGACAAAACAAGCCATAGACAAGACAGTGAAGGGTTGTCACAGCAAACTTGTTGCAAGGGAGGATTCCTCTGTGGGTCCCAGACTTTGTCCCAGGGTCGTCCAGCTGTTCTCATGTCCCCTTCCCTCCCTTTTCTTTGTCTGCTGCATGAACAGACTCACCCTATCACCCTCTGCTGATAACTGGTGGCATCTTTCTTCTGATTGGACTCCTGGCTGCTCTCATCTTCTACTGCTATAGGAAGAGAAGAGGTGGGTGTGAAAGGGGGCAGGGGGCTGTGACCTCCCACCTGCTCCTGTGATATGGTCTCATCAAAGACTATTCTATAGTGATCAGTGGAAGAAATTTTAAACCATTAATAACCCCAAAGAATCCTACCACCATGTGGGTAGGGAAACCAAATTCTACAATATGCAGGGTAAGCGAGGTATTTGCCTTTCACAGACAAGACAAAGTACAACAGGAAGCGAAAGTTCTCAAAAAGTCGTTATAGGCTTTCCAGTGGATATTGGTGCATGTTCGATTTATTAGCACACGATGTCAAATAACCAACTCAGCTGACGTTTGATTGAAGACAAATCATTTCATCTGATGTGAGCACTAAGACCTTTGGTTGTGGTAGGGCGAAGTGAGGGGTAAAATAATTTTAAACTTGCAGACGTCTTCCTGTCTCTGGGCTGGGAAAATCCATATTTAAACACATACAGATAAATTCTTGGACCGTTTCCCCCTGTGCCCTGGTAGAAATCCCAGAATCACCCACACACTGAAATCAGGAGTTACAAAGCTGAGTTTACCTTCTTCTTTCTCGAGGTTGCACATTGCAGCCAAGTATTTCCTCACAATCTCTCCCCTCTTCAGCTCCGTTCTCCTCTGGTTCTGTTTTAGTTCCAAAGCCTCAGAAAAGCACCAAGAGATCTGAGCCTGGAGACCGCACCAGGAACCAGGATCCTGGTTGTGATAATAAGGGATCAAAAGCCACAGGTGCCGGAGCAGAGCAGATGGAACAGGTAACGTGAATGGATTTATAGGCTAAGCTTCAATCCCCAGTGAAAACAGCAAGGCCTGGATCTTTTGCCCACTCTTGAGATGCAGCCACCTCTCTGGGGTGGGAGAGCCACATAAAAGCCACAAAGAGATGCTGCCCAGGGTTTGTTCATGTGGGAGGAAGGACTGGGAATTCGTCATCCCTCTCCCCACCACTCCGAACCTCCATTGAATCACAGAAATGTAGAACTGGAAGGGACCTCAAGAAGCCACCTGATCCAGCCCCTGTGCCAAGGCAGGATTACTTAAACCAAGACCATCCCAATGGGTGTTTGTCCAATGGTTCTTAAAAACCTCCAGTGATGGAGATTCCACAACCTCCCTGGGTCACCTGATCCAGAGTTTATCTACCCTTAGAGAGTGAAAGTTTCCCTTCATATCTAACCTAAATCTCCCTTGCCACATATTAAGCCCATTACATCTTGTCCTACTTCAGCGCGTACTGAGACCAATTGAGCACTGTCCACTTTAGAGTGTCATGTTGGAAGATGATTATAAAGTCCCCCCTCAGCTTTCTCATCTCTGGACTAAACATGCCCAGTTCTTTCACCCTTTCCGCATAGGTCATATTTTCTAAACATCTGACCATTTTTGCTGCTCTCCCCTGGATCTTCTCCAGTTTGTCCCCATCTTTGTTAAAGTGAGTCACACAAAACTCAACACAATACTCCGGCTGAGTCCTCACCAGCGCTGAGTGGGACAAGAGTTACCTCCTGTGTCTTCCACACGACAGTCCTGTCAATAGACCCCGGGACGAGATTAGCCTCTTTCTCAGCAGCATTGTGCTGTTGACTCGTATGCAGTTTGTGCTCCACTAAAACTCGGTTTCTGCAGTATGGCTGCCGTACACGTTAACCCCCCTTCTGTCCTGCTGCCTTTAATTGGTCCTTCCTTTGCACTTCCCTGAATTAAATTTTGCTGATATCAGGGGATTTCTCCCCATTTTTTGAGATCACTTTGATCTTCTCCAGCGTCTTTTCAACCACCTATGTTATAGGCGCTCTCTCCACTCCAGCATCCAAGTACTTAGTGACTGTGCACCCCTTCCCCTCACCATTTCTCTCTTCTCTCCCACCAGGGCTCAGACGTCACCTACGCGCTCGTAGCCTTCCCGGCCTCACAGGCCTGCCCAGCCCAGACGAAAAACAAACCCAAACCCACTGAAGATGAGCATGTGCTGTACAGCGAGGTGGTGACAACGCGCCCCCAGAGGGCAGCTAAATAAGGGGGGGAAATTGTCTATCTGTTCTCCCCCTCCTCCGGGCATCCATCTCCTTAACTCGTTACACCCCAAGAGGCCTCTTCTGCCACTTGGCGCTGGGCACACCCAAAGCACCACAGACCGAATATTTAGCCAACCAGCATCTTGTCGGGTATCGCATAAAAACTGGTGACCCGTTGTCATGAACACCACTGCGTGATGTATGCGCGGATCGTGTAGGAAGCGTTCCGTACGTATACTGGAAATATGTGACGGAGGAGTTGATAAAGAAGCCAGCCCTAGACAAAGGAATGTGGATTCATGCATCTGCGTGAATCAGACTAGCTGGCGGATAAGAACAACAACCCGGCATGTGTGCTGCTGGCCGGTCTGATACCCACCCTTACCCAGGCTGCCGCCATTAGCTGAGAACTTGCAACCTCATTGCTGGAGACCAGACCAGGTCACCTGTGTGTTAGATTTGCTCTAAATGGCTATTAGTCTTATAAGAAGGTCTTTAGTGTTTAGCTGCTATGAAATGCTTGTATGTTGCTGCCTGCATTAATCTCCCTGATAGTCCCTATCCCATGTTGTAAGCTGATGGGTTAGTCTTTGCTCTGAAACTGTGAACGCCCACAGGCCGGAGAGAAACACGACCAAGTGTGAAATACGACATTGCTACAGGAGGTGGTATTTTCTGCTCAGCCAAAGCAGGCCCATTGACACCAGACAAGCCATTGTGAAACCTGAGAGGACAAAGCCCCTTGTTGATTGCGTCCCCCACAGATAAAGAGCAGACGTGGATGGGGAATTGTCCTGTGTTCTTGAACTCTGGGGGGAGGGAAATTGTATCTTTTTGGCTGCCTGAACTCAGAAGGGCCTGAGACTCTGAACAGAAGCCAGAGACCCCCAGGGGCTGCCTCCTACATCTGCCCTGAGAGACCCTTTGAATTGACAGATCACCACAAATCGGTCATTGTTCACAGTGACATGGTCACTCATTGGCGGGTCTCTGTCGATTGCTTCCACCTGCAGATAACTCTCTGATTCCTTTCTCCTAGTCAATAAACCTTTATAACAGGATTGGCTACAGGCGTTGTTTCTGGTGCAGGATCTCGGGTACCAGTTGATCTGGTTTCTTGGCCTGGAAGTGACCTACTAGTGATGTGAGATTTGGTGTAAGTGATCATTGTGACGGGATCCCGGGGCCATGGGACCGCTGTGCCCCTGAACTCTCACAGCCTGGGCTGTCTCTCACATGCCTTGCTAGTGACAAGCAGCAAACCCCTCCAGGCGCTGTGATCACTCCACACAAGAGCATGTGGAGCCCCACCCCCAGCTGTATTGCATGAAATCTCCCAGAACCGCCCATGAATCACACAGACAACGTCGCCAGCCAGATCCCCCAGCTCCCAGCCCTGCACCTCAGGAATCTACCATCTCGCCCTGCTCAAGATGGGCTGTGAAAACTTATTCACTGGTTCTCCCCTTCACCAATGGAACGGGGACATACACCAGCCTTTGCCAACCTGAGCAGATTTGCCCCACACGTCAGGACCCTCTGGCTGTAAATGACTTTCTGTGTTTTCTTAAGGGGTCTTGTCTCTATTTGCCACTGATTTTTGTTCCTTATGATGGAGGGCTGCGGTGTTTTCTCACAGACCCGGGCAATAGTCCAGGATTAGATCTTCGCTCGGTTCAGGGTAATCCCTTTGACTTTCATACGGACCTTTACCCCCAAGAGCTTGTACCCATGTTTTCAGTCCTGACGACACAAAACTCGGTGATGTGTTGATCTGGCGGGATCTCATTCGTGAGGTCCCCGAAATAATCCCCCGGGGGCTGGATAATAAGAAGCTGCCACTTCATTGGGGTATCTCTCAAGCAGTTGGGTTTCAGGGTGGGGATTTGGTGTTATTCATCATTGGCTGGGCCAAAGGGCTCCCCTCAGCCACACCCTCCTCTTCCTCAGAACTGTTGCTGATGTAGCACTTTCTCTGGGGATAGTTGACCCCTAGGCCCTAAAACAAAGTCTGAAGTTCTCATGGGGGTGGTGAAGGGATCCATGTTTCCTCTCAGCTTTTCCATGATTTCTAGAACACATGCTCTTGGTCAGAAATGGCCTCTTCTGCCCTGCGCTGGGACTTATGGGTTGATGGTGCTGCATTCTTATTGGCAGAGGGTGGTGGGAAGAGTTCTGAGGGGTCACATGACCCTCATCTAGGCAGTTCATCCCTCCCCAGAAGCTGCCCTATTTTGGTCAAATCTGCTCTCAGGGCAGCCCTCTGTGGCCGAAACCCATCCTGATTGGTAGAGGGAGTGGGCGTTCTGTTTGGAGGAGTTCTTAGAAGGGTCACATGACAACCTTGCTTCCAGTCACATGTCTGGCTTGACCCCAGAAGTAATCAACCAGGGACGGGGCTTCTGGTAACAGGTGGGCAGGGCTTAAGGCATCAAACCATGGGGTTAATATTTGACTAACAGTAGTTACCTTGTACTACTCTTCTGTTCCATATGGTGACTAAGGACTTTCTCTGCTGTGTCCCAGACAGCTAATAACCCCTCTGGTGTTACCTCACCGGCTGTCACAGCAGTTTAAGGAAGGTGCAAGTCTCTGTCTCTTGTGTCCAACTCAGGTGGACTCACTCAGGGGAGCTCACTCAGGGTTGCTAAAGGCTTCAGAGTTCGATCCCAAGAGGCACTGAAGCCAAATGCCTCCCCCAGAAAGAGACTGTGACCCAAAGGGAGCTGATGCGTGGTGGGGCCCTCCCAGGGACCCTTCCAGGGCTGCTCCAAATCACCACACGGGAGCCTCTGTAACGGACGGGGGCTTCAGATTCCCAGGAACTCACCCTTCAAACAGCAGGAAAAACAGAGACTCTCCTCTCACTGTGATGGAGACGGAGCTGCTGTTCCTAGACAAGATCTCTTCATTCAATTCCCATCTCCAGTACGCACAGGTGTATGACCCGGCATTTCCCTTCTCACCTGTGAACTCCAGCATTAGTGTTGAGGACTACACTGGGTGCATGTGAGCACAACCTTAATCTCTAGGGGCACTGCTTGTCAATGTGGTGGGGTCGCTGCTGGAAATATAGAAATTTGATTTCTGTGGGGGAAAGGGTCTGTGAATGAACACAAACCTGATTGACGGGGTATGGGCAGACCAATGACAAACTCTCTTCACTGGTGTGTGTTAAGGGGTGTGTGCAGTCTTGAGCAGTGGGGAGGAGGGCGCTGATCTAGCCTTTTCCAGCACAACCATGTATTCCACCAAACATCCAAATTGACCATTTTGTGTGGTGTGCAGGGAGAAGGACCCTGGTGGAAGAGGAAAAGGAGTCAGAGTTCAGGTGTGGTTCATGGTCTGGTAGAACGGACAGACTCATTATCATTCAGTAACTATTATTTCATTTGGAAAGTTCTGGGAACTGGACACTGATTCCAAAATAGATTTAAGTATCTTCCTGAATTGAAGCACTAACATCAGTGGGAGGGGTCACCTGATATTTTTTAAGTCAACAACAGGGATGCTCTGTGGAGTTTGCTGTGTTATGCTGTTATATATACTGTGGCTAAGCTTCATGGTAGGGTTCCAAGGTTAGATTTGATCCGAGAAGTGTTGAACCACAGAAATATATAGCAAACCCCTAATGTGGTACCCCACCTCCATCTTGTCTGCAATCGTCATTCTTACCCTGGAGGAACTTTTGCTACACACAGAATCTTTCAACAAAGGACTGATTGACCGATCCATGCTGTGGATATTTGTGCTTCAGAGACTTTGATTTGAACCTGCAGTTTATTCTACCACTGATGCAAGCCTCAACCAAGGACTTTGCCATTACTGCAGGTAATTGATTTCTTTTAACCATTTCTAACTCTTATCTATCTCCTTTTCCCTTTTATAAATAAACCTTTAGATTTTCGATTCTAAAGGATTGGCAATAGCGTGATTTGTGTGTAAGATCTGATTTGTATATTGACCTGGGTCTGG
This sequence comes from Sternotherus odoratus, assembly GCA_032164245.1. Lineage (NCBI taxonomy): Eukaryota > Metazoa > Chordata > Testudines > Kinosternidae > Sternotherus > Sternotherus odoratus. Next base: position 34,969,097 of record JAVMKO010000013.1, on the reverse strand, counting down.
GGCCTGATTCTTTGGAATTGGTAGAACTGTTTTCTTTTATTGGGGTATTTGTTTACATAGCCATTTGTCCCCAGAACGAGTGGCTGCTGGTGGTGATACTGGGAAACTGGAGTGCCTAAGGGAATTCCTTGTGTGACTCGTTAGCCAGTGGGGCAAAACCAAAATCTTTCCTGTAGGTAGAAGATTGTGAAGATGTTCTAACAGTAGAAATACAGAAAAATAAATCCATGTCACTGAAAATCTATTTCCAGCATAGGACAGGAGAGCCTGAAGCTGCTGCCATGAAAACCTCCCTAGGGAGGAACCCATTCCAGTGCTTCTCCATCCTCCTAGGAAAATAGTGTTTCCTAATATCCAACCTAAACCTCCCTCACTGCAATTTGAGACCATTACTCTTTGTTCTGTCATCTATCACCACTGAAAAAAGTCTACATCCATCTTCTTTGGAACCCACTTCAGGCAGTTGTGGGAGCCTGGCTTCTTTGAAAATCCCACCCTGCAATTCTCTGGGCCTCAGTTCTGAGAGGCAGGATCTGCCTCCTCCTGTGTCTGTGAACAACAGTGTCAGGATCCAGCTGGAGTTGCTGGGAGCAACTGTCCTGCCCAGGACGACTCAATGCTCTTGGAGTCTCTAGTATCTTGAAAATGGGATGTGAAGTCGTGCACAGGAGGCTAGTCTGTAAAAGAGTCTGTTATTGGAACATCACTGAGTGGGAGATTTAAACTGTATTCAGCTTCTTACTCTATTAGGCATAGGCATGCGTGTTTTATTTTATTTTGCTTTGTTGTTCACTTTGTTCTGGCTGTTATCACTTGGAACCACTTAAATCCTACTTCCTGTATTTAATAAAATCACTCTTTATTTAATAATTAACCCAGAGTATGTATTAATACCAGGGCGAGGGGGAGGGGGAACAGCGGTGCATTTCTCTCTATTGCTGTAATAGAGGGTGAACAATTTATGAGTTTATCCTTATAAGATTTATACAGGGTAAAACAGATTTATTTGGGGTTTGGACCCCATTGAGAACTGGGCATCTGAGTGTTCGAGACAGGATCACTTCTTAAGCTGCTTTCAGTTAAGCCTGGAGTTTGTGGGACATGGTTCAGACCTGGGTCTGTGTTTGTGGCCTGCAAGCATGTCTGTCTGGCACAACCAGACAGGGTACTGGAGTCCCAAGCCGGCGGGAAAGGCATGGGCGGGAGTGGTCCTGGAACATCAGTTGACAGCCCCAAGGGGGTTTCTGTGATGTAACCAGTCACATGGGGTTCAGGGGATGCGTGCAATCCATAAAGTTACCCAGGGCTGGGGTGAGGCAGGAAGTGAATACATTCATGTCAGGGTTAATGAGGGTGAGTCAGGAAGTTGTGTGACTGACGTCATCACCTTGGGGTTCACTTCCCCACCTCAGACACGGTGGTAAAAATTGTTCCTTTCTCCCGTCTATTTCTATTGTAAGCTCTATGGTGCAGGGGCTAACTCTGGCCGTGTGTGGGTGCAGCCCCTACTGCAACAGGGCCTCGGGCCTTTCACACAATAGGAACAATAGTGCCTTGTTCAGAATTATCCCTGGGACCGGGGTGTCACCTTGTGCCTTGAAATGCAAAAATAATACAACAGAAGAAGGGAGAGGAACCAGGGGGAGATGCCGTGAGCCTGGCCCTTGGCCCTTCTCCCTGCGGAGCCGCACCTGTGAGCCCAACACCAGGGAACAGACACAGCCCTGACTCGGATGGAAGAGCGCCCCCTACTGACTTTGCTGTGCCACTCCCTGTAGCAACAGGTCCCCCCCTCCTTTTTGTTCCTAGAAGACAGCCGTGAGAAGAAAGTAGATAAAACTCCCTTCTAACCGTCTTGAAGATAAGCTCGTTTCTTAATTCTGTAAAGAAATTATACAACTTTGCAACCAGGGTTAAAAACACCAACCCTGAGAAAGACTCCAAACCATAACATGACTTTAGCTGTAAACGTTGTAAAGTGTGAAAATCCTATTCCCGACAACCACAACAAAAGTTCAAAAGATCCTATATTAGCAGGTTCTTACGTGGGTGACACTAAGAAAAGGAAAACCTTCTCTCTTATCACAAAGAGATACCTCTTCTAAGATAAACACCCTCCCTGGTTAGCTGAAGAAACACAAGCCCCCAGTAATCCATAAAAACCAGCATTGAATGAGCTGTAACAGAACAAGGCTCTTTTTTAGGAATATTTTGTAGAGCTTCAGTGATATAAAGATGTTTAAGACACACCAGTCTAGCCTTTGAAAAAGAGTGTTTCTAAAGCACCACACCGACAACTGTGTAGAATATGAAAACTGTCACAACTGAGGGGACTTTCCATATGTGTTTTAATAATAATAAAAATGTTACCATGTAGTGAGGACAATTTGAAGCAGCATATATTTTAACAAAAAGCTCTTAACAGTTGCAGCAAAAACACAGGTTTAAAATTAAATAACAGAAGCCTAAAAAGATGCTAAGTTTACTTGATTTCCATACCTAAATACTGATCATGTCTGAGACACAAAGATCTTAGTCTAACAGACTTACCTGGTAAGATCAACCTCCTCCTCCCCCACCCCGGTAAAATTAGGTTACACGGGAATGTAAATTGTGAAGAAATAAGTTCCTGGGGGACAGGAATATTAAACAAAACCCTCGTGTAAAGAAGGGTCCTACAATAATACAGTAAAATGAAAGGCATGTGATAGCTTCCTAAACGGTTAGGCGAGGTTAGCTGGTTTTTTAAACTTTTGTGTGAAGGAATTGTTTCCTTCCTTGTAGGTTTTTAAGGCCCAGCTTGGCAAAGCCCTGGTGGGCTGATTTAGTTGGTGTTGGTCCTGCTTTGAGCGGGAAGTTGGACTAGATACCTCCTGAGGTCTCTTCAGCCCTAATCTTTTATGAGTCTATATTTCTACTGTGTCCAGCTCTGGGTCCCACAGTTTAGGAGAGAAGTAGAGAAACTGGAGAGGGTCCAGAGGACAGTCACAAAATAATCAAAGATTTAGAAAACCTGACTTTGAAGGAAAGATGAAAAAATCTGGGTATGTTTAGTCTGGAGATGAGGAAAATAAAGGGGAACCTGAGAACTGTTTTCCAAGATGTTAAGGGGTGTTCTAAAAGTATGGGGGGGGGTCAATTGTTCTTCATGTCTGCTGACAGTAGGACAGGTAATGGGCTTCATCTGCAGCCAAGGAGATTGTGGATAGTCATAGGAAAAGCTTTCGAACCCTAGCTGGAGTTAGTCTCTGGAATAGGATCCCAAGGGAGGTTGGGGAATCCCTATCACTGAAGGTTTAAGACCAGGTTGGATAAACACTTGTCAGGGGTGGTCTAGGTTGACCCAGTCCTGCCTCACAAGACGGTGATGGACCAGATGATCTCTCGAGGTCCCTTCCAGGAAAATATTTCTCTGATTCTACTCTATGAAATCCCCCGAGCTTTGTTCCCCTCTGTTGCCCGTTATCTGGAGACCAGCTGGCCAGGGGCCTGGGAGATATGTAACATCACACCGAGAAAACAAAGCTGGTCTTGAAAGTTATCTAACAACCAGCAGAAGAAGGAACTGACTCAGCAGGTGGAGAAAGAACAAATTTGCAGAAAAATATGTAGACATTGAATGGTCTCACTGGGGCAGGCCAGAGGCCATGCAGTGGGGGTGTGTGTGACCCCAAATCCCCCCCCAAATTTGCTCCTTAGCTTATACCGACCATGCTCACGTGGACTGAGCATGCTGGATAGCACTGCTGAACATCCTGCGCCCCCACACTGGGCAAGCCTGGATCATCTCTGCCGGTGTGTGCCTCTGTGCCTCTGTGCTGGGGATGTGGGCAGGGCCGGCGACAGGGGGGGACTAGGGGGACAGGTGTACCGGGCCCCGGACTTAAGGGGGGCCCCCATGTCAGGACTCAGGAGTGCTCAGGCAGGGTGGAAACAGGGGATGCTCTGCAGAGCCCCGGTGCGCGCACGGCCAGCCGCGTGCAAACCCCCCACTGGGCAACCACCCCAGCTCTATAGCGAAGCGCCCGCACCACATGGCAGACTCCACAGCGGGCCCGGGGAAGGGCGCCCGGCTGCCTGGTGTGCGGCACTGACGGTGGCGGAGGTGCCGAGAAGGGGAGCCGGCCTCATCAGGATAAGGGGGCAGGGGGCCCAGCCCCACTCGGGGGCGGCTCCGGGGGGACCTTTGGGCGGGTGAGCTCTGCGGTGAGTTCACCCCCTGTGGGCGCTCGGGAGGTTCATTCATCAGCGTGGCTGCATTGGGGGCAGGCAAAGGGGTGGTCGGGGGGAGGCCAGGCTGGGCGGGCGGGGAGAGAGGCAGGAGACTAGGCTGGATGGGGTGGGTGAGGCGTGGGTGCAGGAGGGAAGGAGGTTTGGTGGGGGGAAGGCTGAGCTGGGCGGGTCAGGCATGGGGGGCAGGAGGCTGGGTTGGGAGTGGGAGGGGGGAGGAGGTTAGGTTCGGTGGGATGGGCCGGGCCAGGCAGGGGTGGGGGAGGTAAGGCGGTTAGATGGGGGGAGGCTGGGTGAGGGTAAAGGAAGATCACCCCCAACAGCGGGGTGCGCCAGGCAGGGATGGGTGGGGAGGGGAGGAGGTTTGGCTGGGGGAGGAGATTAGGTTGGATTAGGCAGGGGGGATGGAGAATAGGCTGGTGGGGAGGTGGGCCAGACAGGGGTGGTGTGCTAGTGGCCGCCCACACGCGCCCCGCTCCTCACACCACCGTGCTACCGCTGACCGTGCCTGGTACCCCTGCAACACGACACCCCCGCTATGCCCGACTGGCAAGGCCGTCCCACGTAGGCCCGGGTGGGGCAGGGCGCGGACGGCAGGAGACTGGCCAGGGGTGGGCCACAAACAATCAGAGTACCGGACCCCAAAATTTCTGTCGCCAGCCCTGGATGTGGGGGCAGTTCGGGGTTAGTGGGTGACAGGGGATCCGGGCTCTGGTGCCATGGTGGGTCACAGGGAAGGAGCAGTGAGTGCGACAGGCTGGGAGAGCAGAGCCCAGGGATCTGATCTGCTCAGGGGGCGTCGGCGGGTCTCTAGGGGCCTCTGCAAACCATGGTCCAGATCCAGCGCATGGTTAATCAATTGGGCTACGGCCAGTGACACCAGCTGGGGTCTGGCCCCATTGACTTGATCACGGCAGGGAGGGGCTCACAGCCCCAGGGCAGCTCTTCAGGACTCTGGGCTGTGGGGAGCAGGGCATAGACCCCTGTGTGGATCTATCCAGGGAGGGGGCACCGGGCTGGAGGGGAGCTGAGACCCAGGGGACAAGGGGAATAAAGGGGTCTGAGATCTTTGCCTGAACATCCCAGGCAGCCCTGTATTCACCTGATCAGGACGTATGTTTCACCATGTGCCCATCCCCCACCTCAGGACACTCCTGCCCCTAACGCCCCAAGTTTCGCTCTTGGACTCTACAGCAAGATCACTAGCAAGCTGGGGGCCCATAACATTAAAAAACAGGAACCGAGACAACAGAAAATGACCGTGAGCCACCGGATCCCCCATCCGCAGTACGAGAAGAACACCTTTAACAATGACATCATGCTGCTGCAGGTACCACCCCATCCCATCACCCCCCCCCCCCAGTGACCTCACACTGCTGCAGGTACCACCCCCACCCCATCACCCCGCCCCCAGTGACCTCACACTGCTGCAGGTACCACCCCCATCCCATCACCCCCCCCAGTGACCTCACACTGCTGCAGGTACCGCCCCCATCCCATCACCCTGCCCCCAGTGACCTCACACTGCTGTAGGCACCACCCCCATCCCATCACCCCCCCCCAGTGACCTCACACTGCTGCAGGTACCACCCCCATCCCATCACCCCGCCCCCAGTGACCTCACACTGCTGCAGGTACCACCCCATCCCATCACCCCGCACCCAGTGACCTCACACTGCTGCAGGTACCACCCCATCCCATCACCCCGCCCCCAGTGACCTCACACTGCTGCAGGTACCACCCCCAGCCCATCACCCCGCCCCCAGTGACCTCACACTGCTGCAGGTACCACCCCCATCCCATCACCCCGCCCCCAGTGACCTCACACTGCTGCAGGTACCACCCCATCCCATCACCCCGCCCCCAGTGACCTCACACTGCTGCAGGTACCACCCCCATCTCATCACCCCACCCCCAGTGGCCTCACACTGCTGCAGGTACCACCCCATCCCATCACCCCGCCCCCAGTGACCTCACACTGCTGAAGGTACCGCCCCCATCCCATCATCCCACCCCCAGTGGCCTCACACTGCTGCAGGTACCACCCCATCCCATCACCACACCCCCAGTGAACTCACACTGCTGCAGGTACCACCCCATCCCATCACCCCGCCCCCAGTGACCTCACACTGCTGCAGGTACCACCCCCATCCCATCATCCCACCCCCAGTGACCTCACACTGTTGCAGGTACCGCCCCCATCCCATCACCCCCCCAGTGACCTCACACTGCAGCAGGTACTGCCCCATCCCATCACCCCGCCCCCAGTGACCTCACACTGCTGCAGGTACCGCCCCATCCCATCGCCCCACCCCCAGTGACCTCACAATGCTGCAGGTACCACCCCCATCCCATCACCCCACCCCCAGTGACCTCACAATCTTGCAGATACCACCCCCATTCCATTTCTGAACCCTTAGTGACTTCACCTTGCTCCACATAAGGTCCCCATCTGATCACCCTGCCCGCGGTGACTTCACACTGTTTCAGGTATGGGCTTTATCCCATCAACCCAGCCCAGTGACCTCACACTGCTGTAGTTACCAACCCCTTTTTAGCCTCCCACGCCCACTTACTTCACACTGCTGCAGGTACCCTCCGCATCACCCCCTTCCACTGACTCCATGGATATGGCTTTTGCTGTGGATGGGTCTTCTTGTTCTTGAGCACAACTCTGACATTGATCTTCATTGTTTTTGTGTCTCAGCCGGAGGAGAGGGTGAAGCTGAAAAGTTGGGTGGGGACCATCACCCTGCCCTGCTCCAATGAGAAAATCAAGGCAGGGACCATGTGCCGTGTGGCCGGCTGGGGCAGGACTAGCACAAAGCAGTTTTTGTGTGCAAAAACACTCCAGGAAGGGCCTGTGATGGTGATGAAGGATGATGCGTGTCCAAGGAAACATAATGGGCCATATCTCCACTATAACCTCTCCACAATGATGTGTGTGGGGGACCCAGCACAATGCAAAGACTCTTCCATGGTAAATATGCTCCTGGCTTTGTGCTCCTTTGATAAATGATTATTATTAATGAGGCTGTTGATATTGCAGTGGGGACCACAAGGTGATTTTATTAAATATATAAAAAGCAGGATTTAAGTGGTTCCAGGTTATAACAGCCAGAACAAAGTGAAGTACCAAGCAAAATAAAATAAAATATGCACGCCTATGCCTAATACAGTAAAAAAAAACCTGAATACAGAAAAAAATCTCACCCTCAGTGATGTTCCAATAAGGCCCTTTTACAGACTAACCTCCTTCCAAACTGGGTCAAGTGATCACTCACATTCCCTGTGGTTACTGTCCTTTGTTCAAGTTTCATTCAGCTATTCTTTGGGGGTGGCGAGTCTATCTCTTGAGTCAGCTGAAGACCAAATGGAGGGGTCTCCCAAGGCTTTCTATAGTTTCTCTTTGTGGGTCTAACCCCCTCCCTCCATCTGTGCAGAATTTCATATAGGAATAGATTCAGTAGATCATAAGCTTTGCAGGGATCTGTCACAAGGTGTACATAGAACAAAACATATTCCAGTGATGTCATAATTACATTCATATGTGTATTTCCAAAAAGCATTATGGGATGCACCATCACACGCTAGCATCCACCCAATTGCCCTGCCTCAACCCAAGCAAAATTCCTTTGACTTTTTCCCTAACGCTGACCCTGGGAAAGAACCATCATCCTCCTCCCTCGCTCTGGGAAAACTCCACTGATGTCCATCCTAACCCTAACCCTAGAATAACACCGCCAACCTCCTCCCCACTCGGGAAATGGACCCGACTGATGGAAGCTCCCGAAAACTGAGGATCTGCTGGCATTTGAACAGTGGCACAGAAAACCACCCCACCCCTTTCCGTGAGGCCCTGTTCTCATATCACCTCCTCCACCAGTGCCCAGTCAAGAGTGAGGGGGTTATGGCCACTTGGGCCCTCCTGTGTCAGCGGCCCCATGTGGATCACTTTTTCATGAGTCACAAGCAAACACGCTGCATTTTAATAAGGCTAAAGAGAAGTATGTATGTCCAGAAACAAAGAATCAAAGCTATCCCTATAGACCTGGGGGCTCTCTCCTCGGGAGCAGTGAGTCTGTAAGAGAATTGAGGGTGGGGTGAAAAAGCAGCTGAATGTGAACTCCCAGGGTGATGCTGGGGACAGAAGAGGTGGTAAGGCCACCCTGGGGTGTATCAAGGAGGAATCTTGAGTAGGAGCAGAGAGGTGGTTTTCCCTCTCTGTTTGGCACTGGCACAACCGCTGCTGGTATCCTGTGTCCCGTTCTCCTGTTCACAGTTCCAGAAGGGGGTTGATAAATTGAAGAGGATTCAGACAAGAGCCAGGAGAAGAACTGAAGGAGCAGAAAACCTGCCTTGTAAGGATAGAATGAAAGAGTTTGAACTAGGTGTAATTAGGCTGAGATTTTCAAATGTCTCTACGAGGTTCGGGTCTCCAATTGTGATCAATTTGTTTGCAGGTGATGTGTGTGTGACGAAGTAGGAATACTGTGTGTGTGTGTGCCTCAGTTTCCCCTATGCATTTCTTGAGCGTCTATGTGGAGGGAAAGGAATGTGTAGCTGATGCAAAGCAAAGCCAAGGTGAAGCTGTAACCTGACCCCAAGTGGGGGAGGGAGGTCAGCTGAACCTGCTGGAGGGAGGTCAGGTGATACCTCAAGCCCAGGGAAACCAGACAAAGAAAAGGCAGAGGGACTGGAGGTCAGGGAGTGGTCAGTCTGGGTCTAGCTGGGAAGGAGGAGATAAGCCATCTCGCTCTCTGGCCCCAAGATGGATCCAGCTGAGGGCTCACGCTTGCTTGCTGCATGGTCTGTGTTAGACCAGATGGAAGTCATCGAATAAACCTGGGGAAGAAGCAGGAGCCCACAATCTGGGTTTCATTCTCCTAGCACCCCAGAAGGACCTGCCTGACTGGATGGGTCCTGTTGAGACTGAGAAGCTGTGAGTTGGATGGTTCCTGACATCTCAAATAAACCGTCTATTCTGCTGGCTGGCTGAGAGTCACGTTTGACTGTGGATTTGGGGTGCAGAACCCATGGGCTCCCCCAGGACCCCGCCCAGGCGGGCTTGCTGGGGGAAGCACACGGAGGGGCAGAAGGTGCTGAATGCTCCGAGGTCAGACCCAGGAAGGTGGAAGTGGGGACCCCTGAAGCTCCTGGCCTGGGAAACAGGCTGTGTACGGAGAAGGGGCCCTTCACCCGGAGTCCAGTCTGGCTTCCTAGGGAGCGGTTCCAGACCATCGCCCGGGCACTCCTTGACAGTGTGCCTGCCCCTTCAGCTGCTTTGAAGATGGCATTACAGCATGTTAAAAACAGCCAGACATCTTTAGGAGCATGTCTATGATTTGTAGGACTCCAGAAAGATGAGGCTGTGTGGGGATGGGGAGAAGCACCGAGATTCACAAAAGCCACAGAGCGAGCCTGCAGATGTATTGGTGGATGTATTTCCATGCAGACTCACATCAGATTCCTGCAGCGGCTGACCATTAACTTGCAGGCGTTTGATCCCCTCTCAGTTTTCTAAGAGCCGCTTTCACCTCCTTGTTCCTCAGCGTGTAGATGGCCGGGTTCAGCATGGGTGTGACCACATTGCTGAACATCTGCACAGCGGTCACCAGCACTTTGCTCTGGTGGGGCTGAGTGTAGATCAGGGCACACTGCCCGAAGAACAGCATCACCACGGACAGATGTGAGGCACAAGTGGAGGCTGCTTTGTGCCGCCCTTCAGCCGAGTTCATCTTCAGGACGGAGTAGACGATCCTGATGTAGGACGCGAGGATGAGGAGGAAGCAGGTCATGGGCACCACCCCAGTGTTGGTGAAGGTCACGGTCTCAAGGACGTACGTGTTTGCACAGGCCAGCTTGACCACCGGGAAGATGTCACAGAAGAAATAGTCCACAACGTTGGACCCGCAGTAGGGCAGCGTGAAGGTCAGGCTGGTGAGGATGGTGGCGTGGAAGGAGCTGGCGATCCAGGTGCCGGCGGCCAGGAGGGTGCACACCCGCCGGTTCATGATGAGCAGGTAGTGCAGCGGGTGGCAGATGGCCACGTACCGGTCGTAGGCCATGACGGTGTAGAGCAGGCACTCGGTGCTGCCCAGGAAGTGGTAGAAGAAGACCTGGGCCATGCACCCGCCCAGCGAGATGACCCTGCTCTGACCCCAGAGGTTGGTCAGCATTTTGGGAGTACTGACGGAGGAAAAACCAATGTCCAGCACGGAGAGGTTGCAGAGGAAGAAATACATGGGGGTGTGCAGACGCGGGTCAGCGAGGACGGCTGAGAAGATGAGCAGGTTGCACAGCAGCGTGCAGAGGTAGAAGGCTAGAAATGTGATGAAGAGGATGGTCTGGAGGCCGTCACCATGGGGGATCCCTAAGAGGATGAAGTGAGTCACCGCAGTGTGGTTGACCAGCCCCATGTGAGATTCATTCCTGGGTAGGGGAGAGAAATAATGCCAGTGAGCTACTGAAAGAAAAAGACCTATTGCCCCATAGCTGCAGTGGTGACACCTCCTTCCACTGCCCCCGTTACTCACTGTCACTGCGCTGGGGCTGAATATATAGAGAGAAAATACCTGCCATGAAGATCTTACCATCCCGAGAAGAAGAAACAAAGGAGACATCTATTCTATTCTATTCTATTCTATTCTATTCTATTCTATCTTCTTCCTCTCTCATTACGTAGTTCAATTTCTTCAGTTCTTTTCGATCAAGGCCCGTACACCCCTGTTCTCACCACACTACCTCAGACCCCCCCAGCTGTGACTAACGTTTCTCACTAGTGGTTCGTTCTCTCTCTCTCTCTGCAGAGGAATGGCTGTCTGCACAGTGCAGTGCTCTGTTTTTGCAGGGTTTTGTTGTAATAAATGAATTAGCTGCAACGTGTTTGTGTTAAGGGAGAGGGGAGGATGCAACACACAAACCAATGACTGTGGTGATGAATGACCTCAGCTGTGTCAGTGCTGTGTGTTGTTTTGGGTATTTATTGGGATTAGAGAGAGCAGGAAAAGGAAAGAAGGGGAATGGACAAAGCCAGAGTTGGCGGATGTGGTTGACGTCGTTTCCATCAGATCCAGGGTTCACAGTTTGCTTCACTGGCTCTCAGCACACTCAGTACACAAATTGTTCCAGGGCCCCTAGACCCAGCCTGTCCTCGCTCTGCTGGGAACAGCAGGTGGGCGCGGTCGGTGTGACAGGGGTGAGATTTCAGGTGAGATTTGAAGGACAATGGGGAAGTGTCTGTTTGCCGTTTGTCAGGGAGTTTCCCAGGCAGGGAGGCAGGAGAAGGGGAGATACTGGTGGGTTCAGGGTATGACAGATGGAGAGAGGGAGAGAAATGATACAGGGACAGGAGGGCAGGTACCGCACAGGGAAGGGTGGCTGGATGCCTGGATCAACTTCTCTCTAAAGAAAATATTTGGCTGACACGTCTCTCGGCGTGAGACGGAGACCGACAGGTTCAGAGACACAAACACAGGGAGAGAGAGAAGAACTTTACCAGAGCAGGAGCCTGACACTGGCTGCATTGGGAGAGGCCGCTCCAGCTGCCGGGAATTCACCTGTTCTGCCCCCAGCCGTGACTCCTGTCTAGCACCATCCAGTTTCCTTCTGCCCCTGGCCAATCGCCCAGGAGAGGGGCACAGCCTGGGTGCTTGGCATCCAGCTGGGAGACCTAATCTGCAGCATATCGCCCCGCGCTACTGCAGACCACAATGCTCCCTCCCAGCTTCCAGCCTCCTGGTGGCTGTCCCTGGTCTTTAAACCCCCATCGGGCCTTCGGGACCAGGGACTAGAATCCCCGAGAGGCTCCTGGCCTGAGACCTTGGCAGAGTCGCCAATTAACGGAGATTTAGCATCACTTCAGCTAACGCTCATGGACCTCTGGGTCCAGGCCCACATGCGGCCTCAAGACGTGTAGAGCCTGGAGATGAATTGGCCAGATCCCCCCTCCTGCAGGGTACGTTTTCCAGTCTTGCTCCCCTGACCTGACTCCTGAGCAATTCCACTGGATTCCATCTGGCCCCTTCTCCTTCCAGCCGGGCCCCTGGTGTAAATCCGGAGTGACACCACTGGGACCGAGGGAACTGGGTAGATTTCTACAGGCTGAGAATCGGGCTCGGCCCTCGAAGGGGGGATGGGAGGTTGATGTGCGTCTGGGCTCTCTGGCTCCATGACACAAGCCAGCGAGTTCCTCCCAATTGGGTGAAACTGGCCAGAGGTTCAGCTGGGGGCTTTGTACCCAACATAACTTTCTCCAGGGTTTCTATGTCCTGCTGTTCCCCTGCCCCCATCTCTGTCTCTGCGCACAGGGCTGGGTTCATGCCATGGGGGGGGGGGGGGTTCTGTGTGAAGGTGAAATTCACCCCTGTGCCCATGGAGGGCAGCCCACATCCTGCGCACGTCACGTCCCTTCTTGTCAGATACTAGAGACTCCAAGAGCATTGAGTCGTCCTGGGCAGGACAGTCACTCCCAGTGAGTCCAGCTGGATCCTGGCACTGTCTTTCACAGACACAGGGCCAGAAGGATCCTGCCTCTCAGAGCTCACTAGCCAACTGAATCAAATCAAGTGAGAATTATCAACCACCTCTTACAAGGTGAAACTGAGGCACAAAGAATTTCAGGATGGTATATTCAAACAAGCCAGGCTCCCACAACTGCCTTAAGGGGGGTTCCAAAGAGGATGGATCCAGACTGTTCTCAGTGGTGGCAGATGACAGATCAAGGAGTAATGGTCTCAAATTGCAGTGGGGCAGGTCTAGGTTGAATATTAGGAAACATTTCACTACGAGGGTGATGAAGCACTGGAATGTGTTCCATGGGGGGGCATGGAATCTCCATCCTTGGAGGTTTTTATGGTCAGGCATGACAATCCCCTGGCTGGGCTGATTTATGTGGGTTTCATCCTGGTATGAGCAGGGGGTTGGATTAGAACCTCTTGAGAACTCTTCCAACCGTGATATTCTCTGATTCTATTCACTCATTCCAGTTAACTGGACATTGAACACCCAATTCCTCCTGGCCGGTTGAAACTTTCCTTTGGATTGAATTGTCTGTGGTGGCCAAGGGAGGTTGTGGAGGAGCCGGGAATCTGGTCCCCATTTCTTGGGTTCCAGCCTGAGCTCTTGCCAAGCCCCGTTCCCTTTTCATTGGGATGAACCTCGCTCTGCGTCTCTCTCAGCCTCAGGCCTGTTCTCTGCCCCTCCCCTCTGCACACGCAGGCTTCAGGAGTTTGGGCCCATAGAGCATTCGGGCTGATTTCACTGAATCAAAGCTTTTGCTTTACTAGCCGAGAAAGTAGATAGATAAACTCACGCTGGGTCTCAGACCTCTCCTCAGCGCCTGAACTAAGGGTTCTGGAGTTGTAAGTGCTTAGGTGGGGTCACATTGAATGTGGACATGTCCCACTAGAAGGATGTGGGGGAGACGGGGCTAGATTAGGGGGTTTCCAACAATGATCTCACCAATCCATTCGCTGGTGTCCCAGCACTGCACTTTTAATAAGGTCCCTGATGATTCCTCTAATCTCTCTCATTTCCCGCTCTTCCTCTGGGGGAATCTAACTTGGGAGCCAGACTCGATGGGGAGATTCAGCCACAATAATTAATCTCTGTTGAAGTGTTATCCCCAGCCCACGCAAAACATCCCATGGGGTTCCTTGGCCATTGAGATTAATTAAAAAGTTGATATTTCTAATGACGGCCCAGGCTGAGCCTACTCATGGCTCGAGACCAGGCTCAGTGGTTATTATTGTTTGGCATGAGCCGAGTTCCATGTGTCATTGCCACGAACACCCGAGCCGGAACTGCCTTTGAGTATTTTAGATTGTGTTATCACTATTTTTATCACTTCCTGCCTCACCTGAGGCCTGGATAACTTTATTGAGTGCACTCGTCATCTGAACCCTATGTGACGGGTTGCATCAGAGAAACCCCCTAGGGGCTGCCAACAGATGTGCCAAGACTACTCCTGCCCCTGCTTTCCCTGCCAGCTTGGGACTCCAGTACCCTGCCTGGTTGTGCCAGACATGCTTGTGGGCCACAAGCACAGACCCAGGTGTGAACCACGTCCCACAAACTTCAGGCTTAACTGAAAGCAACGTAAGAAGTGATCCTGTCTCAAACACTCAGATGCCCAGTTCCCAGAGGGGTCCTGTAAGGATTTCCTCCCCACACTGAACTCTAGGATACAGACGGGGGGACCCACAGGAGAAGAACCCCTAAGCTTATTTTACCAGTTGAAGGTTAAATCTTCCCCAAGACACTAGTTTCTCCTGTGTATGGAAAAGTACGCTACTGCAAGCAAGCATTACCCCAAACACTAGGGCAGGGCCACTTGAAGCCCCCTCTCTTTCCAAAAATCCTCTCCAGCCTAAACCTACCTCCCTTGGAAAGACTTGAGAAAAATCCCACACCAATCCTGTTAGGTGAGCCTGAACCAAAAGCCTGAATTTTACACAATAGAAAAGAAAGCAGTCAGATTCTTAAAAGCAAGATTTTAATTAAAGGAAAAAGAGAAACAAAATTTCTATAGGAATCAGTGGAAAATACTTTGCAATCACAACAAGAATCAAAGGCAAACTCACACCACAGAGGATTTCCTCCCCCCCTTGTTGAGTTTCAGTGACAGAGAAACCACAGGGATATGTTCCCACAACCTCAGAAATTCACAAGTGAGAAACAAATATCAAACTGAAACCTCCTTGCCTGGCTAAATTACTTACTGTTGCTGTTTAGAAAGATTATAGATAGATGGAGAGAAGAAAACTGTCTGATTCCCCTGAAAGGCCAGAGGGAATGAAAAACAACAGACAAAGCACTTTCCCATCCCCCATGTTTGAAAGCATCTTCTTCTCCCATTGGTTCTTTTGGTCAGGTGTCAGCCAGGTTTCTTTTAGCTTCTTAACCTCTTACAGGTAAGCAGGAATTCTATTTCACTTTATGCTTATAACTGGTCCAAAACCCAAATACATCATTTGACCCTGTATAAAGCTTATACAGAGTAAACTCCAAGATTATTTACCCTCTATATCACCGATAGAGAGATATGCACAACTGTCCCCCCCCCCAGGTACTAATACATACTCCAGGTTAATTAATAAATAAACAGTGATTTTATTAAATATAAAAGCAGGATTTAAGTGGTTCCAAGTGATAACAGCCAGAACAAAGTGAACCACCAAGCAAAATAAAATAAAATATGCACGCCTATGCCTAATACAGTAAGAAGCTGAATACAGTTAAAATCTCACCCTCAATGATGTTCCAATAAGCCCCTTTTACAGATTAGCCTCCTTCCAGTCTGGGTTCAGCAATCACTCACATGCCCTGTGTTTACTGTCCTTTGTCCTAGTTTCATTCAGGTATCCTTTGGGGTGGCAAGCTTATCTCTTGAACCAGCTGAAGACCAAATGGAGGGGTCTCCCAAGGTTTTCTATAGTTTATCTGTGGGTCTAACCCCCTCCCCACACCTGTGCAGAATTTCATATAGAAATAGATTCAGTAGATCTATTGACCTTTGCAGAGATTAGTCACAAGGCGTACGTAGCATAAAACATATTCCAGCGATGTCATATTGACATTGATAAGCGTATTTCCAAAAATCATTATGGGATGCACCGTCACATGCTAACATCACCCAACCACCTCAACCCAAGCAGAATTCTTTTGACCTTTTCCCTTACGCTGACCTGGGACAACACCAGCATCCTCCTCCCTCACTGTGGGAAAACCCCGCTGACATCCATCCTAACCCTAATCCTGGAATAACACCACCAACCTCCTCCCCACTCGGGATCTGGACTCCAAGTGATGAAAAGAGATGATCTGCTGGCATCTGAACAGTGGCCAAGCAACCCATGCCACCCCTTACCATGAGTCCCCGTTCTCGCATCACCTCTACCCCCAATGCCCAGTCAAGAGCGAGGGGGCTATGGAACCCTGGGCCCTCCTATACCAGCAGCCCTATGTGGATCACTTGGTCATGAGTCACAAGCAAACATGCTGCATTTTAATACGGCTAAAGGGAAGCATGCATCTCCAGGAAGAATGAATCAAAGCTATCCCTAGGGCTGGGGGCTCTCTCCTCGGCAGCACTGAGTCTGTAAGAGAATTGAGGGTGGGATAGAAAATCAGCTGAATGTGAACTCCCAGGTTGACTCTGGGGCCAGAAGAGGTGGTAAGGCCACCCTGGGGTGTATCAAGGAGGAATCTTGAGAGGAGCAGAGAGGTGATTTTCCCTCTCTGTTTGGCACTGGCACAACCGCTGCTGGCATCCTGTGTCCCATTCTCATGTTCACAGTTCCAGAAGGGGGCTGATGAATTGGAGAGGATTCAGATAAGAGCCTAGAGAAGAATTGAAGGAGCAGAAATCCTTACTTGTAAGGATAGACTGAGAGAGTTTCAACTAAGTGTAATGAGGCTGAGATTTTTGAAGTCCTCTACAAGGCTCAGGTCTCCAAATGTGATCAATTTGTTTGCAGATGCAGTGTGCCTGCCCCTTTGGCTGCTTTGAAGATGGCATAACAACATGTTAAAAACAGCCAGACATCTTTAGGAAAATGTCTACGATTTGTAGGACTCCAGAAAGATGAGGCTGTGTGGGGATGGGGAGAAGCACCGAGGTTCACAAAAGCCAGAGAGCGAGCCTGCGGATGTATTGGTGGATGTATTTCCATGCAGACTCACGGGTGAATACTGCAGCTGCTGCCCATTAACGTGCAGGCGTTTGATCCCCTCTCAGTTTTCTAAGAGCCGCTTTCACCTCCTTGTTCCTCAGCGTGTAGATGGCCGGGTTCAGCATGGGCGTGACCACATTGCCGAAGATCTGCACAGCGGTCACCAGCACTTTGCTCTGGTGTGGCTGAGTGTAGATCAGGGCACACTGCCCGAAGAACAGCGTCACCACGGCCAGATGTGAGGCGCAAGTGGAGGCTGCTTTGCGCCGCCCTTCAGCCGAGTTCATCTTCAGGACGGAGTAGACGATCCTGATGTAGGACGCGAGGATGAGGAGGAAGCAGGTCATGGGCATCACCCCAGTGTTGGTCAAGGTCACGGTCTCAATGACGTATGTGTCTGCACAGGCCAGCTTGACCACCGGGAAGATGTCACAGAAGAAATAGTCCACCACGTTGGACCCGCAGTAGGGCAGCGTGAAGGTCAGGCTGGTGAGGATGGTGGCGTGGAAGGAGCTGGCGATCCAGGTGCCAGCGGCCAGGAGGGCGCACACCCGCCAGTTCATGATGAGCAGGTAGCGCAGCGGTTGGCAGATGGCCACGTACCGGTCGTAGGCCATGACGGTGTAGAGCAGGCACTCGGTGCTGCCTAGGAAGTGGTAGAAGAAGACCTGGGCCATGCACCCGCCCAGCGAGATGACCCTGCTCTGACCCCAGAGGTTGGTCAGCATTTTGGGAGTACTGACGGAGGAAAAACCAATGTCCAGCACGGAGAGGTTGCAGAGGAAGAAATACATGGGGGTGTGCAGACGCGGGTCAGCGAGGACGGCTGAGAAGATGAGCAGGTTGCCTAGCAGCGTGCCAATGTAGAAGGCTAGGAATGTGATGAAGAGGATGGTCTGGAGGCCGTCACTATGGGGGATCCCTAAGAGGATGAAGTGAGTCACCGCAGTGTGGTTGACCAGACCCATGTGAGATTCATTCCTGGGTAGGGGAGAGAAGTAATGCCAGTGAGCTACTGAAACAAAAAGACCTATCGCCCCATAGCTGCAGTGGTCAAATCTGTTTCCACTGCCCCCGTTACTCACTGTCACTGGGGGTGGTGTATATTTCTGTCACTGGATCGCCAGTCGGGCTCATGGCCTCACTGCGCTAGCCATAGAGAGAGAAAAAACTTGCCTGGAACTTCTTACCATCCAGAGACAAAGAGACAAAGGGGACGTCTATTCTCTTCTGGTCTAATCTAGTCTATGTTCTTCTCTTCTCTCCTTACCTATTCCAATTTCTTCAGTTCTCTTCTATCTAGGCCCGTACCCACCGTTCTCACCACACTACCTCAGACCCTCCCAGTTGAGGCTAACATTTCTCACTAGGTGTTTGTTCTCTCTCTCCCTCTGCACAGGAATGTCCGTCTGTGCAGTGCAGTGCTCCGTTTTTGCAGGGCTTTGTTGTTATAAACAAATGAACTGCAACCTGTTCGTATTAAGGGAGAGGGGGAGGACAGAACTCACAAACCAATGACTGTGGTGATGAATGTCCTCAGCTATGTCAGTGCTGTGAGTTGTTTGGGGTGTTTATTGGGGTTAGAGAGAGAAGGAAATGAAAGAAGAAGGGGAATAGCCAAAGTTAGAGTTGGTCAATGTGGTTGACGTGGTTTCCATTTGATCCAGGGGTCACAGTTTGTGGTTCACTGGCTCTCATCACCCTCACTACACAAATTCTTCTAGGGCCCTAGACCCAGCCTGTCCTCGCTCTGCTGTGAACAGCAGGTGGGCTCGGTGTGACAGGGGTGAGATTTCAGGTGAGATTTGAAGGACAATGGGGAAGTGTCTGTTTGCCGTTTGTCAGGGAGTTTCCCAGGCAGGGAGGCAGGGGAAGGGGAGATACTGGTGGGTTCAGGGTATGACACATGGAGAGAGGGAGAGAAATGATACAGGGACAGGAGGCGGGTACCGCACAGGGAAGGGTGGCTGGATGCCTGGATCAACTTCTCTCTAAAGAAAATATTTGGCTGACACGTCTCTCGGCGCGGGGCGGAGACCGACAGGTTCAGAGACACAAACACAGGGAGAGAGAGAAGAACTTTACCAGAGCAGGAGCCTGACACTGGCTGCATTGGGAGAGGCTGCTCCAGCTGCTGGGAATTCTCCGTTTCTGCCCCTGGCTGTGAGTCCCGTCTAGCACCATCCAGCTTCCTTCTCCCCAAAGGCCCGTCGCCCAGGAGAGGGGCACAGCCTGGGTGATTGGCATCCAGCCGGGAGACGTAATCTGCAGCATATCACCCTGTACCGCTGCAGACCCCACCCCTTACTCACAGCTCCCAGCCTCCTGGTAGCTTCCCCTGTTGTTTAAATGTCCTTCGGGCCTTTGGGACCAGGGATCAGAATCCCCGAGAGGCTCCTGGCCTGAGACCTTGGAAGAGCCGCCAATAACGGAGATTTGGCGTCACTTCAGATAACGGTTATGGACCTCTGGGACAAGCGGCCTCAGGATGTGTAGTGACATGGACCGGAACCGGCCGGATCCTCCCTCCCCCAGGGTCTGGATTCCAGTCTTTGTTGCAAAAACTGCTTTACCTTTGGAGCTCAATCCCAATATACTCACAAAGAACAGGCATTACTCAGTAGGTTTCTGGAAAACAAGATTTATTGCAAGCAATAGGATTCAGAGGTTTTATTACCCAAACAACTGGCTCAACTCGATACATGGTTGAGGCCATCTTATACTCAGGTGTGAATAAGGGAGGGGGGCTTTCAATACACTTACACAAGTGATAACACTTAATGGCTATCACATCCGTTGTTCAGTATTAATCCATGCCATTTACATGTCTGGTAAACAGGAGGCCAGGATCCTTACGGGTACTCAGACACTATGACGCCTTGCCCAGCTGTGGCAGGGTAAACATGAGTTTAAGATGCATGCAGGACAGGGGTCAGGAGTGCATACATAAGGGTGAGACTATGTCCTAAGGCTGTTTTTAAAATCATACTACACAACATTCATAATACAGTTGCTTCTAAATTGCGTTATTTCAACATCTTGTTCCCTCCGACCTGACTCCTGAGCAATTCCACTGGATTCCCTTGGGCCCCTTCTCCTCCCAGACAGGCCCCTGGTGTAAATCCGGAGTGACACCACTGGGACCGAGGGAGCTGGGTAGATTTCTACCAGCTGAGAATGGGGCCCAGCCCTCGAAGTGGGGATGGGAGGTTGAGGTGCGTCTGGGGTCTCCAGCTCCGTGACACAAGCCAGCGAGTTCCCCCCAGTGGGTGGAAACAGGCCAGAGGATCACCTGGGAGGCTCTCCACCCAGAACAGGTTTCTCCTGTGTTTCTATGTCCTGCTGCTCTCCTCCCCCGTCTCTGTCTCTGCGCACAGGGCTGGGTTCATGCCGTGGGGTGGTTCTGTGTGAGGGTGAAATTCACCCCTGTGCCCATGGAGGGCAGCCTACATCCTTCACACGACATCACGTCCCTTCTTGTCAGATACTAGAGACTCCAAGAGCATTGAGTCATCCTGGGCCAGAGAGTCACTATCAGCAAGTCCAGCTGGATCCTGTCACTGTCGTTCAAAGACACAGGGCGAGACAGATCCTGCCTCTCAGAGCTCACTAGATAACTGAACCAATCAGAGTGAGAATTATCAACCACCTCTTACAAAGGGAAACTAAGGCACAAAGAATTGCAGGGTGGGATTTTCAAACAAGCCAGGCTCCCACAACTTCCTGAAGGGGATCCCAAAGAGGATGGCTCTAGACTGTTCTCAGTGGTGGCAGATGACAGATCAAGGAGCAATGGTCTCAAGTTGCAGTGGGGGAGGTCTAGGTTGGATATTAGGAAATGCTATTTCAGTAGGAGGGTGGTGAAGCACTTTAATGGGTTCCCTAGGGAGGTGGTGGAATCTCCATCCTTAGAGGTGTTTATGGTCAGGCTAGAGAAAGCCCTGGCTGGGCTGAGTTAGTTGGGGTTGGTCCTGGTATGAGCAGGGGGTTGGACTAGAACCTCCTGAGGACTCTTCCAAACCTGACCCTCTATGATTCTATGAACTCATTCCCGTTCACTGGGCACTGGATACCCAATTCAATTAGGGCTGATTTCACTCAACCAAAGCTCCTGCTTTACTAGCTGAGAATGCGGAACGATAGACCCACTACAGATCTCGGACCTCTCCTCTCGCCTGTACCAAGGGGTTAGGAGTGGTTAGTGAAATAGGTGGGAAGCAGCTTAATGTGAACATGTCCCACTAGAGGGATGTGGGGGAGACGGGGCTAGATTAGGTGGTTTCCAGCAATGATCTCACCCATCCATTCACTGGTGTCCTGGCACCGCAGTTGTAATAAGGTCCCTGGTGATTTCCCTAATCTCTCATTACCCGCTCTTCCTTTGGGGGATCTTACTTGGGAGCCAGACTGCACGGGGAGAAGCAGCCGTGATAATTAATCTCTGGTGAGGTGTTATCCCCAGCCCAGGCAAAACATCCCATGGGGTTCCATAGCCGTTGAGATTAATTAAAATGTTGATATTTCTAACGAGCGCCCAGGCTGAGCCTACTCATGGCTCTGGAGACCCGGCTCAGAGGTGATTCTCGGCTTGCATGAGCCGAGTTCTGTGTGTTGTTGCCACGAACACCCGAGCCGGAACTGCCTTTGAGTATTTAGTTTGTGTTATCACTA
This sequence comes from Sternotherus odoratus, assembly GCA_032164245.1. Taxonomy (NCBI): domain Eukaryota; kingdom Metazoa; phylum Chordata; order Testudines; family Kinosternidae; genus Sternotherus; species Sternotherus odoratus. The sequence continues at coordinate 34,947,522 of JAVMKO010000013.1, read as the reverse complement.
TTTTTATCATTTCCTGCCTCACCCGAGGCCTGGATAACTTTATTGAGTGCACGCATCATCTGAACCCTATGTGACAGGTTGCATCAGAGAAACCCCTTGGGGCTGCCAACTGATGTGCCAAGATTACTCCCGCCCCTGCCTTCCCTGCCAGCTTGGGACTCCAGTATCCTGCCTGGTTGTGCCAGACATGCTTGCTGGCCACAAACACAGACCCAGGTGAACCAAGGCCCACAAACTCCAGGCTTTACTGGAAGCAACTTAAGAAGTGATCCTGTCTCAAACACTCAATGCCCAGTTCCCAGTGGGGTCCTGTCAGGATTTCCTCCCCACTCTGAACTCTTAGGTACAGATGGGGGGATCTGCAGGAAAAGACCCCCTAAGCTTATTTTACCAATGTAAAGTTAAATCTTCCCCAAGACACTAGTTTCTTCTGCATATGGAAAAGTACACTGCCGCCACCAAGTGTTACCCCCAAAACTAGGGCAGGGCCACTTGAAGCCCCCTCTCTTTCCAAAAATTCCCCCTAAGCCTATTCCTCTCTCCCTGGGATAGGCTTGAGAAAAACCCCACACCAATCCTGCTAGGTGAGCCTGATCCAAAACCTGAATCTTACACAATGGAAAACAAATCAGTCATTCTTAAAAGAAAGATTTTAATTAAAGGAAAAAGAGAAACAAAATTTCTATAGAAATCAGTGGAAAACACTTTGCAGTCACAACAAGAATCAAAGGAAAACCCCACACCACAGAGGAATTCCTCCCCCCTCTGCTGAGTTTCAGTGACAGAGAAACCACAGGGATATCTCCCCAAAACCTGAGAAATTCACAAGTGAGAAACAAATATCAAACTGAAACCGCCTTTCCTGCCTAATTACATACTGTTGCTGTTTAGAAATGTTATAGATAGATGGAGAGAAGAAAATTGTCTGATTCCAATGAAAGACCTGAGGGAATGAAAAACAACAGACAAAGCACTTTCCGGCCCCCGGTTTGAAAGCATCTTTGTCCCCCATTGGTCCATTTGGTCAGGTACTAACCAGGTTTCTTTTAACTTCTTAACCCCTTCCAGCTAAGCTGGAGTTCTAGGCTACTTTATGCTTATGACTGGTCCAAACCCCTAATAAATCATTTTAACCTGTATAAAGCTTATATAGAGTAAACTCATAGATTGTTTGCCCTCTCTAACACCAATAGAGAGATATGCACAGCTGTTCTCCCCACCCCACAGGTATTAATACATACGCCTATGCCTAATACAGTAAGAAGCTGAGTACAGTTAAAATCTCATCCTCAGTGATGTTCCAATAAGCCTCTTTTACAGACTAGCCTCCTTCTAGTCTGCATATAGCAATCACTCACACTCCCTGTAGTTACTGTCCTTTGTCCTAGGTTTATTCAGGTATCCTTTGGGGTGGCGAGTCTATCTCTTGAGTCAGCTGAAGACGAAATGGAGGGGTCTCCCAAGGCTTTCTATAGTTTCTCTTTGTGGGTCTAACCCCCTCCCTCCACCTGTGCAGAATTTCATATCAAATTAGATTCAATCGATCATAACATTTGCAGAGATCTGCCACAAGGCTTACATAGCATAAAATATATTCCAGTGATGTCATAGTGAAATTCATAAGCATATTTCCAAAAATCATTATGGGATGCACCGTCACACTCTATCATCCACCCAACTGCCCTGCCCCAAACCGAGCAGAATTCTTTTGACCTTTTCCCTAATTCTAACCATGGGACAACATCAGCATTATTCTCCCTCGCGCTGTGAAACTCCGCTGATATCCATCCTAACCCTAACCCTGAAATAAAACCTCCAACCTCCTCCCCACTCGGGATCTGGACCCCGAGTGACAGAAGCTCCTGAAAATTGAGCATCAGCTGGCATCTGAACAGTGGCCTAGCAACCCACACTGCCCCTTCCCCTGAGGCCCCGTTCTCGTATCACCTCTTCCCCCAATGCCCAGGCAAGAGTGAGGGGACTATGCCCCTTGGGCACTACTGTGCCAGTGGCCTCATGTGGATCACTTGGACCTGAGTCACAAGCAAACACGCTGCATTTTAATACGGCTAAAGGGAAGCATGTATGTCCAGGAACAAAGAATCAAAACTATCCCTATAGGCCTGGGGGCTCCCTCCTCGGGAGCAGTGAGTCTGTAAGAGAATTGAGGGTGGGATGGAAAATCAGCTGAACGTGAACTCCCAGAATGATGCTCAGGCCAGAAGAGGTGGTAAGGCCACCCTGGGGTGCATCAAGGAGGAATCTTGGAGCAGAGAGGTGATTTTCCCTCTCTGTTTGGCACTGGCACAACCGCTGCTGGTATCCTGTGTCCCGTTCTCGTGTTCACAGTTCCAGAAGGGGGCTGATAAATTGGAGAGTGTTCAGACAAGAGCCAGGAGAAGAATTGAAGGAGCAGGAAACCTACCTTGTAAGGAGAGACTGAAAGAGTTTGAACTAGGTGTAATAAGGGTGAGATTTTGAAGTCCTCCACAGGGTTAGGGTCTCCAATTGTGATCAATTTGTTTGCTGATGCATTTTGAATGCCCCTTCGGCTGCTTTTAAGACGGCATTACAACATGTTAAAGACAGCCAGACATCCTTAGGAGCATGTCTATTATTTGTAGGACTCCAGATAGATGAGGCTGTGTGGAAATGGGGAGAAGCATGGAGGTTGACAAAAGCCATGGAGCGAGCCTGCGGCTGTATTGGTGGATGTATTTCCATGCAGACTCACGTGTGATTTCTGTAGCGGCTGCCCATTAACGTGCAGGCGTTTGACCCCCTCTCAGTTTTCTAAGAGCCGCTTTCACCTCCTTGTTCCTCAGCGTGTAGATGGCCGGGTTCAGCATGGGCGTGACCACATTGCCAAAGATGTGTACAGCGGTCACCAGCACTTTGCGTAACTGGGGTTGAGTGTAGATCAGGGCACACTGCCCGAAGAACAGCGTCACCACGGCCAGGTGTGAGGCGCAAGTGGAGGCTGCTTTTCGCCACCCTTCAGCCGAGTTCATCTTCAGGACGGAGTAGATGATCCTGATGTAGGACGCGAGGATGAGGAGGAAGCAGGTCATGGGCACCACCCCAGTGTTGGTCAAGGTCACGGTCTCAATGACGTACGTGTCTGCACAGGCCAACTTGACCACCGGGAAGATGTCACAGTAGAAATCGTTAACAATGTTGGACCCACAGTAGGGCAGCGTGAAGGTCAGGCTGGTGAGGATGGTGGCATGGAAGGAGCTGGCGATCCAGGTGCCGGCGGCCAGGAGGGCGCACACCCGCCGGTTCATGATGAGCAGGTAGCGCAGCGGGTGGCAGATGGCCACGTACCGGTCGTAGGCCATGACGGTGTAGAGCAGGCACTCGGTGCTGCCCAGGAAGTGCCCAAAGAAGACCTGGGCCATGCACCCGCCCAGCGAGATGACCCTGCTCTGAGCCCAGAGGATGGTCAGATATTTTGGGATGCTGATGGAAGGGATTCCAATGTCCAGCACGGAGAGGTTGCAGAGGAAGAAATACATGGGGGTGTGCAGACGCGGGTCAGCGAGGATGGCTGAGAAGATGAGGAGGTTGCCCAGCAGCGTGCAGAGGTAGAAGGCTAGGAATGTGATGAAGAGGATGGTCTGGAGGCCGTTGCCATGGGGGATCCCTAAGAGGATGAAGTGAGTCACCGCAGTGTGGTTGACCAGCCCCATGTGAGATTCATTCCTGGGTAGGGGAGAGAAATAATGACAGTGAGTTACTGAACAAAAAGACCTATCGCCCCTTAGCTGCAGTGGTCAAACCTCCTTCAACTGCCCCCGTTAATCACTCTCACTGGGGGTGGTGTCTATTTCTGACACTGGATCTCCAGTCGGGGTCACGGCCTCACTGAGCTGGCCCTAGAGAGAGAAAATGCCTGCCTGGAACATCTTACCGTCCAGAGAGAAAGAGACAAAGGGGACGTCTATTCTGTTCTAGTCTAATCTAGTTGTGTTTTTCTTCTCTTCTCTCCTTACCAACTCCAATTTCTTCAGTTCTTCAATATCTAGGTCAGTACTCCCCATTCTCACCACAGTACCTCAGACCCTCCTGGTTGTGGCTAACTTTTATCACTAGTGGTTTGTTCTCTCTCTCTCTCTCTGAACAGGAATGTCCATCTGTGCAGTGCAGTGCTCTGCCTTTGCAGGGTTTTGTTGTTATAAACAAATGAACTGGGACATGTTTGTGTTATGGGAGAGGGGGAGGACGGAACACACAAACCAATGACTGTGGTGATGAATGACCTCAGCTGTGTCAGTGCTGTGAGCTGTTTGGGGTATTTATTGGGGTTAGAGAGAGAAGAACAAGGAAAGAAGAAGGGGAATAGCCAAAGACACATTTGGTGGATGTGGTTGACGTGGTTTCCATCAGATCCAGGGGTCACAGTTTGGTTCACTGGGACTCAGGACCTTCACTACACAAATTGTTCCAGGGCCCCTAGACCCAGCCTGTCCTCGCTCTGCTGGGAACAGCAGGTGGGCTCGGTCGGTGTGACAGGGGTTAGATTTCAGGTGAGATTTGAAGAACAATGGGGAAGTGTCCGTTTGCCTTTTACCAGGGAGTTTCCCGGGCAGGGAGGCAGGTGAAGGATACATACTGGTGGGTTCAGGGTATGACAGATAGAGAGAGGGAGAGAAACGATACATGGACAGGAGGCAGGTACCGCACAGGGAAGGGTGGATGGACACTTGGATCAACTTCTCTCAATAGAAAATATTTGGCTGACACGTCTCTCGGCGCGGGGCGGAGACCGACAGTTTCAGAGACACAAACACAGGGAGAGAGAGAAGAACTTTACCAGAGCAGGAGCCTGACACTGGCTGCATTGGGAGAGGCCGCTCCAGCTGCCGGGAATTCGCCCGTTCTGCCTCCAGCCGTAACTCCTGTCTAGCACCATCCAGCTTCCTTCTCCCCCCGGCCCGTCGCCCAGGAGAGGGGCAAAGCCTCGGTGATTGACATCGGGTCGGGAGACCTAATCTGCAGTATATCGCCTTGTGCCGCTGCAGACCCCAGTGCTTCCTCACAGCTCCCAGCCTCCTGGTGGCTGTCCCTGGTCTTTAAATCTCCGTCGCGCCTTCGGGACCAGGGCCCTGAATCCCCAAGAGGCTAGTGGCCTAAGACTTTGGCAGAGTCGCCAATTAAGGGAGATTTGGCATCACTTCAGCTAACGCTAATGGACCTCTGGGACCAGGCCCACAGGTGGCCTCAAAACATTTAGCGCCATGGACTGGAACCGCCTGGATCCCCACCTCCCCTACGGTCTGGGTTCCAGTTTGTCTGCGCACAGGGCTGGGTTCATGCTGTGGGGGAGGGGTTCTGTGTGGGGTGAAATTCACCCCTGTGCCCATGGAGGGCAGCCCACGTCCTGCGCACGACGTCACGTCCCTTCTTGTCAGATACTAGAGACTCCAAGAGCAATGAGTCATCCTGGGCAGGACAGTCGCTCCCAGCAACCCCAGCTGGATCCTGGCACTGTCGTTCACAGACACAGGGCGAGACGGATCCTGCCTCTCAGAGCTCACTAGCCAACTGAACCAAACACAGTGAGAATTATCAACCACCTGTTACAAGGGGAAACCGAGGCACAAAGAATTGCAGGGTGGGATTTTCAAAGAAGCCAGGCTCCCACAACTTCCTGAAAGGGGGTTCCAAAGAGTATGGATCTAGACTGTTCTCAGTGGTAGCAGATGACAGATCAAGGAGTAATGGTCTCAAGTTTCAGTGGAGGGGGTCTAGGTTGGACGTTAGGAAACACTATTCCACTAGGAGGGTGGTGAAGCACTGGAATGGGTTCCCTAGGGAGGTGGTGGAATCGCCTTCTGTGACGAAGTGGGAGTACTGTGTGTGTGTGCCTCAGTTTCCCCTATGCATTTCTTGGGCGTCTATGTGGAGGGAAAGGAATGTGAAGGTGATGCAAAGCAGAGCCACTGCAGGTATTCAAAGGTGAAGCTGTAACCTGACCCCAGGAGGGGGAGGGAGGTCAGCTGAATCTGTTGGAGGGAGGTCAGGTGATAGCTGAAGCCCGGGAAACCAGACAAAGGAACTAAGGAGAGCAGGAAGTGGCTAGAGGGAGTGGTCAGTCTGGGTCTGGGTCTAGCTGGGAAAGGGGGAGAGAAGCCATCTGGCTCTCTGGCCCCAAGATGGATCCAGCGGAGGGCTCAAGCTCGCTGGCTGCATGGTCTGTGTTGGACCAGATGGAAGTCATTGAATAAACCTGGGGAAGAAGCAGGAGCCAAGAATCTGGGTCTCACCTCCTGGCACACCCCAGAAAGGCCTGACTGAGGGACCCTGTTTGGACTGAGAAGCTGTGAGTTGGATGGTGTTCCTGACATCTCAAATAAACCGTCTATTCTGCTGGCTGGCTGAGAGTCACGTCTGACTGTGGATTTGGGGTGCAGAACCCACGGGCTCCCCCAGGACCCCGCCCAGGCGGGCTTGCTGGGGGAAGCACACGGAGGGGCAGAAGGTGCTGAATGCTCCAAGGTCAGTCCCAGGAAGGTGGAAGTGGGGACCCCTGAAGCTCCTGGCCTGGGAAACAGGCTGTGTATGGAGAAGGGGCCCTCCACCCGGAGTCCGGTCTGGCTTCCTAGGGAGCGGTTCCAGACCATCACCCGGGCGCTCCGTGACACCTTTCTTAGAGGTTTTTAAGGTCAGGCTTGACAAAGCCCTGGCTGGGCTGAATTAGTTGGGGTTGGTCGTGGTATGAGCAGGGGGTTGGATTAGAACCTTTGAGGACTCTTCCAACCCTGATCCTCTATGATTCTATAAACTCATTTGCATTCGCTGGGCATTGGACACCCAATTCCTCCTGGCTGGTTGAAACTCTCTCTTGGATTGAATTGTCTGTGGTGGCAAAGGGAGGTTGTGGAGGAGCCGGGAATCTAGTCCTGATTTCCTGGGTTCCAGCCCGAGCTCTGGCTGTAGCCCCGTTCCCTTTTCATTGGGATGAACCTCGCTCTGCATCTCTCCGAACCTGAGGCCTGTTCTCTGCCCCTCCTCTGTGCACACGCAGGATTCAGGAGTTTGGGCCCAGAGAGCATTAGGGCTGATTTCACTGAACCAAAGCTGCTGCTTTACTAGCCGAGAAACGGGAACGATAGACCCACGGCGGGTCTCGGAGCTCTCCTCTGACCCTGCGCCAAGGGGTCAGGAGTGGTTAGTGAAATAGGTGGGGAGCACCTTAATGTGCACACGTCCACAGACCCCGTACTAGAGGGATGTGGGGGAGATGGGGCTGGATTATGGGGTTCAAGCAATGATCTCACCCATCCATTCGCTGGTGTCCTGGCACCGCAGATCTAATAAGTTCCCTGGTGATTCCTCTAATTGCTCTCATTAACCGCTCTTCCTCTGGGGGATCTTACTTGGGAGCCAGACTGGATGGGGAGAAGCCACCCTGATAATTAATCTCTGGTGAGGTGTTATCCCCAGCGCAGGCAAAACATCCCATGGGGATCCATGGCCTTTGAGATTAATTAAAATGTTGATATTTCTAACAAGCGCAAAGGCTGAGCCTACTCAAGGCTCTGGAGACCAGGCTCAGAGGTTATTCTTGGCTGGCATGAGCCAAGTTCCATGTGTCGTTGCCACAAACACATAAGAGGGAACTGCCTTTGAGTATTTTAGTTTGTGTTATCACTATTTTTATCATTTCCTGCCTCACCCGGGGCCTGGATAACTTCATTGAGTGCATAGTTGGGCTGCCAACTGATGTGCCAAGTCTACTCCTGCACCTGCCTTCCCTGCCAGCTTGAGACTCCAGCACCCTGCCTGGTTGTGCCAGTCATGCTTGCTGGCCACAAGCACAGACACAGGTGTGAACCACATCCCAGAAACTCCAGACTTAACTGAAAGCAACTTAAGAAGTGATCCTGACTCAAACACTCAGATGCCCAGTTCCCAGTGGGGTCCTCTCAGGATTTCCTCCCCACACTGAACTCTAGGCTATAGATGGGGGGATCTGCAGGAAATGACCCCCTAAGCTTCTTTTACCAGTTGAAGGTTAAAACTTCCCCAGGACACTAGTTTCTCCTGCGTATGGAAAAGTACACTGCTGCCACCAAGCGTTACCTCAAACACTAGGGCAGGGCACTTGAAGTCCCCTCTCTTTCCAAAAATCCCCTCAAGCGTAAACCTCCCTCCCTGGGATAGGCTTGAGAAAAAACCCCGCACCAATCCTGCTAGGTGAGCCTGATCCAAAACCCGAATCTTACACAATGGAAAACAAAGCAGTCAGATTCTTAAAAGCAAGATTTTAATTAAATGAAAAGCAGAGAAACAAAATTTCCATAGGAATCAGTGGAAAACACTTTACAATCACAAAAAGAATGAAAGGAAAACCCACACCACAGAGGAATTCCTCCCCCCTCTGCTAAGTTTCAATGACAGCAAAACCACAGGGATATCTCCCCAAACCTGAGAAATTCACAAGTGAGAAACAAGTATAAAACTTAAATCACCTTGCCTGGCTAAATTACTTACTTTTGCTGTTTAGAAAGGTTATAGATAGATGGAGAGAAGAAAACTGTCTGATTCCCCGGAAAGGCCAGAGAGAATGAAAAACAACAGACAAAGCACTTTCCCGCCCCCGGGTTTGAAAGCATCTTTGTTCCCCATTGGTCCATTTGGTCAGGTGGCAACCAGGTTTCTTTTAGCTTCTTAACCCCTTCCAGGTAAGCAGGAATTATAGGCTACTTTATGCTTATTTCTGGTTCAACCCCCCCAATAAATCATTTTACCCATTTAAAGCTTATACAGAGTAAATTCCTAGATTGTTTGCCCTCTATAACACCGATAGAGAGATATGCACAGCTGTCCCCCCCCCAGGTATTAATATATACGCCAGGTTAATCTATATATCTAAAAGTCAAATGGTGTATGCGTGCGTAAGTGCGTGCGTGTGTGTATGTACATTCCCTTACTCCTTACACACCATTTGAGCTAGAGACTTGAAATTTGGTACAGTTATAGGCTTTAGGGTCCTAATCAGGGTAAGAATCGAAAATTTTTCAAATCTCACCTCTGATGCCCCCTAGGGGTGAAATTCTTTAAAGCCCATTCACATCAGCTGGGCAGCAGCTGTTCTCTGCTGTTCTCTGTGACATAGTTATGATGTAAGAATACCCCCTCCAATGGACCCTGCACTCACTCAGCTCTCTCCCCCCTAGAAACGGACCCTGCACTCACTCAGCTCTCTCCCCCTCCCCCTTCCAACAGCCCCCGCACTCACTCAGCTCTCTCCCCCCTCAGGTAAGAATCAAATTTTTTTTAAATCTCACCCCCTCCCCCCACTCCAATGGACCCCCACTCGCTCTGCTCTCTCCCCCCTCCCCTCCTCCAAGGGCCCCCCACTCGCTCAGCTCTCCCCCCCGAACTACCCCTCACTCAGCTCTCTCCCCCCTCCCCCCATCCAACGGGCCGTGCACTTGCTCAGCTCTCTCCCCCCTCAGGTAAGAATAGAAAAAAAATTAAATCTCACCCCCCAACCCCCACTCCAATGCCCCCCACTCGCTCACCTTTCTCCCCCATCCCTCCTCCAATGGACCCCGCACTCACTCAGCTCTCCCCCCTCCCCCACTCCGACGGACCCGAGCAATGCCGGGTATTTTTGCTAGTTAATAAACAAAAAGTGATTTTATTAAATATAAAAAGCAGGATTTAAGTGGTCCCAAGTGATAATAGCCAGAACAAAGTGAACTACCAAGCAAAATAAAATAAAATATGCACGCCTATGCCTAATACAATAAGAAGCTGAATAAGTTAAAATCTCACACTCAGTGATGTTCCAATAAGCCTCTTTTACGTACTAGCCTCCTTCCAGTCTGGGTCCAGCGATCACTCACAACCCCTTAGTTTACTGTCCTTTGTGCCAGTTTCATTCAGGTATCCTTTGGGGTGGAGAGCCTATCTTTTCAGCCAGCTGAAGAGAAAATGGAGGGGTCTCCCAAGGCTTTCTATAGTTTCTCTTTGTGGGTCTAGCCCCCTCCCTCCACCTGTGCAGAATTTCATATAGAAATAGATTCAATAGATCATAACATTTGCAGAGATCTGTCACAAGGCGTACGTAGCATAAAACATATTCCAGTGATGTCATAATTCACAAGCGTATTTCCAAAAATCATTATGGGATGCACCGTCATACACTAGCATCCACCCAAATGCCCTGCCTCAAACCGAGCAGAATTCTTTTGACCTTTTCCCTAGTTCTGAACCTGGGACAACACCAGCATCCTTCTCCCTCGCTCTGGGAAAACTGCACTGATATCCAGCCTAACCCTAACCCTGGAATAACACCTCTGACCTCCTCCCCACTCGGGATCCAGACCTGAGTGATGGAAGTGAGGGTCTGCTGGCATCTGAACAGTGGCCCAGGGACCCTTTCCCTGAGGCCCCATTCTCGCATCACCTCTTTCCCCAATGCCCAGTCAAGAGTGAGGGGGCTATGGCCCCCTGGGACTTCCTGTGCCAGAGGCCCCATGTGGATCACTTGGTCATGAGTCATAAGCAAACATGCTGCATTTTAATACGGCTAAAGGGAAGCATGTATGTCCAGGAACAAAGAAGTAAAGTTATCCGTATAGGCCTGGGGGCTCTCTCCTTGGGAGCAATGAGTCTGTAAGAGAATTGAGGGTGGGGTGGAAAATCAGCTGAACGTGAACTCCCAGGGTGATGCTGGGGCCAGAAGACGTGGTATCAGGGTTTTTATTTCCCCACTCTGAACTCTAGGGTAAAGATGTGGGGACCCCGAATGAAAGACAAATCACCCCCAAGCTTATTTTATCAGCTTAGTTTAAATCTTTCCCCCCCAAACCCAAACTTCTCCAGTTGGGGCTTGGAAATTGCTGCCATCACCAAAATGTGTCCCCAAAAGGAAGGGGGGCACATTGGAACCCCGATAGTAACACCCCCTCCCCTGTTTACCTGGGAGAGATTCAAGAACACTAACTCTCACTAGCTGTGAGACGAGCCTGATCCAAACTAGGATCACTCCAATGGAAATAACAGACAGTTCTTACAAAAAAAGTTTTAATAGAAGAAAAAAGAAAAGCGTAAATCTTACACAGAAATTCATAGATACTAAGTTTTCTAGTCTTACCCAGACGTCATGGAGCCCCCCGCCCCTTAGAAGTTCTCTCACTGCTAGCTTAACAGTTTATGGACACCGTGGACCGATTACATAGTGATACATTTCAAGAATACACTTACTGCCACTTGTTTTCTTAGCAGGTTATTGAAATGATGACTAGAAACATAGATATGATTCTCCTCATAGCCAGGGAGAGCAGACAGACAGGCAGTAGCCTGAGAGAAAAGACAGACAGAACCCCCCCTGGAACAAAGTTAAACTAGAACCTTTGTCTGCTAGGTATTATCAGCTCCGATACGTCATTCCCTCTCCTGTTTCAGGTTAAACCCTTCACAGGTAAAACAGTAATTCTAAGGCACTTCATACTTATGACATGCCCCCCAAATTGCAAACGGTGTTGGAAAGTCACTGGGAGCGATTTCTTCCTGGAACTCTAGGAAAAAAGCAGAATTAATCAAACAAATGCATCTCTAAACATACTACTGGTTACAGTGAAGCTAACAATAGGTCCCACATTCCAAGGACAGTTTTAACTAATTTATTCTGGGAAACTTTCACAGGAGAGTGCGTCAGCCACTTTATTGGAAGTTCCTGGAATGTGTTGTATGTCAAAATCAAAATCTTGGAGAGCTAAACTCCACCGAAGAAGCTTTTTGTTCTTGTCGGTGACGCCATGAAGCCACTTCAGTGCAGCATGGTCGGTCTGTAGCTAGAACCGTCATCCCCAAACGTATGGGCGTAGCTTCTCCAGAGCGTACACGATGGCGTAACATTCCTTTTCGGGAATGGACCAGTGGCTCTCCCTCTCAGACAGCTTCTTGCTGAGAAACACGACCGGGTGCAACTGTTGGTCGGGTCCTTTCTGCACTAACACTGCTCCCACACCACGCTCAGAGGCATCTGTGGTTACTAGGAACGGTTGGTCAAAGTCTGTGGCCCTGAGCACAGGGTCAGACATGAGTGTCGCTTTAAGCTGGTCAAAGGCTCCTTGACACTGCTCCATCCACTGGACTGGGTTTGGCTGGTTCTTTCGAGTTAAGTTAGTCAGTGGGGCGGCGAGTTGGCTGTGGTGTGGTATAAATCACCTGTAGTATCCGGCCAAGCCTAAGAAGGATTGGACCTGTTTCTTGGACTTGGGGACAGGCCACTTTTGGATATCATCCACCTTGGCCTGTAGGGGATTGATAGTTCCTTGACCCACCTGGTGTCCAAGGTAAGTCACTCTGTTGAGGCCTATTTGACACATTTTAGCCTTAACAGTTAGTCCTGCCGCCCGTATGCGCTCGAAGACTTTCTGGAGATGTTCTAGGTGCTCTGCCCAGGAGTCAGAAAATATGGCCACATCATCAAAGTAGGCAACTGCAGATTCCCCCAATCCCACTAGGAGATTATCTACAGTCTTTGGAAGGTCGCGGGTGCATTTCGCAGCCCGAAAGGGAGCACATTAAACTCGTACAGCCCTGCATGCGTAATGAAGGCTGACTTTTCTTTGGCAGATTCCTCTAACGGTACTTGCTAGTACCCCTTGGTTAAGTCTAGGGTGGAGATGAACTGGGCCCGTCCCAGTTTCTCCAATAGCTCATCTGTGCAAGGCATTGGGTAGTTGTCGGGGCGAGTTACCGCATTTAGTTTATGGTAGTCCACACAAAAGCGTATCTCCCCATCCGGTTTGGGGACTAGAACCACTGGAGATGCCCATGCACTTTGAGAAGGGGGGATTACACCCATACATAGCACGTCCTGGATCTCCCATTCTATAGAAGCTTTGCCTTGAGGAGCCACCCGGTAAGGTTGGGCTCTAACTGGGTGGGCATTACCTGTGTTAATGGAGTGGTATGCCCGTTCAGTCTGTCCTGGGGTGGTGAGAATAGTGGCGCAAAGCTGGTGCACAGGTCCTTGATCTGCTGGCACTGCATGCGTTCGAGAGTCATGGAGAAGTTTACCTCTTCCATACCACTGTCACTGTTCCGTTCGTAGTAGACACAGTCAGGCCACTCACCCTTCCCTGGGCTGTAAACTGACAAACCTTCAATTCTCTGGAATAAAAAGGTTTTAGAGAGTTTACATGGTACACTTCAGACACTTGGGGTGAGGTAGGGGATGCTATCAGGTAGTTAACTGCTCCCATGCGCTCTTTGACTGTAAAGGGTCCTTCCCATGACACTTCCATCTTATGGGCTTGGAGCGCCTTTAAGACCATTACCTGGTCCCCTACTTTAAAGGAATGTTCTCTGGCATGTTTATCATACCAGGCCTTTTGCTCTTCCTGAGCATCCTTCAGGTTCTCTCTAGCAAGGGCTAAAGAGGTTCGGAGGGTGTTTTGCAGGTTGGTTAAAAAGTCCAGAATGTTAGTCCCTGGAAAAGGTGTAAACCCCTCCCAGTGCTGTTTCACCAACTGTAATGGCCCCTTAACCTCGCAGCCATACACAAGTTCAAAGGGTGACAACCCTAAACTGGGATGTGGTACAGCCCTGTAGGCAAAAAGCAACTGCTGTAACACTAGGTCCCAATCATTGGAGTGTTCATTGACAAATTTCCATATCATGGCCCCCAAAGTTCCATTAAACTTCTCCACCATGCCATTGGTTTGATGGTGGTAAGGGGTGGCAACCAAGTGGTTCACCCCATGAGCTTTCCACAGGTTTTTCATGATCCCGGGCAGGAAATTGGTTCCTGAATCTGTAAGAATGTCGGCGGGCCAACCTACCCTGGCAAAAATGTCTGTTAATGCCTGGCAAACACTCTTAGCCCTGGTGTTGCTTAGAGCTACTGCTTCTGGCCATAGGGTAGCGAAATCCATGAAAGTCAGTATGTACTGCTTTCCTCTGGGTGTCTTTTTTGGGAAAGGACCCAGAATATCCACAGCAACTCGCTGAAATGGAACCTCAATTATGGGGAGTGGCTGGAGAGGGGCCTTCACCTGGTCTTGGGGTTTTCCCGCCTTTTGGCACACCCCACAGGATCGGACGTACTGAGCAATGTCCTTGCCCATTCCCTCCCAGTGGAAGGACTTCCCCACACAGTCCTTGGTTCTGTTCACCCCGGCATGACCACTAGGGTGATCACGGGCTAAGCTCAGGAGCCTTGCCCGGTACTTAGTTGGAACTACCAACTCTCTCTGAGTCTCTTTTCAACCACAAACCGGGATCGACTGGTAGAGCTGAGAGGTGGTGGGTTATTCTGTGCCGCTGTCCAAGCTTCCTGGAGACTTTCATCTGCTTCCTGTTCGGCCTGGAACTGTTCTCTTGATGCTGGAGACCTCAGTTCCTCGCTGGGTTGTGGACTTGGTTTGGGTTCCTCGGGAAGTGATGCGGGGGATGGGGTTGGTTCTGTTGGCGGTGGACCGCTCTCCGCTGGTGCACCGTGTTGTATTTCAGGCTCCGGTGGAGCCTCTTGAGTTGGTTCAGCTGCTGTTGTCAATGCAGGGTTGAGGTTGCCCTCTGGGGTTGGGGTTGCAAGCGCTGGGCTCAGTGCTGGAAATGGTTCTGGGGTTAGTTCCTTCACCAGTTCTGGTCCAGGGACTGGCTGTGGTTGGGTCTCTGGGGCCAGATCCTCCACGGCTGTTCCAGTCATTAGCAGGGTATCTGGCTCCACTACCTCTGTCAGGGTTTCTGGTAACACAATTGGAGCCCTGGTGGAAGGTTCAGGAACAGAGATGGGTGTGTCAGCTTGCGTAGCCCGTGCCAGATCCAGAGCGTGTTGGCTGTTTTTTTTCTCGTTTTTCTGCTCCTTTATCCACTCCTCCTGCATAGCTTGCAGTTTCTCCATGTCCCTTTGGTATGCAGCTTTTATTATTTCGAGTTCCAATCTTTTGGTTTTCATTTTTTCTTGATGTTTCTTCTCTTTCTCTGCTGCTTGGAGTTTGAAGTATTCTATATCCTTTTGGGTCTTACTGCCTGCCATTTTAGCTTTCCTGCAGTTTATCTTACAACTAGAATAACAGATTGAATTTACATAAACTCTGTACCCAAAATGGGGGATTTAGGGTGTCACTTTCCCTTCTACCATCAGAGGGCGCTATCTTCCTTCGCTGACTTAAGGGTGTCACTTTCCTTCTTCCCAGCAGAGGGCGCTATCTCCCTTCACTGACTTTGCTGTTACCTGACACTATTCAATCCCTGCTCACTGGTCTCATGAAAGAATTTCTCTTTGCTATGCTTAGGGGGTACTTAACAGGTGCTTATTCTGTCTACTTCAAAGCAGCTCTGAGAATCTATTGTTCTTCTGCTTCCAGAAACTGGTTTTTCTACTTCTGTTAAGTTCCCTGGCGGACCGCTTTGTTTACAGTCGTTAGCGTATGAATCCTGTGTTCTCACTCTGTCTCAAAGACCAAACTACTTTTACAGAGAAAAAAACTGTTTTCTGAACCTTTCAGCTCAGCTTTTCTCACAGACACTGCTTATAACCACAGGCTATATTTTGGGGTTCACCTATCCCACGGCTGCGTACCATGTGAAGAGAGAACCTACCCTCCCTCTAAACACTGGGGTTCAAGTGAGGGGTCTCTTCTATGATCACTTAACTATAAGCTACTTTTCCAGCCTAAGTTAAATCTTTTCCACCCCCAAAACCCACACTCTACAAGTTGAGAATTGGGGTTCTGCTGCCACCACTCAGTAATCACCCCAAGAGTATATGGTTTGGGGTACCTTGACACCCCCCCCCAAATAACCCTCCCGAACCCTCCCTTTCTGTTTGGGAGATGAAAAAAACACACAGACTAACTCCAGCTTCTCCTTTCAACCTAGGAGACACTCATCCACTCCCCACCTCCCCCTCTGTTTACCAAGGGAAGAGAGATTCAGACACCCAGACCCCCCCCCCTGGGAACTGGGTCAAATCCAAAGCTAGGATAACCTTAAGGGAATAACCAAACACTTTTTATAACAAAAAAAGGTTTAATAAAGAAAAGAGAAAACTTACAATACAACTTCACAGATATAAAGCTTTCTAATCCCTCCTTTAAGGTTAGTGACACTTTAAATCAGGTACAAATTTATGAAACCAATATGATACTCACATTTAGTCTAATCTTAGAAATAGTAGGGTGCACATCTCTCCCAAAGCTAGGAGAGAGGAGAAAAGAGTTTTCATAGCTGAAAAAGAGGTTGGGTCAGCCCAAAGCTCCGGGACGAACTGAACAAAACTTCCTGGTTCTTCCTCCAGGTGGGCTAATCTGAAGTCACCCCCCCTTTCCTCAGTTAACCCCATACAGGTAAAACAACAACTCTCAAGCACTTCACACTTATGACAACCGGGTACAGAAATCTCACTCTGCTGAGCTCTGCCCCTTCATACAACTCCGGTGTCCTGCCCCAGGGGAGGATGGATGGGTCGGTGTCGGCTGGGATCACTGCTCACCGACGTGGGGAAAAGCTGCTACTCCCCACAGCACGGGGGTGAATAGAAGCGCTGGGGGTCACTTTGTGGGATTTGATTGAAAACCACCTGCCTTGGGTGCCTTGAAATGCTTGGCTGCTGCAGCCCCTGTCTGGATGTTTATATGTTGCCAATCCTTTAGAATCTAAAATCAAAAGGTTTATTATACAAGGAAAAAGATATAGGTGAGGGTTAGGAAGGGTTAAAGGAAATCAATTACATGCAGTAATGGCACATCTCTTGGTTCAGGCTTACAGCAAAGGTAGAATAACTGCAGGTTCAAATCAAAGTCTTTAGAAAGCATCCCATTTAGGGATGGGTCAGCACCTTAGTTCAGAGTTCACCTGTGTAGCAAAATCCATTCAGAGATGGAAGCAAGACAGGCTGCAGGCTGGAGGTAGAAGACGAAATGGAGGACGCTTTTTCCAGCTTTTATAGACTCTCCTCTCCGGGCGAAGCCCCTCCTCCTCCTTATGCAGAGTCCAGTTTCAAACAGGAGGTCCACAGCCACATGGTCCAATCACCAGACTCTCCACAATTCATTTTTTGCCCAGGCATGTTCCATTCCTGGTGACGCTCCTCCCCTCAGGTGTGGACAAAGTTCATTGTGCAGTTGATGGCCCTTTAATGGGCTCGAGTTGGCAGCAGCCTGTCTGAGATTTCACCCAGGAGCCAAGCCTATGTTTGAAGTACAGGCAACTTTTACCCAATATCCATAATTTCAGTTCCAAAATAGATACACACATATGGTCATAGACACCTGTTATGACCCCCGTCACCTAATATTCAATACCCCAATGATCTATATGGTACCAAATTATTCCAGTAACGTGACACCCACCCGCCACGTTTCCTCCCCCTGCTCCCCTGTACCTCACTGACCCCAACCCTGCCCTAGGCCCACGTTACCCAGCACGGGGCTGGGCCTCTCTGTGGGGGATCCCCTGGCAGGACTGGGTTGCCCAGTGCACATCAGGGGTACGGGACAGGTGGGCTCTGTTTGAATGACAGGGAGTTTTTTTGGTTCTCTTGGTTTTTGGTTTTGGTTTAATAGGGTGTGGGGGAAGAGGGGGAGTTTTACCACACACTGCGTTTCCCCCTGGGTTTTCCACAGAACCTGCTTATAACAGCCCGTTGGGCAGCTCTGGGTCTGTGTCCCTGGCCCTGAGCCATGTGTGGGATCCCAGTGTGGGGGCAGGGAGAGCTCCCCCTCTCCACACACATCCCCACCCCCATGTGGCTCTGGACTGGAGCTGCTGCTGCTGGGGCAGGTTCCACAGGAGACGCTTGTGAAGGGGGCGGCCTGACCCACCCAGGGGATGACACGGGGACACCCCGGGATCCCCCCTCCTGGCAACGCCCAACACCACAGTGTGGGAGGAGGGGGATCCCCACCCCCCAATGACTGAGACCTCCCCACCCCCACCACGAGCATCTCAGCCAGGACAGGAGACGTCATTACACTGGCCTGGGTAGAATCTGGAGAGAGAAGAGAAGAGGAGGGGGGATGGAGAGGGGAGTGGATGGGGCTGAGGGGGATGGAGGGAGGTGGGGCAGGGTGGGGGAGGGGTCTCCAGACAGAGTGAGGGCTGAGGCGCATCATGTACCCAGCAGGGGCAGAAGGCGAGTTAGCGCCATGCTGAGCCGGTCTCTCTGCACTGGGAGCTGGGTTCTCAGATCAGCCACCAGCCCCATCCCGATGCAAGGAGGGTGTCAGCCCCTCCCCTCGGATGGAGACAGAGGAAGTCACAGCCTCAGGCAGGGTCACTGTCGGCGGCTGGACAGGCAGCATCATCTGGGCTAAGCAGGAGCTGAGGGCAGCTGACCACGTCCTGACCCCGTCTCCAAGCCTTGCTCTGGTCCTTGTACGTCAGCCCGGTGCTGGGGGGAGGGGCCAGAGTAGCAGCCCCCGGGGGCTGGATCTTCCCAGGCTGGCCCAGGGTCTCAGCAGTGTAAAGGGACCTTCCTTGAGTTACACCCACTGGGGAGCTACGGCCCATTGACCCCAGCTGGGATCTCCTCATTCACGGTGCTGACTCTGGAACCAGGCCCCTGGGTCTGCTGTGGACTTGGGGGGTGTTTGGAACCATTGGGAGGTTCTGCTGCATCCCAGGGAGCTTTGGCAGAGATGGGGAGTAAGGGGGCTGGGGAGAGTTTCCAATCCCCAGACCCTGGTCCCCCGTGAGGGGAAATGCTGCACAGGCATTAGGTGGGTAAGAGGAGCTGGAGGTCAGGGGAGATGGATCCAAGCTGGGGAGGAGCTGGCTGGTGAAAAGAAAGGAATCAGCCCAGAAGCTATGGGGCCTGTGGGGAGAAGCTTAGTGGTGGCACCAGGGACTCCAGACCACGGTCTGGAGGATGGAGACCCCAGCGACTGGTGACCGGGAGGCCCAGCTCAGAAGTCCCAGCTGGTTCTGGTCAGTGGGAGGACACTGGGCTGTGGAGAGAGGACCCTGGTGACTGGACCAGCTGGTTCCAGCCAGTGGGGAAACAAAGGCCAGAGGAGAGGGAGGCGGAGAGGCACAGAAGAGGCACAGAACCTCTCCAGTCCACTGGGGTCAAAGGGGAAGATCCCAGCTGGGGTCAATGGGCTGTAGCTCTGTGGTAAGAGGACATTCAAAGGGTCCCCAAATGAGGATTCTGTCTAGCTTCTTAGTCCAATTATCGACACACTGGACAACAGGGTAAAGGGTTAAAACCTTAGCTTTATTCACTGCAGTGAAGGTTACCCACCAAAGGTAGGGTAACCCCGTATATTAGAACTGCACAAATATTTATAGCATATAGATTTACATATTCATTAGGCTAATTGATTATTCATTTACATGATTAAAGGCTACATACGGAAGGTTACATCAGAAAGATATTCATCCTATATAATAAGAGGCCAGAGGATTTTTGTCCAAACCCGTCATGGGCAGTAGAGACGGCCCGGACAAACAGCATGGTGGGAGTTGTAATTCAGTGGCACAAAATGGCCACTGCGCGTGCACCGCCGCGAGCCGTAGAGATGTCCCGGTCAAACAGCATTAAGTACTTTGGCCCGTGTACAGACTATTGCACTAGTTGGTTATAATTTGCTGCAGTGTGGTCTTGCGCAGCGGCTCTTTTGCCCTTAACCTACATCCATGGATATTCTTACAAGATGCTATTGTCCTACCACAAGATAACAGTCCTGGCTACACAAGGCCAAGTCTTTCAGATATCAGACCGGCTGCCTGACCTTGCACAAATTACTGCCCATCGCTATCTTGTTTTGATACATTAGCACTAAGCTGTTATGCAGACATCACCAGGAAACTGGTAATTTTCCTGCCAGCTTTTACTTCATCTGCTGTTGGCGTTTACCCAGAGTGCTTCATGTCTTGACCATAGTCCAGCTAACTGAGCTTGTGTGGATGTTTCATCTACTTCTGCTCATTACAACATAGGGTGAGGCTGTTTGCAACAACTCCACCGGGGTCAAAGGGGAAGATCCTATCTGAGGTCAATGGGTCCAGATCCCCAGCTGGTGTAAACCAGTTTCACTCCCCTGAGGTTCCTTTGGCCCCAGTTGGTCCCTAGCCACCCCTGGAGGTGTCAGTCACCTGGGTCTCTCCCTCCAGCCCCTCCCACCATTGTCAGCCGTGGGAAATGGTGGCTCCCCTCCACACGGCCTGTGCACGAGGACCCGGTGTCTCTCCAGCCTGCGAGCTGAGCGGTGACCACGCCCGGGGCTCTGACTTCCTCTCCCTCCATCCCCCTCCTTTCACCTGGATGGGGCCAGTGACTGAACTGGGAACCCAGCTCCCAGCCAGATTGACCAGCTCATCATGGCACTAACTCGCCTTCTGCCCCTGCTGGGTGAGTGACCCCCATGGCCCCCATCCCTGTGTGTGTCTGTCTGTGGCCTCCCTCCCCACATCCCTCTGGATCCCCACCCACTCCCCAGAGCTCTCAGCCCCGGGGTGGTGCAGTGTCACAAGATGCTGGGGGGCTGTGTGACCTGGGTGAGGGTCACAGGGAGGAAGATATTCACCCTGCCTAGATCCTAGACCCCTGTGCAGACACAGCAGGAGTCCGGCTGGCAGGTTCCTGGGGGTCTCCAGGATATGAGCTGTGAGATCCTGTGGGGGGGGGAGGGTGACAGTGTCTCTGTGGTGCAGGATGCAGACCCTGCTCCTGTAACAGCCGAGGGTTTGAATTTAAATCCGGGGAACCAATCGGCTGGGAGGAAGATGGTCATTGAAATGCAACTAACCTTGCTAGCGGGGGGAAAAGCATGTGGGCTCAAAATACCTGCCTGCCTGTTAGCAAAGCCCAAGGGGTGGGGAATCTGTCCTCCACCGAGGCAGACACCCGGGTGGATACGCTGCTGACCAGCCGCAGCAGAGAAAGGGTCCCTCCTTGGAGAAGCTAAGGGAACGTCCTGGCCACAGCACTGCAGACCCTGGGGGAAGGCTGCAGGGACAGATTCCTGGGGGAGAAGGGAGTCCTGTACCGGGAATGGGCTTCCCAAGCGGAAGTGGAACTGTGGAAGATCAGGAGGCAGCAGCGGGTGCCCAAAAGTATTGGCACAGGCTAGTGTACCCAGAGCCGGCCAAGGTGGAGAGAATCAGAGACTGGCCGGTCTCCAGGCCTCTCTTGAGATAGCGGGGTACCATGGGGGGGGAGGGGGTTGAACCCCATGTTAGCTACCTAGCTGTTCCAATTTCGGAGCTAGGGAAGAAGATTGAGCCAGACAAGGTGGTCTGGGAACAAGCGGTGCCAGAGGGCTCTCTGGACACTGAAGAAGGCTCTAATCCAGGGCCTGCTGTGACTCCTACCAGGGAGTGGGAGAAATAATGGGGCACCCATGAAACCGTTGATGGGGTCGAACTTCCCCAGGTCACTGGCTAAAGTGACCCTGCTCAGTTCATTCTCGAAGAGGGGAGAACTGTGACGAGAAGAATCCTTCCTCTGACTCTTGTGTGAATGTGGCCATAGCTGAATCTGTAACGTGACCCCAGGGGGGAAGGGAAGGAAAGACACAGGAATGCGGCGGTGAGGCTGGAGAGAGGAGTTAGTCTGGATCTGGCTGGGGGCTGGCAAGGAGCAGCAGGTGAGCTCTGTCTGGCTCTTGGGCCACCAAAATGGACCCAGCGGAGGGGTCATGTTCGCTCTACCTAGATTATGTTCCTGTCATCAAATAAATCTCTGTTTTACTGGCTGGCTGAGACTCACGTCTGACTGTGGAATTGGGGTGCAGAATCCACGGGCTCCCCCAGAACCCCACCCAGGCAGCGCACGGAGGGGCAGAAGGTGCTGAATGCTCTGAGGTCAGACCCAGGAAGGTGTAAATGGGGACCTCTAAAGCTCCTAACCTTGGAGACAGGCTGTGTACGGAGAGAGGACGTTTTCCTTCGGAGTCCTAACTGGCTTCATAGGGAGCAAGTTCCAGACCAACTCCTGGGCACCCTGTGACAAGAGGGTCAGCAGGGGCTGCTCTGCCCTCGCAGTCAGCGCTGTCTGCCATGCCCTGCGCAGTGCTAGGAGGCGCTGTGCTCAGGAAGCAGTGCGAGTGTTTCCTTGAGGTGCATTGTGCTGATGGATTGGTCACCTCGTGGAAACTAATGACATGCGGGGTCGTTAAATACCCACCGGCTCTTCACATGTGTCATTCTCGTCTCCAGAATCCCCACCTCCTCTTCCACCGGGTACAGAAATCTCACTCTGCTGAGCTCTTCCCCTTCGTACAACTCCGGTGTCCTGCCCTAGGGGAGGGTGGATGGGGCGGTGTTGGCTGGGATCACTTCTCACTGACATGGGGAAAAGCCACTATGCCCCACAGCATGGGGGTGAATGGAAGCCCAGGGGGGTCACGTGTTGGGGTTTGATCGAAAACCACCTGCCCTGGGTGCTTTGAAATGCTTGGCCGCTGCAGCTCCCTGTATAGATGTTCCCGGCCAGCAGACAAGCATTTACTGCGATCAACAGTCCTGGTTTAGCAAGACCGGCTCCAGCAGCCTGCTTGGTACCTCTCCCCATGCCCTGGTCCCCGGGAGCCTTGGTTACGTCTAGCCAAGGAACCCAACACCTCCCGCCCCGGTCTGAAATTCTCCCAAACCATCTTCCCCGAAATGTCCAGCCCTCTCCTGCAGCATCGAGAGAAATAAGGAGGGTTTCTTCCTCCATTTAAGAGACCAACCCCACGTTAACTGGAGTTACCAGTGACTTGAATTCAAACCCAGCTCTGGGTTAGTTTAGATTCAAATAAAACAACTTTATTCACAAGAGGTCAGGGGTTACGCGATGCCCAGTGCAAAGAAAACAAGTTAGGGTTGGTTACAAGTACATAAAAGTGAAACCACACCGCCGACAGGAGAAAAGTCAACCTAGCCAGGCCCGGTCTGTGTTGAAGGTGATTTCATTTTCAGGTTACTCTCGGTCTGGCGTGGCCATCTGACTCTCTAGCCTGACCTTCCTGGGGAGTGTGAGGTGCTGGTTTCCTTTCTTGTCTTAGTGGGAAGCGAATTTGGGGGTTCACTACCCCTCTGTCTATTGTCCTGGAGAGCATGTCTCTCTGTGTTCATTGAGGCTACTTCAAGAAGGAAGGTCTCCTGGGGGTGCCTTCTCCCGCCCTGGCGATCGCTGAATCGTCATCTGCTCTCCCTGGTGGCTCGGTGGCTTTGTTTACTGCCCATGTACATCCCAATTCTCTTCTCACTGGTCACATGGCTCCATTTCTATGCAAGCCCTGGGCAGACCTGGTCCCCTTTGTTCAAATAGAGATTTTAAAACAGACTCCTGGAGGAAAGCTCCACCTGCAGCCTTCTCATGTCTACTCCACAGTGATGTTACTGACCAGTGGGGTGGGAGTTTGAAATGATACCTTGCAATGGGGGTGGTGGTGTACACACATCATTGCAGCCGCATGTAGGATTGTGCAGCTGTGAAATAGTGACCAAGCCCCACGTCAGATGCAGCTACATTTTGGGAGGTTACTGGAGCGTTCATGGTGCCCAAACCCTTTCAGATCCTGGGAGATTTCTCAGATCTCATTCTGGGAGTTTCCACCAGAACGAATCCTGTCCCCCCACATTGAAATTCAAGGGCATAGATTGGAGATGAAATGGGTCAATTGGTGGGAGAATCCAAGGCACAGATTGAAGGGCCCCTTCACAGAGGAACCCAGTTACCTGGATCTAGAAGCAGCAGTGGGAGACGAGGAAGATGAGGCCATTGATGAGGAAGAAGGAGCCACCTACCACCAGCACCTGGAGCCAGAGGAAGCGGCGATCTGCAGAGAGAGGAGAAGCTCGAATGGAACCAGCAGGAGAACGTCACTGCTGAGCGTGGTGCACACGATGTCGTGTGTCGGTGCCTCTAGGACTTGGGATGAAGTCCCTCGATCTAGGGAGCCATCCGGCTGAGATGTGAAACCCACCCACCGCCCTCCCGCCTGACACTGGTGGACACCGATTCCTCATTCTTCCCGTCTGTGTGTCTGTCCCTCTGCCGGCCTGTCCTCCAACACCCCAGCGACCTGCCCTGCCCTCATTCGGCCACTAAGGGGATTGGGCAGGAGTGTGTGGTATTAGGAGGGTGAATTTCTCTGGGGAGATGTGAGCAGCCAGGTGTCATCTCACCTGACACTGTCACGTTTATGGTGACAGTCACAGACTGGCTCCTGGGAGACAGGATCCAGCTTCCGTTCACGTTCTCCTCGTACACACAGGTGAATTCTCCAGTGTCGTTGGGACTGGCCCGGGGTATGCTGAGCACAGAGGTGTTCATAGAGCTGGTGCCAGGCTCTGTGGTGCTGATCTCAGAACTAACATCTCCAGGAACAAGCTGGATTCCGTCCTTGTAGAAGTGAAACCTCCTCTGACCAGCTTCCCTGGGAGCCGTGCAGGTGATGTTCAGGGGAACCCCTTGGCTCACCACTCCACATGGGGGATCCATGCTCAGCGAAGGCTGGGGAGGGAGATCTGTGGGGATTCACAATGACAGGGGTTGGCAGAGCCCTGGCCTTGGAGAAAGAGGAGATGGTGCCGAGAATTCAGTTTATTTACAGCTGAAGTTTCTTTTCTCTCCAGTCTCGTGCTTCTCTTCAGGATCCTGAGGGCTCCCACACAAATGAGAGAGCTGGGCTGGGGTGGGGCTGGCTTCCATCAGATACAATGTGGTGTGTGACATGGGGTTCAGAAGGTGGCTGGGTGCACAAGACCTTGAAACATTTTCTCTCACCCCTCCACTGCTAATGCTCCAGCCCCTGGAGACCTTGGTAGATAGGGAGGGCCCAGTTCTGTCTGCAGATCCTGCCCACTCTGACCAGATCGGGTGGGGCTGGGTGGCTCTGTTGGGATTCTACCTTCCCAGAGGGGAGAGGCACAAGGTGACCATGTTGGACACCCAGGTCTGCATCTGTTGGGCAGCCATGTTCTTGGCTACGCTGAGTAGCCATAGGTTGTGCTGCTCTCTGAAGGGCGGCCATATTGGAAATCAGGCAGCCATATTGGATAGACATGTCTTGGCTGTGTTGAGCAGCCTTCTTTTGTGGCTGTGTTGACATCAGAATAGCGGCCATGTTGCCGGTTAGGTGGGCCAGTTAGGTGAGTCTCCATGGGAAACTCCCTGCTCCCCTGTACCTCACTGAGCCCCAACCCTGCACTGGGCCCACATTACCCAGCAGGGACTATTAGTGGCTAGCTAAGTACAAGAGCAGTTTCTCCTCTCTCGGTGTTCACACCTCCAGATCAGCTGCTAGAAGAGGACCTCATCCTCCTTGATTAGCGATAACAAGGTGGTTCAGCCTGATTGAACTACTGATTGAACTGATTGAATCTCTAATCTGGTTCTTGCCTTCTTAGTTATACCTGCCCCTGGATACTTCCACTGCATGGATCCGACAAAGCGGGTACTAGCTCACAAAAGCTTATGCTTCAGTCCTTTTGTTAGTCTATAAGGTACGACAGGACTCTTTGTTGCTTCTGAAACCCAGATTAACAGGGCTACCGCTCTAATGTTCTTAATGTTCTCTCTGGATACTGTGTGGGTGCCTCAGTTTCCCCATGGCATTTCTTAAATTTCCAGGGACTGAGATTTTTGCGGATCAAAGGACCGGTGGAAAGGAGTGTCCAATGCCATCTCCGGGTAAATGATGGCCTGGCCCTTCCTCCCTGTAAGGTGTTAGCTTGAAGTGTTAGAGAACAAAGGGATCAGGTGACCTCCTGGCCCAGGAAGGAGACAAAGGAAAAACAGAGGAGGGGCTAGAGGGTAGTCTGGAGCTGGCTGGGGAAAGGCAGGGAGGCACAGAGATGGTCTGGCTTCCCTGGCCCCCCAAAATGGATCCGGCTGAGGGATCCGGTTCTTTGTCCCTACAAGGTCTGTTTTAGATCATGTTCCTGTCGTCTAACAAACCTCTGTTTTACTGGCTGGCTGACAGTCATGTCTAACTGTGGATATGGGGTACAGACCCACAGGTTCCCCCAGGAACCCGCCAGGGCAGGCTCACTATGGGAAGCCCATGGAGGGGCAGAAGATGCTGAATGCTCCGAGGTCAGACCCAGGAAGGTGGAAGCTGGAACCTGTGAAGCTCCTCGCCCTGGAAACGGGCTGTTCACAGAGAGGAAGCTTCCCCCCAGAGTCCTGACTGGCTTCATAGGGGGCAGTTCCAGACCATCACCCCGGGGACTCTGGGAAATCTTCCAACCCCAATATTCTATGGTCAGCCAGTCACTCCACTGGGACTGAGGACCTCTTTGGAAACCAGATCCCTGAGTTCAGAGAAGAATTTGGATCCTACGGTGCTTTGACACCCATGGGCTGAGCACATCAGGGTGCATCTTCACCTCCCATTGACATGGGCAATAGGGGATCCTGGTGTGTTGGTGCCGGCAGGGCTCGGGGTGACAAGAGAAACTGATCAATCACCTGATGATAATCATGAAAGAGGCAGCAGGGCTGGTTGCTCTGTCAGCCCGGTCAACAGGGCTGCGAGCTCCCCACAGCCCTGCCCAGGGCTGTGAGCTTCCCCCACAGCAGTGTCCTCTTAGTGCCAAACTTCAGTGATCAGCTGGGACCCTCCCCCCATCCACAGCATGTCGGACACCAGGGCCTGACACTGACCAGAGGGGGGGGGATTTGGGGTTTGTTTCAATAAACATCCCCGTGTTTTCAAATGTGACTTCTGCCTGCGATCCCCCCAAATTTACAATAACACCAATGCCACCCCCCCAAAAAATCTCCACAGGATCCAGAGATCCAGGGGGTGACACTGACCCAGTGGGTGTCCTGACACGAGATGAGTGACAGGGCTGGGTCTCTCCCTGTGAGTGGAGGAGAGACACCCCACCGGGGGGTGGAAAACAGTGGGAGATGGGGGGTCTCACCTGTCACTCTTATTGAGATGGGTCGGCTCCTCTCCGATGGGATTTCTCGCCCAGACTCTCTCCTCCAGGATTCACAGCTGTACGCTCCGGCTCGCAATCCAGACACCCCCGACAGTCGAATCGACTCAGAGTAACTGTTCCGGGGTGAGCGTTGTTCCTTGGAGTGGATTGTCTGGTCGTCCCTGAAGAACCGGACCCCGGACACGTTGGACACCCAGTCAGCTGCGCACGTCAGGGTCACAGTTTCTCCGGTGATGTAGACAGGCTGCAGCGGAGACACAGTGAGCTGGGGAGCCGGGTTTGGGTCTGGAAAAGAAAAGGGGGTCGGGGGAGGAGACGGTTCCTACGTGGGTGGCTGGTGAGGGAAGCAGAGGAAGAGCCGGTGAAGAGCAGACGAGGGAGGGATCCTGGACACAGACCCCAGCCAGCCCCAGCTCAGTGCCCAGGAACCACGTTCCCGCCGGGCCAGACACACTGAGCAGCAGAGATCTCAGTGCTAGGGACCCGGTGGGAGAAGCGTCCTCCCCTTGGGGCCGATGAGAGCGTCACACACACAGCTGGGGGCTGCTCCATTGACTCCAGTGGAGCTACGGCCCAGTGACCCAGCTAGGGTCTGCTCGATTGACTCCATGGGCCGGAGGGAATTCTGGAGCTGGCGGGAGGTCGGGGTGATGGGCCCGTGACCAATCCCTCTCCTGACAGGGATCAGGATGGAGGAATCCAGGCAGCTGCAGGGCCAAAGATTCACAGTGGGTGCCACTGACAGTGTCCAGCCAGGGTCCCACTGCTGTGAGCTTCCCTGCAGCAGTGCCCTGTAATTGCCCAGTCTCTGCGGATGAGCTGGCACACTAGGCCCAAAACAGAGTTGCTGAGACGTGGGGAGTGGGGCTGACCAGAGACAGGGGGTGAAGCTGGGTTATTGGACGGGGTGTGTCAGACTCCCAGAGACTCTCCCATCAGACAGCAAGAGAGACAGGGGCTCACCTGGCACTGGGATGGAGACGGAGTTGCTGTTCCTAGACGAGATCTCTCGACTGGATTCCCATCTCCAGTACACACAGGTGTATGACCCGGCATTTCCCTTCTCAGCTGTGAGCTCCAGCCAGTGTCTAGTATTTGGATGTTGGTCTATGGCGGAGCCTCCCGCCTGCCCTTTCTGATAGAAGAATCTGTATCCTGAAGCCACCTCACCCCCAGGAGCCGAGCACGTGAGGTTAACCCGCTCCCCTGGGAGATACACTGGGTACCCGGGTTCCAGAGAGAGCGTGGGAGCCGGCGGGGGATCTAGAACAGAGGCAGAGGGGTCGGGGGGGAGAGGCCAGGGTGGAAAGAGGAGAAGGGGGGAGGGGACAGGGATGAGTCCTGGACAGACACGATCACAAACCAGCCTCATCTCACTGCCTGGCACCTGCCCCACGCTGGGAAATACACCCCGGGAAATAAACCACGACCCGTCTCTCTCTCCCCCTCGGGGATCTCTTTATAGATCCCAAGGCCAGAAGGGACCATTGTGATCATGGGGTCCCACCTCCTGTGTCACCCAGGCCCTAGGACTTCCCTGAATTGATTCCCCTGGGCCCTAGAGCCGACCTCAGAGAGAAACAGTCAGACTTGAGTCAGAAATGGCCAGCACTGGAGAATCTAACACGACCCCTGGGGAATGGTCCCAGTGGTTCATTTCCCCCACTGTTAAAATCTGCACCCTGTTGCCAGCCGGAGTTTGTCTAGCTCCAGTCTCCAGGCACCGGGTCGGGTTTGGTCTTTGTCTGATCTACTGAAGACCCTCATTTGTCCAATTTCCATTCCCCATTAGGAACTTTCTCCTTGTTACAGTAAACCACTCGAGCTCCTGTAGTCTCTCACTCTAAATCAGGTTTTGGGACCATTTAATCCTAACCCCTCTGTGACGGTGTACCCCATAAGGCTTTATGGGGGGTGCCTATAAATATATGTATGATATTACTGGAGTATGGTTTTGCTACATATGCCATGTAACATATCTATGTGAAGGTAATGTTCATCCTATTTGTCTGTTTTGTATTCAGAGTTATGAACTGACTATGGGCTTGGTTAGTTATATGTAGACTTTGGAAAGTGTTAAGCCCAACTGAGAACCAATCAAGCTAACAATGAACTTTGTAGATGCCCGTCCACACCTGAGCCTGCTCAGGAATGCAGCCTGGCTGGTAATGAGCGGAGTCTGGTTCTAATCGGAGGCTGAACCATGTGCTCTGAGAGTCCATGTGGACTCTGCAGAAGAAGGAGGAGGGGCTCTCCACCCACAGGGAGAAGTCTATATAAACCTGGGAGAGACCTCTCCATTTTGTTCTCAGCTGCCTCAAACAACAGCCCTCCACCCCCCAAGGATTCCTGGAAGAAACTGGAACAGAGGACAGTGACTGCAGAGGGGGTGCGAGTGATAGCTGGACCCACGATAACAGAGAGTTTAGCCTGACAGAAGGAATTCATGGAGGGTGAGGCTTTTTGCGGTAATAGTGTTAGATTTGCATGTTCTGTATATTGTGTTTGGTAATTCACTTTATTCTGTCTGTTACTACTTGGAACCACTTAAATCCTATTTCCTATATTTATTAAATCACTTTTTACTCATTAATTCACCTGGAGTATGTGTTGGTACCTGGGGGGGGGGCAAACAGCTGTGCATATCTCTCTATCATTGTTATGGAGGGTGAACAATCGATGAGTTTGCCCCGTATAAGCTTTATACAGGGCAAAATACATTTTATTCCGGGTTTGACCCCATTGGGACTTGAACATCTGAGTGCCAGAGGTAAGAATACCTCCTGCCTCTTTCCCGGAAAGCCCACAGCTGTTAGGGGACGTGGCTCAGACCTGGCAGGGTACTGAGGTCCTAAGCTGTTGGGGCAGGAAAACTGAGGCAGGAGTAGCCTTGGCTCATCAGGTGGCAGCTCCTAAGGGGTTTCTGTGATCTCAACCCATGACACCCTCCCTGCCCCCTCTCCGATTTATCATCCCCATGAATGGTGGGGACCAGAACTGGACGCAGGATTCCAGGAGCGGTCGCCCCAGGGTCGAACCCAGAGGTCAGATGGCTCCTCTCAGCCCAGTATCTTTATATGCCAGGGACATTCGTGCCTGTGCCATGACCCCACCCCTGAAAGGCCAGGAGGAGGAATTATCCCCATTCTAATGGGGGAAACTGAGGCCAGAGTTCATCAGGAGCTTAAAGGAGTTTGGCCCCCAACAAATTCCAATGGGATTTTGGCACCAAACACCCTTTTTCTCCATGGAGATCCCCAAGGGAAGTGGCTGGTCCAAGGTCATGAGGAGAGTCTGTGGCAGGGCTGGGAACTGGATCCTCTCCAAGTCCCAGCGCACTGTGGTATTGTCAAGGCACATCTGGCTCAGGGCTTCCCACAATGTCCACCGTGGCACCACCCCACAGTGTAAATCGGAACCAGACCCACGGAGACCCATTCAGTGTCCAGTATGTCACTGCCGGGGGTTTGTGGGTGGCCGATCAGTGCAGTGTCTGGGGCGGTGACCAGCTCTCGGCTGCTCTAGGAAATCGACCCTGGTCCAGGTGTTCCCAAGGCAGGGAGAAGTGGCTGAGGAATGAGGCTGGGGAGGGTGTTTGATGATCCTTGTAGAGCCACCAAGATCTTCCCATTCTCTCTCCAGATGTTCGTGTGCAGAGGCCGGGAAGCTGAGGCTGGAGATCATGGATGGGACCTAGACAGCCCCATTGCCACCGGCCTCCTCACCCCACGCTGCATGTCTGGGGGTGGTGGGGGAAGGGGTTTGGGGGATTCAGCGGAGAGCTCTGGGGTGGGTTGGGGGTGGGGGTGGGTGTCTGCCCTGCTGCCCCCTGCTGGAGGGGATCAGCCCTGCTCTGTGTGTGCTACATTCATCTCATCGGCTGCAGGACCTGGATTCCCCACAGGAAATGGGGTTTCTCGAGGACGGACACACTCCAGGGGAAGCCGGGGACGGCTCAGAGCTCACCTGTCACATTGATGGGAACAGCGGGACTGGCCCCAGATTCCATCCTGCGACCTGACGGCTCCACCCAGTACGCACAGGTGTATGATCCGGTGTCTCCCTGTGTCATAGAGCTCAGGGTGTGCGTGTTGCTGTTACCGGGTGAGGTCATCTGTCCAGAGACTCTGGAGAACTGGAATCCTGTAACAGTGTGATCACCGGGAGGAGCCGAACACGTGAACACAACAGACTCCCCGGTGAGGTACAGCTGGTGCTGGGGGCTCAGGGAGAGGGTGGGGGCTGCTGGGGGGTCTGGAAAAGACAACGGGTGAGATTCACTTCAGGAGAAGGGGCTCAGGGAGCCGGGAGGAGGAGACGCCGGGGAGAAGGTTGTTACTGGATAACTGGAGCGAGGGGGGGACACTCACAGGAGGAATAGTTGCCCTCCGCAAATTCCACTGCACCTGAATCTAGCATCACACCCTCCCCAATATAACACTGCACCCTGATATAGCACCGCTTCACACCCCAGGATCTTACTAATCCTGGGGTATTGTGTAGTCACAGGATTCGGGCCCCAGCTCAGCCTTGATTTCCACCCGTCCCAGTTACTGGGGTCGGGGATTTCACCCAAGTGCCAGTAGAACCTGGATTTCATCCCTCGGACAGGCCTGGGAGCCGAGCAGATGGGGGTGAGCGGCTCCCTCAGAGATACAGCGGGTGTGTGGGGCAGGAGGTGGTGAGAGACCCTAGGGCCGGCAGAGAGTCTGGAACAGAGGCAGGGGAGAGACCCCCAGGGCGTGAGGGGAAGAGACAATGGGGAACAAGGACCCAGCACAGGGCCTCAGCCCAGCCCCATCTTCCTGCCTCAGGTGCCATGACTGTGAAATAACCCACGGCAGATATACCATGGGAGGGGCTCTCCAGTAAACATATGGGAACAGTGCCCCCTCCCCAGGATCTGCTGGGCCCATCACAGCATGGTTGGATCCTCTCCCAGTGGCTGAGCCCTACACCCACCCCACCTGGATGGTAGAGGGGTCGGGGGTGTCACGGAGCGCCCAGGCGATGGTCTGGAACTTGCTCCCTAGGAAGCCAATCAGGACTTTGGGGGAAGTGTCCCCTCTCCGTACACAGCTTGTTTCCAAGTCTAGGAGCTTCACAGGTCCCCACTTCAACCTTCCTGGGTCTGACCTCGGAGCATTCAGCACCTTCTGCCGCTCCGCGCGCTTCCCCCAGAGAGCCCGTCTGGGTGGGGTCTTGGGGGAGCCCGTGGATTCTGCACCCCAAATCCACAGTCAGACGTGACACTCAGTCAGGCAGTAAAACAGAGGTTTATTTGATGACCTCTATCTGGTCTAACCCAGATCTTACAGTGAGCGTGAGCGCTCAGCTGGATCCATTTTGGGGGGCAGGGAGCCAGAAAGCTCCTCTCCCCTCCCTGCCTCACTCCAGCCAGCTTCCAACTCCAAACTTGAACTCACTCTCTCCAGCCCCTCCTGCCCGCTGGCTCAGCCAGGTCAGGTGACCTCCAACCCCCACTTGGAGTCAGATTACAGCTTCAGGTCTGGACACCTGCAGAGAGGCTCTGCTTTGCATCAGCTACACATCTTTATCCCTTCACATAGACGCTCATGAAATGCATGGGGGAAACTGAGGCACACACACAGTATTCCTACTCCGTCACAGGGGGGACAGCTGGGATGGGATCCCACCCAGGAATGAGCAGCCCCCAGTCCCTGCTGGACTCTCCCCTCCTGCCTGGTGGTGTTGGAGTCTCAGCCAGTAACACGCTCACCACAGGGAATTGTGGGGCTGGGCTCTAACTTCCCCACACTCTCCACGCTGGAGGAAGTGGGGTGCAGGGAGGGGGTGGAATGGGACAGGGAACCCCAAACTCCCCATTCCCATCAGGACATTCACGCCATGTTCTCCATCCTGGGGGCAGAGGCAGAAGAGGGGGAGAAACCGTCAGCCGCCATCAGACCCGCCCAGCAGTAGGTAGAAAGAACTGCCCAGAAATGAGGAAGCCAGGGTGGACGTGGGGAGGGGAGGGGGGAGTTTTTCCTTCCACCACGTTTCCTCTCCCTGCTCCCCTGAACCTCACTGAGCCCAACCCTGCCCTGGGCCCACGTTACCCAGCAGGGGGCCAGGCCTCTCTGTGGGGGATCCCCTGGCTGGACTCGGTTGCCCAGTGCACAGCAGGGGTAGGGGACGGGTGGGTTCTGTCTCAGCCGGTCACTCCACTGGGACCAGGGACCTCTTCAGAGACCAGATCCCTGCTTGGAGAGAAGGATTTGGATCCTATGGGGCCTTCACCCCCAAATGCCGAGCACCTCGGGGTGCCCCTTCCCCTCTGATACACGGAGACCGTAGATCAGGCTTGCCCAACCCGAGGCCCTCAGGGCACATGCAGCCCAGGACAGCTATGAATGCGGCCCAACACAAAATCGTAAACTTACAACGTTATGAGATTAAGTCCACATTATAATTGAAACAGTTCGACCAAAACCCGAAAAACTGCTAAAATTGACTAATAAAATAAAGAGCAAACAAATTTGCTCATCAGCTATCGTTAGTGTTGGTGTATTTCATGTGTGGCCCCAGGGCCGGCGACAGGGGGGGACTACGGGTACATTTGTACCGGGCCCCGGACTTAAGGGGGCCCCACGTAGGCCTTGGTTTGGAAGGTTCTAGGGGGCAGGTTGGCGCCATCGTTTGGCCGCGGCTGCCCACGGGGTGGTGGAGAGGTTCAGGGGTCCATCCACGCCGGCGGCCGCGTGCATGGGGAGGGCGGGGCCATGGGACTCAGGGTACAGGCGGGGGGCTGGGAGCCGGCTCCGCCCCCCCTGGGCCCGGCCCGAGCCAAAGTTCGGGGGGACACGTGGCAATGGCGCGGGGTGCCGGCTGGAGGGAGCGTGACCGCGGGCTCGGCGCCAGGCACCCAGCGGGAAACCCAAGAACAGACCCCTCTGGGCGAGCCCTGCGGCTGGCCCCGGTACCCCCCGCCGCACCGCCTGGGGGAGCAATCCCCGGGCGCCTGAGCCGCGCTGCTTCCCCGACCGGATGGCGGCCCCGGTCTCCCTCCCTCCCTCCGTCGCTCGCTCCCTGCCAGGTGGAGGAGGAACCCGCCTGGGTTCGGCACCTGCTGCTGCCACTGCTTAACTCAGTGCCCTGCTGCTCCTCGCCCGGAAAGTCTCCGAGAACAGCCCCGGCTCCGGGGGAGGCGCTGTGCAGATAGGTCTGGAGGTGTCAATGGGGAGGGTGGGGAGGCTGGGCGGGCGGGGAGGCTGGGCGGTTGGGAGGGGGGCAGGAGACTAGGCTGGATGGGGTGGGTGAGGCATGGGTGCGGGAGGGAAGGAGGTTTGGTGGGGGGGAGGCGGAGCTGGGCGGGTCAGGCATGGGGGGGCAGGAGGCTGGGTTGGGAGTGGGAGAGGGGAGGAGGTTAGGTTCGGTGGGATGGGCTGGGCCGGGTCAGTCAGGGGTGGGGGAGGGAAGGCAGTTAGATTGGGTGTGGCTGTGTGGGGGTAAAGGAAGATCACCCCCAACAGCGGGGTGGGCCAGGCAGGGATGGGTGGGGAGGGGAGGAGGTTAGGCTGGGGGAGGAGATTAGGTTGGGTGGGCCGGGTCAGGTGGGGGGGGAAGGAGAATAGGCTGGGGGGGAGGTGGGCGAGGCAGGGGTCATGTGCTAGAGGCTGCCCGCACGCGCCACGTACCTCACGCCACCGTGCTACCGACGACCGCGCCCGGTACCCCCGCAACACGACACCCCCGCTATGCCCGACCGGCAAGGCCGTCCCACTTAGGCCCGGATGGGGCAGGGCGCGGGTGGCGGGAGACCGGCCGGGGGGGCCCACAAACGATCAGAGTAACGGGCCCCAAAATTTCTGTCGCCGGCCCTGTGTGGCCCAAGACAACTCGTCCTCTTCCAATGTGGCCCAGGAAAGCCAAAAGATTGGACACCCAGGCCGTAGAGGATCCTGTCGTATGGGCTCCAGCATGGGGACAGGGGAACAGGATAGTGACCAATCCCTATCCCGACGGACACCACGGCTGAGGAACCCAGACAGCTGCAGGGCTGAAGGTTCACAGTGGGGGGCCTGACAGTGACCAGAGGGGTCTCCAGCTCTGTGAGCTTCCCCAGCAGTGCCCACCTGGGACCCCAGTGCTGGAGCTACCCCACAGCGGTGCCCTCTCAGTGCCCATCCGATGCTGATCAGGTGGGACCCCTGTGTCCACCACGGAGTGTCTGAGCTGCAGGGAGTGACCCTGACTGGAGGCAGGGATAAAGCTGAGGCACTGGGGTGTGTGACCATACGGCCATTTTCTTTTACTAGGGTGCATGCCTCAGTTTCCCCTATGTGCTGCATGGCTCATGAGGTGGTGGGAAAAGGCTGTTTAATCTTTGCAGGGACCCAGATATGGGGTGTGGCTGATTTCTAGCAGTCTGGGGCTTGGCAACCCACACCCATGAAGACAATGGCCACTCAAGCTGCTCATACATTTGATGCCTAGCAGCTAAGGACCATGGATGGCCCAACCTCTCCAGGATGGTGGGGGTGTGTGTGACCAGTTGGAGAACAAAGGGCTAAGGAGGAGGGTCAGGTGACAAGGTTTCCCCGGTAACAAGAACAAAGGATGGAAGACCCAGGTGGGGTTGCTCATCCAGGGCTGCTGGAAGCAGAAGACGCTCAAGGTCCGGGACTATGGAGGGGTCAGAAGACTCTGGACTCCAGACGGACCCAGGGGGACTTTTCTGGAAGTTTCTCTTCTCTGGGTTAACTAAGGACTTTCTTCGAAATAGCCAGTAACTCTCCCACCCACCCCCGCTGTTCCCGTGCTCGCTGGGAGTCACTGCAGCTTAGGGAAGGGGGGGGCATCACTCCCTTTGGGGACACAAGGGTCTGTCTCGGGTGTCCAGTGAGTTGGTCTCGCTGTGGGGAGCTCATGGCAGGACACGGGGCGCTGAAGGCTCCAAGGTTCGGGCCCAGGAGGTGCTGCAGTGAAAGGGCCCCTAGTGAGACTGTGACCCTGGGGCGGGGGGGGGGTGTGACACATGAGAGGGGCCCTCGCAGGGCCTGTTCCAGGGCTTCCCTAGAGCACCGCTCCCGAGGCTCAGTGACGGGGGGCAGGGCCGGCGACAGAAATTTGGGGGCCGCCTACTCTGATAGTTTGGGCCCCCCCCAGCCCAGCCGGGGCCCCCCAGCCCAGCCCAGCCGACAGCGGCTGGGGCCCCCCCAGCCCAGCCGCCCCCCCCCCAGCCCAGCCGACAGTGGCTGGGGGCCCCCCCAGCACAGCCGGGCCCCCCCAACCCAGCCGGCGCTCCCCCCCCAGCTGACAGCGGCTGGGGCCCCCCCCAGCCCAGCCGGACCCCCCCCCAGCCCAGCCGACAGTGGCTGGGGGGTCCCCAGCCCAGCCGCCCCCCCCAGCCCAGCCGACAGCGGCTGGGGGGCCCCCAACCCAGCCGGCGCTCCCCCCCCAGCTGACAGCGGCTGGGGGCTCCCCAGCCCAGCCGCCCCCCCCCCCAGCCCAGCCCAGCCCAGCCGGCGCTCCCCCCCCCCCCCAGCTGGCGGCAGCGAGAGCCGAGAGCCGGGGAGCAGCGAGAGCCTCCCTCGCTGCTCCCTCCCCCCCACTGAGCCGCCGCCGCTGGCCGGGCTCTCTGCTCCGGCCGGGGCAGGCGTGCTCGTCCGGGGGAGAGCCGCGCCGGATGACTACAGGTAGAGCTGTACCGGGGGCCTAAAGTCAGGGGGCCCGGTACAGCTCTACCCGTAGTACCCCCCTGTCGCCGGCCCTGACGGGGGGTCAGATCCCGAGAGACTCGCCCATCAGACAGCAGGAGAAACGGGCTCACCTGTCACTGTGAGGGAGACCTTGTTGCTCTTCCAAGACCAGATCTCTTGAGAGGATTTATACGCACAGGTGTACGACCCGGTATTTCCCTTCTCAGCTGTGAACTTCAGCCAGTAAATTCCACTGGGGTGTTGGAATAACTCAGGGTCCTGCTGCCCTTTTTGACAGAAGAATCTGATCCCCGAAAAATCCTCATTCGACGGAGCCGAGCACAGGAAGGTAACCGGCTCCCCTGTCAGATACACTTTGTCCCCGGAGTCTAGACGGAGCGTGGGGGCCGGCGGATGATCTAGAACAGAGGTAGAGGGGTCAGTGGGGGGGAGAGGCCAGGGTGGAAAGAGGAGAAGGGGGGAGGGGCAGAGACGAGTCCAGGACAGACACTATCACAAACCAGCCTCATCTCACTGCCCGGCACCCGCCCCCACGCTGGGAAATACACCCCGGGAAATAAACCACGACCCGGCTCTCTCCCCCTCGGGGATCTCTTCATAGATCCCAGGGACAGAAGGGACCATTGTGATCATGGGGTCCGACCTCCTGTGTCACCCAGGCCCTAGGACTTCCCTGAGCGGATTCCCCTGGGCCCTAGAGCCGACCTCAGAGAGAAACATTCAGACATGAGGAGCGGTGAAAGTAGGTTAAAGGACTTAACAGTACCTGGGAAGTCCCAAATAGGGGCGGAGCCTGAGCTGGAGGAGGCGTGTCCTCAACCGGAAGAGGCGGGCCTGAAAGCCTCCAACCCTTTACATCAAGATTTAAAGGGCTCAGGATTCCAGCTGCCACCAGAGCAGAGCCCCAGGCCCTTTAAATCTCTGAGGAGCCCGGGGGTCTCCCAGCTGCCGATGCTACCCTGGGGCTCCCAGGCTCTGGCAGAGCTTTAAAGGGCCCGGGGGGATAGTGGCAGCCAGGAGCTTTGGGCCCTTTAAATCCCCGCCGCAGCCCAACTGCCACTACCCCAGGGCTCTTGAAGCAGGGCTCAGGTGGGAATTTAAAGGGCCCCTGAGCGCCAGCTGCCGGCTACTGGCCTGGCCCTTTAACTCCCTGCCCGAGCCCTGCCATGGTGCCTTGGGGTAGCGGCTGCCACAGTCCCGACCCTTTAAATCCCTGCCAGAGTCCCGCAGCTGGAGCCCTGGGGAGCGGCGGCGAGTCTGCAATGAAGCTCTCCTGCTGCTACCCCAGAGTTCGGGGAGTGGGGCTCTGACTGCAATTTAAAGGGCCTGAGGCTCCAGCTGCTGCTGTGAGACCCAGACCCTTTAAATTGTCTCCCGAGGAAACCCGTCTGGTCCGGCGCACCGGCTCTTGCTGGTCCACCTCACCGGCACGTACTGGTGAACTTCCACCTCTGGGCTTGAGTCAGAAATGGCCAGTGCTGGAGAATCCACCCTGACCCCTGGGGAATGGTCCCAGTGGTTCATTCCCCCCACTGTTAAAATCTGGGCCCTGTTGCCAGCCTGTATTTGTCTAGTTCCCATCCCCAGGCACCGGGTCGGGTTTGATCTTTGTCTGATCTACTGAAGAGCCGTCGATTGTCCAATTTCCGTTCCCCGGGTAGGAACTGCTGGACTGTGATCAGCTCCCCCCGAACCTTCTCCTGTCCCGCTAAACACCTCCAGCTCCAGTGCGGTAGGGAAAATTCCAGCTCCCCCCACCTGGGAAACTTAACACCCCCCATCCCACAGCCTGCTCCCCCAATCCTACCCCTGTCCCCAAATCTGCTGCTCCTCCATCTTGTGTGCGGAAGTGATGACTGGGTGGATGGGATGAGTCTGTTGCAAGGAGCAATTCAAGGAAAAGAGCAGGAGCCGAGGAGAGACTAGGAGCCTCTCCAGGGACTAGGGGCATGAGGAACGGAGATGGGGGGGAAGGGTCCTTCGTGTGCTTGGGGATCACCAGGATCCCCTCTGTGTCCATCCTGGAGCAGCGGGTGAGGGGGTGATTGGCATGGGATTCCTCCCCCTGTGGCACCCCAAGATCCCCCCTCCCTCCTGGGGAAAGGGGGAGGCTTTTTAATGTAAACATTTCAACTTCAAGACCCCAAGTTTTGACCCCAAGTTCTCTAGCCAGGGGGCGGGGGAAGAAGAGGGGGGAGAACCCATCAGGTGTCCATCAGACCCACCCAGCAATAGCTAGAAAGCATGAAAGAGAGAGAGAAATGAGGAAGATCAGGCAGCTGTGGGTGATTGGGGGGAGGGGAGTTTTCCCACCCACCACGTTTCCTCCCTCTTCTCTGCAGAACCTGCTTTTAATGTCACATAGGGAGGGGCAGGGTC
Organism: Sternotherus odoratus; assembly: GCA_032164245.1. Taxonomy (NCBI): domain Eukaryota; kingdom Metazoa; phylum Chordata; order Testudines; family Kinosternidae; genus Sternotherus; species Sternotherus odoratus. The sequence goes on along the minus strand of JAVMKO010000013.1, from coordinate 34,908,604 downwards.
TGTGCCGCTGGCCCTGATCCCTGTGTGGGAGCCCAGAGCGGGGGAAGGGAGAGCTCCCCCCTCCACACACAGACACCCCCCCATGGGTCCGGTCTGGGGGGTCTCAGTGGAAGGGGGAGGTGGGTGCTCAGTCTCCATGCCCCGTCCAGCCCTCACTCCCTCTGCTGAGATTGCCAATGAGGGGTGGGTAGCACCAGGGGGACAGGGGCAGTTTCTCCCCTACGGCCTGGGGTGGGACCCACCAAAGGGACCCCCAGGGAGGCCCCAGCTCGGGTGGCTCTTCCACCCCCATGGACGTGACTGGACTGGTGCTGCTGCTGCTGGGGCAGGTTCCACAGGAGACGCCTGTGAAGGGGGCGGCCTGACCCACCCAGGGGATGACACGGGGGCACCCGGGGATCCCACCTCCTGACAATGCCAAACACCACAGTGTGGGAGGAGGGGGATCCCCACCCCCACTGTCTGAGTCCTCCCCACCCCCACCGCGAGCACCTCAGCCAGGACTGGAGACGTTGTTACCTGCGGGGGACACCGGCCTGGGGAGCATCGGGAGAGAGGCTGGAAGAGAAGAGAAGAGAGGGGCTGAGAGCTTCGGGGAGGGGGTGGGGGATCCAGAGGGATGTGGGGGGGGGAGGGAGGGAGGACACAGACAGACACACACAGGGATGTGGGGCTATGGGGGTCACTCACCCAGCAGGGGCAGAAGGTGAGTTAGCTCCATGCTGAGCCAGTCACTCTGGACTGGGAGCTGGGTTCTCAGCTCAGCCACCGGCTCCGTCCGGGTGCAAGGAGGGGGATGGAGGCAGAGGAAGTCAGAGCCCCGGGCGTGGTCACCGCTCAGCTCGCAGGCTGGAGAGACACCGGGTCCTCGTGCGCAGGGCGTGCGGAGGGGAGCCGCCATTTCCCATGAGTGACACTGGTGGGAGGGGCTGGAGGGGGAGCCCCCGGTGACTGACACCTCTAGGGGTGGGCTGGGGACCCACTGGGGCTAAAGGAACCTCGGGATTGAAACTGGTTTACAACAGCTGGGGTCTGGGCCCATTGATCCCAGCTGGGGATCTCGCTCATTCCTATCCATGGCGCTGATACCAGCCCCTGGTCCTGTTCTGGTCTTTGCCCTGTAGAGGTTCTGGGCCTGTCATGGACTCACAGGACTTGTGCTCTGTGGGCTCTGTACGGTGCCTGGGGGATCCCCCTTCAGAGGTGCAGCCCTGCCCCAGGGTCCCCTCTCTCTCGGGGGTTATTCCATAGGCCCCTCCGCCTCCTGGAGCCACATCTCTCTGAACCCCCAGGGCGCCCGTCACTCGCCTGCATTCCCCAGGGAGTCCCCTCGCTCTGGCCCCCGGGGCCTCCTTGCCCAGAGGGAGCGATACAGCCCTGTCCTCTAGACCGGAGTGACTCCGAGCCAGCGTAGAGCAGGAGGGTTCATTGAAAATCTGACCAAAGCACAGGAAGTTCTCTGGGCCCTCAGGCCTAGCGACCCTCCGCACAGCACATCTAGGTCCCTCCTGCGTCCAGGGGCCCCATCTGTCCTCCCTAGCACAGACCCCCCTCCTTCCAGCTTGGCATCCAATATTGCTGTCCCCAAGCCCTGCCTCTGGCCTTTGTCCCAGGTCAACAGGTCACCTGGGCCTCCTCTCCTCTCCACCTCCCTCTCCTCCGGTCTTTGTTTCCCCACTGGCTGGAACCAGCTGGTCCAGTCACCAGGGTCCTCTCTCCACAGCCCAGTGTCCTCCCACTGGTCAGAACCAGCTGGGACTTCTGAGCTGGGCCTCCCGGTCCCCAGTCGCTGGGGTCTCCACCCTCCAGGCCGTGGTCCGGGGTCCCTGGTGCCACCACTAAGCTTCTCCCCACACGCCCCATAGCTTCTGGGCTGCCTCCCTTTCTGTTCACCAGCCAGCCCTGCCCCAGCTTGGATCCATCTCCCCTGACCTCCAGCTCCTCTTACCCACCTAATGCCCGTGCGGCATTTCCCCTCACACGGGACCAGGGTCTGGGGATTGGAAACTCTCCCCGCCCCCTTACTCCCCATCTCTGCCAAAGCTCCCTGGGATGCAGCAGAACCTCCCAATGGTTCCAAACACCCCCAAGTCCACAGCAGAACCAGGGGCCTGGTCCAGAGTCAGCACCGCGAATGAGGAGATCCCAGCTGGGGTCAATGGGCCGTAGCTCCCCAGTGGGTGTAAACCAGTGTAACTCAAGGAAGGTCCCTTTACACCCCTGAGACCCTGGGCCAGCCTGGGAAGATCCAGCCCCCGGGGGCTGCTGCTCCGGCCCCTCCCCCCAGCACCAGGTTGATGTATAAGGACCAGAGCAAGGCTTGGAGACGGGGTCAGGACGTGGTCAGCTGCCCTCAGCTCCTGCTTAGCCGAGATGCTGCTGCCTGTCCAGCCGCCGAGCACTGACCATGCAGGAGGCTGTGACTTCCCCTGTCTCCATCAGAGGGGAGGGGCCGACACCCTCCTTGCACCTGGACGGGGCCGGTGGCAGAGCTGAGAACCCAGCTCCCAGGGCAGAGACCCCTCCCCCACACCTCTTCCTCCCACTCAGCCCCATCCCCTCCCAACAGTTCTCTTCTCTTCTCTTCTCTTCTCTTCTCTTCTCTTCTCTTCTCTTCTCTTCCAGCCTCTCTCCAGATGCTCCCCAGGCCGGTGTTCCCCGCAGCTAACGACGTCTCCTGTCCTGGCTGAGATGCTCGCGGTGGGGGTGGGGAGGTCTCAGACAGTGGGGGTGGGATCCCCCTCCTCCCACACTGTGGTGTTGGGCATTGCCAGGAGGGGGGATCCCCGGGTGTCCCCGTGTCATCCCCTGGGTGGGTCAGGCCGCCCCCTTCACAGGCGTCTCCTGAGGAACCTGCCCCAGTAGCAGCAGCAGCTCCAGTCCAGAGCCACCTAGGGGTGGGTCTGTGTGTGGAGGTGGGGGAGCTCTTCCTCCCCCCAACACTGGGATCCCACACAGGCCTCAGGGCCAGGGGCACAGACCCAGCACAGCCCAATGGGCCACTAAAGCAGGTTCTGTAGAAACCCCAGGGGAAATGTGGTGGGGGGAAAGCTCCCCCACTTCCCCCACACCCTATTAAACCAAACCAAAATCAAACCACAAACCAAGAAAGAACAAAATAACCACCGGTCATTGTTCAGCCTTAAAGTCCCCACTCCAGAGAGCGTTCCTATTGCTGACTAAAATAACATCAGTGATCCCCTCCCCGCACAGAATGCAAATCTAGTTTCTATATTTCCATCACCGATCCCCACCACATTGTCAATCAGTGCCCCTCAAGATTACGATTGTGCTCACATGCACTTTTATGGGGTTTGTGGCTCCACTGTCTGATCCCATCCCCTTCTTATGTGCCCAGAACAAATTCATTCTCGGGCGGACACCACACCCAAAATTCCAGGTGAATAGTGAGAGCAGGAAGAGACCATAATCTATTAGGACAGGGGTCTCCAAACTTTTCAGCCCAAGGGCCGCATTAACTATCAAATAGCAGTTCGGGGGCCGACAACACACTCGAGGTCCAAATAAAAAAGAATCAAAACATGGATGTTGTTTTTAATTATTTATTTAATATTATTTTATTCAGTTATTATTTAATAACACATTGATACACTACACATGAACACCTGTTCACTACACATGAACACTACACATGAACACATGAACACTACACATGAACACTACACCTGAACACCTGTTCACTACACATGAACACTACACATCAACCCCCCAACTGACCCACCCAGCCAGGTCTCTCCCCCCAAAACCTCCTTTCCTCCAACCCCCCCCCAAATGACCCACCCAGCCAGGTCTCTCCCCCCAAAACCTCCTTTCCTCCAACCCCCCCCCCCCAAATGACCCACCCAGCCAGGTCTCTCCCCCCAAAACCTCCTTTCCTCCAACCCCCCCCCCCAAATGACCCACCCAGCCAGGTCTCTCCCCCCAAAACCTCCTTTCCTCCAACCCCCCCCCCAAATGACCCACCCAGCCAGGTCTCTCCCCCCAAAACCTCCTTTCCTCCAACCCCCCCCCCCAAATGACCCACCCAGCCAGGTCTCTCCCCCCAAAACCTCCTTTCCTCCAACCCCCTCCCCAAATGACCCACCCAGCCAGGTCTCTCCCCCCAAAACCTCCTTTCCTCCAACCCCCAACTGACCCACCCAGCCAGGTCTCTCCCCCCAAAACCTCCTTTCCTCCAACCCCGCCCCCCCAACTGACCCGCTCAACCCGGTCTCTCCCCCCCCGCCCCAACTGACCCGCTCAACCCGGTCTCTTCCGCCCCCCCCCCCCCACTGACCCGCTCAACCCGGTCTCTTCCGCCCCCCCCCCCAACTGACCCGCTCAACCCGGTCTCTTCCGCCCCCCCCCCCAACTGACCCGCTCAACCCGGTCTCTCCCCACAGACCGTTTCGCCGCCTGGCAGTGGGTGGCTCCTTGTTTCTGGCGGTGCGGCGTGTCCCGGCCCCAGCTCTGAGCCGTCCCTGGCCGGCGGCGGCAGCAGAGCACGCGGCGCGTCCCGGCCCCGCGGCTGGCGGCGGCAGCGGAGCACGCGGCGCGTCCCGGCCGGCGGCGGCAGCGGAGCACGCGGCGCGTCCCGGCCCCGTGGCTGGTTCCCGACCCCTGCCGCGGGCCGGATGAGAGGGCCTCGCGGGCCGCATCTGGCCCGCGGGCCGTAGTTTGGAGACCCCTGTATTAGGATGATCAACGCTTCACTTTGCCACCTCTACAACGCAGCTCCCAATTTGAGGGACTAGGTCAGTCAGTTAAGGAGCAGCCATGCCTGAGCTTGGACTTCTTAAAAGAGAGGAAAGATTAGTAAATCTCCTCTGAGATTCCCCCATGGGCAGGAGGAAGGGGGGCGGGTTCGTCCACAGATCTCTTCATGGACGTGGCTGTGGTTCCATCTCCGTACTCGGCAGATTCTGTGGTTTCTGCACTGATCCAAAAGGTTTCTCCAGAGACAGAGATCTGCAGCATCCGTCTCAGCTCCAGTCCCATTAGATTCCCTGCCCCCAGGTCCTTTCAGTGCCAAGAACCAGGGCCGGCAACAGGGGGGTACAACGGGTAGAGCTGTACTGGGCCCCAGACTTCAGGGGTACTCGTAGTCGTCCCCCCTGGGCACCGCATGGGCACCGCACCACACCGGCTGCCTCCCAAGCCCTTCAGCTGCTGCTCGTCCCACGCCCCAGGAGCCGCCCCGAGGCACCCCCGGATGCAGCACTTCCCCCGCCCACTCGCATCAAGAGCCGGGCTGGCCCTTGGAGGGGGGGCACAAATGATCAGAGTAGGGGGGCCCCACATGCTCAGAGTAGGGAGCCCCAAAATTTCTGTCGCCGGCCCTGCCATGAACTACTATCCCCCGCCACAAAACGTGGTTGAATGATGGATCCTCACTAGATCTGATGCCAGCACCAGGGTTCTTTTCATCATTTTAAATGTCAGACCTAGGTAGTTTGGAGGAATAGCTCATTGCCACACGGGAATTAGGTGGGTAAGAGGAGCTGGAGCTCAGGGGAGATGGATCCAAGCTGGGGAAGGGCTGGCTGGTGAACAGAAAGGGAGGCAGCCCAGAAGCTCTGGGGCCTCTGGGGAGAAGCTTAGTGGTGGCACCCGGGACCCCGGACCATGACCTGGAAGATGGAGACCCCAGTGACTGGTGACCGGGAGACCCAGCTCAGAAGTCCCAGCTGGTTCTGGCCGGTGGGAGGACACTGGGCTGTGGAGAGACGACCCCGGTGACCGGACCAGCTGGTTCCAGCCAGTGGGGAAACAAAGGCCGGAGGAGAGGGAGGTGGAGAGGAGAGGAGGCCCAGGTGACCTGTTGACCTGGGACAAAGGCCAGAGGCAGGGCTTTGGGGACAGTGATATCAGACGCCCAGCTGGAAGGAGGGGGCTGCTGGGCTGGGGAGGGCAGACGGAGCCCCCTGGACACAGGAGGGACCTAGATGTGCTGTGCTGAGGGTCGCTAGGCCTGAGTGCCCAGAGAGCTTCCTGTGCTGTGGTCAGATGTTCAATGAACCCTCCTGCTCTGCGTTGGCTCGGAGTCACTCCGGTCTAGAGGGCAGGGCTGTATCACTCCCTCTCGGCGTGGAGGCCCCGGGGGCCAGAGTGAGGGGACTCCCTGGTGGGCCCGGGCAAGCAACGGGCGCCCTGGGGGCTCAGAGAGATTCGACTCCAGGAGGCCGAGGGGCCTATGGAATAACCCCAAGAGAGAGGGGACCCAGGGGCAGGGCTGCGCCTCTGAAGGGGGATCCCCAAGGGACCGTACGGAGCCCACAGAGCATGAGTCCTGTGAGTCCGCGACAGGCACAGAACCTCTCCAGGGCAAAGACCAGAACAGGCCCAGGGGCTGGTATCAGAGCCATGGCCATGAATGAGCGAGATCCCCAGCTGCGGTCAATGGACCGTAACTCCACCGGGGTCAAAGGGAACATCCCAGCTGGGGCCAATGGGCCCAGACCCCAGCTGGTGTAAACCAGTTTCACTCCCCTGAGGTTCTTTTGGCCCCACTGGGTCCCGAGCCCACCCCTGGAGGTGTCAGTCACCCGGGGGCTCCCCCTCCAGCCCCTCCCACCAGTGTCAGCCTTGGGACACGTCAGCTCCACTCCACATGCCCTGCGCACGAGGACCCGGTGTCTCTCCAGCCTGCGAGCTGAGCGGTGACCACGCCCGGCGCTCTGACTTCCTCTACCTCCATTTCCCTCCTTGCACCCAAACGGTGCCAGTGGCTGAGCTGAGAACCCAGCTCCCAGCCCCGAGCGACCGGCTCAGCATGGAGCTAACTCGCCTTCTGCCCCTGCTGGGTGAGTGATCCCCACGGCCCCCAGCCCTGTGTGTGTGTGTTTGTGTCTGTCTGTGTCTCCCTCCACACATCCCTCTATCCCTGTGTGTGTCTGTCTGTGGCCTCCCTCCCTCCCTCCCCACATCCCTCTGTATCCCCCATCCCCTCCCCGGTGCTCTCATCCCCTCTCTTCTCTTCTCTTCTCTTCCAGCCTCTCTCCAGATGCTCCCCAGGCCAGTGTCCCCCGCAGGTAACGACGTCTCCTGTCCTGGCTGAGGTGCTCGCGGTGGGGGTGGGGAGGTCTCAGACAGTGGGGGTGGGGATCCCCCTCCTCCCACACTGTGGTGTTTGGCATTCACAGGAGGGGGGATCCCCGGGTGCCCCCGTGTCGTCCCCTGGGTGGGTCAGGCCGCCCCCTTCACAGGCGTCTCCTGTGGAACCTGCCCCAGCAGTAGCAGCTCCAGTCCAGAGCCACGTCCATGGGGATGGAAGATCCACCCCAGCTGGGGCCTCCTTTGGGGTCCCTTTGGTGGGTGCCAGTCCAGGCTGTAGGGGAGAAGTTGCCCCCTGTCCCGCTGGTGCTACCCACCCCTCATTGGCAGCCTCAGCAGAGGGAGTGAGGGCTGGACGGGGCATTGAGACTGAGCACCCACCTCCCCCTTTCACTGAGACCCCCAGGCCGGGCCCATGGGGGGGTGTCTGTGTGTGGAGGGGGGAGCTCCCCCCGCCCCCGCTCTGGGCTCCCACACAGGGATCAGGGCCAGGGGCACAGACCCCGCCCCTCCCTATGTGACATTAAAAGCAGGTTCTGCAGAGATGAGGGAGGAAACGTGGTGGGTGGGAAAACTCCCCCCCCCCCATCACCCACAGCCGCCTGAGTTTCCTCATTTCTCTCTCTCTTTCATGCATTCTAGTTATTGCTGGGAGGGTCTGATGGACACCTGATGGGTTCTCCCCCCTCTTCTTCCCCCGCCCCCCCCCCCGGCTAGAGAACTTGGGGTCAGAACTTGGGGTCTTGAAGTTGAAATGTTTACATTAAAAAGCCTCCCCCTTTCCCCAGGAGGAGGGGGGATATTGTGGTGCCACAGGGGGAGGAATCCCATGCCAATCACCCCCTCACCCACTGCTCCAGGATGGACACAGAGGGGATCCTGGTGATCCCCCAGCACACGAAGGACCCTTCCCCCCCATCTCCGTTCCTCATGCCCCTCATCCCTGGGGAGAAAGGCAGGTTCTCTCCTCAGCTCCTGCCCTTCCCCTTGAATTGCTCCTTGCAACAGCCTCATCCCATCCACCTAGTCATCACCTCCGCACACAAGATGGAGGAGCAGCAGATTTGGGGCCAGGGGGAGGATCAGGGGGAGCAGGCTGTGGGATGGGGGGTGTTAAGTTTCCCGGGTGGGGGGAGCTGGAATTTGCCTAAGCGCACTGGAGCTGGAGGTGTTCAGCGGGACAGGAGAAGGTTCGGGGGGAGCTGATCACAGTCCAGCAGTTCCTACCCGGGGAACGGAAATTGGACAATCGACGGCTCTTCAGTAGATCAGACAAAGATCAAACCCGACCCGGTGCCTGGGGACTGGAGCTAGACAAACTCAGGCTGGCAACAGGGCCCAGATTTGAACAGTGGGGGGAATGAACCACTGGGACCATTCCCCAGGGGTCGTGGTGGATTCTCCAGCACTGGCCATTTCTGACTCAAGCCCAGAGGTGAAAGTTCACCAGTACGCGCCGGTGAGGTGAACCAGCAAGAGCCGGTGCGCCGGACCAGACGGGTTTCCTCAGGAGACAATTTAAAGGGCCTGGGGCTCCCAGCAGCAGCTGGAGCCTCAGGCCCTTTAAATTGCAGTCAGAGCCCCACTCCCCGAACTCTGGGGGAGCAGCAGGAGAGCTTCATTGCAGACTCGCCACCACTCCCCAGGGCTACAGCCGCGGGACTCTGGCAGGGATTTAAAGGGTCAGGACTGTGGCAGCCGCTACCCCAAGGCACCGCGGCAGGGCTCGGGCAGGGAGTTAAAGGGCCAGGCCAGTAGCCGGCAGCTGGCACGCAGGGGCCCTTTAAATTCCCACCTGAGCCCTGCTTCAAGAGCCCTGGGGTAGTGGCAGTTGGGCTGCGGCGGGGATTTAAAGGGCCCAAAGCTCCTGGATACAACTATCCCCCCGGGCCCTTTAAAGCTCTGCCAGAGCCTGGGAGCCCCAGGGTAGCATCGGCAGCCGGGAGACCCCCGGGCTCCTCAGTGATTTAAAGGGCCCGGGGCTCTGCTGTGGTGGCAGCTGGAATCCTGAGCCCTTTAAATCTTGATGTAAAGGGTTGGAGGCTTTCAGGCCCGCCTCTTCCGGTTGAGGACACGCCTCTTCCGGTTGAGGACACGCCTCTTCCGGGTGAGGCCCCGCCCCTATTCAGGACTTCCCAGGTACCAGTAAATCCTTTAACCTACTTTCACCGCTGCTCAAGTCTGAATGTTTCTTTCCGAAGTCGGCTCTAGGACCCAGGGGAATCCGTTCAGGGAAGTCCTAGGGCCTGGGTGACACAGGAGGTCGGACCCCATGATCACAATGGACCCTTCTGTTCTTGGGATCTATAAAGAGATCCCCGAGGGGGAGAGAGCCGGGCCGTGGTTTATTTCCTGGGGTGTATTTCCCAGCGTGGGGCGGGTGCCGGGCAGTGAGATGAGGCTGGTTTGTGATCGTGTCTGTCCTGGACTCGTCTCTGCCCCTCCCCCCTTCTCCTCTTTCCACCCTGGCCTCTCCCCCCCCCCCCCCCACTGACCCCTCTGCCTCTGTTCTAGATCATCCGCCGGCCCCCACGCTCCGTCTAGACTCCGGGGACAAAGTGTATCTGACAGGGGAGCCGGTTACCCTCCTGTGCTCGGCTCCGTCGAATGAGGATTTTTCGGGGTTCAGATTCTTCTGTCAAAAAGGGCAGCAGGACCCTGAGTTTGTCCAACCCCCGAGTGGAAGTTACTGGCTGAAGTTCACAGCTGAGAAGCAAAATACCGGGTCATACACCTGTGCGTATAAATCCTCTCAAGAGATCTGGTCTTGGAAGAGCAACAACGTCTCCCTCACAGTGACAGGTGAGCCCGTTTCTCCTGCTGTCTGATGGGCGAGTCTCTCGGGATCTGACCCCCCGTCACTGAGCCTTGGGAGCGGTGCTCTAGGGCAGCCCTGGAACAGGCCCTGGGAGGGCCCCTCCCATGTGTCACCCCCAGGGTCACAGTCTCACTAGGGGCCCTTTCACTGCAGCACCTCCTGGGCCCGAACCTTGGAGCCTTCAGCGCCCCGTGTCCTGCCATGAGCTCCCCACAGCGAGACCAACTCACTGGACCCCCGAGACAGACCCTTGTGTCCCCAAAGGGAGCGATGCCCCCCCCCTCCCTAAGCTGCAGTGACTCCCAGCGAGCACAGGAACAGCAGGGGTGGGTGGGAGAGTTACTGGCTATTTCGAAGAAAGTCCTTAGTTAACCCAGAGAAGAGAAACTTCCAGCAAAGTCCCCCTGGGTCCGTCTGGAGTCCAGAGTCTTCTGACCCCTCCATAGTCCCGGACCTTGAGCGTCTTCTGCTTCCAGCAGCCCTGGATGAGCAACCCCACCTGGCCCGTCCTCCATCCTTTGTTCTTGTTGCCGGGGAAACCTTGTCACCTGACCCTTCTCCTTTGCCCTTTGTTCTCCCACCGGTCACACCCACCCCCCACCATCCTGCAGAGGTTGGGCCATCCATGGTCGTTAGTTGCTAGGCATCAAATGTATGAGCAGTTTGAGTGGCCATTGTCTTCATGGGTGTGGGGTGCCAAGCCCCAGACTGCTAGAAATCAGCCACACCCCATATCTGGGTCCCTGCAAAGATTAAACAGCCTTTTCCCACCACCTCATGAGCCATGCAGCACATAGGGGAAACTGAGGCATGCACCCTAGTATAAGAAAATGGCTGTATGGTCACACACCCCAACGCCTCGGCTTTATCCCTGCCTCCAGTCAGGGTCACTCCCTACAGCTCAGACACTCTGTGGTGGGCACGGGGGTCCCAGCTGATCAGCAAAGGATGGGCACTGAGAGGGCACCACTGTGGGGTAGCTCCAGCACTGGGGTCCCAGGTGGGCACTGCTGGGGAAGCTCACAGAGCTGGAGACCTGGCCGGTCACTGTCAGGGCCCCCCCCACTGTGAACCTTCAGCCCTGCAGCTGCCTGGGTTCCTCAGCCGTGGTGTCTGTCGGGAGAGGGATTGGTCACTATCCTGTTCCCCTGTCCCCAGGCTGGCACCAGTGCGCCAGGATCCTCTACGGCCTGGGTGTCCAATCTTTTGGCTTTCCTGGGCCACATTGGAAGAAGACGAGTTGTCTTGGGTGACACAGGGCCAGCGACAGAAATTTTGGGGCCCCTTACTCTGACCGTTTGTGGGCCCCCCTGGCCGGTCTCCCGCCACCCGCGCCCTGCCCCACCCGGGCCTACATGGGACTGCCTTGCCGGTCGGCCATAGCGGGGGTGTCGTGTTGCGGGGGTACCGGGCGTGGTCGGCGGTAGCACGGTGGCGTGACGCGCGCCGCACATGCGGGCGGCCTCTAGCACACCACCCCTGCCTGGCCCAGCTCCCCCCACAGCCTATTCTCCTTTCCCCCCTGCCTGACCCGGCCCACCCAACCTAATCTCCTCCCCCAGCCTAACCTCCTCCCCTCCCCACCCATCCCTGCCTGGCCCACCCCGCTGTTGGGGGTGATCTTCCTTTACCCCCACCCAGCCTCCCCCCATCTAACCGCCTTCCCTCCCCCACCCCTGCCTGGCCCTGCCCGGCCCATCCCACCAAACCTAACCTCCTCCCCCCTCCCACTCCCAAACCAGCCTCCTGCCCCCCATGCCTGACCCGCCCAGCTCCGCCTCCCCCCCACCAAACCTCCTTCCCTCCCGCACCCACGCCTCGCCCACCCCATCCAGCCTAGTCTCCTGCCCCCGTCCCTGCCCATCCAGACTCCCCCCCACCGCCCCCTTGCCTGCCCCCCAGCCCAGCCTCCCCACCCTCCCCCCGACCCCTCCAAACCTATCTGCACACGGCCTCCCCCGGAGCCGGGGCTGTTCTCGGAGACTTTCCGGGCAAGGAGCAGCAGGGCACTGAGCTAAGCGGCAGCGGCAGCAGGTGCCGAACCCAGGCGGGTTCCTCCTCCACCTGGCAGGGAGCGAGCGACGGAGGGAGGGAGGGAGACCGGGGCCGCCATCCGGTCTGGGAAGCAGCGCGGCTCAGGCGCCCAGGGATGGCTCCCCCACATAGGGCGGTGGGGGGTGCCGGGGCCACTGTGGCTGTTCTTGGGTCCCCACTGGGAGCCTGGTGCCAAGCCTGCGGTCATGCTCCCTCTTTGCCTCGGGCCTGAGCCGGGGGGGGGGGGCGCAGCTGGCTCCCAGCCCCCCGCCTGTACCCTGAGTCCCTTGGCCCCACCCTCCCCACGCATGCGGCCACCAGCATGGACGGGCCCCTGAACCTCTACGCCACCCTGTGGGCAGCCGCGGCCAAATGGAGCAGCGGCCCCCCCGCCCCCTAGACCCCTCCAATCCCGGGCCTACGTGGGGCCCCCTTAAGTCCGGGGCCCGGTACAAATGTATCCGTAGTCCCCCCTGTCGCCGGCCCTGGGGCCACACATAAAATACACCAACACTAACGATCGCTGATGAGCAAATTTTTTTGCTCTTTATTTTATTAGTCAATTTTAGCAGTTTCTCGTTTTTTTGGTTGAACTGTTTGCAATTATAATGCAAATTACGAATAATACTCCGGGATTTGAGGATTTAATCTCATAATGTTGTAAGTTTACGATCTTGTGTTGGGCCACATTCATAGCCATCCTGGGCTGCATGGGGCCCACAGGCCATGGGTTGGGCAAGTCTGCACTACAGTCTCCGTGTATCAGAGGGGAAGGGGCACCCAGAGGTGCTCAGCATTCGGGGGTGAAGGCACCATAGGATCCAAATCCTTCTCTCCAAGCAGGGATCTGGTCTCTGAAGAGGTCCCTGGTCCCAGTGGGGTGACCGGCTGAGACGGAGCCCACCCATCCCCTACCCCTGCTGTGCACTGAGCAACCCAGTCCAGCCAGGGGATCCCCCACAGAGAGGCCCGGCCCCCTGCTGGGTAACATTGGCCTAGGGCAGGGTTGGGGTCAGTGAGGTACAGGGGAGCAGGGAGAGGAAATGTGGCAGGAGGAAAAACTCCCCCCTCCCTTCCCCACATCCACCCTGGCTTCCTCATTTCTAGGCAGTTCTTTCTACCTATTGCTGGGCGGGTCTGATGGCAGCTGACGGGTTCTCCCCCCTCTTCTGCCTCTGCCCCCAGGATGGAGAACATGGGGTGAATGTCCTGATGGGAATGGGGGGCTTGGGGTTCCCTGCCCCATTCCACCCCCTCCCTGCACCCCACTTCCTCCAGCGTGGAGAGTGTGGGGAAGTGAGAGCCCAGCCCCACAATTCCCTCTGGTGAGCGTGTTACTGGCTGAGACTCCAACACCACCAGGCAGGAGAGGAGAGTCCAGCAGGGACAGGGGGTTGCTCATTCCTGGGTGGGATCCCTTCCCAGCTGTCCCCCCTGTGATGGAGTAGGAATACTGTGTGTGTGCCTCAGTTTCCCCCATGCATTTCATGAGTGTCTATGTGAAGGGATAAAGATGTGTAGCTGATGCAAAGCAGAGCCTCTCTGCAGGTGTCCATACCTGAAGCTGTAATCTGACTCCAAGTGGGGGTTGGAGGTCATGTGACCTGACTGAGTGTGACGAAGTGGGAGTACTGTGTGTGTGTGCCTCAGTTTCCCCTATGCATTTCTTGACAGTCTATGTGAAGGGATAGGGGCTGATAGTGATGCAAAGCAGAGCCTCTGAAGGTGTGCATCCCTGAAGCTGTAACCTGACCCCAGGTGGGGGAGGGAGGTCAGCTGAATCTGTTGAAGGGAGGTCAGGTGATACCTGAAGCCCGGGAAAACAGACAAAGGAACAAAGGAGCAGGAAGTGGCAAAAGGGGGTTTGAGTCAGTCTGGGTCTGGGTGGAGCTGGGAAGAGGGAGAGAAGCCATCTTGCTCTCTGGCCCCAGGATGGACCCAGCTGAAGGCTCACGCTGGCTGGCTGCATGGTCTGTGTTGGACCAGATGGAAGTCATTGAATAAACCTGGGGGAGAAGCAGGAGCCCAGAATCTGGGTCTCACCTCCTGGCTCCCCAAAAAGGCCTAACTGAGGGAGCCCAGTTTGAACTCAGAAGCTGTGAGTTGGATGGTTCCTGACATCTCAAATAAACCGTCTATTCTGCTGGCTGGCTGAGAGTCACGTTTAACTGTGGATTTGGGGTGCAGAACCCATGGGCTCCCTCAGGACCCCGCCCAGGCGGGCTTGCTGGGGGAAGCACATGGAGGGGCAGAAGGTGCTGAATGCTCCAAGGTCAGTCCCAGGAAGGTGGAAGTGGGGACCCCTGAAGCTCCTGGCCTGGGAAACAGGCTGTGTATGGAGAAGGGGCCCTCCACCCGGAGTCCGGTCTGGCTTCCTAGGGAGCAAGTTCCAGACCATCGCCCGGGCGCTCCGTGACACTGAGCCAGGTGGAGGAAGTTAGTTCAAGTTTGGTTAGTTCAAGTTAGTTAATGTTTGGGGTTGGAAGCTGGCTGGAGTGAGGCAGGGAAGGGGAGAGGAGCTATCTGGCTCCCTCCCTCCCAAAATGGATCCAGCTGAGGGCTCACGCTCACTGTAAGGTCTGTGTTAGACCAGATAGAGGTCATGGAATAAACCTCTGTTTTACTGCTTGGCTGAGAGTCACGTCTGACTGTGGATTTGGGGTGCAAAATCCACCGGCTCCTCCAGGACCCCGCCCAGACGGGCTCTCTGGGGGAAGCGCACTGGAGGGGCAGAAGGTGCTGAATGCTCCGAGGTCAGACCCAGGAAGGTTGAAGTGGGGACCTGTGAAGCTCCTGGCCTTGGAAACAGGCTGTGTATGGAGATGGGACACTTCCCCCAAAGTTCTGATTGGCTTCCTAGGGAACAAGTTCCAGACCATCGCCCGGGCAATCCGTGACACCCCCACCCCCTCCCATCCAGGTGGGGTGGGTATAGGGGGAGGATCCAGCCATGCTGTGCTGAGCCCAGCAGATCCTGGGGAGGGGGCACTGTTCCCACATGTTTACTGGAGAGCCCCTCCCATGGAATATCTGCTGTGGGTTATTTCACACTCATGGGGCCTGAGGCAGGAAGATGGGGCTGGGTTGAGGCCCTGTGCTGGGTCCTTGTTCCCCATTGTCTCTTCCCCTCACGCCCTGGGGGTCTCTCCCCTGCCTCTGTTCCAGACTCTCTGCCGGCCCCCAGGGTCTCTCTCCACCTCCTGTCCCACACACCCGGTGTATCTCTGAGGGAGCCGCTCACCCCCATCTGCTCGGCTCCCAGGCGTGTCCCAGTGATGAAATCCAGGTTCTACCGGCACTTGGGTGAAATCCCCAACCCCAGTAACTGGGATGGGTGGAAATCAAGGCTGAGCCGGGACCCAAATCCTGTGACTACACAATACTCCAGGATTAGTAAGATCCTGGGGTGCGGTGCTATGTCAGGGTGCAGTGTTATATTGGGGAGGGTGTGATGCTAGATTCGGGTGCAGTGGAGTTTTCAGGGGCAACTATTCCTCCTGTGAGTGTCCCCCCCTCGCTCCAGTTATCCAGTAACGACCTTCTCCCCGGCGTCTCCTCCTCCCGGCTCCCTGAGCCCCTTCTCCTGCAGTGAATCTCACCCGTTGTCTTTTCCAGACCCCCCAGCGGCCCCCACCCTCTCCCTGAGCCCCCAGCACCAGCTGTACCTCACCGGGGAGTCTGTTGTGTTCACGTGTTCGGCTCCTCCCGGTGATCACACTGTTACAGGATTCCAGTTCTCCAGAGTCTCTGGACCGATGATCTCATCCAGTAACAGCAACACGCACACCCTGAGCAATATAACGCAGGGAGACACCGGATCATACACCTGTGCGTACTGGGTGGAGCCGTCAGGTCGCAGGATGGAATCTGGGGCCAGTCCCGCTGTTCCCATCAATGTGACAGGTGAGCTCTGAGCCGTCCCCGGCTTCCCCTGGAGTGTGTCCGTCCTCGAGACACCCCATTTCCTGTGGGGAATCCAGGACCTGCAGTCGATGAGATGAATGTCCCACACACAGAGCAGCGCTGATCCCCTCCAGCAGGGGGCAGCAGGGCAGACACCCACCCCCACCCCCAACCCACCCCATGCAGACGTGCAGCGTGGGGTGAGGAGGTCGATGGCAATGGGGCTGTCGTGGTCCCATCCATGATCTCCAGCCTCAGCTTCCCGGCCTCTGCACACGAACATCTGGAGAGAGAACGGGGAGATCTTGGTGGCTCTACAAGGACCATCAAATGCCCTCCCCAGCCTCATTCCTCAGCCACTTCTCCCTGCCCAGGGAAAACCTGCACCAGGTTCGATTTCCTGGAGCAGCCAGGAGCTGGTCACCCCCAGACACCGCAGCGATCGGCCCCCCACAAACCCCCGCGGTGGCAGTCTGGACGTGTGGTTTGGACACTGAATGGGTCTCCGTGGGTCTGGCTCCGATTTACACTGTGGGGTTGTTCCCCTGTGGACATTGTGGGAAGCCCTGAGCCAGATGTGCCTTGACAATACCACAGTGCGCTGGGACTTGGAGAGGATCCAGTTCTCAGCCCTGCCACAGACTCTCCTCATGACCTTGGACCAGTCACTTCCCTTGGGGATCTCCATGGAGACAAAGGGTGTTTGGGGCCAAAATCCCATTGGAATTTGTTGGAGGCTGAACTCCTTTAAGCTCCTGCTGAACTCTGGCCTCAGTTTCCCCCATTAGAATGGGGATAATTCCTCCTCCTGGCCTTTCAGGGGTGGGGTCATGGCACATGCACGAATGTCCCTGGCATACAAAGATACTGGGGTGAGAGGAGCCATCTGACCTCTGGGTTCGACCCTGGGGCGACCGCTCCTGGAATCCTGCGTCCAGTTCTGGTCTCTACCATTCAAGGGGATGATAAATCGGAGAGGGGGCAGGGAGGGTGTCATGGGTTGAGATCACAGAAACCCCTTAGGAGCTGCCACCTGATGTGCCAAGGCTACTCCTGCCTCAGTTTCCCTGCCCCAACAGCTTAGGACCTCAGTACCCTGCAAGGTCTGAGCCACGTCCCCTAACAGCTGTGGGCTTTCCTGGAAAGAGGCAGGAGGTATTCTTACCTCTGGCACTCAGATGCTCAACTCCCAATGGGGTCAAACCCCGAATAAAATGTGTTTTGTCCTGTATAAAGCTTATACGGGGCAAACTCATAGAAAGTTCACCCTCTATAACAATGATAGAGAGATATGCACAGCCATTTGCCCCCCCCCCCCCAGGTACCAACACATACTCCAGGTGAATTAATGAGTAAAAAGTGATTTTAATAAAGACAGAAAATAGGATTTAAGTGGTTCCAAGTAGTAACAGACAGAATAAAGTGAATCACCAAATAAAATATACAGAACACGCAAATCTAACACTATTATAGCAAAAAGCCTCACCCTCCGTGAATTCCTTCTGTCAGGCTAAACTCTGTTAGCCTGGGTCCAGCAATCACTCACACACACCCTGCAGTCACAGTCCTCTCTTCCAGGAATACTTGGGGGGGTGAGGGCTGTTGTTTGAGGCAGATGAGAACAAAATGGAGAGGTCTCTCCCAGGTTTATATAGACTTCTCCCTGTGGGTGGAGAGCCCCTCCCCCTTCTTCTGCAGAGTCCACATGGGCTCTCAGAGCACATGGTTCAGTCCCCGGTTTGAACCAGACTCCCCTCACCACCAGCCAGGCTGCATTCCTGAGGAGGCTCAGGTGTGGACGGGCATCTACAAAGTTCATTGTTAGCTTGATTGGTTCTCAGTTGGGCTTAACACTTTCCAAAGTCTACATATAACTAACCAAGCCCATAGTCAATTCATAACTTTTTATACAAAACAGACACATACATACAATTAGGATGTACATTACCTTCACATAGATATGATAAATCATTACCTTCACATAGATATGTTTCATGGCATACGTAGCAAAACCATACTCCAGTAATATCATACGTATATTTATAGGCACCCCCCATAAAGCCTTATGGGGTACACTGTCACAGAGGGGTTAGGATTAAATGGTCCCAAAACCTGCCTTAGAGTGAGAGACTCCAGGAGCTCGAGTGGTTTACTGTAACAACGAGAAAGTTCCTAATGGGGAATAGAAATTGGACAATCAACGGCTCTTCAGTAGATCAGACAAAGATCAAACCCGACCCGGTGCCTGGGGACTGGAGCTAGACAAACTCAGGCTGGCAACAGGGTGCAGATTTTAACAGTGGGGGGAATGAACCACTGGGACCATTCCCCAGGGGTCGTGGTGGATTCTCCAGCGCTGGCCATTTCTGACTCAAGTCTGAATGTTTCTCTCCGAGATTGGCTCTAGGGCCCAGGGGAATCAATTCAGGGAAGTCCTAGGGTCTGGGTGACACAGGAGGTCGGACCCCATGATCACAATGGTCCCTTCTGGCCCTGGGATCTATAAAGAGATCCCCGAGGGGGAGAGAGAGCCGGGTCGTGGTTTATTTCCTGGGGTGTATTTCCCAGCATGGGGGCAGGTGCCAGGCAGTGAGATGAGACTGGTTTGTGATTGTGTCTGTCCAGGACTCATCCCTGTCCCCTCCCCCCTCTCCTCTTTCCACCCTGGCCTCTCCCCCCCCACTGACCCCTCTGCCTCTGTTCTAGATCCCCCGCCGGCCCCCTTGCTCCATCTAGACACTCTCTCTCTGGAGCCCGGGTACACAGTGTATCTCCCAGGGGAGCGGGTTAACCTCACGTGCTCGGCTCCTGGGGGTGAGGTGGCTTCAGGATACAGATTCTTCTATCAAAAAGGGCAGGCGGGAGGCTCCGCCATAGACCAACATCCAAATACTAGACCCTGGCTGGAGCTCACAGCGGAGAAGGGAAATGCCGGGTCATACACCTGTGTGTACTGGAGACAGGAATCCAGTCGAGAGATCTCGTCTAGGAACAGCAGCTCCGTCTCCATCCCAGTGACAGGTGAGCCCCTGTCTCTCCTGCTGTCTGATGGGAGAGTCTCTGGGAGTCTGACCCCCCCCACTCCCGATATCCCAGCTTCACCCCCTGTCTCTGGTCAGCCCCACTCCCCACATCTCAGCAACTCTCTTTTGGGCGTAGGGTGCCAGCTCACCTACAGAGACTGGGAAATTACAGAGCACTGCTGCAGGGAAGCTCACAGCACTGGGACCCTGGCTGGACACTGTCAGCGGCACCCACTGTGAATCTTTGGCCCTGCAGCTGCCTGGATTCCTCCGTCCTGATCCCTGTCAGGAGAGGGATTGGTCACGGGTCCATCACCCCGACCTCCCGCCAGCGCCAGAATTCCCTCCGGCCCATGGAGTCAATGGGGCAGACCCCAGCAGGGGTCACTGGGCCGTAGCTCCACTGGAGTCAATGGAGCAGCCCCCAGCTGTGTGTGTGACGCTCTCACCGGCCCCAAGGGGGGGACGCTTCTCCCACCGGGTCCCCGGCACTGAGATCTCTGCTGCTCAGTGTGTGTCTGGCCCGGCGGGGACGTGGTTCCTGGGCACTGAGCTGGGGCTGGCTGGGGTCTGTGTCCAGGATCCCTCCCTCGTCTGCTCTTCACTGGCTCTTCCTCTGCTTCCCTCACCAGCCACCCACATAGGAACCGTCTCCTCCCCCGACCCCCTTGTCTTTTCCAGACCCCGACCCGGCTCCCCAGCTCACCGTGTCCCCGCTGAAGCCTGTCTACATCACTGGAGAAACTGTGAACCTGACGTGCGCAGCTGACGGGGCCAACGTGTCCGGGGTCCGGTTCTTCAGGGACAACCAGACAATCCACTCCAAGGAACAACGCTCATCCGGGTACAGTTACTCTGAGTCAATTCGACTGTCAGGGGTGTCGGGATTGCGAGCCAGAGCGTACAGCTGTGAATCCTGGAGGAGAGAGTCTGGGCGAGAAATCCCATCGGAGAGGAGCCGACCCATCTCCATAAGAGTGACAGGTGAGACCCCCCCATCTCCTGCTCTTTTCCGCCCCGCGGTGGGGTGTCTCTCCTCCACTCATAGGGTGAGACCCAGCCCAGTCACTCATCTCGTGTCAGGACACCCACCGGGTCAGTGTCACCCCTGGATCTCTGGATCCTGTGGAGATTTTTTGGGGGGCAGCATTGGTGCTATTTAAATTTTGCGGGATCAAAGAAAGAAGTCACATTTGAAAACATGGGGATGTTTATTGAAACAAACCCCAAATCTCCCCCCCCCCACTCTGGTCACTGTCAGGCCCTGGTGTCTGACACGCCATGGGTCGGTGGAGGGTCCCAGCTGATCACTAAAGTTTGGCACTAAGAGGGCACTGCTGTGGGGGAAGCTCACAGACCTGGGCACTGCTGTGGGGAGTTCGCAGCCCTGTTGTCCTGGCTGACAGAGCAACCAGCCCTGCTGCCCCTTTCATGATTATCTTCAGGTGATTGATCGGTTTCTCTTGTCACCCCGGGCCCTGCCGGCACCAACACACCAGGATCCCCTATTACCCATGTCGATGGGAGGTGAAGATGCACCCTGAGGTTCTTGGCCCCTGGGTGTCAAAGCACCATAAGATCCAAATTCTTCTCTGAACGCAGGGACCTGGTCTCCAAAGAGGTCCTCAGTCCCAGTGGAGTGACTGGCTGACCATAGAATATTGGGGTTGGAAGGTTTCCCGGAGTCCCCGGGGTGATGGCCTGGAACTGCCCCCTATGAAGCCAGTCAGGACTCTGGGGGGAAGCTTCCTCTCTGTGAACAGCCTGACCCCAGGGCGAGGAGCTTCACCGGTTCCAGCTTCCACCTTCCTGGGTCTGAGTTCAGAGCATTCAGCATCTTCTGCCCCTCCGTGGGCTTCCCATAGTGAGCCTGCCCTGGCAAGAAGGCAAGAACCAGATTAGAGATTCAATCAGTTCAATCAGTAGTTCAATCAGGCTGAACCACCTTGTTATCTCTAATCAAGGAGGATGAGATCCTCTTCTAGCAGCTGATCTGGAGGTGTGAACACCGAGAGAGGAGAAACTGCTCTTGTAGTTAGCTAGCCACTCATAGTCCCTGCTGGGTAACGTGGGTCCAGTGCAGGGTTGGGGCTCAGTGAGGTACAGCGGAGCAGGGAGTTTCCCATGGAGATTTCTCCATCCCCCTCTAATTTCTGAGATGAACGTAACCTGGTAACATCTGTCTCCCAGCTCCCAGGGTGTTACCCTTCTTCTGTATCTAACGCTGACCCCTGTTTTCCAGACCCCACTGTAGTCCTGTCCCTCTCCCTGAGCCCAGACCACCCCGGTACCTCCCTGGAGAGCCCGTTCCCCTCACACGCTGAACTTCCCTGGGCCACAAAGCTGCAGGATCCAATCCGATGGAGCATCTCTGCTGAGGGCTGATCCAGGGGTAGTGTCACTCACCCCTTGAGCATCACAGCTCTGGGGGATCTGGGTTGTGCACCTGTGTGTACCAGGTACCCACATCCAGCCAGGAGATCGAACCTGGGAAGAACCAGCCCGTCTCTATCAGCCTGGGTTAGGTAAACCTGAGCAGGAAGATGGGGGTGGTTTGTGTCTGTCTGTGTCAGGGACTTTTCTCGTATATCTCCCTTCCTTATTTTGTGAGTGGGTCCCCCTCTGTAGCTCTATACCAGACACTCCCCCTCCCCCCCTCTCTCTAGACCCACTTCACCCCATCTAGATTGGAGGGGAGCCGGTCACAGTCAGGTGCTTCGTCCAGTGAGTGAGGAATTAATGGGGGATATAAATTCTTAAATCAACTAGGAGGGACCAGCCGGGCTCACAGCTGATGCAAAGAAACCAGAACCTCAGACCTGGATAATCCAGGCCAGTCAATGGTTCATAGATTATACTTCCTATGTTGCCAGCCCAGAAAGGACCACTGTGTCCATCTCGTCTGGCCTCCTGCTTTGCACAGGCCAGAGAACTGGAGCAGGACCAGCGTTACGTCCCTCTGGACCCTTCTTCTGCCTCTTCTGATTCCTGTTCTGCTTATTATCCTCTGTCCCTCCTTCCTCCACGCTGGACTCTAGTCTTTCAATTTACATCTGCTCCTGTTATTCCCCTTCTCTCCTGCCCCCTCTTTGCCCTTTCATGCTCCCCATGAGCCTCACACTAGAACATTGAGCCCCAACATGACTTCCCAACTGGGAAAATGGCCTCCTTGTTGCCTTACATGCCCACTTAACTGGTAACATGGCCACTATTCTGATGTCAACACAGCCACGAAAAAAGGCTGCTCAACACAGCCAAGACATGTCTATCCAATATGGCTGCCTGATTTCCAATATGGCCGCCCTTCAGAGAGCAGCACAACCTATGGCTACTCAGCATAGCCAAGGACGTGGCTGCCCAACAGACGCAGACCTGGGTGTCCAACATGGCCACCTTGTGCCTGTCCCCTCTGGGAAGGTAGAATCCCAAAAGAGCCAGCCAGCTCTCACCCGATCTGGTCAGAGTGGGCAGGATCTGCAGATAGAACTGGGCCCTCCCTGTCTACCGAGGTCTCCAGGGGCTGGAGCATTAGCAGTGGAGGGGTGAGAGAAAATAATTCAAGGTCTGGTGCGCCTGGCCACCTTCTGACCCCCAAGTCACAGCCCCACATTGTATCTGAAGGAAGCCAGCCCCACCCCAGCCCGGCTCTCTCATTTGTGTGGGGAGCCCTCAGGACCCTGAAGAGAAGCTCGAGACTCTGGAGAGAGAAGAAAGTTCAGCTGTAAATAAACTGAATTCTGGGCACCATCTCCTCTTTCTCCACCGCCAGGCCTCTGCCGACCCCTGTCATTGTTAATCCCCACAGATCTCCCTCCCCAGCCTTCGCTGACCATGGATCCCCCATCTGGAGTGGTGAGCCAAGGGCTTCCCCTGCTCCTCACCTGCACAGCTCCCAGGGAAGCTGGTCAGAGGAGGTTTCACTTCTACAAGGACGGAGTCCAGCTTGTTCCTGGAGATGTTGGGTCTGAGATCAGCACCACAGCAACCAGGACCAGCTCTATGAACAC
The DNA here is from genome assembly GCA_032164245.1 of Sternotherus odoratus. Taxonomy (NCBI): domain Eukaryota; kingdom Metazoa; phylum Chordata; order Testudines; family Kinosternidae; genus Sternotherus; species Sternotherus odoratus. The sequence continues at coordinate 34,885,766 of JAVMKO010000013.1, read as the reverse complement.
CTCTGTGCTCAGCATCTCCCAGGCCTTTCCAAACTACACTGGGGAATACACCTGCGGGTACGATGATTACGTGAATGGAAGCTGGATCTCATCCCCCAGGAGCCAGGCTGTGACCGTCATCGGGAACATCACCGAGACAGGTGAGACTTCCCCAATTTCTTAATCCAGCTCCCATAGGAGGAGAACTATCCCCAGGTGCTCTCCTGCGAAAGGGAGGTTGGATGAGGTGACAGATGTCACATGGGGATAGAAACCAATGTGGAGATGAACCCCCCCCTGTCCTTTCTGTCTATGATACCTCCATGGCCCATGTGCTCTATGATCTGAGCTCCTCACAATGTTGTCAGTGGATTTAGCCCCTCTGTGTCACTGTAGAGATCAGTGGAGGCAAAGAGGCAAAGAGAAGATGATTCCCACAACCTTTGGTATGGGAGAGAATTGAACCCCCATCACCAGTGATGAAGGCCAGCCCCATAACCACTGGACCATCCTTCCCCTCTTTGGACCAAGGAGCAGGTTGTTACAGACAAAACAAGCCATAGACAAGACAGTGAAGGGTTGTCACAGCAAACTTGTTGCAAGGGAGGGTTCCTCTGTGGGTCCCAGACTTTGTCCCAGGGTTGTCTGGCTGTTCTCATGTCCCCTTCCCTCCCTTTTCTTTGTCTGCTGCATGAACAGACTCACCCTATCACATTCTGCTGATAACTGGTGGCATCTTGCTTCTGATTGGACTCCTGGCTGCTCTCATCTTCTACTGCTATAGGAAGAGAAGAGGTGGGTGTGAAAGGGGGCAGGGGGCTGTGACCTCCCACCTGTGCCTGTGATATGGTCTCATCAAAAACTATTCTATAGTGATCAGTGGAAGTAATCTGTGCTTGCTTCGGCAGCACATATACTAAACCATTAATAACCCAAAGAATCCTACCACCGTGTGGGTAGGGAAACCAAATTCTACAATATGCAGGGTAAGCGAGGTATTTGCCTTTCACGGACAAGACAAAGTACAACAGGAAGCGAAAGTTCTCAAAACGTCGTTATAGACTTTCCAATGGATATTGGTGTATTTTCGATTTATTAGCACATGCTGTCAAATAACCAACTCAGCTGACGTTTGATTAAAGACAAATCATTTCATCTGATGTGAGCACTAAGACCTTTGGTTGTGTTAGGGCGAAGTGAGGGGTAAAATAATTTAAAACTTGCAGACATCTTCCTGTCTCTGGGCTGGGGAAACACATATTTAAACACATACAGATAAATTCTTGGACCGTTTCCCCCTGTGCCCTGGTAGAAATCCCAGAATCACACACACACTGAAATCAGGAGTTACAAAGCTGAGTTTACCTTCTTCTTTCTCAAGGTTGCACATTGCAGCCAAGTATTTCCTCACAATCTCTCCCCACCTCAGCTCCGTTCTCCTCTGGTTCTGTTTTAGTTCCAAAGCCTCAGAAAAGCACCAAGAGATCTGAGCCTGGAGACCGCACCAGAAACCAGGATCCTGGTTGTGATAATAAGGGATCAACAGTCATGGGCACCGGAGCAGAACAGATGGAACAGGTAATGTGAATGGATTTATAGGCTAAGCTTCAATCCCCAGTGGAAACAGCAAGGCCTGAATCTTTTGCCCACTCCTGAGATGCAGCCACCTCTCTGGGGTGGGAGAGCCACATAAAAGCCACAAAGAGATGCTGCACAGGGTTTGTTCATGTGGGGGGAAGGACTGGGAATTCGTCATCCCTTTCCCCACCACTCCGAACCTCCGTTGAATCACAGAAATGTAGAACTGGAAGGGACCTCAAGAAGCCACCTGATCCAGCCCCTGTGCCAAGGCAGGATTACTTAAACCTAGACCATCCCAATGGGTGTTTGTCCAACGGTTCTTAAATCCTCCAGTGATGGAGATTCCACAACCTCCCTGGGTCACCTGATCCAGAGTTTATCTACCCTTAGAGAGTGAAAGTTTCCCTTCATAGCTCATCTAAATTTCTCTTGCCGCATATTAAGCCCATTACATCTTGTCCTACCTTCAGCGCGTACCGAGACCAATTAAGCACTGTCCACTTTAGAGTGTCATGTTGGACGATGATTATAAAGTCCCCCCTCAGCTTTCTCATCTCTGGACTAAACATGCCCAGTTCTTTCACCCTTTCTGCACAGGTCACATTTTCTAAACATCTGACCATTTTTGCTGCTCTCCCCTGGATCTTCTCCAGTTTGTCCCCATCTTTGTTAAAGTGAGTCACACAAAACTCAACACAATACTCTGGCTGAGTCCTCACCAGCGCCGAGTGGGACAAGAGTTACCTCCTGTGTCTTCCAGACGACAGTCCTGTCAATAGACCCCAGGACGAGGTTAGCCCTTTTCTCAGCAGCATCGTGCTGTCAACCCGTATGCAGTTTGTGCTCCACTAGGGCTCGGTTTCTGCAGTATTGCTGCTGTAGACGTTAAACAACATACCCACCCCGTTCTGTCCTGCTGCCTTTAATTGGTCCTTCCTTTGCACTTCCCTGAAGTCCATTTTGCCGATTTCAGGGGAATTCTCCCCCTTTTTTGAGATCACTTTGATCTTCTCCAGCGTCTTTTCAACCACCTATTTTATAGGCGCTCTCTCCACTCCAGCATCCAAGTACTTAGTGTCCGTGCACCCCTCCCCCTCACCATTTCTCTTTTCTCTCCCACCAGGGCTCAGACGTCACCTACGCGCTCGTAGCCTTCCCGGCCTCACAGGCCCGCCCAGCCCAGACGAAAAACGAAACCAAACCCACTGCAGATGAGCATGTGCTGTACAGCGAGGTGGTGACAACGCGCCCCCAGAGGGCAGCTAAATAAGGAGGCGAAATTCTCTATCTGTTCTCCCCCTCCTCCAGGCATCCATCTCCTTAACTCTTTACACCCCAAGAGGCCTCTTCTGCCACTTGGCAATGGGCACACCCAAAGCACCGCAGACCGAATATTTAGCCAACCAGCATTTTGTCGGGTATCGTATAAAAACTGGTGACCCGTTGGTTATGAACACCACTGCGTGATGTATGCGCGGATCGTGTAGGAAGCGTTCCATACGTATACTGGAAATATGTGATGGAGGAGTTGATGAAGCCAGCCCTAGACAAAGGATTCATGCATTTGCGTGAATCAGACTAGCTGGCGGATAAGAACAACAACCCGGCATGTGTGCTGCTGGCCGGTCTGATACCCACCCTTACCCAGGTTGCCGCCATTAGCTGAGAACTTGCAACCTCATTGCTGGAGACCAGACCAGGTCACCTGTGTGTTAGATTTGCTTAAATGGGTATTAGTCTTATAAGGAGGTCTTTAGTGTTTATATGCTATGAAATGCTTGTATGTTGCTGCCTGCATTAGTCTCCCTGATAGTCCCTATTCCATGTTATTAGATGATAATTTAATGTTTGCTCTGAAACGGTCAATGCCCACAGGCCGGAGAGGAACACGGCCAAGTGTGAAATACGACATTGCTACAGGAGGTGGTATTTCCTGCTCAGCCAAAGCAGGCCCATTGACACCAGACAAGCCATTGTGGAACCTCAGAGGACAAAACCCCTTGTTGATTGCGTCCCCCACAGATAAAGAGCAGACCTGGATGGGGAATTGTCCCTCTTGAACTCTGTGGGGAGTGAAATTGCATCTTTTTGGCTGCCTGAACTCAGAAGGGCCAGAGACTCTGACCAGAAGCCAGAGACCCCCAGGGGCTGCCTCCTACATCTGCCCTGAAAGACCCTTTGAATCGACAGATCTCCACAAATCGGTCATTGTTCACAGTGACATGGTCACTCATTGGCAGGTCTCTGTCAATTGCCTCCACCTGCAGATAACTCTCTGATTCCTTTCTCCTAGTTAATAAACCTTTATAACAGGATTGGCTGCAGGCGTTGTTTCTGGTGCAGGATCTCGGGTACCAGTTGATCTGGTCTCTTGGCCTGGAAGCGACCTACTAGCGATGTGAGATTTGGTGTAAGTGATCATTGTGATGGGATCCCGGGGCCATGGGACCGCTGTACCCCCTGAACTCTCACAGCCTGGGCTGTCTCTCACATGCCTTGCTAGTGACAAGCAGCAAACCCCTCCAGGCGCTGTGATCACTCCGCACAAGAGCATGTGGAGCCCCACCCCCAGCTGTATTGCATGAACTCTCCCAGAACCGCCCATGAGTCACACAGACAACGTCGCCAGCCAGATCCCCCAGCTCCCAGCCCTGCACCTCAGGAATCTACCATCTCGCCCTGCTCCAGATGAGCTGTGAAAACTTATTCACTGGTTCTCCCCTTCACCAATGGAACGGGACATACACCAGCCTTTGCCAACCTGAGCAGATTTGCCCCACACGTCAGCAAACTCACTGGTGAAGAGAAACAGTTAAACAAATGTATTGACGACAAAAGATAGATTTTAAGTGATAGGCAAAAAGTCAGAGTTAGTTACCAATGGAAATAAGATATAAGCACAAAGTTTAAACTCTCAACCCTATTAGACTGGGCAACTAGACCAAGCAGGTTTTCTTCTAGAATATACCACCTCGTATCCATTTTCTAAAGCCTAGGACCCTCTGGGTGTAAACGACTTTCTGTGTTTTCTTAAGGGGTCTTGTCTCTATTTGCCACTGATTTTTTTCCTTACGATGGAGGGCTGTGGTGTTTTTTTACAGGCTGGGGCCTGTCTAACCCAAGACTAGATCTTTGCTATGTTCAGGGTAATCCCTTTGACTTTCATACAGACCTTTCCTCCCAAAAGCTTGTACCCATATGTTTTCAGTCCTGACGACACAAAACTCAGTGATGTGTTGATCTGTCGGGATCTCACTCGTGAGGTCCCTGAAATAATCCCCCGGGGGGTGGATAATAAGAAGCTGCCACTTCATTGGGGTATCTCTCAAGCAGTTGGGTTTCAGGGTGGGGATTTGGTGTTATCCATCATTGGCTGGGCCAAAGGGCTCCCCTCAGCCACACCCTCCTCTTCCTCAGAACTGTTGCTGATGTGTCACTTTCTCTGGGGATAGTTGACCCCTAGGCCCTAAAACAAAGTCCGAAGTTCTCATGGGGGCGGTGAAGGGATCCATGTTTCCTCTCAGCATTTCCATGATTTCTAGAACACATGCTCTTGGTCAGAAATGGCCTCTTCTGCCCTGCGCTGGGACTTATGGGTTGATGGTGCTGCATTCTTATTGGCAGAGGGTGGTGGGAAGAGTTCTGAGGGGTCACATGACCCTCATCTAGGCAGTTCATCCCTCCCCAGAAGCTGCGCTATTTTGGTCAAATCTGCTCTCAGGGCAGCCCTCTGTGGCCGAAACCCATCCTGATTGGTAGAGGGAGTGGGAGTTCTTGTTTGGAGGAGTTCTTAGAAGGGTCACATGACAACCTTGCTTCCAGGCACATGTCCGGCTTGACCCCAGAAGTAATCAACCAGGGGCGGGGCTTCTGGTAACAGGTTGGCAGGGCTTAAGGCATCAAAACATGGGGTTAATATTTGACTGACAGTAGGGACCTTATACTACTCTTCTGTTCCATACGGTGACTAAGGACTTTCTCTGCTGTGTCCCAGACAGCTAATAACGCCTCTGGAGTTACTTCGCAGGCTGTCACGGCAGTATAAGGAAGGTGCAAGTCTCTGTCTCTTGTGTCTAACTCAGGTGGACTCACTCAGGGGAGCTCATCAGGGTTGCTAAACAGAAGAAGGGAGAGGAACCAGGGGGAGATGCCATGAGCCTGGCCCCTGGCCCTTCTCCGTGCAGAGCCGCACATGTGAGCCCAACACCACGGCAACAGACACAGCCCTGACTCGGAGGGAAGAGCGCCCCCTACTGACTTTGCTGCACCACTCCCTGTAGCAACAGGTCCCCCCCCTTCTTTTTGTTCCTAGAAGACAGCTGTGAGAAGAAAGTAGATAAAACTCCCTTCTAACCATCTTGAAGATAAGCTCGTTTCTTAATTCTGTAAAGAAATTATACAACTTTGCAACCAGGGTTAAAAACACCAACCCCGAGAAAGACCCCAAACCATAACATGACTTTAGCTGTAAAAGTTGTAAAGTGTGAAAATCCTATTCCCAACAACCACAATAAAAGTTCAAAAGATCCTATATTAGCAGGTTCTTACGTGGGTGACACTAAGAAAAGGAAAACCTTCTCTTTTATCACAAAGAGATACCTCTTCTAAGATAAACACCCTCCTTGGGTAGCTGAAGAAACACAAGCCCCCGGTAAACCATAAAAACCAGCACTGAATGAGCTGTAACAGAAAACGGGATCTTTTTTAGGAATATTTTGTAGAGGTTCAGTGATATAAAGATGTTTAAGACACACCAGCCTAGCCTTTGAAAAAGAGTGTTTCTAAAGCACCACACCGACAACTGTGTAGAATATGAAAACTGTCACAACTGAGGGGGCTTTCCATATGTGTTTTAATAATAATAAAAATGTTACCATGTAGTGAGGACAATTTGAAGCAGCATATATTTTTTAAAAAACTCTTAACTGTTGCAGCAAAAACACAGGCTTAAAATTAAATAACAGAAGCCTAAAAAGATGCTAAGTTTACTTGATTTCCATACCTAAATACTGATCATCTCTGAGACACAAAGATCTTAGTCTAATGGACTTACCTGGTAAAATCAACCTCCTCCCTCCCCCACCCCGGTAAAATTAGGTTACACGGGAATGTAAATTGTGAAGAAATAAGTTCCTGGGGGACAGGAATATTATACAAAACCCTCATGTAAAGAAGGGTCCTACAATAATAAAGTAAAATGAAAGGCATGTGATAGCTTCCTAAATGGTTAGGTGAGGTTAGCTGTTTTTTTAAACTTTTGCGTAAAGGAATTGTCTCCTTCCTTAGAGGTTTTTAAGGCCTGGCTTGGTAAAGCCCTGGTGGGCTGATTTAGTTGGTGTTGGTCCTGCTTTGAGCGGGAAGTTGGACTAGATACCTCCTGAGGTCTCTTCAGTGCTAATCTTCTCTAAGTCTATGATTCTACTGTGTCCAGCTCTGGGTGCCACACTTTAGGAGAGCTGTAGAGAAACTGGAGAGGGTCCAGAGGACAGTCACAAAAATAATCAAAGGTTTAGAAAACCTGACTTTGAAGGAAAGATGAAAAAATCTGGGTATGTTTAGTCTGGAGACGAGGAAACTAAGGGGGAACCTGAGAACAGTCTTCCAATATGTTAAGGGGTGTTCTAAAAGTATGGGGGGGTCAATTGTTCTCCATGTCTGCTGACAGTAGGACAAGTAATGGGCTTCATCTGCAGCCAAGGAGATTGTGGGTAGTCATAGGAAAAGCTTTCTAACCCTAACTGGAGTTAATCTCTGGAATAGGATCCCAAGGGAGGTTGGGGAATCCCTATCGCTGAAGGTTTAAGACCAGGTTGGATAAACACTTATCAGGGGTGGTCTAGGTTGACCCAGTCCTGCCTCACAAGAGGGGGATGGACCAGATGATCTCTCAAGTTCCCTTCCAGGAAAATATTTGTATGATTCTACTCTACGAAATCACCCGAGCTTTGTTCCCCTCTGTTGCCCGTTATCTGGAGACCAGCTGGCCAGGGGCCGGGGAGATATGTAACATCACACCGAGAAAACAAAGCTGGTCTTGAAAGTTATCTAACAACCAGCAGAAGAAGGAACTGACTCAGCAGGTGGAGAAAGAACAAATTTGCAGAAAAAGATGTAGACATTGAATGGTGCTGCTCCTGGCTTTGTGCTCCCTTGATAAACGATTATTATTAATGAGGCTGTTGATGTTGCAGTGGGGCCCATGAGTGGTGATCAGGGATCAGGGCCTACTAGGTGCTGTACAAATGAATGGGAAACTAACTGGTCTTCTCTCGGCGGGAGGCAAAGACCAGCTGGACAGGGGCATGGGTGGGGCGCTGAGAGCAGCTGGGGCATGTGGAGGCCAAGCAGAGACGAGGGGGACATCATGGGTGAGACTGAGGCCAGATTCACTGGGGGGGTGTCACTGAGCATCAGCGGGAAACGACTCACTGAGCTGTTCTGCATCTGTGCCTTGTTCCATTTCACAGGGTGACTCTGGGGGCCCCCTGGTGTGCGAGGACAAAGCCCAGGGCATCGTCTCCTGGGGGCCTCCCACAGCTCCCGGAGTCTACACAAGAGTCTCCACCGTCCTCCCCTGGATACGGGAGACGATGGGGAAGTTGCAGCCCTGAGCCAAGCCGGGAGTCGCTGCTTCAGAGGCTGGAGCTGCACCGCTTCTGTCCTTTGGCCCAGACATAGGCCCTGCTTTGCAGATGGGCTGAGCCCACCCCCCATTAACTGCCCCAGCCATCGCTCCGCTCAGGCAGTGCCCAGCTTGTGAGCATCAAGGCTGGGAGCCCAGGGGAGTTAGGAGTCAGGTTCAAGGCCAGCACCCTTTGTTCTCTTAGGAGTCCCAGCCCTGAGGCTGCCTCCTGGCTAGAGAACCAGCTGGTTTATTTCCCCCGGGGTGATGGACAGGCGCCAAATCATGACCCAGTTGTTTGTATCTCTCCCCCCATGTCAGCCGGCCGAGTGACTGTTTCTGGGAGATCCTCGTTGTTACCTGTCCTGCTAAGTTGTGTTAAAACTGCAGCCTGCCCTGTCCTCCCTGGGACTTTCCACAGGTTAGTTCTCGGAGTGGCCACCGCCTGTTCCAAACCTGCCTGTTCCCAGTGCCGGTGAGGCCAGTGGGAAGGGAGCTCAACGAAGGCCACGCTGAACTGATTGCAGATCAATCCCCTGTGCTGATCGCCTCCTTCCCTCCTCCCCGGCCCTGCCCTGCCACATGGCCGGCTGCCTTTTGCTCCCTGCTTTGTAGCCAGCAACGAATAAAAATGAAGTTACCAAAAAAAAGTGATTCCGGGAATGAGCGAGCAACATGACTCTGAGCCTCGAAATCCAGAGCAGCTGCTGCATCTGCCAGGCCCAGGAGGGGATTAACCCCGCTAGGGGAAGGGCTCATGGTTAATGCTCTAGGCTGGGACCTAGGACATGTGGGTGGAGCGGTTACATGCAGAATGTCACACTCCCGGGGGAATTCCACGCACAATATTTCCAAATTCTCCATATTTTCTTTGTCAAAGTAACAAAATAGAATCGCACCAGTTTCAATTATTTTGGAATTGATTTCAAAATACGTGGCAGTATGTAGATCTGTAACGATCCAGAGACAAAACCAAACCTGTGGCAGTATGTATAACTGTAACAAGACACAGACACATCAAACTATGTGGCAATAAGTTTATCTGTAGCAATACAGAGACACAACAAATTGTGTGGCAGTGTGTATATCTGTAACGATACACAGACACAACACAACATGTGGCAGTATGTAAATATGTAATGATACAGACATACAACAACATACCTGCAGTATGTGTATCTGTAACGATGCAGAGACCAAACCAAACCTGTGGCAGTATGTATAACTGTAACAATACACAGACACATCAAAACATGTGGCAATAAGTTTATCTGTAGCAATACAGAGACACAACAAATTATGTGTTAGTCTGTATATCTGTAACGATACACAGACACAACAAAACACATGGGAGTCGATATATGTGCAAAAGTATAGAAACACAAAAAATGTTGCATTATGTATAACTAGTGTAAAAGCCCGTGTACACGGGCCAACGGTAAGGGCTCGCACCCCCCCTCCCCCAACTCTCTCCTCCCCCCCAATGGCCCCCCCTCACCCAGATCCCCCCTCCCCAACCCAGATCCCCCCTCCCCAACCCATGCCACCCCTCACCCAGCTGCCCCCCTCCCCAAACAACCCCCCCGCTCAGCTCCTCCCTCCCCAGTCCACACACCCCCTCTCCCAGCTCCCTCCCTCCCCAAACCATGCCCCCTTGCCCAGCTCCCTCCCTCCCCAACCCACACCCAGCTCCCTTCCTCCCCCCAATGCCCCCACTCACCCAGCTCCCTCCCCCCACAGCACCCCCCTTGCCAAGCTCCCTCCCTCCCCCCCAATGCCCCGCTCACCCAGCTCCCTCCCTCCACCCCCAACACCCCCCCTCGCCCAGCTCCCTCCCTCCCCCCCAATGCCTGCCCTCGGCCAGCTCCCTCCCTCCCCCCAATGCCCCTCCTCTCCCGGCTCCCTCCCCCCCAATTCCCCCCCTCACTGAGATCCCTCCCTCACCCCCAATGCCCCCCTCACCCAGCTCCCTCCCTCCCCCCCAATGCCCCCCCACTCAGCTCCCTCCCTCCCCCCATGCCCCCCCTCACCCAGCTCCCTCCCTCCCTCCCTCCCCCCAGCACCCCCACCCCGGCTCAGCTCCCTCCAACTATTTCTAACTTTATATGTATAACTGCTCCTTGGTGCTGTAGCTCCATGTGAGTGAGGATCCCTCAGGCAGGCATGCGCATCGGTCATTTTGTGCCTCCGAACTACAACCCCCAGCATGCCGTTCGTCCAGGCCATCTCTACTGCGCATGACGGCTTCACACAAACTTCCCTAGCCAATTATTGTATAGGATTGTAACAATACTGAGATGCAACAAAATACACGGGAGTGTTACATCTGTAACAATAGAGAGACACAACAAAACAGGGGGCAGTATGTTCATCTGTAATGCTACAGACATCCAACAAAATACCTGGCAGTATGTGTATCTGTAACTGTGTAACTGCACCCACACACAGCCAGAGACAGTCCCCGCCCCAAAGAGCTTAAAAGAGAAATAGATGTGAGAATGGAACAATTTTACCACCATGTCTGAGGTGGGGAACTGAACCCCAAGGCGATGATGTTAATCACACAACTTCCCGTGATAATTAATCTCTGTAGTGGTGTTATCTCCAGCCCAGGCAAAACATCCCATGGGGTTCCATGGCTGTTGAGATTAATTAAAATGTTGATATTTCTAACGAGCGCCCAGGCTGACCCTACTCAAGGCTCTGGAGACCAGCGTTATAGGTTATTCTGGGCTGGCATGAGCCGAGTTCTCTGTGTCGTTGCCACGAACACCCGAGCCGGAACTGCCTTTGAGTATTTTAGATTGTGTTATCACTATTTTTATCACTTCCTGCCTCACCTGAGGCCTGGATTACATTATTGAGTGATGGCATCATCTGAACCCTATCTGACAGGTTGCAACAGCGAAACCGCCTTGGGGCTGCCAACTGATGTGCCAAGACTACTTCTGCCCCTGCCTTCCCTGACACCTTGGGACTCCAGTACCCTGCCTGGTTGTGCCAGACATGCTTGCTGGCCACAAGCATAGAACCAGGTGTGAACCACGTCCCACAAACTCCAGGCTTTACTGGAAGCAACTTAAGAAGTGACTCTGCCTCAAACACTCAGATGCCCAGTTTCCAGTGGGGCCCTGTCAGGATTACCTCCCCACTCTGAACTGTAGGGTACAGATGGGGGGACCCGCAGGAAAAGACCCCCTAACTTTATTTTCCCAGTTTAAGGTTAAAACTTCCCCAAGACACTAGTTTCTCCTGCATATGGAGAAGTACACTGCTGCCACCAATCATTACCCCCCAACATAGAGCAGAGCCAATCGAAGCCCCCTCTCTTTCCAAAAATCTCCTCAAGCCTAATCCTCCCTCCCTGGGATAGTTTTGAGAAAAACCCCACACCAATCCTGCTAGGTGAGCCTGATCCAAAACCTGAATCTTACACAATGGAAAACAAAGCAGTCAGATTCTTAAAAGAAAGATTTTAATTAAAGGAAAAAGAGAAACAAAATTTCTATAGGAATCAGTGGAAAACACTTTGCAGTCACAACAAGAATCAAAGGAAAACCCCACACCACAGAGGAATTCCTCCCCCCTCTGCTGAGTTTCAGTGACAGAGAAACCACAGGGATATCTCCCCAAAACCTGAGAAATTCACAAGTGAAAAACAAATATCAAACTGAAACCACCTTGCCTGGCTAAATTACTTACTGTTGCTGTTTAGAAAGGTTATAGATAGATGGAGAGAAGAAAACTGTCTGATTCCCCTGAAAGACCAGAGCGAACGAAAAACAACAGAAAAAGCACTTTCCCACCCCCCGGGTTTGAAAGCATCTTGTTCCCCCATTGGTCCATTTGGTCAGGTGACAACCAGGTTGCTTTAGCGTCTTAATCCCTTCCAGGTAAGCAGGAATTCTTGGCTACTTTATGCTTATGACTGGTCCAAACCCCTAATAAATCATTTACCCTGTATAAAGCTCATACATAACTTTATTCAGTGCACGCGTCACCTGAACCCAATGTGACAGGTTGCAACAGAAAAACTGCCTTGGGGTTGCCAACTGATGTGGCAAGACTACTCCTGCCCCTGCCTTCCCTGCCAGCTTAGGACTCCAGTACCTTGCCTGGTTGTGCCAGACATGCTTTCTGGCCACAAACACAGACCCGGGTCTGAACCACATCCCACAAACTCCAGGCTTAACTGAAAGCAACTTAAGAAGTGATCCTGTCTCAAACACTCAGATGTCCAATTCCCAGTGGGGCCCTGTCAGAATTGCCTCCCCACTCTCAACTCTAGGTTAGAGATGGGGGACCCACAGGAAAAGACCCCATAAGCTTATTTTACCAGTTTAATGTTAAAACTTCCCCAAGACACTATTCTCCTGTGTATGGAAAAGTACACTGCCACCACCCAGCGTTAGCCCCAAAAGTAGGGCAGAGCCACTTGAAGCCCCCTCTCTTTCCAAAAATCCCCTCACACCTAAACCTCCCTCCCTGGGAAAGGCTTGAGAAAAAGCCACACACCAATCCTGCTAGGTGAGCCTGATACAAAACCTGAATCTTACACAATGGAAAACAAAACTGTCAGATTCTTAAAAGAAAGATTTTAATTAAAGGAAAAGGAGAGAAACAAAATTTCTATAGGAATCAGTGGAAAACACTTTGCAGTCACAACAAGAATCAAAGGAAAACCCCACACCACAGAGGAATTCCTCCCCCCTCTGCTGAGTTTGAAGACAGAGAAACCACAGGGATATCTCCCCAAAACCTGAGAAATTCACAAGTGAGAAACAAATATCAAACTGAAACCGCCTTGCCTGGCTAAAGTACTTACTGCTGCTGTTTAGAAAATTTATAGATAGACTAGCGAAAATACCCGGCGTTGCTCGGGTCAGTCGGAGGTGGGGAGGGGGCAGAGAGCTGAGCGAGTGTGGGGTCCATTGGAGGGGGTTAGGGCAGAGAGCAAACCTGACACCCCCACCTCACCCCCTGACCAAACCCGACACCCCCACCGCACTTACCCCTCGACCAACCCCGACTCACATTTTCACCCCCCCAAACCCAACACCCCCATCCCTCCCCCTACCAACACCCCCTGACCAACACCCACACCTCACCCCCCGTAGACCAAACCTGACACACCCACCTCACTTTCCCCCCCAACCAAACCTGACACTCCTACCTACCACCACAAACAAACCCGACGGCCACATCTCACTTACCCCTCGACCAACCCCAACGCCCCTCCTCACCCCCCCCAATCAAACCGAACACCCCCACCTTTCCCCCCCACCAAACCCAACACCCCCGGAGCAACCCCAACACCCACACCTCACCCCTCACCAACCTCGACACCTCCCCACCCCCCCAGACCAAACCCAACACCCCTGGCTCACTTACCCCCCAACCAAACCTGACACCCCCACCTTACCCCCCGACCAAACCCGACACCCCTCCTCACATATCCTCTGACCAAACCCAACTCAGGTCCGTCGGAGGTGGGGAGTGGCAGAGAGCTGAGCGAGTGTGGGGTCCATTGGAGGGGGTATTATGACATCATAACTATGTCACAGAGAACAGCAGCTGTCCAGCTGATGTGATTGGCCTTTAAATAATTTCACCCCTGGGGGGCGTCAGAGGTGAGATTTGAAATTTTTTCAACTCTTACCCTGATTAGGACCCTAAGACCTCTAACTGTACCAAATTTCAAGTCTCTAGCTCAAACGGTGTGGAAGGAGTAAGCGCACGTACATACATACACGCATACATACACGCATGCATACACGCATACACCATTTGACTTTTATATATATAGATAAAGAGCAGGATTTAAGTGGTTCCAGGTGATAACAGCCAGAACAAAGTGAACTACAAAGCAAAGTAAAATAAAACATGCACGCCTATGCCTAATACAGTAAGAAGCTGAATAAAGTTAAAATCTCACCCTCAGTGATGTTCCAATAAGCCTCTTTTACGTACTAGCCTCCTTCTAGTCTGGGTCCAGAGATTGCTCACACCCCCTGTGGTTACTGTCCTTTGTCCCACTTTCTTTCAGGTATCCTTTGGAGGTGGAGAGCCTATTTCTTGAGCCAGCTGAAGACCAAATGGAGGGGTCTCCCAAGACTTTCTGTAGTTTCTCTTTGTGGGTCTAATCCCCTCCCTCCACCGGTGCAGAATAAAGCTACAAAAGGACTTTTTGAAGTCACATGCCCGTGCATGACTCAGAACTTTCCAGCCAAGCCACATTCCTTGGAAAGCTCAGATGAGGTTTGGTGTCTCCACATTCATTGTTTGCTTAAGTGTTTCTTGGTTGGGCACTTACGGAGAATAGTCTTTTCTCAGGAAGCTGAGGAACTGTGTCACTGACACTACTTAAAATTAAATCAGTACCCAGCCAATATTCATAAATTTAAATACAAAAATGACACATGCAGACACATAGGAGGAATAGATTCAGCAGATCGTAACCATTTCAGAGATCTGTCACTTGGCATATGTAGTATCAAACATATTTAAGTGATGTCATTGTGACGGGTTGGGATCACAGAAACCCCTTAGGAGCTGCCACCCGATGTGCCAAGGCTACTCCTGCCTCAGTTTTCCTGCCCCAACAGCTTAGGACCTCAGTACCCTGCCTGTGGTCTGAGCCACGTCCCCTAACAGCTGTGGGCCTTCCTGGAAACAGGCAGGAGGTATCCTTACCTCTGGCACTCAGATGCTCAACTCCCAATGGGGTCAAACCCTGAATAAAATTTGTTTTGCCCTGTATAAAGCTTATACGGGGCAAACTCATAGATTGTTCGCCCTGTATAACAATGATAGAGAGATATGCACAGCTGTTTGCCCCCCCAGGTACCAAAATGTACTCCAGGTTAATTAATAAGTAAAAGTGATTTTAATAAAGACAGGAAATAGGATTTAAGTGGTTCCAAGTAGTAACGGACAGAATAAAGTGAATTACCAAACAAAATAAACAAAACATGCAAATCTAACACTATTACAGTAAAAAACCTCACCCTCTGAATTCCTTCTTTCAGGCTAAACTCCCTGTTAGCCTGAGTCCAGCAATCACTCGCACCCCCCCCCCCCCTGCAGTCACAGTCCTCTGTTCCAGTTTCTTCCAGGAATCCTTGGGGGGTGGAGGGCTGTTGCTTGAGCCAGCTGAGAACAAAATGGAGAGGTCTCTCCCAGGTTTATATAGACTTCCTGTGGGTGGAGAGCCCCTCCTCCTTCCTATGCAGAGTCCACGTGGCCTCTCAGAGCACATGGCTCAGTTGCAGGCCCGAACCAGACTCCCCTCACCACCAGCCAGGCTGCATTCCTCAGGAAGCTCGGGTGTGGACGGGCATCTACACAGTTCATTGTCTGCTTGATTGGTTCTCAATTGGGCCTGACTGAGAATAGTTTTTTCTCAGAGAGCTGTTCAGCTACTTTTCAAAGTCCACATACAACCAACCAAGCACATATAGTCAATATTCATAACTCTCAATACAATTGAGACACATACATACAAATAGGATGAACAGATCCAGTGGATCATTACCTTCACAGAGATATAACTTTTTAGCATATACCAGTAACATCACACATATATTTACAGGCACCCCCCATAAAGCCTTATGAGGTACACCATCACAGTCATATTTACATTGATAAGCATATTTCCAAAAATCATTATGGGATGCGGCATCACACTCTAGCATCACCCAACTGCCTCAATCCCAGCAGAATTCTTTTGACCTTTTCCCTAATGCTGACCCTGGGAAAACACCATCCTCCTCCTCCCTCGCTCTGGGAAAACCCCACTGACGTCCATCCTAACCCTAACCCTGGAATAACACCACCAACCTCCTCACCTTCGGGATCCAGACCCCGAGTGATGGAAGCTCCTGAAAAGTGAGGATCTGCTGGCATCTGAACAGTGGGCCAGAAACCTACCCCATCCTTTCCCCTGAGTCCCCACTTCTGCATCACCTCTTCCCCCAATGCCCTGCCCCCGCTCTCTCCTCTCTGCTCCCTCCTTATATCACTCGTCCTTATTATCAGTCAAGAGTGAGGGGGCTATGGCCCCCCTCGGCCTTCCTCTTCCAGCAGCCCCATGTGGATAACTTGGTCATGAGTCACAAACAAACTGCATTTTAATACTACTAAATGGAAGCATGTATGTCCAGGAACAAAGAATCAAAGCTATCCCCATAGACCTGGGGGCTCTCTCCTCGGGAGCAGTGAGTCTGTAAGAGAATTGAGGGTGGGGTGGAAAATCAACTGAACGTGAACTCCCAGGGTGACATTGGGGCCAGAAGAGGTGGTAAGGCCACCCTGGGGTGCATGAAGGAGGAATCTTGGGAAGGAGCAGAGAGGTGATTTTCCCTCTCTGTTTGGCACTGGCACAACTGCTGCTGGTATGCTGTGTCGTGTTCTCATGTTCACAGTTCCAGAAGGGGGCTGATAAATTGGAGAGGCGTCAGACAAGAGCCAGGAGAAGAATTGAAGCAGGAGAAAACCTGCCTTTTAGAGATAGACTGAAAGAGTCTGAAATAGGTGTAATTAGGCTGAGATTTTCAAAGTTCTCCACAAGGTTTGGGTCTCCAATTTTGATCAATTTGTTTGCAGATGCAGTGGGCCTGCCCTTCAGCTGCTTTGAACGTGTTGGCATTACAGTATGTCAGAGACATCCAGGCATCTTTAGGAGCATTTCTATGTCTTGTTGGGCTTAGCCAGGTTGACAAATCCACGGAGCGAGCCTGCGGATGTATTGGTGGATGTATTTCCATGCAGACTCACGTGTGACTCCTGCAGCTGCTGCATATCAATGTTCAGACATTTGGCCACCTCTCAGTTTTTTCAGAGCCTCTTTCACCTCCTTGTTCCTCAGCGTGTAGATGGCCGGGTTCAGCATGGGCGTGACCACAATGCCGAAGATCTGCACAGCGGTCACCAGCACTTTGCCCAACTGGGGTTGAGTGTAGATCAGGGCGCAGGGAGCAAAGAACAGTGTCACCACAGCCAGATGTGAGGTGCAAGTGGAGGCCACTTTACGCCACCCTTTGGGCGAGTTCATCTTCAGGATGGAGTAGATGATCCTGATGTAGGACGCGAGGATGAGGAGGAAGCAGGTCATGGGCACCACCCCAGTGTTGGTGAAGGTCACGGTCTCAATGACATAGGTGTCTGCACAGGCCAGCTTGATGACCGGGAAGATGTCACAGGCGAAATCGTCCACCATATTGGACCCACAGAAGGGCAGTGTGAAGGTCAGGCTGGTGAGGATGGTGGCGTGGAAGGAGCTGGCGATCCAGGTGCCGGCAGCCAGGAGGGCGCAAACCCGCCGGTTCATGATGAGCAGGTATCGCAGCGGGTGGCAGATGGCCACGTACCGGTCGTAGGCCATGACGGTGAAGAGCAGGCACTCGGTGCTGCCCAGGAAGTGTCCAAAGAAGACCTGGGCCATGCACCCGCCCAGCGAGATGACTCTGCTCTGACCCCAGAGGATGATCAGATATTTCGGGATCCGGATGGAAGAGATTCCAATGTCCAGGACGGAGAGGTTGCAGAGGAAGAAATACATGGGGGTGTGCAGACGCGGGTCAGCGAGGATGGCTGAGAAGATGAGGAGGTTGCCCAGCAGCGTGCAGAGGTAGAAGGCTAGGAATGTGATGAAGAGGATGGTCTGGAGGCCGTCACTATGTGGGATCCCTAAGAGGATGAAATGAGTCACCGCAGTGTGGTTGACCAGCCCCATGTGAGATTCATTCCTGGGTAGGGGAGAGAAATAATGCCAGTGAGCTACTGAAACAAAAAGACCTATCGCCCCTTAGCTGCAGTGGTGACTCCTCCTTCCACTGCCCCCGTTACTCACTGTCACTGCGCTGGGGCTGACCACAGAGAGAGAAAATACCTGCCTTGAAGATCTTACCCACCAAAGAAGAAGAGACAAAGGAGACATCTATTCTATTCTATTCTAGTCTAGTCTAGTCTAGTCTAGTCTAGTCATCTTCTTCTTCTCTTGTCTCCTTACCTAGTTCAATTTCTTCAGTTCTCTTCTATCTAGGCCCGTACCCCTTGTTCTCACAACAGTACCTCAGACACTCGCAGTTGTGGCTAACATTTCTCACTTGTGTTTTTTTCTCTCTCTCTCTGCAGAGGAATGGCCGTCTGTGCAGTGCAGTGCTCTGTTTTTGCAGGATTTTATTTTTATAAAAGACTGAGCTGCAACATGTTTGTGTTAAGGGAGAGGGGAGGAGAGAGCACACAAACCAATGACTGTGGTGATGAATGACCTCAGCTGTGTCAGTGCTGTGAGTTGTTTGGGGTATTTATCGGGGTTAGAGAGAGAAGGAAATGAAAGGAGAAGGGGAATAGCCAAGGCTAGAATTGGTGGATGTGGTTGACGTGGTTTCCATCAGATCCAGGGTTCACAGTTTGGTTCACTGGCTCTCAGCTCCCTCACTACACAAATTGTTCCAGGCCCCTAGACCTGGGCTGTCTTCGCTCTGCTGGGAACAGCAGGTGGGCCTGATCGGTGTGACCAGGTTGAGATTTCAGGTGAGATTGGAAGGACAAAGGGGTTTCCTTTTGCCAGGGAGTTTCCCAGGCCGGGAGGCAGGGGAAGGGGAGATACTGGTGGGTTCAGGGTATGACAGATGGCGAGAGGGAGAGAAATGATACAGGAACAGGAGGCAGGTACCGCACAGGGAAGGATGGTTGGAAGCCTGGATCAACTTCTCTCTAAAGAAAATATTTGGCTGACACCTCTCTCGGCGCGGGGCGGAGACCGACAGGTTCAGAGACACAAACACAGGGAGAGAGAGAAGAACTTGACCAGAGCAGGAGCCTGACACTGGCTGCATTGGGAGAGGCTGCTCCAGCTTCCGGGAATTCTCCGTTTCTGCCCCCAGCCTTGACTCCCATCTAGCACCATCCAGCTTCCTTCTCCCCCCGGCCCGTCGCCCAGGAGAGGGGCACAGCCTGGGTGCTTGGCATCTGGCTGGAATACCTAATCTGCAGCATATCACCCCACGCCGCTGCAGACCCCACCGCTCCCTCCCATCTTCCAGCATCCTGGTGGCTCTCCCTGGTCTTTAAATCTCTGTCGGGCCTTTGGGACCATGGATCCCCGAGAGGCTCCTGGCCTGAGACCTTGGCAGAGTCGCAAATTAACGGAGATTTGGCATCGCTTCAGCGAACGGTCATGGATCTCTGGGACCAGGCCCACAGGCGACCTCAAGAGGTGTAGTTCCTGGAGCAGAACCGGCCGGATCCCCCCTCCCGCAGAGTCCAGATTCCAGTCTTGCTCCCCTGACCTGACTTCTGAGCAATTCCACTCGATTCCCTGGGGCTCCTTCCCCTCCCAGCTGGGCTCCTGGAGTAAATCCGGAGTGACACCACTGGGATCGAGGGAGCTGGGTAGATTTCTACCATCTGAGAATGGGGCCCAGCCCTTGAAGGGGGAATGAGAGGTTGATGTGCGTCTGGGCTCTCGGGCTCCACAACACAAGCCAGCGAGTTCCCCCAGTGGGGTGAAACCGGCCAGAGGTTCAGCTGGGGGGTTCTGCACCCAGCACAGGTTTCTTCTGGGTTTCTATGTCCTGCTGCTCCCCTGCCCCCATCTCTGTCTCTGCGCACAGGGCTGGGTTCATGCCATGGGGTGGTTCTGTGTGGGGTGAAATTCACCCCTGTGCGCATGGAGGGCAGCCCACGTCCTGCGCACGACGTCACGTCCCTTCTTCTCAGATACTAGAGACTCCAAGAGCATTGAGTCGTCCTGGGCAGGACAGTCGCTCCCAGCAAGTCCAGCTAGATCCTGCACTGTCGTTCACAGACAAGGGGGTGGGGTGGATCCTTTTTCTCAGAGCTCACTAGATAACTGAACCAAACACAGTGAGAATTATCAGCCACGTGTTCCAATGGGAAACTGAGGCCAGAGAATTGCAGGCTGGGATGTTCAAAGAAGCCAGGCTCCCACAACTACCTGAAAGGGGGTTCCGAAGAGGATGGATCTAGATTGTTCTCAGTGGTGGTAGATGACAGAACAAGTAGTAATGGTCTCAAGGTGCAGTGCGGGGAGCTTTAGGTTGCAGGGGGTTGTACTAGGGGTCTCAGACCTCTCCTGTGCGCCTGCCCCAACGGGTCAGGAGTGGTAGTGAAATAAGTGGGGAGCACGTTAATGTGGACCTGTCCCAGTAAAGGGATGTGGGGGAGACAGGGCTGGATTAGGGGGTTTCCAGCAATGATCTCACCCATCCATTCGCTGGTGTCCTGGCACCGCAGTAGTAATAAAGTCCCTGGCTATTCGTCTAATCTCTCTCATTTCCCACTCTTCCTTTGGGGGATCTTACTTGGGAGCCCGACTGCACGGGGAGAAGCAGCCGTGATAATTAATCTCTGGTGAGGTGTTATCCCCAGACCAGACAAAACATCCCATGGGGTTCATGGCCATTGAGATTAATTAAAATGTTGATGTTTCTAACGAGCGCTCAGGCTGAGCCTACTCACGGCTCTGGAGATGAGGCTCAGAGGTTATTCTTGGCTGGCATGAGCAGAGTTCCATGTGTTGTTGCCACAAATACCTGAGCCAGAACTGCCTTTGAGTATTTTAATTTGTGTTATCACATGGCCGTGAATGAGCGAGATCCCCAGCTGGTCTATTTCTGCTCCATGCCTGGGGTGAGTCACAGCCCTGTCCCTCAGCCCTGCACAGAACCACCACTGGTCACTGTCACTCCCGGGCTCTGTGTCTCTGGTGGGTTCGGGGGGGGGGCTGGTTCTACTTTGGGTTTGGGGGGCTCCCAGCTATCAGTGTCATTTGAAAACTTGGGGAGGTTTAAGGAAACAAACCCCAAATCTCCCCGTCTGTGGCAAGGGTCAGGCCCTGGGGTCATCCCCAGCAGGAGGGAGAGGCTCCCGGCTGATCAGTAAAGTTCGGCGCTGAGGGGGTCTCTGCTGTATGTGTTGTCGCCTCTGACAGGGACCCAGCTCTAGGGGCCCATTCCTGCCTCTTTAGTCATGAGGATTGTGATGGGTTGGGATCACAGAATCCCCTTAGGGGCTGCCACCCAATGTGCCAAGGCTACTCCTGCCTCAGTTTTCCTGCCCAAACAGTTTAGGACCTCAGTACCCTGCCAGGTCTGAGCCACGTCCCCTAACAGCTGTGGGATTTCCTGGAAAGAGGCAGGAGGTATTCTTACCTCTGGCACTCAGATGCTCAACTCCCAATGGGGTCAAACCCGGAATAAATTGTGTTTTTCCCTGTATAAAGCTTATACGGGGCAAACTCATAGAAAGTTCACCCTCTATAACAATGATAGAGAGATATGCACAGCCATTTGCCCCCCCCCAGGTACCAACACATACTCCAGGTGAATTAATGAGTAAAAAGTGATTTTAATAAAGACACAAAATAGGATTTAAGTGGTTCCAAGTAGTAACAGACAGAATAAAGTGAATTACCAAATAAAATATACAGAACACACAAATCTAACACTATTACAGCAAAAAGCCTCACCCTCCGTGAATTCCTTCTGTCAGACTAAACTCTGTTAGCCTGGGTCCAGCAATCACTCACACCCCCCTGCAGTCACTGTCCTCTGTTCCAGTTTCTTCCAGGAATCCTTGGGGGGTGGAGGGCTGTTGTTTGAGGCAGCTGAGAACAAAATGGAGAGGTCTCACCCAGGTTTATATAGACTTCTCCCTTTGGGTGGAGAGCCCCTCCCCCTTCTTCTGCAGAGTCCACATGGGCTCTCAGAGCAAATGGTTCAGTCCCCGGTTTGAACCAGACTCCGCTCATTACCAGCCAGGCTGCATTCCTGAGGAGGCTCAGGTGTGGACGGGATCTACAAAGTTCATTGTTAGCTTGATTGGTTCTCATTTGGGCTTAACAATTTCCAAAGTCTACATATAACTAACCAAGCCCATAGTCAATTCATAATTCTGAATACAAAACAGACACATACATACAATTAGGATGAACATTACCTTCACATAGATATGTTTCATGGCATACGTAGCAAAACCATACTCCAGTAATATCATACATATATTTATAGGCACCCCCCATAAAGCCTTATGGGGTACATCATCACAGAGGGGTTAGGAGAAACTGTGACCCTGACGTGCGCAGCTGACGGGGTGTCCAACGTGTCCGGGGTCCGGTTCTTCAGGGACGACCAGACAATCCACTCCGAGGAACAACGCTCACCCCGGAACAGTTACTCTGAGTCAATTCGACTGTCAGGGGTGTCGGGATTGCGAGCCGGAGCGTACAGCTGTGAATCCTGGAGGAGAGAGTCTGGGCGAGAAATCTCATCGGAGAGGAGCCGACCCATCTCCATAAGAGAGACAGGTGAGACCCCCCCCATCTCCTGCTGTTTTCCGCCCCCTGGTGGGGTGTCTCTCCTCCACTCACGGGGTGAGACCCAGCCAGGTCACTCATTTCATGTCAGGACACCCACCGTGTCAGTGTCACCCCCTGGATCTCTGGATTCTGTTGAGATTTTTTGGGGGGTGGCATTGGTGCTATTTTAAATTTGGGGGGATCCCAGGCAGAAGTCACATTTGAAAACATAGGGATGTTTATTGAAACAAACTCCAAATCTCCCCCCCGGGTCAGTGTCAGTCCCTGGTGTCCGACACGCCGTGGATGGGGGGAGGGTCCCAGCTGATCACTAAAGTTTGACACTAAGAGGACACTGCTGTGGGGGAAGCTCCTTGCACCGTAGGATCCAAATTCTTCTCTGAACGCAGGGATCTGGTCTCCAAAGAGGTCCTCAGTCCCAGTGGAGTGACTGGCTGACCATAGAATATTGAGGTTGGAAGGTTTCCCGGAGTCCCCGGGGTGATGGTCTGGAACTGCCCCCTATGAAGCCAGTCAGGACTCTGGGGGGAAGCTTCCTCTCTGTGAACAGCCTGTCTCCAGGGCGAGGAGCTTCACAGGTTCCAGCTTCCACCTTCCTGGGTCTGACCTTGGAGAATTCAGCATCTTCTGCCCCTCCGTGGGCTTCCCATAGTGAGCCTGCCCTGGCGGGGTCCTGGGGGAACCCGTGGGTCTGCACCCCAAATCCACAGTCAGACGTGACTCTCAGCCAGCCAGTGAAACAGAGGTTTGTTAGACGACAGGAACATGATCTAGAACAGACCTTGTAGGTACAAAGAACCGGATCCCTCAGCCGGATCCATTTTGGGGGGCCAGGGAAGCCAGACCATCACTGTGCCTCCCTGCCTTTCCCCAGCCAGCTCCAGACTACCCTCTTGCCCCTCCTCTGCTTTTCCTTTGTCTCCTTCCTGGGCCAGGAGGTCACCTGATCCCTTTGTTCTCTAACACTTCAAGCTAACACCTTACAGGGGGGAAGGGCCAGTCCATCATTTACCCAGAGAAGGCGTTGGACACTCCTTTCCACCGGTCCTTTGCTCCGCAACAATCTCAGTCCCTGGAGACATAAGAAATGCCATGGGGAAACTGAGGCACCCACACGATATCCAGAGAGAACATTAAGAACATTAGAGCGGTAGCCGTGTTTGTCTGGTTTTGCAGAAGCAACAAAGAGTCCTGTCGCACCTTATAGACTAACAAAAGTACTGAAGCATAAGCTTTTGTGAGCTAGTACCCGCTTTGTGGGATGCATGCAGTGGAAGTATCCAGGGGCAGGTATAACTAAGAAGGCAAGAACCAGATTAGAGATTCAGTCAGTTCAATCAGTTGTTCAATCAGGCTGAACCACCTTGTTATCTCTAATCAAGGAGGATGAGATCCTCTTCTAGCAGCTGATCTGGAGGTGTGAACACCCAGAGAGGAGAAACTGCTCTTGTAGTTAGCTAGCCAATCATAGTCCCTGCTGGGTAACGTGGGACCAGTGCAGGGTTGGGGCTCAGTGAGGTACAGCGGAGCAGGGAGTTTCCCATGGAGATTTCTCCACCCCCCTCTCATTCCTGAGATGAACGTAACCTGGTAACATCTGTCTCCCAGCTCCCAGGGTGTTACCCTTCTTCGGTATCTAACACTGACCCCTGTTTTCCAGACCCCACTGAGCTTCCCTGGGCCACAAAGCTGCAGGATCCAATTCGATGGAGCATCTCAGCTGAGGGCTGATCCAGGGGTAGTGTCACTCACCCCTTGAGAATCACAGCTCTGGGGGATCTGGGTTGTGCACCTGTGTGTACCAGGTACCCCCATCCAGCCAGGAGATCGAACCTGGGAAGAACCAGCCCGTCTCTATCAGCCTGGGTTAGGTGGCCATGAGCAGGAAGATGGGGGTGGTTTGTGTCTTTATGTGTCAGGGATTTTACTCGTATATCTCCCTTTCTCATTTTGTGCGGGGGTCCCCCTCTGTAGCTCTATACCAGACACTCCCCGTCCTCCCCTCTCTCTCTAGACCCATTTCACCCCATCTAGATTGGAGGGGATCTGATCACAGTCAGGTGCTTCGTCCAGTGAGTGAGGAATTAATGGGGGATATAAATTATTAAATCAACTAGGAGGGACCAGCCGGGCTCACAGCTGATGCAAAGAAACCAGAACCTCAGACCTGGATAATCTCGGCCAGTCAATGGTTCATAGATTATACTTCCTATGTTGCCAGCCCAGAAAGGACCACTGTGTCCATCTCGTCTGGCCTCCTGCTTTGCACAGGCCAGAGAACTGGAGCAGGACCAGCGTTACATCCCTCTGGCCCCTTCTTCTGCCTCTTCTGATTCCTGTTCTGCTTCTTATCCTCTGTCCCTCCTTCCTCCACGCTGGACTCTAGTCTTTGAATTTACATCTGCTCCTGTTATTCACCTTCTCTCCTGCCCCCTCTTTGCCCTTTCATGCCCCCCATGAGCCTCACACTAAAACATTGAGGCCTAACATGGCTTCCCAACTAGGAAAATGGCCTCCTTGTTGCCTTACATGCCCACTTAACTGTCAACATGGCTGCTATTCTGATGTCAACACAGCCACAAAACAAGGCAGCTCAACACAGCCAAGACATGTCTATCCAATATGGCTGCCTGATTTCCAATATGGCCGCCCTTCAGAGAGCAGCACAACCTATGGCTACTCACCATAGCCAAGGACATGGCTGCCCAACAGATGCAGACCTGGGCATCCAACATGGCCACCTTGTGCCTCTCCCCTCTGGGAAGGTAGAATCCCAACAGAGCCACCCAGCCCCACCCGATCTGGTCAGAGTGGGCAGGATCTGCAGACAGAACTGGACTCTCCCTATCTACCGAGGTCTCCAGGGGCTGGAGCATTAGCAATGGAGGGGTGAGAGAAAATGATTCAAGGTCTGGTGCGCACGGCCACCTTCTGACCCCCATGTCACAATCCACATTGTATCTGAAGGAGGCCAGCCCCACCCCAGCCCGGCTCTCTCAATTGTGTGGGGAGCCCTCAGGATCCTGAAGAGAAGCACGAGACTCTGGAGAGAGAAGAAAGTTCAGCTGTAAATAAACTAAATTCTGGGCACCATCTCCTCTTTCTCCACAGCCAGGCCTCTGCTGACCCCTGTCATTGTTAATCCCCACAGATCTCCCTCCCCAGCCTTCGCTGAGCATGGATCCCCCATCTGGAGTGGTGAGCCGAGGGGTTCCCCTGAACATCACCTGTACAGCTCCCAGGGAGGCTGGTCAGAGGAGCTTTCACTTCTACAAGGACGGAGTCCAGCTTGTTCCTGGAGATGTTAGTTCTAAGATCAGCACAACAGAGACTAGCACCAGCTCTATGAACATCTCTGTGCTCAGCATACCCCGGGCCGTTCCAAACTACACTGGGGAATACACCTGCGGGTACGAGGAGAACGTGAATGGAAGCTGGATGTCGTCCCCCAGGAGCCAGGCTGTGACCATCACAGGGAACGTCACCGAGACAGGTGAGACTTCCCCAATTTCTTAATCCAGCTCCCATAGAAGGAGAACTATCCCCAGGTGCTCTCCTGGGAAAGGGAGGTTGGATGAGGTGACAGATGTCACATGGGGATAGAAACCAAAGTGGAGATGAACCCCCCCCCTTCTCCTTTCTCTCTATGATACCTCCATGGCCCATGTGCTCTATGATCTGAGCTCCTCACAATGTTGTTAGTGGATTTAGCCCCTCTGTGTCCACTGTAGAGATCAGTGGAGGCAAAGAGGCAAGGAGAAGATAATTCCCACAGCCTTTGGTATGGGAGAGAATTGAACCCCCATCACCAGTGGTGAAGTCCAGCCCCATAACCACTGGGCCATCCTTCCCCTCTTTGGACCAAGGAGCAGGTTGTTACAGACAAAACAAGCCATAGACAACACAGTGAAGGGTTGTCACAGCAAATTTGTTGCAAGGGAGGATTCCTCTGTGGGTCCCAGACTTTGTCCCAGGGTCGTCTGGCTGTTCTCATGTCCCCTTCCCTTCCTTTCCTTTGTCCATGAACAGCCTCAACCTTTAACTATGACCTTCTGCTGATAACTGGTGGCATCTTGCTTCTGATTGGACTCCTGGCTGCTCTCATCTTCTACTGCTATAGGAAGAGAAGAGGTGGGGGTGAAAGTGGGGCAAGGGGCTGTGACCTCCCACCTGCTCCTGTGATATGGTCTCATCAAAAACTATTCTATAGTGATCAGTGTAAGTAATTTTAAACCATTAATAACCCAAAAAAATCCTACCACCATGTGGGTAGGGAAACCAAATTCTACAATATGCAGGGTAAGGGAGGTATTTGTCTTTCATGGACAAGACAAAGTACAACAGGAAGCTAAAGTTCTCAAAAAGTCGTTATAGGCTTTCCAATGGATATTGGTGCATGTTTGATTTATTAGCACATGTTGTCAAATAACCAACTCAGCTGACGTTTGATTGAAGACAAGTCATTTCATCTCACGTGAGCACTAAGACCTTTGGTTGTGGTAGGGCGAAGTGAGGGGTAAAATAATTTAAAACTTGCAGACGTCTTCCTGTCTCTGGGCTGGGAAAATACATATTTAAACACATACAGATAAATTCTTGGACCGTTTCCCCCTGTGCCCTGGTAGAAATCCCAGAATCTCACACACACTGAAATCAGTAGTTACAAAGCTGAGTTTACTTCTTCTCTCTCGCTGTTGCATATTGCAGCCAAGTATTTCCTCACAATCTCTCCCCTCTTCAGCTCCGTTCTCCTCTGGTTCTGTTTTAGTTCCAAAGCCTCAGAAAAGCACCAAGGGATCTGAGCCTGGAGATCGCACCAGGAACCAGGATCCTGGTTGTGATAATAAGGGATCAAAAGCCACGGGCAGCAGAGCGGAGCAGATGGAACAGGTAACGTGAATGGATTTATAGGCTAAGCTTCAATCCCCAGTGGAAACAACAAGGCCTGAATCTTTTGCCCACTCCTGAGATGCAGCCACCTCTCTGGGGTGGGAGAGCCACATAAAAGCCACAAAGAGATGCTGCACAAGGTTTGTTCATGTGGGAGGAAGGACTGGGAATTCATCATCCCTCTCCCCACCACTCCGAACCTCCATTGAATCACAGAAATGTAGAACTGGAAGGGACCTCAAGAAGCCACCTGATCCAGCCCCCGTGCCAAGGCAGGATTACTTAAACCTAGACCATCCCAATGGGTGTTTGTCCAACGGTTCTTAAATCCTCCAGTGATGGAGATTCCACAACCTCCCTGGGTCACCTGATCCAGAGTTTAACTACCCTTAGAGAGTGAAAGTTTCCCTTCATATCTGACCTAAATCTCCCTCACCGCATATTAAGCCCATTACATCTTGTCCTACCTTCAGCGCGTACCGAGACCAATAGAGCACCGTCCACTTTAGAGAGTCATGTTGGAAGATGATTATAAAGTCCCCCCTCAGCTTTCTCATCTCTGGACTAAACATGCCCAGTTTTCACCCTTTCCGCATAGGTCATATTTTCTAAACATCTGACCATTTTTGCTGCTCTCCCCTGGTTCTTCTCCAGTTTGTCCCCATCTTTGAGTCACACAAAACTTGACACAATTCTCCGGCTGAGTCCTCACCAGCGCCGAGTGGGACAAGAGTTACCTCCTGTGTCTTCCACACGATAGTCCTGTAAATAGACCCCAGGTGAGATTAGCCTCTTTCTCAGCAGCATCGTGCTGTTGACTTGTATGCAGTTTGTGCTCCACTAAAACTCGGTTTCTGCAGTATTGCTGCTGTACACGTTAACCCCCCCCCACCCACCCCCCGTTCTGTCCTGCTGCCTTTAATTGGTCCTTCATTTGCACTTCCCTGAATTAAATTTTGCTGATTTCAGGGGATTTCTCCCCATTTTTTTAGATCACTTTGATCTTCTCCTCCAGCGTCTTTGCAACCACCTATGTTATAGGCGCTCTCTCCACTCCAGCATCCAAGTACTTAGTATCTGTGCACCCCTCCCCCTCATCATTTCTCTTTTCTCTCCCGCCAGGGCTCAGATGTCACCTACGCGCTCGTAGCCTTCCCGGCCTCACAGGCCTGCCCAGCCCAGACGAAAAACAAAACCAAACCCACTGCAGATGAGCATGTGCTGTACAGTGAGGTGGTGACAACGCGCCCCCAGAGGGCAGCTAAATAAGGGGGGGAAATTCTCTATCTGTTCTCCCCCTCCTCCGGGCATCCATCTCCTTAACTCTTTACACCCCAAGAGGCCTTTTCTGCCACTTGGCAATGGGCACACCCAAAGCACCGCAGACCGAATATTTAGCCAACCAGCGTCTTGTCGGGTATTGTATAAAAATTGGTGACCCGTTGGTCATGAACACCACTGCATGATGTATGCGCGGATCGTGTAGGAAGCGTTCCGTACGTATACTGGAAATATGTGACGGAGGAGTTGATAAAGAAGCCAGCACTGGACAAAGGAATGTGGATTCATGCATCTGAGTGAATCAGACTAGCTGGTGGATAAGAACAACAACCCGGCATGTGTGCTGCTGGCCGGTCTGATACCCACTCTTACCCTGGCTGCTGCCATTAGCTGAGAACTTACAACCTCATCGCTGGAGACCAGACCAGGTCACCTGTGTGTTAGATTTGCTCTAAATGGGTATTAGTCTTATAAGAAGGTATTTAGTGTTTAGATGCTATGAAATGCTTGTATGTTGCTGCCTGCATTAATCTCCCTGATAGTCCCTATCCCACGTTGTAAGCTGATGGTTTAGTGTTTGCTCTGAAACTGTGAACGCCCACAGGCCGGAGAGAAACACGACCAAGTGTGAAATACGACATTGCTACAGGAGGTGGTATTTCCTGCTCAGCCAAAGCAGGCCCATTGACACCAGACAAGCCATTGTGGAACTTGAGAGGACAAAACCCCTAGTTCAGTGATGGCGAACCCGTGGCACGCGTGCCGCTGCCGGCACGCCGAGCCGTCTCTGTGGGCACGCCGTCAAAACGCCGGAGCAGAGGGGCGGGGTCAGTAAGAGGCGAGCGGGTGGTGGAGGAGGAAGTGAAAGGACGTCCGGAGCCCGGGAAGGAGAGCGGAGGCGGGGCCGAGGCAGGAGGCGAGGCAAGGCAAGGCAAGAAGGAGAGCGGAGGCGGGGCCTAGGCGCGAGGCAAGGCAGGAGGCGCGCGGCGCGAGGCGAGGCAGGAGGCGCGGCAGGAGGCGCGCGGCGCGAGGCGAGGCAGGAGGCGCGGCAGGAGGCGCGGCGAGGCGAGGTAAGGCAAGGCAAGGGGGAGGGAGGCAAGGCAAGGGGAGGCGAGGCAAGGCAAGGGGGAGGGAGGCAAGGCAAGGGGAGGCGAGGCAAGGCAAGGGGGGGGGAGGCAAGGCAAGGGGAGGCGAGGCAAGGCAAGGGGGGGAGGCAAGGCAAGGCAAGGGGGGGAGGCAAGGCAAGGGGGGGAGGCAAGGCAAGGCAAGGGGGGGGAGGCAAGGCAAGGCAAGGGGAGGGAAGGCAAGGCAAGGGGGGGGAGGCAAGGCAAGGCAAGGCAAGGGGAGGGAAGGCAAGGCAAGGGGAGGCAAGGCAAGGCAAGGGGGGGAGGCAAGGCAAGGGGAGGCAAGGCAAGGCAAGGGGGGGAGGCAAGGCAAGGGGGGGAGGCAAGGCAAGGGGAGGGAAGGCAAGGCAAGGGGGGGAGGCAAGGCAAGGGGAGGGAAGGCAAGGCAAGGGGGGGAGGCAAGGCAAGGGGAGGCAAGGCAAGGGGGGGAGGCAAGGCAAGGCAAGGGGAGGCAAGGCAAGGCAAGGGGGGGGAGGCAAGGCAAGGCAAGGGGGGGGAGGCAAGGCAAGGCAAGGGGGGGGAGGCAAGGCAAGGCGGGGGGGGAGGCAAGGCAAGGCAGGGGGGGGAGGCAAGGCAAGGCAAGGCAAGGCAAGGGGAGGCAAGGCAAGGCAAGGGGGGGAGGCAAGGCAAGGCAAGGGGGGGGAGGCGAGGCAAGGCAAGGGGGGGAGGCAAGGCAAGGCAAGGGGGGGGAGGCAAGGCAAGGGGAGGGAAGGCAAGGCAAGGGGGGGGAGGCGAGGCAAGGCAAGGCAAGAAGGAGAGCGGAGGCGGGGCCTAGGCGCGAGGCGAGGCAGGAGGCGCGGCAGGAGGCGCGGCGAGGCGAGGTAAGGCAAGGCAAGGGGGAGGGAGGCAAGGCAAGGGGAGGCGAGGCAAGGCAAGGGGGAGGGAGGCAAGGCAAGGGGAGGCGAGGCAAGGCAAGGGGGGGGGAGGCAAGGCAAGGGGAGGCGAGGCAAGGCAAGGGGGGGAGGCAAGGCAAGGCAAGGGGGGGAGGCAAGGCAAGGGGGGGAGGCAAGGCAAGGCAAGGGGGGGGAGGCAAGGCAAGGCAAGGGGAGGGAAGGCAAGGCAAGGGGGGGGAGGCAAGGCAAGGCAAGGCAAGGGGAGGGAAGGCAAGGCAAGGGGAGGCAAGGCAAGGCAAGGGGGGGAGGCAAGGCAAGGGGGGGAGGCAAGGCAAGGGGAGGGAAGGCAAGGCAAGGGGGGGAGGCAAGGCAAGGGGAGGGAAGCAAGGCAAGGGGGGGAGGCAAGGCAAGGGGAGGCAAGGCAAGGGGGGGAGGCAAGGCAAGGCAAGGGGAGGCAAGGCAAGGCAAGGGGGGGAGGCAAGGCAAGGCAAGGGGGGGGAGGCAAGGCAAGGCAAGGGGGGGGAGGCAAGGCAAGGCAAGGGGGGGAGGCAAGGCAAGGCAAGGGGGGGAGGCAAGGCAAGGCGGGGGGGAGGCAAGGCAAGGCAGGGGGGGAGGCAAGGCAAGGCAAGGCAAGGCAAGGGGAGGCAAGGCAAGGCAAGGGGGGGAGGCAAGGCAAGGCAAGGGGGGGAGGCGAGGCAAGGCAAGGGGGGGAGGCAAGGCAAGGCAAGGGGGGGAGGCAAGGCAAGGGGAGGGAAGGCAAGGCAAGGGGGGGGAGGCAAGGCAAGGCAAGGCAAGGGGAGGGAAGGCAAGGCAAGGGGGGGAGGCAAGGCAAGGGGGGGAGGCAAGGCAAGGGGAGGGAAGGCAAGGCAAGGGGGGGAGGCAAGGCAAGGGGGGGAGGCAAGGCAAGGGGAGGGAAGGCAAGGCAAGGGGGGGAGGCAAGGCAAGGGGAGGGAAGGCAAGGCAAGGGAGGGAAGGCAAGGCAAGGGGGGGAGGCAAGGCAAGGGGAGGCAAGGCAAGGGGGGGAGGCAAGGCAAGGCAAGGGGAGGCAAGGCAAGGCAAGGGGGGGGAGGCAAGGCAAGGCAAGGGGGGGAGGCAAGGCAAGGCAAGGGGGGGAGGCAAGGCAAGGCAAGGGGGGGGAGGCAAGGCAAGGCAAGGGGGGGGAGGCAAGGCAAGGCGGGGGGGGAGGCAAGGCAAGGCAGGGGGGGGGAGGCAAGGCAAGGCAAGGCAAGGGGAGGCAAGGCAAGGCAAGGGGGGGAGGCAAGGCAAGGCAAGGGGGGGGAGGCAAGGCAAGGCAGGGGGGGGAGGCAAGGCAGGGGGGGGGAGGCAAGGCAGGGGGGGGAGGCAAGGCAAGGCAAGGGGGGGGGAAGCAAGGCAAGGCAAGGCAAGGGGGGGAGGCAAGGCAAGGGGGGAGGCAAGGCCGGGGGGGGGGGCGAGCCGCGCTGCTGAGGCGGGGGGGGGGGGGGTGAGCCGCGCTGCTGAGGCCGGGGGGGAGTCCCGAGTCGAGCGGGTGTGTTGGCACTTTGAAAAAAAACAAGTCGTTTTGGTTTGCAGTTTGGGCACTTGGCTCAAAAAGGTTTGCCATCACTGCCCTAGTTGATTGCGTCCCCCACAGATAAAGAGCAGACCTGGATGGGGAATTGTCCCGTGCTCTTGAACTCTGGGGGGAGGGAAATCACATCTTTTTGGCTGCCTGAACTCAGAAGGGCCAGAGACTCTGAACTGAAGCCAGAGACCCCCAGGGGCTGCCTCCTACATCTGCCCTGAAAGACCCTTTGAATCGACAGATCACCACAAATCGGTCACTGTTCACAGTGACATGTTCACTCATTGGCGGGTCTCTGTCGATTGCTTCTACCTGCAGATAACGCTCTGATTCCTTTCTCCTAGTTAATAAACCTTTATAACAGGATTGGCTACAGGCGTTGTTTCTGGTGCAGGATCTCGGGTACCAGTTGATCTGTCTCTTGGGCCTGGAAACGACCTACTAGCGATGTGAGATTTGGTGTAAGTGACCATTGTGATGGGATCCCGGGGCCATGGGACCGCTGTGCCCCTGAACTCTCACAGCCTGGGCTGTCTCTCACGAGGCCTTGCTAGTGACAAGCAGCAAACCCCTCCAGGTGCTGTGATCACTCCGCACAAGAGCATGTGGAGCCCACCCAGCTGTATTGCGTGAACTCTCCCAGAACCGCCCATGAATCACACAGACAACGTCGCCAGCCAGATCCCCCAGCTCCCAGCCCTGCACCTCAGGAATCTACCATCTCGCCCTGCTCAAGATGAGCTGTGAAAACTTATTCCCTGGTTCTCCCCTTCACCAATGGAACGGGGACATACACCAGCCTTTGCCAACCCGTGCAGATTTGCCCCACATGTCAGCAAAATCACCGGTAAAGAGAAACAATTAAACAAATGTATTGATGACAAAAGATA
The DNA here is from genome assembly GCA_032164245.1 of Sternotherus odoratus. Taxonomy (NCBI): domain Eukaryota; kingdom Metazoa; phylum Chordata; order Testudines; family Kinosternidae; genus Sternotherus; species Sternotherus odoratus. Next base: position 34,852,679 of record JAVMKO010000013.1, on the reverse strand, counting down.
GATTTTAAGTGATAGGCAAAAAGTCAGAATTAGTTATCAATGGAAATAAAATATAAGCATAAAGTTTAAACACTTAACACTATTAGACTGGCCAGCAACTAGACCAAGCAGGTTTTCTTCTAGAATTTCTAGAATATACCACCTTGTATCCATTTTCTAAAGCCTAGGACCCTCTGGGTGTAAATGACTTTCTATGTTTTCTTAAGGGGTCTTGTCTCTATTTGCCACTGATTTTTGTTCCTTATGATGGAGGGCTGCGGTGTTTTCTCACAGGCCCAGCCAATAGTCCAGGACTAGATCTTTGCCAGGTTCAGGGTAATCCCTTTAACTTTCATACTGGCCTTTCCTCCCAACAGCTTGTACCCATATGTTTTCAGTCCTGACGACACAAAACTCAGTGATGTGTTGATCTGGCGGCATTTCCCTCGTGAGGTCCCCGAAATAATCCCCCGGGGGTGGATAATAAGAAGCTGCCACTTCATTGGGGTATCTCTCAAGCAGTTGGGTTTCAGGGTGGGGATTTGGTGTATCCATCATTGGCTGGGCCAAAGGGCTCCCCTCAGCCACACCCTCCTCTTCCTCAGAACTGTTGCTGATGTAGCACTTTCTCTGGGGATAGTTGACCCCAAGGCCCTAAAACAAAGTCCGAAGTTCTCATGGGGGTGGTGAAGGGATGCATGTTTCCTCTCAGCATTTCCATGATTTCTAGAACACGTGCTCTTGGTCAGAAATGGCCTCTTCTGCCCTGTGCTGGGACTTATGGGTTGATGGTGCTGCATTCTTATTGGCAGAGGGTGGTGGGAAGAGTTCTGAGGGGTCACATGACCCTCATCTAGGCAGTTCATTCCTCCCAGAGCTGCTGTATTTTGGTCAAATCTGCTCTCGGGGCAGCGCTCTGTGGCCGAAACCCATCCTGATTGGTAGAGGGAGTGGGAGTTCTTGTTTGGAGGAGTTCTTAGAAGGGTCACATCACAACCTTGCTTCCAGTCACATGTCCGGCTTGACCCCAGAAGTAATCAACCAGGGGCGGGGCTTCTGGTAACAGGTGGGCAGGGCTTAAGGCATCAAAACATGGGATTAATGTTTGACCGACAGTAGGGACCTTATACTACTCTTCTGTTCCATACGGTGACTAAGGACTTTCTCTGCTGTGTCCCAGACAGCTAATAACCCCTCTGGTGTTACCTCGCAGGCTGTCACGGCAGTATAAGGAAGGTGCAAGTCTCTGTCTCTTGTGTCTAACTCAGGTGGACTCGCTCAGGGGAGCTCACTCAGGGTTGCTAAAGGCTCCAGGGTTTGATCCCAAGAGGCATTGAAGCCAAATGCCTCCCCCAGAAAGAGACTGTGACCCGAAGAGAGCTGATGCGTGGTGGGGCCCTCCCAGGGACCCTTCCAGGGCTGCTCCAAATCACCACACTGGGCCTCTGTAACAGACGGGGGCTTCAGATTCCCAGGAACTCGCCCTTCAAATAGCAGGAAAAACAGGGGCTTACCTGTCACTGTGATGGAGACGGAGCTGCTGTTCCTAGACAAGATCTCTTCATTGGATTCCCATCTCCAGTACACACGTGTATGACCCGGCATTTCCCTTCTCACCTGTGAACTCCAGCATTAGGGTTGAGGACTACGCTGGGTGCATGTGAGCACAACCTTAATCTCTAGGGGCACTGCTTGTCAATGCAGTGTGGGTGACTGCTGGAAATATAGAAACCTGATTTGATTTCTGTGGGGAAAGGGTATGTGAATGAACACAAACCTGATTGACGGGGTATGGGCAGGCCAATGACAAACTCTCTTCACTGGTGTGTGTTAAGGGTGTGTGCAGTCTTGAGCAGTGGGGAGGAGGACGCTGATCTAGCCTCTTCCAGCACAACCATCTATTGCACCAAACATCCAAATTGACCATTTTGTGTGGGGTGGGGGGAGAAGGACCCTGGTGGAAGAGGAAAAGGAGGCAGAGTTCAGGTGTGGTGCATGGTCTGGTAGAACGGACAGACTCATTATCATTCAGTAACTATTATTTTATTAGGAAAGTTCTGGGAACTGGACACTGATTCCAAAATAGATTTAAGTATCTTCCCGAATTGAAGCACTAACATCAGTGGAAGGGGTCACCTGATATTTTTTTAGTCAACAACAGGAATGCTCTGTGGAGTTGGCTGTGTTATACTGTTATACTGTGGCTATGCTTCATGGTAGGGTTCCAAGGTTAGAGAAGTGTTGAACCACAGAAATATATAGCAAACCCCTAATGTGGTACCCCACCGCCATCTTGTCTGCAGTCGTCATTCTTACCCTGGAGGAACTTTTGCTACACACAGAAGCTTTCAACAAAGGACTGATTGACCCATCCCTGATGTGGATGTTTGTACTTCAGAGACTTTGATTTGAACCTGCAGTTTATTCTACCACTGATACAAGCCTCAACCAAGGACTTTGCCATTACTGCAGGTAACTGATTTCTTTTAACCATTTCTAACTCTTATCTATCTCCTTTTCCCTTTTATAAATAAACCTTTAGATTTTATATTCTAAAGGACTGGCAACAATGTGATTTGTGGGTAAGATCTGTTTTGTATATTGACCTGGGTCTGGGGCCTGATTCTTTGGAATTGGTAGAACTGTTTTCTTTTATTGGGCTATTGGTTTTCATAACCATTGGTCCCCAGAACGAGTGGCTGCTGGTGGTGATACTGGGAAACTGGAGAGCCTAAGGGAATTACTTGTGTGACTTGTGGTTAGCCAGTGGGGCGAAACCAAAGTCTTTCCTGTTTGGCTAGTTTGGTTTGCCTTAGAGGTGGAGAAACCCCAGCTATGGGCTGTAGTCGTCCTGTTTGGAGCAATTTGTCCTGACTTGGCACTCTCAGTTGGGTCCCACCAGGAACAACACCATCACAGGGAGGAAGTATACTTCTTTGATGACCAAAGTGCTAGTGAGGTGACTACGGATTTCGGATATGTGTATTTTGTTGCATGGTCTGCTAATTACCTAATGCATAACAGCACCTGATAGGTAGAAGATTGTGAAGATGTTCTAACAGTAGAAACACATAAAAATAAATCCATGTCACTGAAAATCTATTTCCAGCATAGGACAGGAGAGCCTGAAGCTGCTGCCATGAAAACCTCTCTAGGGTGGAATCCATTCCAGTGCTTCTCCATCCTCCTAGTTAAATAGTGTTTCCTAATATCCAACCTAAACCTCCCCCACTGCAATTTGAGACCATTACTCCTTATTCTGTCATCTATCACCACTGAAAAAAGTCTACATCCATCCTCTTTGGAACCCGCTTCAGGCAGTTGAGGGAGCCTAGCTTCTTTGAAAATCCCACCCTGCAATTCTCTGGGCCTCTGTTCTGAGAGGCAGGATCTGCCTCCTCCTGTGTCTGTGAACAACAGTGTCAGGATCCAGCTGGAGTTGCTGGGAGCGACTGTCCTGCCCAGGACGACTCAATGCTCTTGGAGTCTCTAGTATCTTGTGAAATGGGATGTGAAGTCATGCGCAGGAGGCTAGTCTGTAAAAGAGTCTGTTATTGGAACATCACTGAGTGGGAGATTTAAACTGTATTCAGTTTCTTACTGTATTAGGCATAGGCATGCGTGTTTTATTTTATTTTGCTTTGTTGTTCACTTTGTTCTGGCTGTTATCACTTGGAACCACTTAAATCCTACTTCCTGTATTTAATAAAATCACTCTTTATTTAATAATTAACCCAGAGTATGTATTACTACCAGGCGAGGGGGAGGGGGAACAGCGGTGCATATCTATCTATTGCTGTAATAGAGGGTGAACAATTTATGAGTTTATCCTGTATAAGATTTATACAGGGTAAAACGGATTTATTTGCGTTTTGGGCCCCATTGAGAACTGGGCATCTGAGTGTTTGAGACAGGATCACTTCTTAAGCTGCTTTCAGTTAAGCCTGGAGTTTGTGGGACATGGTTCAGACCTGGGTCTGTGTTTGTGGCCTGCAAGCATGTCTGTCTGTCACAACCAGGCAGGGTACTGGAGTCCCAAGCCGGCGGGAAAGGCATGGGTGGGAGTGGTCCTGGCACATCAGTTGACAGCCCCAAGGGGGTTTCTGTGATGCAACCGGTCACATGGGGTTCAGGGATGTGTGCAGTCCATAAAGTTACCCAGGGCTGGGGTGAGACAGGAAGTGAATACATTCATGTCAGGGTTAATGAGGGTGAGGCAGGAAGTTGTGTGACTGACATCATCACCTTGGGGTTCACTTCCCCACCTCAGACATGGTGGTAAAAATTGTTCCTTTCTCCCGTCTATTTCTATTGTAAGTTCTATGCAGGGTGCAGGGGCTGTCTCTGGCCGTGTGTGGGTGCAGCCCCTACTGCAACAGGAACAATAGTGCCTTGTTCAGAATTATCCCTGGGACCGGGGTGTCACCTTGTGCCTTGAAATGCAAAAATAATACAACAGAAGAAGGGAGAGGAACCAGGGGGAGATGCCATGAGCCTGGCCCCTGGCCCTTCTCCCTGCAGAGCCGCACCTGTGAGTCCAACACCAGGGAACAGACACAGCCCTGACTCGGAGGGAAGAGCGCCCCCTACTCACTTTGCTGCGCCACTCCCTGTAGCAACAGGTCCCCCCCTCCTTTTTGTTCCTATAAGACAGCCGTGAGAAGAAAGAAGATAAAACTCCCTTCTAACCGCCTTGAAGATAAGCTCGTTTCTTAATTCTGTAAAGAAATTATACAACTTTGCAACCAGGGTTAAAAACACCAACCCTGAGAAAGACCCCAAACCATCACATGACTTTAGCTGTAAACGTTGTAAAGTGTGAAAATCCTATTCCCGACAACCACAATAAAAGTTCAAAAGATCCTATATTAGCAGGTTCTTACGTGGGTGACACTAAGAAAAGGAAAACCTTCTATTTTATCACAAAGAGATACCTCTTCTAAGATAAACACCCTTCTTGGTTATCTGAAGAACCACAAGCCCCCAGTAAACCATAAAAACCAACATTGAATGAGCTGTAACAGAACAAGGCTCTTTTTTAGGAATATTTTGTAGAGGTTCAGTGATATAAAGATGCTTAAGATACACTAGCCTAGCCTTTGAAAAAGAGTATTTCTAAAGCACCACACCGACAACTGTGTAGAATATGAAAACTGTCACAACTGAGGGGACTTTCCATATGTGTTTTAATAATAATACAAATGTTACCATGTAGTGAGGACAATTTGAAGCAGCATATATTTTAAAAAAACTCTTAACTGTTGCAACAAAAACACAGCCTTAAAATTAAATAACTGAAGCCTAAAAAGATGCTAAGTTTACTTAATTTCCGTACCTAAATACTGATCATCTCTGAGACACAAAGATCTTAGTCTAATGGACTTACCTGGTAAGATCAACCTCCTCCCTCCCCCACCCTGGTAAAATTAGGTTACACAGGAATGTAAATTGTGAAGAAATAAGTTCCTGGGGGACAGGAATATTATACAAAACCCTCATGTAAGGAAGGGTCCTACAATAATAAAGTAAAATGAAAGGCATGTGATAGCTTCCTAAATGGTTAGGCGAGGTTAGCTGGTTTTTTAAACTTTTGTGTGAAGGAATTGTCTCCTTCCTTAGAGGTTTTTAAGGCCCAGCTTGGCAAAGCCCTGGTGGGCTGATTTAGTTGCTGTTGGTCCTGCTTTGAGAAGGAAGTTGGACTAGATACCTCCTGAGGTCTCTTCAGTCCTAATCTTTTTTGAGTCTACTAGTGTAAAAGCCCATGCACACAGGCCAATGGAAATGGCTCACGGCCCCCCCCTCTCGATAAGCTCTCTCCCCCCTCCCCCCCACTCCAATGCCCCCCCGCTCGCCCAGCTCCCCCCCAATGTCTCCCCCTCGCCCAGCTCCCCCCTCCCCAACACACCCCCCCTCACCCAGCTACCTCCCCCCAACCCACACCCAGCTCCCTCCCACCTCCAACTGCCCCCGCTCAGCTCCCTCCCCCCCAATGCCCCCCTCAACTCCCTCCCCCCAATTCCCCCCTGCTTAGCTCCCTCCCTCCCCCCAATTCCCCCCACTCATCTCCCTCCCCCCCAACACCTCCCCTCACTCAGCTCTCTCCCCCCAACAACCCCCTCTCGCTCAGCCCCCTCACCGAAAACCCCCACACCATGCCCCCTCCCCCTGCAATGACCCCCTCCCTGCTCACCTCCCTCCCCCCTGCTCAGCTCCCTCTCCCAACCCCTCGTCATGCACCCAACAGCCCAGCTAACTTTATATGTATATGTCACGGAGTGCCCGGGCGATGGTCTGGAACTGCTCCCTAGGAAGCCAGACCGGACTCCGGGTGGAGGGCCCCTTCTCCGTACACAGCCTGTTTCCCAGGCTAGGAGCTTCATGGATCCCCACTTCCACCTTCCTGGGTCTGACCTCGGAGCATTCAGCACCTTCTGCCCCTCCATGTGCTTCCCCCAGCAAGCCCGCCTGGGCGGGATCCTGGGGGAGCCCATGGGTTCTGCACCCCAAATCCACAGTCAAACATGACTCTCAGCCAGCCAGCAGAATAGACGGTTTATTTGAGATGTCAGGAACCATCCAACTCACAGCTTCTCAGTCCAAACAGGGTCCCTCAGTCAGGCCTTTCTGGGGGATGCCAGGAGGTGAGACCCAGATTCTGGGCTCCTGCTTTCTCCCCAGGTTTAGTCGATGACTTCCATCTGGTCCAACACAGACCATGCAGCCAGCGAGCGTGAGCCCTCAGCTGGATCCATCCTGAGGCCAGAGAGCGAGTTGGCTTCTCTCCCCTTTCCCAGCTAGACCCAGACCCAGACCCAGACTGTCTCAAACCCCCCTCTAGCCACTTCCTGCTTCTTTGTTCCTTTGTCTGGTTTCCCGGGCTTCAGGTATCACCTGACCTCCCTCCAACAGATTCAGCTGACCTCCCTCCCCCACCTGGGGTCAGGTTACAGCTTCCAGGGATGCACACCTTTGAATACCTGCAGTGGCTCTGCTTTGCATCACCTTCACATTCCTTTCTCTTCACATAGACGCCCAAGAAATGCATAGGGGAAACTGAGGCACACACACACAGTACTCCCACTTCGTCACAGTATAACTGCTGCTTGGTGGTCTAGCTCCGTGTGAGGATCGCTCAGGTGGGCACGCACCGCAGCCATTTTGTGCCTCCGAACTACAACAGCCAGCATGCCATTCGTCCGGGCTGTCTCTACTGCGCATGACGGCTTCACACACCTTCTCTAGCCGATTATTATATAGGATGATTCTACTGTGTCCAGCTCTGGGTCCTACACTTTAGGAGAGCTGTAGAGAAACTGGAGAGGGTCCGGAGGACAGTCACAAAAATAATCAAAGGTTTAGAAAACCTGACTTTGAAGGAAAGATGAAAAAATCTGGGTATGTTTAGTCTGGAGACAAGGAAACTAAGGGGGAACCTGAGAACAGTCTTCCAATATGTTAAGGGGTGTTCTAAAAGTATGGGGGGGTCAATTGTTCTCCATGTCTGCTGACAGTAGGACAACAAGTAATGGGCTTCATTTGCATCCAAGGAGATTGTGGATAGTCATAGGAAAAGCTTTCTAACCCTAACTAGAGTTAATCTCTGGAATAGGATCCCAAGGGAGGTTGGGGAATCCCTATCGCTGAAGGTTTAAGACCAGGTTGGATAAACACTTGTCAGGGGTGGTCTAGGTTGACCTGGTCCTGCCTCACAAGAGGGGGATGGACCAGATGATCTCTTGAGGTCCCTTCCAGGAAAATATTTCTATGATTCTACTCTATGAAATCCCCCGAGCTTTGTTCCCCTCTGTTGCCCGTTATCTGGAGACCAGCTGGCCAGGGGCCGGGGAGATATGTAACATCACACCGAGAAAACAAAGCTGGTCTTGGAAGTTATCTAACAACCAGCAGAAGAAGGAACTGACTCAGCAGGTGGAGAAAGAACAAATTTGCAGACAAAGATGTAGACATTGAATGGTTTTGCTTGGGCAGGCCAGAGGCCGTGCAGTGTGTGGGGGGGTGACCCCAAATGCCCCCCCCAATTTGTTCCCTAGCTTATACCGACCATGCTCACATGGAGTGAGCATGCTGGATAGCACTGCTGAACATCCTGCGCCCCCATGCTGGGCAGGCCTGGTTCATCTCTGCCGGGGACCCCCGATCCCACCCAGTAGAGCCACCCTCCCAGCCCTGTTCTCAGGCCCTCAGACAGCTCCGTTTGTGCTCCCTCCCATCCGACTCTGAGAACTGTTTCCATTCGTGACATGGCCACGTGTGGGGCCTTTCACTGCCAGGGGGAAGGGGAGATGTCCCTGTTCACATGCTCAGCTTGTCAGTCAGGCCCCGGGGCTGACAGCCTGCTACAGAGGCACTTCCAGGCCATGGATGAGGAGAAGACCAGGGGCTTTATGCATTTAGGGGCCACGTCTTCCAGCTCTTCGCCGCAGCCTCGTGGGCTCAAAACATCCATTTGACCGTAAGAGAAGCCAAGGTTCCCAGGTGATCCCATGACTCCTGATGCTGGGGATTTATGAAGTACACCAAGGCATTTCAGAACTTGGAGCTTGATGGAGAAATGCGGCTGGGGCCTCAGGGCAATTTTAAGCCACTTTCTGGGGCCCAGAAATGTAGGTGAGTGAGATGTTCAAACGTCTGGACAGCCAGAGTCCCGTTTCCAAAAGGTCACCCCTGTTGTGTGAGGATATTTGCTCTTTACTCTGCCATGGGGCAGGCCCAGAGGGACACGGCTCCAGCACCGTCTGTTTAGGGCCTTCCTCGTCGCCCGTCACCATGGTATCTGAGCTCCCCCACGTCCACACGGGGTGACCTACGTGCTCCCCACCCTCTGGGGGAATTTCTGCCATGGGCTCTGTGGCTGGGCTAGGGGCTGCTCCGAGACCCACACTGGGGCGGGAGCAGGGAGCTGAACCAAGCCAGCCGGTGACTCAGCATCGATCACACTCCCCACCCGATGAGCGGCTGGAGCAGAGGAGACGGGCGAGCTCCAGATGAGCCGGTGCCAGGTGTGCCGGGCTCCAGGCAGGCCCCAGGGGCCCTGCTCCCGGGTGCTCTGCAGGGGGAGAGACGCCCCGTCCCACAGGGACTTTCCCCGGGCTCCTTCCTCCGGAGAGAGGTTGTTCTCCAGCCACCAGCTCCCCCATGTGTCAGTGGAGTAATACTGAGGTCTCTGAGGGTGCCTGTGTGGTCCAGCTCCCCCGAGGGGGAGTGTACATCATCTGGGGTTTCCTGCTGACTCTATAAATCCCCCAGATCTCAGGCACGAGCAGGATCACGTTTCCAGGATGCTGATGATGCTGATCCTGACCCTGCTGCCCGTGGCCTTTCTCCTGCCCCCCGGGGCTGGAGCTGGTGAGTGGGGGGGGGGGAATCAGGGATCCTGGAGAATAGAACCAGGAGCTCTCTGGGCTGTTTGAAAATCCCAGATCCTCCCCAGAGTCAGGTGCTTCTGCCAGGGAGAGCACTGGCTCCCAGGACCCGCTAAGGAAGGGTTTGGAGGTGGGGGTGAAGGAGTCTGGGTGGTGGAGCTGGTACAGAGATAACCCCCCCGAGAGACACACAGAGAGACTGGGAGCAGGAGAGAGATACAGGGGTATCTTAAGCCGGGGCTAGGAGCCAAGACTCTTGGGTTGTATCCCCTGCTTCGGAGTAGTGTCTAGTGATTAGAGTGGACCTTTGGGGGTCGCAGACAAGACCCCTGGATTCTTTTAGTTAATTTTTAAAAGAGATGTAGAGAGAGTGAGAAAACAAACAGCAAAATATACATAAACTTCTCATAATCCATAAGATATTAAGGATTCTCATAAGATATTAAGTATTTGCTACTTCCCCTTAGGTAGGTTTGAAACATTTTGTTCTCTGTAATATGCGTGGTTAGAATATCGATCCCTGATTGTATTCCACAACTTACAAACAAAATATGCTTTATAAAAATCCAGCTAGTTAAAAAAATTCTTAAAGGAAGATAAAAGCTAGAAGCAAAATTCAAATGAGAGGGACCGATACAGGGAGTGGAAGGAAGTGGGAGGGATAGGGGAGGCGAGGTGGGCCCATGCATGTCATAGGATGATGAGATCCTTCCAGGAAAGCATCTCATATTCCTAAAACTTTTTCTTGGGAATCTCTATAAGAGTCTATAGCTCTTTCCATGGCAGCCAGCTTGGGATGTTTCTGTTCTACTCTTTGAGTGTTGGTCGCTCCTTGGATTTCCATGTTGACAGTACTTATCTTTTCATTGCTCTTCTTGCTCTGTTTAGCCAAAGTCTTTCTGATTCGTTCTGCTGACGGTTAACACCCACTAGGTTGAAAATGACAAGTTTAATTTTATATGATAGGGGAAAAAAACCACCGTCCCTTTCAGATCCACCCAAAGCCCACCGGTCTCTGAGCACCTGGGTTAAGTCGGCACTTGGTTTCCATTTGGTTGGCAGAAAATTATTGACCTAGTTTCTCTTCCCAGTGCCTTTCTAGAGGATCAGATCAGTGTTTCATTCCACTTTGCTGCCCAGGTCTGCATAACGTAGCCAGAGATCCTGGCAGTCTGGGTAAGATTTGGAGAAACCAAAGCCATAAGGGCTGAAGGGCAGAGAAGGCAGCAGGGTTAAACTGGCGTGGGGCAGCATGTTTCCCTTGCGCACCTTCCATCTTCCATTCTCCATCTCCCTCCGTAGTGTGACCAAAATTCAAATTTTGGGGGGGACTAAAAACGTACAGATTTTCAGCTGAAATGTGTCAAAAACTTTGGGGGGGAATCGTCAGGGAGGGAACTGTTGGGGGAATAGTTGGGGGCGAACTGTGGGGGAAATATGCATGGTTAGAATATTGATTCCTGATTGTATTCCACAATTTACAAACAAAATATGCTTTATAAAAATCCAGCTAGTTAAAAAAAGTTCTTAAAGGAAGATAAAGGCTCGGAGCCTTCAGGAAAACAATTCATTGTCTAGAAACCCCGATTTCTGTACAAAAGCAGTTTGGGGGGTGGCTTTGGACTGGCCCTGGCTGGTGACTGGGGGTTGGTGGAGAGGATGAAACATCAGCAGGGGGTTGTGTCAGTACCGTTCTGACTGATGTTGACACCAACAGCCGTTCCCTCCAGGCGGTGCGATTAGTGACCCTCTCCCGGTGCGTTTGGTGCCAGTTCTCCACCCAGTGAGGTCAAGGCTTTATATTTACCGTCCGGCCCCATGGGATGTCCAGTGTGGGTCAGAGCTGAGGAGGGGGCAGGGTTCCAGGCACAGGGATCCCCCAGGGAGAGCATCAGAGGTTATGGGGACTCTGCTTTGGGACGGGGAGCTTGGGCCCAGCCTGGCCCAGGGAGACAATGGGGCTCTTTGTATGAACCTGGTCTCCCCTCCAGGTGAGATCATTGGGGGGAAGATAGCCAAGCCCCACTCCAGACCCTACATGGCCTATCTGGCTATACAACGTGGAGGCGACAGGTATCACTGTGGAGGGTTCCTGGTGTCGGAGAACTTCGTGCTGACGGCCGCTCACTGCAATGGAGAGTAAGCGCCTCTGTGCTGGGGATGTGGGGGCAGGTCGGGGGTAGCGGGTGATGGGGGAGCCGGGAGCTCTGGTGCCATCGTGGGTCGCAGGGATGGAGCAGTGAGTGTGACAGGCTGGGAGACCAGAGCCCAGGGGTCTGATCTGCTCAGGGGGCGTCGGTGGGTCTCTAGGGGCCTCTGCAAACCAGATCCAGATCCAGCGCATGGGAAATCAATGGGCCTACGGCCAGTGACACCAGCTGGGCTCTGGCCCATTGTCAGAGCTGGGGAAGGGAAGACTCAGCCCTAGGACGGTTCTGGATCATGGGGGGGGAGGGGTCACCGGGCTGGATGGGAGCTGAGACCCGGAGCCGGAGGACAATGAACTGTGACTCAGCACAAGGGGCTGGTGGAGACAGAGCCTGGGACCCCATCACCTCTGGGCAGGTGTTTTGTGCTGAACCCTGTGCCCTGTAGCGGGGAAAGGCTGCTTGTTCCAGTTCACCTTAACCCCCGGGATGCCAGTCACCGGTTCCAGGAAGCTGGGACCGAGATCTTGGCCTGAGAGCCCCGGGCTGTCTTGTCCCCCCCCCATGTCACTGTTCAGGAGACAGACCCACATGTGCCCATCCCCCACCTCAGGACACTCCTGCCTCTAATCCTCATGTTCTGCTCTTGGCTTCTACAGCAACATCACGGTCACACTGGGAGCCCATAACATTAAACAACGGGAACGGAGCCAACAGAAAATCTCTGTGTGGCGCAAGATCCCACATCCACGATACAAGAAAAAGACCCATAACAATGACATCATGCTGCTGCAGGTACCGCCCCCATCCCATCACCCCACCCCCAGTGACCTCACACTGCTGCAGGTACCGCCCCCATCCCATCACCCCGCCCCCAGTGACCTCACACTGCTGCAGGCACCGCCCCCATCTCATCACCCCACCCCCACTGACCTCACACTGCTGCAGGTACCACCCCATCCCATCACCCCACCCCCAGTGACCTCACACTGCTGCAGGTACCACCCCCATCCCATCACCCCACCCCCAGTGACCTCACACTGCTGCAGGTACCACCCCCATCCCATCACCCCACCCCCAGTGACCTCACACTGCTGCAGGTACCGCCCCCATCCCATCACCCCACCCCCAGTGACCTCACACTGCTGCAGGTACCGCCCCATCCCAGCACCCCGCCCTCAGTGACCTCACACTGCTGCAGGTACCACCCCATCCCATCACCCCACCCCCAGTGACCTCACACTGCTGCAGGTACCACCCCCATCCCATCACCCCGCCCTCAGTGACCTCACACTGCTGCAGGTACCACCCCCATCCCATCACCCCACCCCCCAGTGACCTCACACTGCTGCAGGTACTGCCCCCATCCCATCACCCACCCCCAGTGAGCTCACACTGCTGCAGGTACCACCCCCATCCCATCACCCCACCCCCAGTGACCTCACACTGCTGCAGGTACCGCCCCCATCCCATCACCCCACCCCCAGTGACCTCTCACTGCTGCAGGTACCACCCCCATCCCATCACCCCGCCCCCAGTGACCTCACACTGCTGCAGGTACTGCCCCCATCCCATCACCCCACCCCCAGTGACCTCACACTGCTGCAGGTACCACCCCCATCCCATCACCCCGCCCTCAGTGACCTCACACTGCTGCAGGTACCACCCCCATCCCATCACCCCACCCCCAGTGACCTCACACTGCTGCAGGTACCACCCCATCCCATCACCCCACCCCCAGTGACCTCACACTGCTGCAGGTACCACCCCCATCCCATCACCCTGCCACCAGTGACCTCACACTGCTGCAGGTACCACCCCATCCCATCACCCCGCCCTCAGTGACCTCACACTGCTGCAGGTACCACCCCCATCCCATCACCCCACCCCCAGTGACCTCACACTGCTGCAGGTACCACCCCATCCCATCACCCCACCCCCAGTGACCTCACACTGCTGCAGGTACCGCCCCCATCCCATCACCCCGCCTCCCAATGACTTCAAACTGCTGCAGGTACCACCCCCACCCCATCACCCCACCCCCCAGTGACCTCACACTGCTGCAGGTACTGCCCCCATCCCATCACCCACCCCCAGTGACCTCACACTGCTGCAGGTACCGCCCCCACCCCATCACCCCACCCCCAGTGAGCTCACACTGCTGCAGGTACCACCCCCATCTCATCACCCCACCCCCAGTGACCTCACACTGCTGCAGGTACCGCCCCCATCCCATCACCCCGCCCCCAGTGAGCTCACACTGCTGCAGGTACCACCCCCACCCCATCACCCCACCCCCCAGTGACCTCACACTGCTGCAGGTACTGCCCCCATCCATCACCCCACCCCCCAGTGACCTCACACTGCTGCAGGTACTGCCCCCATCCCATCACCCACCCCCAGTGAGCTCACACTGCTGCAGGTACCACCCCCATCTCATCACCCCGCCCCCAGTGACCTCACACTGCTGCAGGTACCACCCCCATCCCATCACCCCACCCTCAGTGACCTCACACTGCTGCAGGTACCGCCCCCATCCCATCACCCCACCCCCAGTGACCTCACACTGCTTCAGGTACCGCCCCCAATCCATCATCCCACCCCCTGTGACCGCCTAGCCTTGCATTGGCTCTAATTTCCTGCTTCTTGAATAGAGACATCTCTGCCCATCATCGGTTCTGACCCTGGTCCTTGTGTCCTTTCTTGTTTGTAGCTGGAGCACAAAGCCCATCTGAATGGATATGTCAGTCTCCTCACCCTGCCCGTGGCCTATCAGCAAACGCGTCCACGCACCGTGTGCAGTGTCGCCGGATGGGGCCGGATGAGCACAGAATGTAAATTACTCCCAGAAACGCTCCGGGAGGTGGACGTGGTGGTGATGCCGGACGCTGCGTGTCCTGATGGGACTTACCGCAACTATAACCCCTGCACCATGATGTGTGTGGGGGACCCAAAAAAGGGCAAAAGTTCTTTCCGGGTAAATCTCCTCCTGCCTTTAAGCTCCCTGGACAAATTTTTATTATTTATGAGCCGGTTGGTGTTGCAGTCGGGTGGCAGAGAGCGGGTCAGTGGTCAGTTTCCACTGCGCACGGTGCTGTACACATGAATGGGAAGATGGCTGGTCTTCTGCCAGGGGAGGCAGAGACCAGGTGTCTGCCAGGGACAGGTCGGTGTGAGGCTGGGATTGGCTGGGCTTGTGGTGGGGGGGGGGGGGAGGATGGGGGGGTGCTGGCGAGACCTGTCCATTAACTGCCTCCTGTTTTGTTTCACAGGGTGACTCTGGGGGCCCCCTGGTGTGCCAGGGAGCAGCCCAGGGCATCGTCTCTTGGGGATCAAATAATGGGGCCCCCCCAGCAGTGTACACAAGAGTCTCCACCTTCATCCCCTGGATACGGGCCACAATGAGGAGGCTGCAGCCCTGAGCCCCGCTGGGAATCACGGAAGGGGATGGCGCTGCCCCGCTTCTGTGCTTTGCATTGGCCCAGTTGTAGGGCCTGCTTTGTAGAGGGGCTGAGTTCCCCCAGGCCGACGTCCCCCATCCCAGACATTGCCGCTCTCAGGCAGTGCCCAACCCAGGAACATCAAGGCAGTGAGCCCAGGGGAGTTAGGAGCCAGGTTCAAGACCACGTCCCATTGGCTCCCTTGGCAATCCCAATCCAGACCCCTAAAATGCCTCTTGGCTGGTTTATTTCCCCTGGGGTAACAGACCTGAACCAAACCCTGGGGCAGAGCGGCAGTTTGTAGCGCTCCCCCGTCAGCCAGGGGAGTGACCCTGTCTGGGAGATCCTGGTCATTACCTGACCTGCTAACTCCTGTGAAACTGCAGCCTGCCCTGTCCTCACTGGGCCTTTTCCACTGTTATTTCCCCCAGGGTAGCCCCCCGCCCGTTCCAAAGAAACCTGTTCCCAGGGCCGAGGAGGAGAGCGGGAGTTTGTTCGTGAGAAGGGAAATTAGGAAATGATGCACGCGACTGATTTCAGCTGAAATGTCAGCTCTGAACACGTCCCTCTGACCTCCTCTGCCCGGCCCGGCCCTGCCACGTGGCCGGGTGCATTTCGCTCGCCGCTTCTTAGCCAGCCATGAATAAAAATCAAGTTGCAAAATGATGATGTGGGGCCTTCCTAGGAACTGAATGACTGGCCCCAGCCTCGGACTCCCAGCTCCGTGTTGTACCTAGCAGGGGTAACCAGGGTCTGGGGCCCGGGGGGAAAACTCACCCCCTGGGTTGGAGGAATTCATGCCGGGTCTGCTAGAAAGACAAGGCAAATCACAAGTGACCAAGCAAATCGCTGTGTGCAAATCGCTCAGCTCACCTGACTCTGGTATCCCACCGCTGACACCTAGGCCAGCTCCCTTCCCACAGGAATGGACTTGGGGTCTTTCCCTATGGGGTGGGGGGGTAGTCTGATACAGCCTCATGGCAGGGGATCATCTGGTTCAGGGGTTGCACAATGGGACGTGGGGCGTTTCCCCTCTAGGGTATCTCTGGGCTGCTGTCACTGTTCCAAGCACAAATTTCTGTCCTTCCCCCGCTCTCCTGTTGATATGGGCTCTGGGTAGCACTGATCAGTATCGGTGCTGGGTGAGAAAACACACCCCTCTCCCCCTGTGTGTGAGATCGAGGTGGGTGGCTCTGATCACCCTGATACCAGCGCCCCCACCCCAGACTTTGTGTACAGGACACCCAAAGTGAGACCCTCATTGAGTTTATCAACCCCCAAGGGATTCTTGACACTTGGATCTTGATGTTCCTTCATCTGATCCCCTGGCCTAAATAATAATAATCTTTCAGGTTTTTGAAGACTCCAACCTTCCCTCATAGGTCGGTTGTTCTAGCCCTTTAATCATTTTTGTTGCTCTCCTCTGGACTTTCTCCAATTTCTCCACATCTATCCTGGAATGCAGGGCCCTCAGCTGGACACAACATTCCAGCTGAGGACTAATCAGTGCTGAGTAGAGCAGAAGAATGACTTCTCATGTCTTGTTTACAACACTCCTGCTAATACATCCCAGAGTAACGTTAGCTTGTTTTGCAACAGGATTACACTGTTGACTCACATTTGATTTGTGGTCCACTATGACCCCAGATTCTCTTCCGCAGAACTCCTTCCCAGGCGGTCATTTCCCATTTCCGATGTGTGCAACGACTCGTTGCGACGATCTCTGTGGTTTGTCAAGATCCGTTTGAATTCTAATCCTGCCCCCAAAAGCACTCGCAACCCCTCCCGGTTGATATCCTCTGCAAACTTGATCAGTGTACTCTTTATGCCATGATTTAAATCATTGATGAAGTTATTGAAGAGAACCTGACCCAGGACAGATCCCTGTGGGACACCATTCGATATTCCCTTCCTTCTTGGCTGGGAACCACTAACAGCAACTCTCTTGGAATGGTTTCCCAACCAACTGTGCACCCACCTTATAGTAGGTTTTGCTAGGCTACATTTCCCTAGTTTGTTTACGAGAAGGTCATACGAGACAGTAACAAAAGCTTTACTAAACTAGAGAGAAATCACATCTACTGCTCCTTACCTATCAACGAGGCTTGTTACCCCGTCAAAGGACACTAGGTTGGTTAGACATTATTTGTTCTTGACAAATCCATGTTAATTCCTATTTATCACCTTCTTTTCTTTTAGGTGTTTACAATCATAGAATCATAGGAGATTAGGGTTGGAAGGGACCTCAGGATGTATCTAGTTCAACCCCCTGCTCAAAGCAGGACCAATCCCCAACTAAATCATCCCAGCCAAGGCTTTGTCAAGTCAGGCCTTAAAAACCTCTAAGGATGGAGATCTGAGTGTTGGATTATTTGCTCCATTCTCTTTCCAGATACCAAAATATAGAGGACTGGTCTATAATTCCCTGGATTGCTCTTTTCCCCCTATTTATAGACAGGTCCTATCTTTGCCCTTTTCCAGTCTTCTGGGATCTTTCCTGATGTCCATGAATTCTCAGAGATAACCACTAATGGCTCAGAGATAGCTAGATAGCTAGATAGTGGATGGGGATGGACAGACAGATGGACAGATCCTGGCCTGCAAGCTCCAGTAGATTATAATCATCCATGGCAGATCCGTTGTGACTTCGAGAGACCTCTGACATGGCCTGCATCTGAGACCCCAGTCCACTTTTGGGGGCTCAGCATAATTCCAGATCTGGCTCCGTGGTTTCTCTTGGAGGCAGAGGTTGCTGAGGGATTTTATTGCTGCCTTTGGCATGTCCGGGGCGCCCCAAACCGAAACTCAAGAGAACCAAGATCCTTCCCATAGCAGCTTCTCCCCCATCCCAACTAGTGCAGTATTCTCCAACCAAACATTATTTCTACCCGACAACTCCCCGCCCTCCACAACTGCTCATGCGAGGCTACAGCACAGGGGGCTGGTGCCCTCCTTGGCCGTGTGAACAGGGCCGTGGTGAGCAGGAGCAGCGAGGGGTGTTTCCCGGGGGATCCTGGGTGTTCACTTTAAAAGGGCTGGGGGCAAACTGGAGACAGGGCAGGACGGGGCCAGGCAAATGACTGGCGGGCTGGAGAAAACGCCTGGCAGGGAGAGACTGAAAGCGCTCGCTCTGTTTGGCTTCTCCACACTCAGGGGAGAGGGGCCCGGGGGTCGGGGTACAAGGACCTTCGCAGGGACACAAGCCAGGTGCCGGGGGCTCCTCAATCCAGCAGGGAAAGGCAAAGCAAGATCCATGTGGAGAAACTGAACCCAGGCCAAATCCAGCTGGGAGTGGAGGTCCCAGTGTGGAACAGGGACGGGGATTGACCCGGGAACCAGCTCCCCAGGGCAGGGGGGTTCCTCCATCTCCGGGTGGTGTCAGCCCCAGCCTGGCTGCCTTGCTGGGAGAGGCGTCCACAGAACAAGCTGGGGGAGGTCTCCAGCCAGGGTCACTCAGGAGGGCGCAAACATCCATGGATCCAGGTATCCAGGGCAGAACAGAGCAGGGGGAATCTGCCCTCTGCAGCGGGGAGGCCTCAGCACTGGCTCCAGAGCCGGCGACAGGGAGGTGCTATGGGTAGAGCTATACCGGGCCCCAGACTTAAGGGAGGCCCCCTTAAGTCTGGGCCCCGATACACAGCTGTACCCGTAGTCATCCCCCCTTGTCACCGGGGCTGGGCTGGGGCATCACGGGGATGAGATCAGCTGTGCAGGGCAGGTGGGGAGAGCCGGGGGTTGAGCGCTCCGCCGGGCTATATACAGCTGTCAGCCGGCCGTCGTGCTCCGAGACGCTGCTGGAGGTTTGCGGGCACGCGGACGCGGGCGGAGTCTGGGCTGGGCAGCAGGCGAGGTGAGAGGGGAGGCGGGCAGGGAATCGGGGGGTGTCTTTGTCCTCCCACCTTTCGGGACAAGTCGGGGTTGTGTATCTGTCCCCGAGTCTCCTCGCCCGGTGACACCCCCTCGCTGGGGTCCCTCATTCCGGGCCGGCGGGAGAGGAGGCGTCTCTCCTCCTCCTTGGGTCCCGGGGGTCCCACGTCTGGACACCTGCGTGGGGTCTTCTCCATATCTGGAGGGGACCCAGACCCCCCACTCCAGAGTGCCCTAGGCTGGCTGGGAGCCACCTGCTCCTTCCCCACGGGTGTCCCCAAGAAGCGAGGCTGGAGCAGAGACCCTGCTTGCTCAGGGGCCGTCACCCCCCTCCTTACGCAGAGCCCCCTCCCCATCTAACCCCATCCCCCTTCTCACCCAGAGCCCCCTCCCCATCTACCCCCATCCCCCTTCTCACCCAGAGCCCCCTTCCCCCAGCCCCTTCCTCACCCAGAGCCCCCTCATCCATCTACCCCATCCCCCTTCTCACCTAGAGCCCCCTCCCCATCCATCCCCCTTATCCCTCCTCACCCAGAGCCCCCTCCCCATCTACTTCCCATCCATCCCCCTTCTCCCACCTCAGGAGCCATCTGAGAGTGAGCGCCGCTCCACAGGGACAGGGGACAGCGAGCAGGGCTGGGGAGACCCGGGGCTGGGAGCCAATGGCAGCGCAGTGGGGGGAGGCGGGGCAGGAGACTAGGCTGGATGGGGTGGGTGAGGCGTGGGTGCGGGAGGGAAGGTTTGGTGGGGGGAGGCTGAGCTGGGCGGGTCAGGCATGGGGGGCAGGAGGCTGGGTTGGGAGTGGGAGGGGGAGGAGGTTAGGTTCTTGGGATGGGCCGGGCCAGGCAGGGGTGGGGGAGGGAAGGTGGTTAGAGATGGGGGGAGGCTGGGTGGGGCGGGGGTAAAGGAAGATCACCCCCAACAGCAGGGTGGGCCAGGCGGGGATGGGTGGGGAGGGGAGGAGGTTAGGCTGGGGAGGAGATTAGGTTGGGTGGGCCGGGTCAGGCAGGGGGGGAAGGAGAATAGGCTGAGGGGGGCCAAACGATCGGAGTACGGGGCCCCAAAATTTCTGTTGCCGGCCCTGCTCTGCACATGAACATCTGGAGAGAGAATGGGGAGATCTTGGTGGCTCTACAAGGACCATCAAACGCCCTCCCCAGCCTCATTCCTCAGCCACTTCTCCCTGCCCCGGGAAAACCTGCACCAGGTTCGATTTCCTAGAGCGACTGGGAACTGGTCACCCCCAGACACCGCAGCGATCGGCCCCCCACAAACCCCCACGGTGGCAGACTGGACGTGTGGTTTGGACACTAAATGGGTCTCCGTGGGTCTGGCTCCAATTTACACTGTGGGGTGGTTCCCCGGTGGACATTGTGGGAAGCCCTGAGCCAGATGTGCCTTGACAATACCACAGTGCACTGGGACTTGGAGAGGATCCAGTTCCCAGCCCTGCCACAGACTCTCCCCATGACCTCGGATGAGTCACTTCCTGTGGGATCTCCACGGAGACAAAGGGTGTTTGGTGCCAAAATCCCATTGGAATTTGTTGGGGGCTGAACTCCTTTAAGCTCCTGATGAACTCTGGCCTCAGTTTCCCCCATTAGAATGGGGATAATTCCTCCTCCTGGCCTTTCAGGGGTGGGGTCATGGCACATGCACGAATGTCCCTGGCATACAAAGATACTGGGGTGTGGGGAGCCATCTGACCTCTGGGTTCGGCCCTGGGGCGACCACTCCTGGAATCCTGCATCCAGTTCTGGTCCCCACCATTCAAGGGGATGATAAATCGGAGAGGGGGCAGGGAGGGTGTGATGGGTTGAGATCACAGAAACCCCTTAGGAGCTGCCACCTAATGTGCCAAGGCTACTCCTGCATCAGTTTTCCGGCCCAAACAGCTTAGGACCTCAGTACCCTGCCCGGTCTGAGCCATGTCCCCTAACAGCTATGGGCTTTCCTGGAAAGAGACAGGAGGTAATTTACCTCTGGCACTCAGATGCTCAACTCCCAATGGGATCAAACCTTGAATAAAATTTGTTTTTCGCTGTATAAAGCTTATACAGGGCAAATTTATAGATTGTTCACCCTCTACAACAATGATAGAAAGATATGCACAACTGGTTGCCCCCCCAGGTACCAACACATACTCCAGGTTAACTAATAAGTAAAAAGTGATTTTAAGAAGACAGGAAATAGGATTTAAGTGGTTCCAAGTAGTAACAGACAAAATAAAGTGAATTACCAAACAAAATAAACAGAACATGCAAATCTAACACTATTACAGCAAAAGCCTCACCCTCCGTGAATTTGTTCTTTCAGGCTAAACTCCGTTAGCCTGGCTCCAGCGATCACTCGCACCCCCTCTGCAGTCACAGTCCTCTGTTCCAGTTTCTTCCAGGAATCCTCGGGGCGGTGGGGAGGCTGTTGTTTGAGCCAGCTGAGAACAAAATGGAGAGGTCTCTCCCAGGTTTATATAGACTTCTTCCTGTGGGTGGAGAGCCCCTCCCCCTTCTTCTGCAGAGTCCACATGGACTCTCAGAGCACATCGTTCAGTCCCCGGTTTGAACCAGACTCCGCTCATTACCAGCCAGGCTGCATTCCTGAGGAGACTCAGGTGTGGACGGGCATCTACAAAGTTCATTGTTAGCTTGATTGGTTCTGAATTGGGCTTAACACCTGCCAAAGTCTACATATAACTAACCAAGCCCATAGTCAGTTCATAACTTTGAATACAAAACAGACACATCAATACAAATAGGATGAACAGATCCAGTGGATCATTACCTTCACATAGACATGTTACATGGCATATATAAAAAAACCATACTCCAGTAATATCATACATATATTTATAGGCACCCCCCATAAAGCCTTATGGGGTACACCGTCACAGAGGGGTTAGGATTAAATGGTCCCAAAACGTGCCTTAGAGTGAGAGACTCCAGGAGCTCGACCTGTTTAGTGTAACAACGAGAATGTTCCTACCCAGGGAACGGAAATTGGACAATCGACGGCTCTTCAGTAGATCAGACAAAGATCAAACACGACCCAAGGGCTGGGAGCTGGAGCTAGACAAACTCAGGCTGACAACAGGGTGCAGATTTTAACAGTGGGGGGAATGAACCACTGGGACCATTCCCCAGGGGTCGTGGTGGATTCTCCAGTGCTGGCCATTTCTGACCCAAGCCCAAATGTGTCTCTCTGAGATCGGCTCTAGGGCCCAGGGGAATCAATTCAGGGAAGTCCTAGGGCCTGGGTGACACAGGAGGTCAGAGCCCATGATCACAATGGACCCTTCTGACCCTGGGATCTATAAAGAGATCCCAGAAAGAGAGAGAGGCAGACCGTGGTTTATTTCCCGGGGTGTATTTCCCAGCATGGGGGCGGGTGCTGGGCAGTGAGATGAAGCTGGTTGGTGATCGTGTCTGTCCAGGACTCATCTCTGCCCCCTTCTAATCTTTCCACTCTGGCCTCTCCCCCACCTCCACTGACCCCTCAGACTCTGTTCTAGATCCCCCGCCGGCCCCCACGCTCTCTCTGGACCCCGGGTACACAGTGTATGTCCCAGGGGAGCAGGTTACCTTCATGTGCTCGGCTCCTGGGGGTGAGGTGGCTTCGGGATATAGATTCAAAAAGGGCAGGTGGGAGGCTCCACCATAGACCAACATCCAAATACCAGCCACCGGCTGGAAATCACAGTGGAGAATGGAAATGTCGGTTCATACACCTGTGTGTACTTGTTGTGAGGTACTTTGGAGATTGCGAGACAAGGCACACACACGTGGTTAAGTAAATAAAGTAGGTGAGTTTATTGGAAGGTTCCGGTCCCGGCGCTGAGGGGGCTCATCAGATCAGCGCGACCGCAGAAGGAGAACCCGGTCTCTTCGGAGCCTTAGCCGGGAAAAGAGTAAGAAAAGCCCCCAAGATAGCCCACAGGAGTGGGCTTAAGTACACTCGTACATTTGCATCTCATACATATTCATATCTCATTTGCAAGCAACAATTGATTGGTTACACTCAATGACTACGTAATTTTACTTTAGTTTCTCTAATTAGTTCTCCATGCGTTTGCTCTCACTCAGACAGGGTAAACAGCTAGGAATTTGCTTTCAAGCACATACAGATAGCAAAGAGGGGCAGAGAGCAGGAGGGAGACAAAACAAGGCAGTAGCAGGACTGTGTACTGAGTTCATCTTCTCAAGAGATAACGAGCTGCCATTACTTTGAGAGTGCTGTTTATGGCCTAGTGCCCTTTTCCAGGAGGGGGGCTGAGGGAGCGACTCCTACTCCTAGGCCTTGCACCGTCACAATGTCTTGCGCATTCTACACTCCACCCCACCCCACCCCCCGCTCCCTCAAGAGACTCCACGGAAAGGGCAGGGAAAGGTGAGTGGCGGGGACACAAAGCACAAACACGACCGCCACAAACACACAAAAGATAGAGAACACACAAACCAAGTAGACCAAGAAGGAAACCTTGGACAAGGTGGGCAGCCCAACCCCGGAGCGAAGCTACTTAGGACTAAAGCCAACTCTCCCCTTGTTGTTCACTGATGCTCCGGGCTAGGTCCCTCAGCTTCTGGATATCTGTCTCAATGGAGGGTCCCTCATCTGTAATGTTAAAACAGCACAGGCCTGGGAACTCGGAACAACTGTGGCCCTGCCGCAGCAACAGATAGTCCACCGCTAGGCGGTTCTGCAGCATTCCCTGGCGGACCTCCCCCAGCTCTTTGTTCAAACGGGTGAGGATGGAAGATGTGACATTTAGGGTCTTGGCCACAGAGCAGGCCAAGCGGGCTATTGCGTGGTAGTTGTGCATGACCATCCCGGGGACACCAACGAGGGAGAAAATCAGAGCCTGTGCTTCTCCTTCCGACAAGAGTGCTACGTCGGAGCGGCAGTTAGCATCTAATGGAGCACGAGCTCGTCTCTGGTGAGTAGGGCCCTGGTTCGGGTATGGGAGGATGAGGGGAGCCACACGCCCAAGGGTACAGGGCCCACCGGAGCTGTTTGCTGGCACGTGCGAGTAGGCGGTACGGCCGCAAAGGAAAAACCACCCCGGGGGAAAAAGCACAGGAGCTAATGCAAAAGAGAGTCTGCAGGTCTGATTACAGTGCAGCTCTCGATTGGTGAGATCGTGTACAGGTCCCGTGGCTTTGTCAAACATGACACACAAAGAAGCAATAGTAACATTCGCGACACGAAAAGAATACATCTTAGCAGATGGGCGTAGCATGACTCGCTTTAGGTTATACAAATTCTTATAATCAGCCATGGTGTTAACGTTCGCCAATACGGTGTGATGCTGTAACATGGCTGGCGTTGCACTGACACCCAGGAAACAGGTTTCCATGACTTCGCCGACCGCGTATGTGTGGGGTAGGCAGAAGGCCGTTGCGTTGAGGGCACTTCGAGCCAGCAAAACCCAAGAGTTGGTGGCCACGCCAGCAGTCAGGCACAGGAAACACTGTAAGAAAATTAAAGAGAACGTTTGGTTAAACGGTGCCAAGAGGCCATTTGAGGGCGGTCCTCTTGGTCCGGCAATACCACAGCCCAGCCTTCTCCGGTGGCGAGGATGGTTGCAGCTTTGGCTTCCCTTCCGGGGTTGGTCCACCAGACACTGGCTAGGGGAACGCCGTCTGAGGTCACAGCTTCCTCGCTCTGCACCTGTGATTGGGGGGAAAGAGGACAAAGATTACAAAGAGCAGTTCCCGCCTCCCACTGCATGGAAATGTCAGTTTGGTTCCCACAGATCACAGTACCCAGGGTCTCATCCCCACTGTGCCAGTATGGAGGAAAGAAGGCCAGCCCTTCCACCAGAGAGGACAAAAAGAACAAGGTGGGTGGCTGGCAGTGCACCGTGGCATGAACAGCCCAGGGATGGGTGGTGGCACCCACGGCCAAGACATCAGGCTCGGACGCCATAAGGCGAACCTGGTTCTGTGCAGTGTCCAGCTCCCCTGGCAATTGCTGCAACCGTATGCGCAAGCAGACCATCGGTGGGGTCTGCAGGGCCAACCGTTGGTACGGAGTGTGGGGGCCCACAAAACGGTTATTCAGCAGCCACACTGCTCTCTCAAGCACACCAGACCACCCTCTCAGAGTCATGGAAGGTGTCAACCGCCTGATCTGATCTTTCAGCAGGCCATTCATGCGCTCGATCAACCCACTTGCTGTGGGGGAGTACGGAAGATGGTACAGCCACTCAATGTTGACATCTGCGGCCTAATCTCGTACACTCTGGGCGGTGAAGTGGGTGCCCTGGTCACTCTGGATATGCCGCAGGGCACCATACCGTTGCATCAGGCAGTCGAGGGCTGTCACTGTAGTGGCGGCGTTGGCAGAGGCGCTGGGTGCCACGAACAGCAAGCCTGTGTAGGTGTCCACAGCGGTAAGGATGTACCGGTGCTTCCTTTCTGGAGGCAGGGGGCCGATGTCGTCCACCTGCCAGTCCTGGCAAGGCGCAGTCGCCCGACTGATGTTGTCCTCTGGACCTGGGAGGGCCATGGGGGTGAGACATGTGCACCTGGCGCAGTTGAGGCGGGCGACACGGCAGTAGGAGAGTGGCAGGTGAAGGCCTTTTTCTCGCCTATACAGCTGCGTCGCTAGAGCTCTTCGATGTCCCGCCTCTTCATGTACTTTTTCCGCTAGGGCCAAGCGTGGCCCCTTCGCCAGGGCATCGGCTTCTGCGTTCCAGCGGGCCTCCAGGGTGTCGGCCTTGGTGTGGGCATCCACGTGCCATACAGCCAGGGGGGCTGCCCGTGCGTAGGCCAGCAGTTGTTTCCAGAGGGCTGCACCCCAGAGGGTGCCGGTCCGCAAGCCGCCAGTCCTTGGCTTCCCATGTTGTCATCCAAGTTCGCAGTCCCTTGTACACCACCCAGCTGTCTGTGTACAGGTAGGCCTTCGGGGGGTAGTCCTCCAGGGCCGCCGCCGCTGCGCGGAGCTCTGCCCATTGGCTTGAGCCCCCGGTGCCCCAGTTCAGTATGATCTCCTCAGCATAGGGGGCGTAGGCAATGGCCCTCCACTGTCTGACTCCGTGGTCGGTGTATGTGGCGGAGCCATCTGTAAACCAGGCATACTGCTGCTCGCTGGCCGCCAAGGCCCCGGGTTCTGGAGCCTCCGTCACCGGAGGTGGAGCCACTGGCGGTTCAGCTTCTGGCAGGTCGTCTGCGAGGGCGGGGGCATGCTCGAAGTGTAACGGGATGTTCGCTAGGCTATAGAGGGAGACCAGGAATGAAGTTCAAGGAGACCAATGAGGCTTAAAACAAAACGTGTTTATTCGGCCGAGGTGACAGCCGCCCAAAAGCGCAAAGAAACTGCCACACCAACCACGCCTAAGTTACAGTTTTTATAGTCTTGGTTAACTACGCAGTTTGTATATGTGTTACATGATTGGCTACCTTATATTGCTAGGCAGATTTAGACTACTCACGTGGAGTAGGCACGTGGTAGGAACAGCGTGATTGGACAGAATTCGTGCCCTTTTTGCAGGGTCATTGCTCGTGCACAGAACGTGCAATAGCAGCATATTACTTTAATGAGGTAGTAATTGTATAAAAGTGCAAAAACCAATTCCATTACTCATGATTATTTAAAACTTTTTCCATAACCTTATCAAAATAAACATTAACATTAAACAATTTATAATAACCATCTATTATTTTTCCCTTAATGGAGATCTTATATTTTGATCTTTACATATCTACATCAACATTTATCAACATTTGCTTTCTACAGCCCTCTCATTCCCTCCTTTTTCTTGTTGCTAGTTATTGCAAACTAGCAACACCTTAGGCTTTATTTTTGCCGGTTGTTGGTAATTTTGGAGCACTAACATGTTCTTTTGGATCAAAACAGACTACAGGATCTAAACTACTACCCGGACATACAGAATATATAAAACATCGTGAAACTGTTACTCTAAAACTAAGACCGAACAGGAGAACTTATTATCATAAACAAAAATATCAGAAGTAGTGTGCCCTGCACACACTAAACAAGCCCGCCCCCTTGGGAGATACCACAGCAACCTTTGGGACGTCTAAAAACATTAACAACAGGTGAATGAGGTTCATTAAAGAATACATTATAACAAATATTTATACAGTAGAGCAGAACAGGTTTTCAGAGTGGTGCTTGGTCACCTGACTCACAAGAGGTAAGTTGAACATCTTGCTGGATGGGTAGCTGGGCTGGTTTGCGGAAGACGATTTGCAGGGGGTTGGAGCTTTTCACGGAGACCTGCCAGTCGGGTGGAGGCGATGTGTGATCTGCTTTGACACGGGTATAATGGATCCATGGCTTAACACCGGCTAATTTAACAGCAGTGGGAGTGGTGAGGAGGACAGTATAGGGGCCCTTCCACTTAGGTCCCAAGGGGTTAGTCTTCCAATCCTTGAGCCATACAGAATCTCCTGGGGAAAAAGGGTGCAGAGCAGTGACAGGAGATGGGAACTTGAGTTCACTAACGTAGGTGGATAATTGATTCAACACATTGCTCAGGAGCTGAACTTCTCTGATAAGGTCTTGCTTTCCCAGAAGGTAAGTATCCCCTTTCAAGTGGCGGACCCCCAGCAGTGGTCGGCCAAACACCAGCTCATAGGGTGAGAGCTTTAAGGATCGCGTGGGAGTGCATCGGACTCTGAGCAATACCATGGGCAAGGCTACAGTCCATGATAGGCCAGTCTCCTGACAAATTTTTCCCAGGGCATCTTTTAGAGTCCTATTCATTCTTTCGACCTTTCCTGACGCTTGTGGATGATATGCACAGTGGAGTTTCCAGGTGATGCCCAGGAGTATTGACAAAGAGCGGATGACTCTATGAACGAAAGCGGGACCATTATCACTACCAATATGTAATGGGAGTCCAAACCGGGGGATTACATCTCGAAGCAGGGCCTTAGTAACTTGCTCAGCCTTTTCATTAGTGGTGGGCCATGCCTCAACCCAGCCGGAATATGTGCAGAACGCTACAAGCAGGTACTTGAATTTCCCAGACTTTGGCATTTCGGTAAAGTCCACAACTAGCGATTCCATTGGACTATACCCCATATACTGGACTCCAGGTGGCCGAAGAGGCCCTACACGGGGATTATGCTTTGCACAGATTTGACAGCGTAGGGCAGCACGTCTGGTGAGTGAATGCAGGCCATTTATGTATAGTTCGCGGTCTAGGAGTTCAGCTAGGCTAGTACTTCCTAAGTGGGTCTGTTGATGTAATTCTTGGATCAATTCCCAAGCTACCGCTGTGGGCAGGAAGATTTTATTATTTGGCAAGATGTATAAACCTGATTGTTTTACTCCTTTCTCCTGTTCAGCCCAAAGTTGTTCTTGTGCAGTGTAGTGGACTTCAGCAGGAATCATTTCAGCCACGTTGAGATGCTGGATAGGAATAGCTGGGGATTGCTGACGCGCTGCATTTTTTGCTTCTTCATCTGCCTGTCGGTTCCCTTTTGCGACAGGGTCCTCACCGTGTTGGTGTCCCTTGCAGTGCATCACAGCAACTTGTTTGGGCATCCAAACAGCATCGAGAAGGGCCAGAATTTCATCTGAATGTTTTATTCTCTGTCCGTTTGAAGTCAGAAGTCCTCTTTCCCTATATATAGCACCATGGGCATGAAGTGTTAGGAAGACATATTTTGAGTCAGTGTAAACATTAACTTTTTGTCCTGTTGCTAGCTCAAGTGCCCGACGGAGGGCGACCAGTTCAGCTTTCTGGGCAGAAGTGCCAGGAGGAAGTGCCTTTGCTTCACAGACAGTGCCTTGATCATTGACTATGGCATACCCAGCCAGACGTTGGCCCTGATCAATGAAACTGCTACCATCGGTGAAAAGGACGTAGTCAGGTTTGGCCAAAGGTGTATCCATTAAGTCAGGTCGGCTAGAATAAACTTATTCCATGACCTGAAGGCAGTCATGTTTCTCAGTAGGATTTTCTTCTACAGGCAGTAGAGTTGCAGGATTTAGGGTGGAACAGACAGAGATGGTAACAGAAGGATTGTCTACCAATATACTTTCGTATTTGAGGAGTTTTGTATTTGTCATCCAATGATGGCCCCTGTGTTCCATTAGGGTGACCACAGCATGTGGGCACTTTAAGGAGATTGGTTGTCCTAGGGTGAGTTTACTTGCCTCTTCAGTGAGAAGGGCGGCTGCAGCTATAGCACGTAGACAGGGTGGCCATCCTTGTATTATGGTGTCTAGTTGCTTAGAGAAGTATGCTACTGGTCGCGGCCAGCTACCAATAGTCTGGGTTAAGACACCAACTGCAATACCTTTCCTTTCTCCTACATACAGTGTGAAGGGTTTGTCCAAATCGGGGAGGCCTAACGCAGGGGCTGTTATCAGGGCAGACTTGATATCTTCAAACCCCTTTTGTTGTGTCTCTGTCCAGATAAAGGGATCTGCGGCCCCACCTCTCGTGGCCTCATGAAGGGGCTTAGCTAATGTAGCATAGTTAGGGATCCAAAGACGGCAGAAGCCAGCAGCTCCTAGAAACTCTCGCACTTGGTGCCTGTTTGTAGGGGTAGGGATGGCACAGACTGCCTCTTTTCTCTCAATGTCTAGCATGCGGATTCCTTTTGTGAGTTTAAATCCTAGATATCTTACTTCCCTCTGTACTAACTGAGCCTTTTTCTTGGAAACCTTATAACCTTTGAGATAGAGATGTTTTAAAAGATTGGCAGTGGCCTCTATACATTCAGTGTGGGTGCGAGTAGCCACAAGGAGGTCATCGGCATATTGGAGGATGTTCCAGCGGTTGCCTCTTTGTGTGAGAGGCACCAAGTCTTGGGCTAGGGCCTGTCCGAATAAGGAAGGTGAGTTACAGAATCCCTGTGGGAGACGAGCCCATGTCATATGAGTTTTCTGACCAGTATCAGGGTGTTCCCACTGGAAAGCGAAAATAGGTTGACTGACGGGTGCAAGCCGAAGACAGAAGAAGGCGTCTTTAAGGTCTAACACTGAGAACCATTGGGCATTGGCCGGTACCAGACTGAGGAGGGTGTAGGGATTTGGCACCACTGGGTGTAATGGGATCACTCTTTTATTCATGGCCCGCAAGTCATGCACAGGTCGGAAACTTTTATCAGGCTTCTCCACAGGTAACAAGGGAGTATTCCAGGCTGACTGGCATTTGATAATGATACCAACATCTGATAATTTCTGTAAGTGTTTGTGTATGCCAACTACTGCTTTTCGAGGTAGAGGATATTGGGGAATGGAGACAGGAGTTGCCATGGGTTTTAGATCAATGACTATAGGAGGAATGTCAACTGCCAGTCCGGGTGGATTATCTTCTGCCCATACACCTGGGACATTAAAAGTTTGCCAATCTTGTCTGTTTTCCATGGAGGTGAAAAGTCGCCATTCTTCTTCTACGGGGAGTGCTAACATAAGACATTGAGTTGGGGATGGCTTTTCTCCTAATTGCATTTTCATGATTCCATCACAATCAAAAGTAAGAGTGGCTCTAAGTTTTGATAACATATCTCTTCCAAGGAGGGGAATGGGACATTCAGGTACATAGAGAAGTTTATGGGTAAGAACGTGGCTTCCTAATTTACATGCTCTCTCTTGTAGGAAGGGACAGGGTTTCATTTGTCCTGTTGCCCCAACGATAGTGGTCTGTTGTTGGCTCTCGGGGGCCACCCTAGTATTGACCACGGACTTGGTAGCTCCTGTGTCAATTAGAAAATCTATGAACTGGCCTCCCACATTCATACAGACCATCGGCTCCCCAGGGCCAGTTGTAAATACTTCTGTCGGGATCCGAGGAACCGGTCTGGCCTAATCTTGGTTTCTCGTCCAGTCTTCTATCACAGCCATGCCAAAGGTATCTTCATCAAGTGCTTGAGTAGTCGCTGCTTTTGACCAGAAAGGCGCCCCATATTCCTTTCTATTTCCTCTATTGTGTCGCCCTCCTCTGGGACCGCTCCCTCCTCTTCCTCTTTCACTTTCTAAGGTACTTCCGCTTTCTTTGTTGGGACACTCATTTTTCCAGTGGCCAACCTGGAAGCAATGGGCACACTGGGTGAATCCCAGTCGGCCTCTGCCTCGTCCTCTTCCTCCGCTGCGCTGGGCATATCCCTTTCCTTTTCCATTGTAGTTGTCCTGGAAGACTGCGGCAACCAACTGGGCTCTCTTTTTCACCTTTTCTTCTGCTTTCCTTTCCTCTTCACCTTCTCGGGCGGCGTACACTCGAGCAGCTACTTCGAGAACGCGCCCCATGTTCATGTGAACCAGTCCCTGATCCTTCTGAAGCTTGCGCCTGATGTCTGGAGCACACTGGCTGATAAAACTGTCCTTCAAAGCTTGGCACCCTGGACTGTCTTCTGATTCATTGTCCATATCGTATGGGGACCATTTACGATATCCTTCTCTCAATCTTTCTAAGAATGCCCCAGGCGTTTCTTCTCTGTCTTGTTGCAAATCGTGAATTTTCCGGAGGTTCACAACTCTAGGTGGTCCCTTTTTGAGAGCTCGAACAAGTAACCGGTGGTATAGATCAAGGGCAGTTTTGCTATCTGGTGTGTTAGGGTCCCATCCCGGATCTCTAATTGTGGGAAATGTACTGTCCATAAAATCTAAGAGGCCATTGGGGTCTCTTGATCCATATTCTATACGGGCTTCTTCCCTTCCCCGGCTTAAGACTAGGGTTCGTTCCTCTGGGCTAAGCAGCATTTGGAGAAGTTGGCTGATGTCCATCCAAGAGGGATAGTGAGTCCCAATAATTCCTTCGACTAGAGTGGCAATAGCTGTGGGGTCGTTTGTCCACGGTGCCTTTGAAGCTTTCCAATTAAGAAGATCACTACTAGTGAAAGGAACATGCTGATACACTCCCTGGACCCGGTACTGGCCTGTAGGGTTATCTGCTGGAGGGGGAATCAATTGATTAACTACCCGGAGAGGGAACTGACGAACCGGGGAGGTATCGCGATCCCTACTCCGAAGGGCGTAGGAATGTTCCCTTGTAGTGTTTCTTTTCTCATCCTGATTAGAATCATGATCCTCGGGTTTTCTCTCAGGAGTTAGGAGTTGTTGAAGTTTTGCCACACTTTCTTCAAGTTGCTGCAAGCCTGACCGACCGGAGTCAGTTGGTGAATTTGAGGCGGACATGCCGGGTACGCTTGTTGGTGGGGCTATTGGTGCTTGTAGTACAGGTATGGGCTCCGCAGGGACGACCGGGACCACAGGTAATGGCATGTAAGGGGGTGGAGCCTGTGGCTTATCGTCTGGGGGGCTTGTATATATGGGTTTCAATTCTTCCTTAGTTCCTTTGAGCCCTTTTCGTGAGTGCGTACGAAGGACCAGGCATTTGGTATATTTTTGTAACCAAGGTGGATTTTCCTCTATTATATCAAACCATGCGGATATGTAAGGGTATTGATCAGGGTGTTGTCGTCCCGCGAAATTGAGGACATCTCTAATAATATCCATATCCAAAGTTCCTATGGCCGGCCACGAGGGCTGGATTGGAAATGCCGGCCAGTCTTTCTCACAGAACCTTCTTAATAGACCAGCCTTACGACTGCCGGTGGGGATGTGTTTCTTGAATTCTCCAAAATGCTCTAACATGCAAGTTAGAGGTGTTTTGCGGTCTTCCTTAGATCCGCTTCCTCCCATTCTGCAGACTAGGTCTTGGGGCACCCTCACTAGCCTGACTTAACAGCTGTCTTTACTTTTCTTATTTATTTTTCCCACCCAGATAGGACAGATCAAACAGACACAATAGGGAAGACGGGTTCCCAACCGACTATAGAGGATGGGGGAGTCGGTTGGTGGGAGGGTTGAGGTTAACTCTCAATCGCCACTAGCCTGAGTCACCGGACGTTCCAACGGCTGACAACAGGAACCGTAATGGCCATTCACTCAGTCACACACACACAATCAGTCACTCCGACAAGAAGATCCCTCCCAGAGACCCTCTTATACTTGCCTCTCCGTGGACTGACTGGAGTTTCCCTCCCCTTCCCCACGGTTGTTTTCAAAGTCTCTTCGTTGGTGCAAAAAGGCAATCTGGACGGCGAACCGGCCCACGAGCGGCCACCGGTCAAAACGGGGCCCCTCTCGATGCACCGCTCCTGTGCCGGCCCCCGAAACAGACTTACGCCTGCAAGTCCCCAACGGACTTATCCTTGGACCTGCTCCTGATCGTCCCTCGACATCCCGGACGAGCCCCCAGAAGATGTAACGGGATGTTCGCTAGGCTATAGAGGGAGACCAGGAATGAAGTTCAAGGAGACCAATGAGGCTTAAAACAAAACGTGTTTATTCGGCCGAGGTGACAGCTGCCCAAAAGCGCAAAGAAACTGCCACACCAATCACGCCTAACTTACAGTTTTTATAGTCTTGGTTAACTACGCAGTTTGTATATGTGTTACATGATTGGCTACCTTATATTGCTAGGCAGATTTAGACTACTCACGTGGAGTAGGCACGTGGTAGGAACAGCTTGATTGGACAGAATTCGTGCCCTTTTTGCAGGGTCATTGCTCGTGCACAGAACGTGCAATAGCAGCATATTACTTTAATGAGGTAGTAATTGTATAAAAGTGCAAAAACCAATTCCATTACTCATGATTATTTAAAACTTTTTCCATAACCTTATCAAAATAAACATTAACATTAAACAATTTATAATAACCATCTATTATTTTTCCCTTAATGGAGATCTTATATTTTGATCTTTACATATCTACATCAACATTTATCAACATTTGCTTTCTACAGCCCTCTCAGAAGGTGATCGCCCCCAGCAGCAGAGCATGAGGTGTAGAAATGGCTGCCTTGCCCAGCAGCATCCGTTGTTGTAAATAGTGCTTCCATTTGAACAGGGTTGCCGCCTGGGCCACCCCTGTCTTCTCCCGGGTGGCCTCTGCCCGGACCTAGCTGCCCAGAGGGATCGGTGTCCGGACTGTCACAGGAGTAGGCCCGGTGACGCGCTCTGTATCCTGTAGGGCCCAGACCACTGCAAGCAATTGTTTCTCTAGCGGGGTGTACCCACTCTCTGCCCCTCGCAGGGTGCGCGACCAGAACCCAATAGGCTCTTTCCGTTGAGCGCCCACTTGCTGCCAGAGGCCCCAGGAGGCTACGTCAGCTACAGTGGTCACTTCCAGTTCAAAAGGGACCCCAGGCAGGGGGGCAGGGAGGCGAGCATGTGTGGTCAGGGCCTCCTTGCTCAGGTCAAAGGCCTGTTGGTGTTGGGCTAGGGGGTGGCCTTGCGCACCAGGGCCTGGAGAGGGCGTATTACAAAGGCCAGGTGGGGGATGAAGGCGCGCCAGAAACCCACAAGGCCCAGGTAAGCTTGTAGTTCTCGCTTGTTCTGGGGCACAGGGTAACTTTGTACAGTTTGGCGCACCTTTTGAGGGATCTGACGCTCTGACCTCACCCAAAGGATTCCTAGGTATACTACAGTGCGGGCAGGCCCCTGGATCTTCTTGGGGTTGAGGGCCCAGCCTCGCCCCTCGAGTCCCTCTGTGACTCGGTGCAGTGCCTCAGTGACCTCCTCTTGCGAGGGGCCTGAGAGCATGACATCATCAATGTAATGGTACAGACGCGTGCCTGTCGGCAGGGTCACACCAGCAAGGTCTGCTTGCACCAGCCGGTGACAGATGGTGGGCGAGTGCTTCCACCCCTGGGGCAAGACGCAGAATGTGTACTGACGCGTCTGCCAGGTGAAGGCAAACTGGTCCTGACTCTCAGTCACAATGGCAATTGAGAAAAAGGCATTAGCAAGGTCAATGACTGCATGCCAGGGGAGGGCCGCGGAGGCAATCCGCTCAATGAGGGTGACCATATCCGGGACTGTAGCCGACAGGGGCGGTGTTACCTTGTTCAGGTCCCGGTAGTCTACGGTCATCCGCCATGAGCCATCCGGTTTCCGTACAGGCCAGATGGGGCTGTTGTAGGGGCTCAGTGCCGGTCGAATGACCTGAGCCTGCAAGAGAGCCTGCACAGTCTGTGTTATCTCTTCCTCTCACCCCGGCAAACGGTATTGCTTTTTATTCACTACCCTGCAGGGGAGTGGCAGGCGGACGGGCTCCCAGCGTGGGAATCCACGCAGCAGGGGGAGCAGTCCGGACACCCTGTGCACCTTGTGGAACTTGATGTAGCGCGGCTGGCCCAAAGCAAAAAGTCCATACTGCGTCTCCACCTGTCGCCCCCGCAGGACATCAATCCCCACAATGTATTCACCGATAGGTGCTACCAACACAGTTGCAGGAAAGGGGGGGGCTTTCCCCAGGGTGAGAGTCACAGTCACAACAAAGGACTGGGTATCCGAGCCCCCAGGCCACGCACCACTGTGGCCCGCCCCATAGTCTGCATGGAGTGGAGGATGGTGACTTCAGCTCCCGTGTCTAGCAGGGCTAGGACATGCTGGGTTCCTCCATGGGGCCAACGGATCGCAAGCGGGACAAAGGGGCGGTGGTCCCCCGCCTCCCTGTCCGGGTGCACAGCCGCACACCGGACGGGGGACCCGCCTCCCCGTCACAGGGGCTGTGGCAGATCCCAGTCCACTGGGGCACTGGGGTCTGCCGGACGCACCGGCTGCTGTTCCTCCTTTCGCTTCCCTCTTCGCCCCCCCCCCACTGTGTCGTTTCGCGGGGGGGAGCTTCAGCCACCGCTTGTACAGCTCCGTGATGGGCAGCCCGTCAATCTCTGCCCGAGGCGTGCCTGCCTGCAGGAGGTCTCGCCACAGCGTCTTACGGCCCACCCGGAGCTGCCCCTTCTCGGTCCCTTCTGCGGCCCCTTTCTCTCTTTTGGCCGCACGCACGGCCCGCCCCTTGGACCCTGCCAACGCGGCCTCCAACTGCATCAGGGTGGACGCCAAGTCCCCAACACGTCCGTCCGAAGCCATCACCACCGCAAGTAGTGAGGGCTTCAACTCATCAGGGGCCAGACGCAGAAAGGTGGCCTTAATCGATTTCTGCACTGGCATGTCATCTGGCCCCTCCGTGCCGCCACAAGCAATCGCCCATGCCATCCCCAGCTGCTGCAGGACCCCAACCCCCTCAGCAATCACCTTCCAGGGCCGTGGCTGGGCCTCCAGTTCCCCCATAGAGGGGTAGGCCGCGTCCACGGCCCCTGCCAACCACCGGTAGAGGGACGGCGACTCTATCGCGTTCCCCTGCCCATCGTTGGGCTGGGGGGGGGGGGGGTTCGCCAACTGTGAGCGCACCTGCGCATCCTGGGAGAGGACTCCCAGCTGCTGAAACTCCGTCAGGAGGAGAAGGACCGTGTTACCAGCATTGTCCCACACAAGGACCAGCCAGGCTAACAGCCCCTCCCCAACCTCCTGGCGAAAGGTCTTTACAATTTCCTGCAACTCACTCGTTTTATAGGTACGCACAATCTCTCGCAGCTGCCCCCCCTCGTTCCGCATCTCTAGCACCGGATGTGCCTGAGGGGCCCGGGGGCCAAACTCCTCATCCTCCGAGTCAGAGGAGGAGCTCTCGATGTTACCATCCCAGTCCGCAGGATCCCATGAAGGGGCTGCGGTGATTGCCCACACCTGGCCGACAGTCACGGGCGGCTGCCCCCGCCGCACCCGGCGCCTGTTGGCAATCCGTGCTACCAGTACCTCACAGCGGCCAGCGAGAGCCTGAGCCCTCTCCGCCTGCGAGGTAACTATCTCCTGCGCTATCCCCCGCGCCTCGGCCTGCGCCAAACATTCCTGTCTCTTATCTTCTAACAGCTTCTGCATTCTCAGAAGCTCTCTGTCCTGGGCCCGGACCGCAGTAAGAAATAACCACGCTAACTCACCCATAGCGCGCCGCTCCGTCCCAGACCGCCGGCTCACGTGCAATCGACGCAGCCCCGCTACAAGCTGCTCGGGGTCAACCCCAGCGGCCACCTGAAACTCAGGCCACTCCGCAGGGGCTGCCCAACCGGCCACCAGGCGTGCCACCGACCCCCATCGCTCCGCAGAGGGCCATCCGGGCACGCGCTGCAGGGCCAGCGATTGCTGCCCTGCTACTCCCGCCTTCGACCACAGAGGCATTATCTCAGCAATCTCCTGTTCGTGATGCCAAATGTTGTGAGGTACTTTGGAGATTGCGAGACAAGGCACACACACGTGGTTAAGTAAATAAAGTAGGTGAGTTTATTGGAAGGTCCCGGTCCTGGCGCTTAGGGGGCTTATCAGATCAGCGCGACCGCAGAAGGAGAACCCGGTCTCTTCGGAGCAGTAGCCGGGAAAAGAGTAAGGAAAGCCCCAAAGATAGCCCACAGGAGTGGGTTTAAGTACACTCACACATTTGCATCTCATACATACTCATATCTCATTTGTAAGCAACAATTGATTGGTTACACTCAATGACTACGTACTTCTACCTTAGTTTCCCCAATTAGTTCCCCATGCGTTTGCTCTCACTCAGACAGGGTAAACAGCTAGGAATTTGCTTTCAAGCACATACAGATAGCAAAGAGGGGCAGAGAGCAAGAGGCAGACAAAATAAGGCGGGAGTAACAGAACTGTGTTCTGAGTTCATCCTCTCAAGAGATAACGAGCTGCCGTTACCTTGAGAGGGTTGTTTATGGCCTAGTGCCCTTTCCAGGAGGGGGGCCGAGGGAGCGACTTCTACTCCTAGGCCTTGCACCGTAACAATGTCTTGCGCGTTCTACATGCATGGTCTGGTAGAACGGACAGACTCATTATCATTCAGTGACTATTTAGTTTACTACGGAAGTCCTGGGAACTGGACACTGATTCCAAAATAGATTTAAGTATCTTCCCGAATGGAATCACTGACAGTGGGATGGGTCACCTGATATTTTTTCAGTCAGCAGTAGGAATGCTCTGTGGAGTGGGGACGTTAAGGCTGAACAATGAGAGGGTTTTTTTCTGGTTCTCTCTTGGTTTGTGGTTTGGTTTTGGTTTGGTTTAATAGGGTGTGGGGAAGTGGAGGAGTTTCCCCCCCCCACTGTGTTTCCCCTGGGGTATCTACAGAACCTGCCTATAACAGCCCCTTGGGCAGTGCTGGGTCTGTGCGTCTGGCCCCAAGGCCTGTGTGTGATCCCAGCATGGGGGCAGGGAGAGTTCCCCCCCTTCACACACAGCCCCATCCCATGTGGCTCTGGACTGGAGCTGCTGGGGCAGGTTCCTCAGGAGACGTCTGTGAAGGGGGCGGCCTGACCCACCCAGGGGATGACACGGGGGCATCCGGGAATCCCCCCTCCTGGCAATGCCCAACACCACAGTGTGGGAGGAGGGGGATCCCCACCCCCACTGTATGAGACCTCCCCACCCCCACCGCGAGCATCTCAGCCAGGAAAGGAGACATCATCACCTGCAGGGTTCACCGGCCTGGAGAGCACCTGGAGAGAGGCGAGAGGAGAAATGAGCTGTGGGGTAGGGGTGGGGCTGAGGGGGAGGGAGGGATGTGGGTCAGGGTGGGGGAGGGGTCTCCAGACACACAGAGGGGTGGTGACTGAGGGGCATCATGTACCCAGCAGGGGCAGAAGGCAAGTTAGCATCATGCTGAGCCGGTCACTCTGTGCTGGGAGCTGGGTTCTCAGCTCAGCAATCAGCCCTGTCCCGATGCAAGGAGGGTGTCGGCCCTTCCCCTCTGATGGAGACAGGTGAAGTCACAGCCTCAGGCAGGGTCACTGTCGGCAGCTGGACAGGCAGCAACATCTGGGCTAAGCAGGAGCTGAGGGCAGCTGACCCCGTCCTGACCCCGTCTCCAAGTCTTGCTCTGGCCCTTGTACGTCAACCCAGTGCTGGGGGAGGGGCTGGAGGAGCAGCCCCCGGGGGCTGGATCTTCCCAGGCTGGCCCAGGGTCTCAGGGGTGTAAAGGAACCTTCCTTGAGTTACACTGGTTTACACCCACTGGGGAGCTACGGCCCATTGACCCCAGCTGGGATCTCCTCATTCGCGGTGCTGACTCTGGAACCAGGCCCATGGGTCTGCTGTGGACTTGGGGGGTGTTTGGAACCATTGGGAGGTTCTGCTGCATCCCAGGGAGCTTTGGCAGAGATGGGGAGTAAGGGGGCCGGGGAGAGTTTCCAGTCCCCAGACCCTGGTCCCGTGTGAGGAGAAATGCCGCACAGGCATTAGGTGGGTAATGGGAGCTGGAGATCAGGGGAGATGGATCCAAGCTGGGGAAGGGCTGGCTGGTGAACAGAAAGGGAGGCAGCCCAGAAGCTATGGGGCCTGTGGGGAGAAGCTTAGTGGTGGCACCAGGGACCCCTGACCATGGCCTGGAGGATGGAGACCCCAGTGACTGGTGACCGGGAGGCCCAGCTCAGAAGTCCCAGCTGGTTCTGGCCAGTGGGAGGACACTGGGCTGTGGAGAGAAGACCCCGGAGACTGGACCAGCTGGTTCCAGTCAGCAGGGAAACAGAGGCCAGAGGAGACGGAGGCGGAGAGGCACAGAACAGGCACAGAACCTCTCCAGGGCACTGGGGTCAAAGGGGAAGATCCCAGCTGGGGTCAATGGGCCGTAGCTCTGTGGTAAGAGGACGTTCAAAGGGTCCCCAAATGAGGATTCTGTCTAGCTTCTTATTCCAATTATCCACACACTGGACAGCAGGGTAAAGGGTTAAAACTTAAGCTTTATTCAGTGCAGTGAAGGTTACCCACCAAAGGTAGGGCAACCCTGGTTATTAGAACTCCACACATATTTATAGCATACCGATTTACATATTCATTAGGCTAATTGATTATTCATTTATACCCTTACATGGTTAAAGGTTACATACGGAAGGTTACATCAGAAACATATTCATCCTATATAATAAGAAGCCAGAGGATGTTTGTCCGAAGCCGTCATGCGCAGTAGAGACGGCCGGACAAACAGCATGGTGGGAGTTGTAGTTCGGCGGCACAAAATGGCTGCCGCGCATGCACCACCGCGAGCCGTAGAGATGGCCCGGACAAACAGCATGAAGTACTTTGGCCCGTGTACACAGGCTGTTACACTAGTTGGTTATAATTTGCTGCAGTGTGGTCTTGCGCAGCGGCTCTTTCGCCCTTAACCTACATCCATGGATATTCTTACAAGATGCTCTTGTCCTCCCACAAGATAACAGTGCTGGCTACACAAGGCCAAGTCTTTCAGATATCAGACCGGCTGACTGACCTTGCACAAGTTACTGCTCCATCCCTATCTTGTTTTGATACATTAGCACTAAGCTGTTATGCAGACATCAGCAGGAAGCTGGTAATTTTCCTGCCGGCTTTTACTTCATCTGCAGTTGGATCTTACCCAGAGTGCTTCATGTCTTGACCATAGTCCAGCTAACTGAGCTTGTGTGGATGTTTCATCTACTTTTGCTCATTACAACATAGGGTGAGGCTGTTTGCAACAACTCCACCGGGGTCAAAGGGGAAGATCCTATCTGAGGTCAATGGGTCCAGATCCCCAGCTGGTGTAAACCAGTTTCACTCCCCTGAGGTTCCTTTGGCCCCACTGGGTCCCTAGCCCACCCCTGGAGGTGTCAGTCACCGGGGGCTCCCCCTCCAGCCCCTCCCACCAGTGTCAGCCGTGGGAAATGGCGGCTCCCCTCCGCATGCCTGCACACAAGGACCCAGGGCCAGTGACTGAGCTGAGAACCCAGCTCCCAGCCCAGAGCGACCGGCTCAGCATGGCGCTAACTCACCTTCTGCCCCTGCTGGGTGAGTGACCCCCACAGCCCCCATCCCTATGTGTGTCTCTGTCTGTGGCCTCCCTCCCTCCCAGTGGTGTCGCTAGGGTTGGTGTCACCCAGTGCGGTAAACTTATGCAGAATCAGACCACCCCACGGCCAGACGGACACACACACACACACACACACACACACACACACACACACACACACACACACACACACACACACACACACACACACACACACACACACACAGACAGTAATGGACTTGGAAACCCAATCGCTTACCTTTCACGGGTAATTAGGCACTAGACGGGTTTTCCTACTGACCGCCCCAAACTCAGAAAGGAGGCTAGGGTTTATTGTGGAGGAATGCTGGGCTGAGGAGTGTGTGTGATCGGTGCTATTTAATACATTACTTACCCTACGACAATCTCGGGAAAGCTCTGTGGGGCAAAGGCATGTGCGGCGCGCAGCAGTGCGCAAGCGCCTCCCCCCCCCCCCGGTTTAAACAGGAGGGAGGCGGGCGCAGGAAGCTAGAGGGAATGGGCAGAAATGGGGGTGGGGAGGCAGGAGGTTAGGAAAGGCTGGGGAAAGTTTTGGGGCGCCTGTCCTGTAAAGGGAGAGAAGCCTTTACAGGACAGGCACCCCAAAACTTTTAACCAGCCTTTCCTAACCTCCTGCCTCCCAGCGTCTCTCAGTTGTTCAATTTTTCATTTGGTGTCACCCCTCTGAGATGGTGTCACCCAGTGCGGTACGCACCCCCCGCACCCGCCTAGCTACGCCAGTGCTCCCTCCCTCCCCACATCCCTCTGGATCCCCACCCACTCCCCGGAGCTCTCAGCCCCAGGTGGTGCAGTGTCACCAGATGCTGGGGGGCGGAGTGACCTGAGTGAGGGTCACAGGGAGGAAGATATTCGCCCTGCCTAGAGCCCAGACCCCTGTGCAGACACAGCAGGAGTCCGGCTGGCAGGTTCCTGGGGGTCTCCAGGATATGAGCTGTGAGATCCTGGCGGGGGGTGGGGGGGCTGACAGTGTCTCTGTGGGGCAGGATGCAGACCCTGCTCCTGTAACGGCCGAGGGTTTGAATTTAAATCCGGGGAACCAATCGGCTGGGAGGACGATGGTCATTGAAATGCAACTAAACTTGCTAGCAGGGGGAAAAGCAGGTGGGCTCAAAATACCTGCCTGCCTGTTAGCAAAGTCCAAGGGGTGGGGAATCTGTCCTCCACCGAGGCAGACACCCGGGTGGATACGCTGCTGACCAGCCGCAGCAGAGAAAGGGTCCCTCCTTGGAGAAGCTAAGGGAACGTCCTGGCCACAGCACTGCACACCCTGGGGGAAGGCTGCAGGGACAGATTCCTGGGGGAGAAGGGAGTCCTGTACCGGGAATGGGCTTCTCAAGCGGAAGTGGAACTGTGGAAGATCAGGAGGCAGCAGCTGGTGCCCAAAAGTATTGGCACAGGTTAGTGTACCCAGAGTCGGACCAGGTGTAGAGAATCAGAGAGTGGCCGGTCTCCAGGCCTCTCTTGAGATAGCGGGGTACCACTGGGGGGTTGAACCCCATGTTAGCTACCTAGCTGTTCCAATTTCAGAGCAAGGGAAGAAGATTGAGCCAGACAAGGTGGTCTGGGAACAAGCAGTGCCAGAGGGCTCTCTGGGCACTGAAGAAGGCTCTAATCCAGGGCCTGGTGTGACTCCTACCAAGGAGTGGGAGAAATAATGGGGCACCCATGAAACCGTTGATGGGGTCGAACTTCCCCAGGTCACTGGCTAAAGTGACCCTGCTCAGTTCGTTCTCGAAGAGGGGAGAACTGTGACGAGAAGAATCCTTCCTCTGACTCTTGTGTGAATGTGGCCAGACCTGAAGCTGTAACTTGACCCCAGGGGGGAAGGGAAGGAAAGACACAGGAATGCGGCGGTGCGGCTGGAGAGAGGAGTTAGTCTGGATCTGGCTGGGGGCTGGCAAGGAGGTGCAGGCAAGCTCCGCCTGGCTCTTGGGCCACCAAAATGGACCCAGCGGAGGGGTCGTGTTCACTCTACCTAGATCATGTTCCTGTCATTGAATAAATCTCTGTTTTACTGCTGGCTGAGACTCACGTCTGACTGTGGATTTGGGGTGCAGAATCCACGGGCCTCCCCAGGACCCCACCCAGGCAGCGCATGGAGGGGCAGAAGGTGCTGAATGCTCTGAGGTAAGACCCAGGAAGGTGTAAACGGGGACCTCTAAAGCTCCTAGCCTTGGAGACAGGCTGTGTACGGAGAGAGGACGTTTTCCTTCGTAGTCCTAACTGGCTTCATAGGGAGCAAGTTCCAGACCATCACCCCAGGCACTCTGTGACAAGAGGGTCAGCAGGGGGTGCTCTGCCCTCGCAGTCAGCGCTGTCTGCCATGCCCTGCGCAGTGCTAGGGGGCGCTGTGCTCAGGAAGCAGTGCGAGTGTTTCCTTGAGGTGCATTGTGCTGATGGATTGGTCACCTCGTGGAAACTAATGACATGCGGGGTCGTTAAATACCCACCGGCTCTTCACATGTGTCATTCTCATCTCCAGAATCCCCACCTCCTCTTCCACCGGGTACAGAAATCTCACTCTGCTGAGCTCTGCCCCTTCATACAACTCCGGTGTCCTGCCCTAGGGGAGGGTGGATGGGGCGGTGTTGGCTGGGATCACTGCTCACCGACATGGGGAAAAGCCACTACGCCCCACAGCATGGGGGTGAATGGAAGCCCAGGGGGGTCACGTGTTGGGGTTTGATCGAAAACCACCTGCCCTGGGTGCTTTGAAATGCTTGGCCGCTGCAGCTCCCTGTATAGATATTCACGGCCAGCAGACAAGCATTTACTGCAATCAACAGTCCTGGTTTAGCAACCCCGGCTCCAGCAGCCTGCTTGGTACCTCTCACCATGCCCTGGTCCCCGGGAGCCTCGGTTACGTCTAGCCAAGGAACCCAACACCCACCGGCCCTGGTCTGGAATTCTCCCAAACCATCTGCCTAAAAATGTCCAGCCCTCTCCATCAGCATCCAGAGAAATAAGGAGGGTTTCTTCCTTCATTTAAGAGACCAACCCCACGTTAACTGGAGTTACCAGTGACTAGAATTCAAACCCAGCCCTGGGTTAGTTTAGATTCAAATAAAACAACTTTATTCACAAGAGGTCATGGGTTACGTGATGCCCAGTGCAAAGAAAAGAAGTTAGGGTTGGTTACAAGTACATCAAAGTGAAACCACAACCACACCGCCGACAGGAGAAAACTCAAGCTAGACAGGCCCGGTCTGCGTTGAAGGTGATTTCATTTTCAGGTTACTCTGGGTCTGGCGTGGCCATCTGGCTCTCTAGCCTGACCTTCCTGGGGAGTGTGAGGTGCTGGTTTCCCTTCTTGACTTAGGGGGAAGAGAATTGGGGGTTCACTGCCCCTCTCTCTATCGTCCCGGAGAGCATGTCTCTCTGTGTTCATTGAGGCTACTTCAAGAAGGAAGGTCTCCTGGGGGTGTCTTCTTCCACCCTGGCGATCACTGAATCGTCATCTGCTCTCCCTGGTGGCTTGATGGCTTTGTTTACTGCCCATGTACATCCTCCTTCTCTTCTCACTGGTCACACGGCTCCATTTCTATGCAAGCCCTGGGCAGACCTGGTCCCTTTGTTCAAATAGAGATTTTAAACAGACTCCTGGAGGAAACTCCACCTGCAGCGTTCTCATGTCTACTCCACAGTGATGTCACTGACCAGTGGGGTGGGAGTTTGAAATGACACCTTGCAATCGGGGGGAGGGGTGTACACACATCATTGCAGCCCCATGTAGGATTGTGCAGCTATGAAATAGTGACCAAGCCCCACGTCAGATGCAGCTACATTTTGGGAGGTTATTGGAGCGTTCATGGTGCCCAAACCCTTTCAGATCCTGTGGAGGTTTCTCAGATCTCAGTCGGGGAGTTTCAACCAGAACGAATCCTGTCCCCCCACATTGAAATTCAAGGGCATAGATTGGAGATGAAATGGGTCAGTTGTGGAGAGAATCCAAGGCACAGATTGAAGGGCCCCTTCACAGAGGAACCCAGTTACCTGGATCTAGAAGCAGCAGTGGGAGATGAGGAAGATG
The DNA here is from genome assembly GCA_032164245.1 of Sternotherus odoratus. NCBI lineage: Eukaryota > Metazoa > Chordata > Testudines > Kinosternidae > Sternotherus > Sternotherus odoratus. The sequence goes on along the minus strand of JAVMKO010000013.1, from coordinate 34,808,177 downwards.
AGGCCATTGATGAGGAAGAAGGAGCCACCCACCACCAGCTCCCGGAGCCAGAGGGAGCGGCGAGCTGCAGAGAGAGGAGAAGCTTGAATGGAACCAGCAGGAGAATGTCACTGCTGAGCGTGGTGCACACGATGTCGTGTGTCGGTGCCTCTAGGACTTGGGATGAACTCCCTGGATCTAGGGAGCATCCGGCTGAGATGTGAAACCCACCCACCGCCCTCCCGTCTGACACTGGTGGACACCGATTCCTGATTCCTCCCATCTGTGTGTCTGTCCCTCTGTCGGCCTGTCCTCCAACACCCCAGAGACCTGCCCTGCCCTCATTCGCCCACTAAGGGGATTGGACAGGAGTGTGGGGGGTTAGGAGGGTGAATTTCTCTGGGGAGATGTGAGCAGCCAGGAGCCACCTCACCTGACACTGTCACGTTCACGGTGACAGTCACAGCCTGGCTCCTGGGGGACAGGATCCAGCTTCCGTTCACGTTCTCCTCATACACACAGATGAATTCCCCAGTGTAGTTTGGAACGCTCCAGGGGATGCTGAGCACAGAGGTGTTCATAGAGCTGGTGCCAGGCTTTGTGGTGCTGATCTCAGAACTAACATCTCCAGGAACAAGCTGGACTCCGTCCTTGTAGAAGAGAAACCTCCGCTGACCAGCTTCCCTGGGAGTCGTGCAGGTGATGTTCAGGGGAAGCCCTTGGCTCACCACTCCAGATGGGGGATCTGTGCTCAGCGAAGGCTGGGGAGGGAGATCTGTGGGGATTAACAATGACAGGAGTTGGCAGAGGCCTGGCGGTGGAGAAAGAGGAGATGGTGCCCAGGATTCAGTTTATTTACAACTGAACTTTCTTCTCTCTCCAGAGTCTCGTGCTTCTCTTCAGGATCCTGAGGGCTCCCACACAAATGAGAGAGCCCGGCTGGGATGGGGCTGGCCTCCTTCAGCTACAATGTGGAGCTGTGACATGGGGTTCAGAAGGTGCCGGGGGCACCAGACCTTGAATCATTTTCAATCACCCCTCCACTGCTAATGCTCCAGCCCCTGGAGACCTCGGTAGATAGGGAGGGCCCAGTTCTGTCTGCAGATCCTGCCCACTCTGACCAGATCGGGTGGGTCTGGGTGTCTCTGTTGGGATTCTACCTTCCCAGAGGGGAGAGGCACAAGGTGGCCATGTTGGACACCCAGGTCTGCATCTGTTGGGCAGCCATGTTCTTGACTATGCTGAGTAGCCATAGGTTGTGCTGCTCTCTGAAGGGCGGCCATATTGGAAATCAGGCAGCCATATTAGATAGACATGTCTTGGCTGTGTTGAGCAGCCTTGTTTTGTGGCTGTGTTGACATCAGAATAGCGGCCATGTTGCCAGTTAGGTGGGCATGTAAGGCAGTGAGGAGGCCATTTTCCAGTTGGGAAGCCATGTTAGACCTCAATGTTGTAGCGTGAGGCTCATGGGGAGCATGAAAGGGCAAAGAGGGGGCAGGAGAGAAGGGGAATTAAAAGGAGCAGATGTAAATTCAAAGATTAGAGTCCAGCGTGGAGGAAGGAGGGACAGAGGATAATAAGTAGAACAGGAATCAGAAGAGGCAGAAGAAGGGGCCAGAGGGACGTAATGCTGGTCCTGCTCCTGCTCAAAGCAGGAGGCCAGACGAGGTGGACACAGTGGTCCTTTCTGGGCTGGCAACATAGGAAGTATAATCTATGAACCATTGACTGGCCGAGATTATCCAGGTCTGAGGTTCTGGTTTCTTTGCATCAGCTGTGAACCCGGCTGGTCTCTCCTAGTTGATTTAATAATTTTTATCCCCCATTAATTCCTCACTCACTGGACGAAGCACCTGAGTGTGACTGGCTCCCCTCCAATCTAGATGGGGTGAAGTGGGTCTAGAGAGAGAGGGGGAAGGGGGAGTGTCTGGTATAGAGCTACAGAGGGGGACCCACTCACAAAATGAGGAAGGGAGATATACGAGAAAAGTCCCTGACACACACAGACACAAACCACCCCGATCTTCCTGCTCAGAGCCACCTAACCCAGGCTGGTAGAGACGGGCTGGTTCTTCCCAGGTTCGATCTCCCGTCTGGATGGGGGTACCTGGTACACACAGGTGCACAACCCAGAGCCCCCAGAGCTGTGATGCTCAAGGGGTGAGTGACACTACCCCTGGATCAGCCCTCAGCTGAGATGCTCCATCGAATTGGATCCTGCAGCTTTGTGGCCCAGGGAAGCTCAGCGTGTGAGGGGAACGGGCTCTCCAGGGAGGTACCGGGGTGGTCTGGGCTCAGGGAGAGGGACAGGACTACAGTGGGGTCTGGAAAACAGGGGTCAGCATTAGATACAGACGAAGGGTAACACCCTGGGAGCTGGGAGACAGATGTTACCAGTTTACGTTCATCTCAGGAATTAGAGGGGGATGGAGAAATCTCCTGGGAAAGTCCCTGCTCCCCTGTACCTCACTGAGCCCCAACCCTGCACTGGGCCCACGTTACCCAGCAGGGACTATAAGTGGCTAGCTAAGTACAAGAGCAGTTTCTCCTCTCTCGGTGTTCACACCTCCAGATCAGCTGCTAGAAGAGGATCTCATCCTCCTTGATTAGAGATAACAAGGTGGTTCAGCCTGATTGAACTACTGATTGAACAGATTGAATCTCTAATCTGCTTCTTGCCTTCTTAGTTATACCTGCCCCTGGATACTTCCACTGCATGCATCCGACAAAGCGGGTACTAGCTCACGAAAGCTTATGCTTCAGTACTTTTGTTAGTCTATAAGGTGTGACGGGACTCTTTGTCCTTCTGCAAATCCAAACGAACACGGCTACCGCTCCAATGTTCTCTCTGGATACTGTGTGAGTGCCTCAGTTTCCCCATGGCATTTCTTAAGTCTCCAGGGACTGAGATTGTTGCGGAGCAAAGGACCGGTGGAAAGGAGTGTCCAACGCCATCTCCGGGTAAATGATGGCCTGGCCCTTCCCCTCTGTAAGGTGTTAGCTTGAAGTGTTAGAGAACAAAGGGATCAGGTGACCTCCTGGCCCAGGAAGGAGACAAAGGAAAAGCAGAGGAGGGGCTAGAGGGTAGTCTGGAGCTGGCTGGGGAAAGGCAGGGATGCACAGAAATGGTCTGGCTTCCCTGGCCCCCCAAAATGGATCCGGCTGAGGGATCCGGTTCTTTGTACCTACAAGGTCTGTTTTAGATTATGTTCCTGTCGTCTAACAAACCTCTGTTTTACTGGCTGAGAGTCACGTCTGACTGTGGATTTGGGGTGCAGACCCACAGGTTCCCCCAGGACCCCGCCAGGGCAGGCTCACTATGGGAAGCCCACGGAGGGGCAGAAGATGCTGAATGCTCCGAGGTCAGACCCAGGAAGGTGGAAGCTGGAACCTGTGAAGCTCCTCGCCCTGGGGACAGGCCGTTCACAGAGAGGAAGCTTCCCCGCAGAGTCCTGACTGGCTTCATAGGGGGCAGTTCCAGACCATCACCCCGGGGACTCCGGGAAACCTTCCTACCCCAATATTCTATGGTCAGCCAGTCACTCCACTGGGACTGAGGACCTCTTTGGAGACCAGATCCCTGCGTTCAGAGAAGAATTTGGATCCTATGGTGCTTTGACACCCAGGGGTAGAGCACCTCAGGTGAATCTTCACCTCCCATTGACATGGGCAATAGGGGACCCTAGTTTGTTGGTGCCGGCAGGGCCTGGGGTGACAAGAGAAACTGACCCATCGCCTGATGATACTCATCAGAGAAGCAGCAGGGCTGGTTGCTCTGTCAGCCAGGACAACAGGGCTGCGAGCTCCCCACAGCAGTGCCCAGGGCTGTGAGCTTCCCCCACAGCAGTGCCCTCTTACTGCCAAACTTTAGTGATCAGCTGGGACCCTCCCCCCCACCCACGGCGTGTCGGACACCAGGGCCTGACTGACCAGAGCCGGGGGGGAGAGATTTGGAGTTTGTTTCAATAAACATCCCCATGTTTTCAAATGTGACTTCTGCCTGGGATCCCCCAAAATTTAAAATAGCACCAATACCACCCCCCAAAATCTCCACAGGATCCAGAGATCCAGGGGGTGACACTGACCTGTTGGGTGCCCTGACACGAGATGAGTGACTGGTCTGGGTCTCACCCCATGAGTGGAGGAGAGACACCCCACTGGGGGGGCCGGAAAACAGCGGGAGATGGGGGGGTCTCACCTGTCACTCTTATGGAGATGGGTCGGCTCCTCTCTGATGGGATTTCTCGCCCAGACTCTCTCTTCCAGGATTCACAACTGTACACTCCGGCTCGCAATCCCGACATCCCTGACAGTCGAATTGACTCAGAGTAACTGTTCCGGGGTGAGCGTTGTTCTTCGGAGTGGATTGTCTGGTCATCCCTGAAGAACCGGACCCCGGACACATTGGACGCCCCATCAGCTGCGCACGTCAGGGTCACAGTTTCCCCAGTGATGTAGACAGGCTGCGGCGGAGACACGGTGAGCCGGGGAGCCGGGTCGGGGTCTGGAAAAGACAAGGGGGTCAGAGGAGGAGACAGTTAATACGTGGGTGGCTGGTGAGGGAAGCAGAGGAAGAGCCGGTGAAGAGCAGACGAGGGAGGGATCCTGGACACAGACCCCAGCCAGCCGCAGCTCAGTGTCCAGGAACCACGTCCCCGCCGGGCCAGACACACACTGAGCAGCAGAGATCTCAGTGCCGGGGACCCCGTGGGAGAAGCGTCCCACCCTTGGGGCCGGTGAGAGTGTCACACAGTTGGGGGCTGCTCCATTGACTCCAGTGGAGCTACGGCCCAGTGACCCAGCTGGGGTCTGCCCGATTGACTCCATGGCCCGCAGGGAATTCTGGCGCTGGTGGGAGGTCGGGGTGATGGGCCCGTGACCAATCCCTCTCCTGACAGGGATCAGGACGGAGGAATCCAGGCAGCTGCAGGGCCAAAGATTCACAGTGGGTGCCACTGACAGTGTCCAGCCAGGGTCCCAGTGCTGTGAGCTTCCCTGCAGCAGTGCCCTGTAATTGCCCAGTCTCTGTGGATGAGCTAGCACCCTAGGCCCAGTACAGAGTTGCTGAGATGTGGGGAGTGGGGATGACCAGAGACAGGGGGTGAAGCTGGGATACCGGGGGTGGGGGTGGGTCAGACTCCCAGAGATTCTCCCATCAGACAGCAGGAGAGACAGGGGCTCACCTGTCACTGGGATGGAGACGGAGCTGCTGTTCCTAGACGAGATCTCTCGACTGTATTCCCATCTCCAGTACACACAGGTGTATGACCCGGCATCTCCCTTCTCAGCTGTGAGCTCCAGCCAGTGTCTAGTATTTGGATGTTGGTCTATGGCGGAGCCTCCTGCCTGCCCTTTTTGATAGAAGAATCTGTATACTGAAGCCACCTCACCCCCAGGAGCCGAGCACGTGAGGTTAACCCGCTCCCCTGGGAGATACACTGTGTACCCGGGCTCCAGAGAGAGCGTGGGGGCCGGCGGGGGATCTAGAATAGAGGCAGAGGGGTCGGGGGGAGAGGCCAGGGTGGAAAGAGGTGAAGGGGGGAGGGGGCAGGGATGAGTCCTGGACAGACAAAATCACAAACCAGCCTCATCTCACTGCCTGTCACCTGCCCCCCACACTGGGAAATACACCCCGGGAAATAAACCACGGCCCGGCTCTCTCTCCCCCTCGGGGATCTCTTTATAGATCCCAAGGCCAGAAGGGACCATTGTGATCATGGGGTCTGACGTCCTGTGTCACCCAGGCCCTAGGACTTCCATGAACTGATTCCCCTGGGCCATAGAGCCGACCTCAGAGAGAAACATTCAGACTTGAGTCAGAAATGGCCAGTGCTGGAGAATCCACCACGACCCCTGGGGAATGGTCCCAGTGGTTCATAAGAACATAAGAACATAAGAACATAAGAACGGCCATACTGGGTCAGACCAAAGGTCCATCTAGCCCAGCATCCTGTCTACCGACAGTGGCCAATGCCAGGTGCCCCGGAGTGAGTGAACCTAACAGGTATGATCGAGCGATCTCTCTCCTGCCATCCATCTCCCCCCTCTGACAGACAGAGGCTAGGGACACCATTCATTACCCATCCCGGCTAATAGCCATTTATGGACTTAGCCTCCATGAATTTATCCAGCTCTCTTTTAAACCCTGTTATAGTCCTAGCCTTCACAGCCTCCTCAGGTAAGGAGTTCCACAGGTTGACTGTGCGCTGTGTGAAGAAGAACTTCCTTTTATTTGTTTTAAACCTGCTGCACGCCAATTTCATTGAGTGGCCCCTAGTTCTTCTACTTTGGGAACAAGTAAATAACTTTTCCTTATTTACTCCCTCCACACCACTCATAATTTTATATACTTCTATCATATCCCCCCTTAGTCTCCTCTTTTCCAAGCTAAAAAGTCCTAGCCTCTTTAATCTCTCTTCATATGGGACCCGTTCCAAACCCCTAATCATTTTAGTTGCCCTTCTCTGAACCTTTTCTAGTGCCAGTATATCCTTTTTGTTCATTTCCCCCACTGTTAAAGTCTGTGCCCTGTTGCCAGCCTGAGTTTGTCTAGCTCCAGTCCCCAGGCACCGGGTCAGTTTTGATCTTTGTCTGATCTACTGAAGAGCCCTCGATTGTCCAATTTCCGTTCCCCATTAGGAACTTTCTCGTTGTTACAGTAAACCACTCGAGCTCCTGTAGTCTCTCACTCTAAGGCAGGTTTTGGGACCATTTAATCCTAACCCCTCTGCGACTGTGTACCCCATAAGGCTTTATGGGGTGTGCCTATAAATATATGTATGATATTACTGGAGTATGGTTTTGCTACATATGCCATGTAACATATCTATGTGATGGTAATGATTTATCATATCTATGTGAAGGTAATGTTCATCCTATTTGTATGTATGTGTCTGTTTTGTATTCAAAGTTATGAATTGACTATGGGCTGGGTTAGTTATATGTAGACTTTGGAAAGTGTTAAGCCCAACTAAGAACCAATCAAGCTAACAATGAACTTTGTAGATGCCCGTCCACACCCGAGTTTCCTCACAAATGCAGCCTGGCTGGCAATGAGCGGAGTCTGGTTCAAACCGGGGACTGAGCCATGTGCTCTGAGAGTCCATGTGGACTCTGTAGAAGAAGGAGGAGGGGCTCTGCACCCACAGGCAGAAGTCTATATAAACCTGGGTGAGACCTCTCCATTTTGTTCTCAGCTGGCTCAAACGACAGCCCTCCACCCCCCACCCCGCAAGGATTCCTGGAAGAAACTGGAACAGAGGACTGTGACTGCAGGGTGTGTGTGAGTGATAGCCGGACCCAGGCTAACAGAGTTTAGCCTGACAGAAGGAATTCACGGAGGGTGAGGCTTTTTGCTGTAATAGTGTTAGATTTGCATGTTCTGTATATTTTGTTTGGTAATTCACTTTATTCTGTCTGTTACTACTTGGAACCACTTAAATCCTATTTCCTATATTTATTAAAAGCACTTTTTACTCATTAATTCACCTGGAGTATGTATTGGTACATGGGGGAGGGGGGGCAAACAGCTGTGAATATCTCTCTATCATTGTTATGGAGGGCGAACAATCGTCACCCCACACTGCACGTCTGGGGGTGGTGGGGGAAGGGGCTTGGGGGATTCAGCAGAGCTCTGGGGTGGGTTGGGGGGTGGGGGTGGGTGTCTGCCCTGCTGCCCCCTGCTGGAGGGGATCAGCCCTGCTCCGTGTGTGGGACATTCATCTCATCAGTTGCAGGTCCTGGATTCCCCTCAGGAAATGGGGTGTCTCGAGGACGGACACACTCCCGGGGAAGCCGGGGACGGCTCAGAGCTCACCTGTCACACTGATTCGAACAGCGGGACTCTCCCCAGATTCCAACCTGCGACCTGACGTCTCCACCCAGTACGCACAGGTGTATGATCCGGTGTCTCCCTGCGTCATAGAGCTCAGGGTGTGCGTGTTGCTGTTACCGGGTGAGATCATCTGTCCAGAGACTCTGGAGAACTGGAATCCTGTAACAGTGTGATCACCGGGAGGAGCCGAACACGTGAACACAACAGACTCCCCGGTGAGGTACAGCTGGTGCTGGGGGCTCAGGGAGAGGATGGGGACTGCAGGGGGGTCTGGAAAAGACAACGGGTGAGATTCACTGCAGGAGAAGGGGATCAGGGAGCCGGGAGGAGGAGACGCCGGGGAGAAGGTCATTACTGGTTAACTGGAGCGAGGGGGGGACACTCACAGGAGGAATAGTTGCCCTCCAGAAATTCCACTGCACCCGAATCTAGCATCACACCCTCCCCAATATTACACTGCACCCCGACATCGCACCGCACCCCAGGATCTTACTAATCCTGGGGTATTGTGTAGTCACAGGATTTGGGTCCTGGCTCAGCCTTGATTTCCACCCGTCCCAGTTACTGGGGTCGGGGATTTCACCCAAGTGCCAGTAGAACCTGGATTTCATCCCTCGGACAGGCCTGGGAGCCGAGAAGATGGGGGTTAGCGGCTCCCTCAGAGATACACCGTGTGTGTGGGGCAGGAGGTGGAGAGAGACCCTGGGGGCCGGCAGAGAGTCTGGAACAGAGGCAGGGGAGAGACCCCCAGGGCGTGAGGGGAAGAGACAATGGGGAATAAGGACCCAGCACAGGGCCTCAACCCAGCCCCATCTTCCTGCCTCAGGCCCCATGACTGTGAAATAACCCACGGCAGATATACCATGGGAGGGGCTCTCCAGTAAACATGTGGGAACAGTGCCCCCTCCCCAGGATCTGCTGGGCCCAGCACAGCATGGCTGGATCCTCCCCCAGTGCCTGAGCCCAATACCCACCCCACCTGGATGGGAGGGGGTGGGGGTGTCACGGAGTGCCCGGGCGATGGTCTGGAACTTGCTCCCTAGGAAGCCAGTCAGGACTTTGGGGGAAGTGTCCCCTCTCCATACACAGCTTGTTTCCAAGGTAAGGAGCTTCACAGGTACCCACTTCAACCTTCCTGGGTCTGACCTCGGAGCATTCAGCACCTTCTGCTCCTCCGTGCACTTCCCCCAGAAAGCCCGTCTGGGCGGGGTCCTGGGGGATCCCGTGGATACTGCACCCCAAATCCACAGTCAGACGTGACTCTCAGCCAGCCAGTAAAACAGAGGTTAATTCGATGACCTCTATCTGGTCTAACGCAGACCATACAGCGAGCGTGAGCCCTCAGCTGGATCCATTTTGGGGGGCAGGGAGCCAGATAGCTCCTCTCCCCTTCCCTGCCTCACTCCAGCCAGCTTCCAACTCCAAACTTGAACTCACTCTCTCCAGCCCCTCCTCCTCGCTGGCTCAGCCAGGTCATGTGACCTCCAACCCCCACTTGGAGTCAGATTACAGCTTCAGGTATGGACACCTGCAGAGAGGCTCTGCTTTGCATCAGCTACACATCTTTATCCCTTCACATAGACACCAATGAAATGCATGGGGGAAACTGAGGCACACACACAGTATTCCTACTCCGTCACGCGGGGGACAGCTGGGAAGGGATCCCACCCAGGAATGAGCAGCCCCCGGTCCCTGCTGGACTCTCCCCACCTGCCTGGTGGTGGTGGAGTCTCAGCCAGTAACATGCTCACCAAAGGAAATTGTGGGGCTGGGTTCTAACTTCCCCACACTCTCCACGCTGGAGGAAGTGGGGTGCAGGGAGGGGGTGTAATGGGGCAGGGACCCCCAAGCCCCCCATTCCCATCAGGACATTCAACCCATGTTCTCCATCCTGGGGGCAGAGACAGAAGAGGGGGGAGAACCCATCAGCCACCATCAGACCCGCCCAGCAGTAGGTAGAAAGAAGAGCCTAGAAATGAGGAAGCCAGGGTGGATGTGGGGAAGGGAGGGGGGAGTTTTTCCTTCCACCACGTTTCCTCTCCCTGCTCCCCTGTACCTCACTGACCCCAACCCTGCCCTAGGCCAATGTTACCCAGCAGGGGGCCAGGCTTCTCTGTGGGGAATCCCCTGGCTGGACTGGGTTGCCCAGTGCACAGCAGGGGTACGGACGGGTGGGCTCTGTCTCAGCCGGTCACCCCACTGGGACCAGGGACCTCTTCAGAGACCAGATCCCTGCTCGGAGAGAAGGATTTGGATCCTATGGTGCCTTCACCCCCGAACGCTGAGCACCTCGGGGTGCCCCTTCCCCTCTGATACACGGAGGCCATAGATCAGGCTTGTCCAACCCACGGGCCGCGGGCCACATGCGGCCCAGGATGGCTATGAATGCGGCCCAACACTAAATCGTAAACTTACAACGTTATGAGATTAAGTCCACAAATCCCGGAGTATTATTCGTAATTTGTATTATAATTGAAACAGTTCGACCAAAAAGACTGAAAAACTGCAAAAATTGACTAATAAAATAAAGAGCAAAAAAATTTGCTCATCAGCTATCGTTAGTGTTGGTGTATTTTATGTGTGGCCCCAGGGCCGGCGACAGGGGGGTACTAGGGGTATATTTATCCCGGGCCCCGGACTTAAGGGGTCCTCATGTAGGCCGGGGTTTGGAGGGGCCTAGGGGGCGGGGGGGGGACTGCCCATGGCGTGGCTGCCCATGGGCTGCCCATGGGGTGTTGGAGAGGTTCAGGGGACCATCCATGCTGGCGGCCGGGTGGAGGAGGAACCCGCCTGGGTTCGGCACCTGCTGCCACCACCGCTTAGCTCAGTGCCCTGCTGCTCCTCGCTCGGAAAGTCTCCAAGAACAGCCCCGGCTCCAAGGGAGGCGCTGTGCAGATAGGTCTGGAGGTGTCAAAGGGGAGGGGAGGAGGCTGGGCTGGGGGGCAGGCAAGCGGGTGGGGGGGAGGCTGGGCGGGCAGGGAGGGGGGCAGGAGACTAGGCTGGATGGGGTGGGCGAGGCGTGGGTGCAGGAGGGAAGGAGGTTTGGTGGGGGGGAGGCTGAGCTGGGCGGGTCAGGCATGGGGGGCAGGAGGCTGGTTTGGGAGTGGGAGGTGGGAGGAGGTTAGGTTCGGTGGGATGGGCAGGGCCAGTCAGGGGTGGGGGAGGGAAGGCGGTTAGATGGGGGGAGGCTGGGCGGGGGTAAAGGAAGATCACCCCCAACAGCGGGGTGGGCCAGGCAGGGATGGGTGGGGAGGGGAGGAGGTTAGGCTGGGGGAGGAGATTAGGTTGGGTGGGCCGGGTCAGGCAGGGGGGGATGGAGAATACGCTGGGGGGGAGGTGGGCCAGGCAGGGGTGGTGTGCTAGAGGCCACCCGCATGCACGGCGCGCCTCACGGCACCATGCTAAAGCCAACCGCGCCCGGTACCCCCGCAGCACGACACCCCCGCTATGCCCGACCGGCAAGGCAGTCCCACGTAGGCCCGGGCAGGGCAGGGCGCAGGTGGCGGGAGACCGGCCGGGGGGGCCCACAAACGATCAGAGTAACGGGCCCCAAAATTTCTGTTACCGGCCCTGTGTGGCCCAAGACAACTCGTCCTCTTCCAATGTGGCCCAGGAAAGCCAAAAGATTGGACACCCAGGCCGTAGAGGATCCTGCCGTAGTGGTGCCAGCCTGGGGACAGGGGAACAGGATAGTGACCAACCCCTCTCCCGACGGACACCACGGCTGAGGAACCCAGACAGCTGCAGGGCTGAAGGTTCACAGTGGGGGGCTCTGACAGTGACCAGCCGGGTCTCCAGCTCTGTGAGCTTCCCCAGCAGTGCCCACCTGGGACCCCATTGCTGGAGCTACCCCACAGCGGTGCCCTCTCAGTGCCCATCCTTTGCTGATCAGCTGGGAGCCCCATGCCCACCACAGAGTGTCTGAGCTGCAGGGAGTGACCCTGACTGGGGGCAGGGATAAAGCTGAGCCGTTGGGGTGTGTGACCATACGGCCATTTTCTTTTACTAGGGTGCATGCCTCAGTTTCCCCTATGTGCTGCATGGCTCATGAGGTGGTGGGAAAAGGCTGTTTACTCTTTGCAGGGACCCAGATATGGGGTGTGGCTGATTTCTAGCAGTCTGGGGCTTGGCACCCCACACCAATGAAGACAATGGCCACTCAAACTGCTCATACATTTGATGCCTAGCAGCTAACGACCATGGATGGCCCAACCTCTCCAGGACAGCGGGTGGGGGGGGGGCGTGTGTGACGGGCTGGAGAAAAAGGGCAAAGAGAAGGGTCAGGTGACAAGGTTTCCCTGGTAACAAGAACAAAGGACAGAGGAGGGGCCAGGTGAGGTTGCTCATCCAGGGCTCCTGGAAGCAAAAGACGCTCAGGGCCTGGGACTATGGAGGGGTCAGAAGACTCTGGACTCCGGACTGACCCAAGGGGACTTTTCTGGAAGTTTCTCTTCTCTGGGGTAACTAAGGACTTTCTGCGCTGTCTTCGAAATAACCAATAACCCTCCCACCCACCTCCGCTGTTCCCGCACTCGCTGGGAGTCACTGCAGCTTAGGGAAGGGGGGGGGCATCGCTCCCTTTGGGGACACAAGGGTCTGTCTCGGGTGTCCAGTGAGTTGGGCTCGCTGTGGGGAGCTCATGGCAGGACACGGGGCGCTGAAGGCTCCAAGGTTCGGGCCCAGGAGGTGCTGCAGTGAAATGGCCCCTAGTGAGACTGTGACCCTGGGGGGTGACACATGGGAGGGGCCCTCCCAGAGCCTGTTCCAGGGCTGCCCTAGAGCACCGCGCCCGAGGCTCAGTGACGGGGGGTCAGATCCCAGAGATTCTCCCATCAGACAGCAGGAGAAACGGGCTCACCTGTCACTGTGAGGGAGACGTTGTTGCTGTTCCAAGACCAGATCTCTTGAGAGGATTTATACGCACAGGTGTACGACCCGGTATTTCCCTTCTCAGCTGTGAACTCCAGACAGTAACTTCCACTCAGGTGTTGGAATAACTCAGGGTCCTGCTGCCCTTTTTGATAGAAGAATCTGATCCCCAAAAAATCCTCGTTCGAAGGAACCGAGCACATGAGTTTAACCCGCTCCCCTGGGAGAGACACTGTGTACCCATTGTCTAGACGGAGCGTGGGGGCCGGCGGATGATCTAGAACAGAGGCAGAGGGGTCAGTGGGGGGAGAGGCCAGGGTGGAAAGAGGAGAAGGGGGGAGGGGGCAGAGATGAGTCCTGGACAGACACGATCACAAACCAGCCTCATCTCACTGCCTGGCACCCGCCCCACGCTGGGAAATACACCCCGGGAAATAAACCACGGCCCGGCTCTCTCCCCCTCGGGGATCTCTTTATAGATCCCAAGGTCAGAAGGGACCATTGTGATCATGGGGTCCGACCTCCTGTGTCACCCAGGCCCTAGGACTTCCCTGAACGGATTCCCCTGGGCCCTAGAGCCAACCTCGGAGAGAAACATTCCACCTTGAGCAGCAGTGAAAAAAGGTTAAAGGACTTAACAGTACCTGGGAAGTCCTGAATAGGGGCGGAGCCTCACCCGGAAGAGGCGTGTCCTCAACCGGAAGAGGTGGGCCTTAAAGCCTCCACCCCTTTACATCAAGATTTAAAGGGTCAAGGATTCCAGCTGCCACCACAGCAGAGCCCCGGTCCCTTTAAATCACTGAGGACCCCTGGGGTCTCCTGGCCTCCGATGCTACCCTGGGGCTCCCAGGCTCTGGCAGAGCTTTAAAGGGCCCGGGGGGATAGTGTCAGCCAGGAGCTTTGGGACCTTTAAATCCTCACGCAGCCCCACTGCCACTACCCCAGGGCTCTTGAAGCAGGGCTCAGGTGGGAATTTAAAGGCCCCGGAGTGCCAGCTGCCCGCTACTGGCCTGGCCGTTAACTCCCTGCCCGAGCCCTGCCATGGTGCCTTGGGATAGCAGTTGCTGCAGTCCTGACCCTTTAAATCCCTGCCAGAGTCCCGCGGCTGTAGCTCTGGGGAGCGGCGGTGAGTCTGCAATGAAGCTCTCCTGCTGCTCCCCCAGAGTTCGGGGAGTGGGGCTCTGACTGCAATTTAAAGGATCTGAGGCTCCAGCTGCTGCTGAGAGCCCCAGATGCTTTAAATTGTCTCCTGAGGAAACCCGTCTGGTCCAGCGCACCGGCTCTTGCTGGTCCACCTCACCGGCGCGTACTGGGGAACTTTCACCTCTGGGCTTGAGTCAGAAATCGCCAGCGCTGGAGAATCCACCACGACCCCTGGGGAATGGTCCCAGAGGTTCATTCCCCCCACTGTTAAAATCTGGGCCCTGTTGCCAGCCTGAGTTTGTCTAGCTCCAGTCACCAGGCACCGGGTCGGGTTTGATCTTTGTCTGATCTACTGAAGAGCCGTCGATTGTCCATCTTCTGTTTGCCGGGTAGGAACTGCTGGACTGTGATCAGCTCCCCCTGAACCTTCTCCTGTCCCGCTAAACACCTCCAGCTCCAGTGCAGTTGGGCAAATTCCAGGTCCCCCCACCTGGGAAACTTAACACCCCCCATCCCACAGCCTGCTCCCCCCATCCTTCCCCTCGCCCCAAATCTGCTGCTCCTCCATCTTGTGTGCAGAGGTGATGACTGGGTGGGTGGGACGAGACTGTTGCAAGGAGCAATTCAAGGAGAAGGGCAGGAGCCAAGGAGAAAACCTGCCTTTCTCCCCAGGGATGAGGGGCATGAGGAACGGAGATGGGGGGGGGGAAGGGTCTTTTGTGTGCATGGGGATCACCAGGATCCCCTCTGTGTCCATCCTAGGGCAGCGGGTGAGGGGGTGATTGGCATGGGATGGTCCTTCATCCCCCTGGGGCACCCCAAGATCCCCCTCCCTCCTGGGGAAAGGGGGAGGCTTTTTAATGTAAACATTTCAACTTCAAGACCCCAAGTTTTGACCCCAAGTTCTCTAGCTGGGGGGCGGGGGAAGAAGAGGGGGGAGAACCCGTCAGGTGTCCATCAGACCCGCCCAGCAATAACTAGAAAGCAGGAAAGAGAGAGAGAAATGAGGAAGCTCAGGGGACTGTGGGGGAAGGGGGCAGAGTTTTCCCACCCACCACGTTTCCTCCCTCGTCTCTGCAGAACCTGCTTTTAATGTCACATAGGGCGGTGTTGGGTCTGTGCCCCTGGCCCTGATCTCTGTGTGGGAGCCCAGAGTGGGGGCAGGGAGAGCTCCCCCCTCCACACACAGACCCACCCCCATGGGCCCGGCTTGGTGGGTCTCAGTGGAAGGGGGAGGTGGGTGCTCAGTCTCCATGGCCCGTCCAGTCCTCGCTCCATCTGCCGAGGCTGCCAATGAGGGGTGGGTAGTACCAGGGGGACGGGGGCAGCTTCTCCCCTACAGCCTGGGCTGGGACCCACCAAAGGGACCCCAAAGGAGGCCCCAGCAAGGGTGGCTCTTCCATCCCCACGGACGTGGCTCTGGACTGGAGTTGCTACTGCTGGGGCAGGTTCCACAGGAGACGCCTGTGAAGGGGGCGGCCTGACCCACCCAGGGGATGACACGGGGGCACCCGGGGATCCCCCCTCCTGGCAACGCCCAACACCACAGTGTGCGAGGAGGGGGATCCCCACCCCCACTGACTGAGACCTCCCCACCCCCACCGCGAGCATCTCAGCCAGGACAGGAGACGTCGTTACCTGCGGGGGACACCGGCCTGGGGAGCATCTGGAGAGAGGCTGGAAGAGAAGAGAAGAGAAGAGAAGAGAGGGGCTGAGAGCTCTGGGGAGGGGGTGGGGGATACAGAGGGATGTGGGGAGGGAGGGAGGGTGGCTGGAGACAGACACACACAGGGATGTGCGGAGGGAGGCCACAGACAGACACACACAAGGATGGGGGCTGTGGGGGTCACTCACCCAGCAGGGGCAGAAGGCGAGTTAGCTCCATGCTGAGCCGGTCACTCGGGGCTGGGAGCTGGGTTCTCAGCTCAGCCACGGGCTCCGTCCGGGTGCAAGGAGGGGGATGGAGGCAGAGGAAGTCAGAGCCCCGGGCGTGGTCACCGCTCAGCTCGCAGGCTGGAGAGACACCGGGTCCTCGTGCGCAGGGCGTGCGGAGGGGACCCGCCGTTTCCCACGGCTGACACTGGTGGGAGGGGCTGGAGGGGGAGCCCCCGGTGACTGACACCTCCCGGGGTGGACTCGGGACCCAGTGGGGCCAAAGGAACCTCAGGGGAGTGAAACTGGTTTACACCAGCTGGGGTCTGGGCCCATTGACCCCAGCTGGGATCTTCCCCTTGACCGCGGTGTGGCTACGGCCCATTGACCCCAGCTGGGGATCTCGCTCATTCATGGCCATGGCTCTGATACCAGCCCCTGGGCCTGTTCTGGTCCTTCGCCTGGAGAGGTTCTGTGCCTGTCACGGACTCACAGGACTTGTGCTCTGTGGGCTCCATACACTCACTGGGGGATCCCCCTTCAGAGGCGCAGCCCTGCTCCGGGGTCCCCTCTCTCTTGGGGGTTATTCCATAGGCCCCTCCGCCTCCTGGAGCCAAATCCCTCTGAGCCCCCAGGGCGCCCGTTGCTCATCTGGGGCCCCCCAGGGAGTCCCCTCACTCTGTCCACCGGGGCCTCCACGCCCAGAGGGAGCGATACAGCCCTGTCCTCTAGACCAGAGCGACTCCGAGCCAGCGTAGCGCAGGAGGGTTCATTGAACATCTGACCACAGCACAGGAAGCTCTCTGGGCCCTCGGGCCTAGTGACCCTCTGCAGAGGACATCTAGGTCTCTCCTGTGTCCAGGGGGCTCCGTCTGCCCTCCCCACAGCCCCCTCCTTCCATCTGGGCGTCCGATATCACTGTCCCCAAAGCCCTGCCTCTGACCTTTGTCCCAGGTGTGACGAAGTGGGAGTACTGTGTGTGTGCCTCAGTGTCCCCTATGCATTTCTTAAGTCTCTATGACATGTGAAGGGATAGGGGCTGACGCTGGAAGCAAGGAGGCAACGCCCTCCCCTCTCAAGGAGGCATCCCTGAAAGCTGTAACCTGACCCCAGGTGGGGGAGGGAGGTCAGGTGATACCTGAAGCCCGGGAAAGGAACAAAGGAGAGCAGGAAGTGGCTAGAGGGGGTTGGGTCAGTCTGGTCTGGGTCTAGCTGGGAAGGGGGAGAGAAGCCAACTTGCTCTCTAGCCCCAAGATGGATCCAGCTGAGGGCTCACGCTCTCTCGCTGCATGGTCTGGGTTGGACCAGATGGAAGTCATCGACTAAACCTGGGGGAGAAGCAGGAGCCCAGAATCTGGGTCTCACCTCCTGCCACCCCAGAAAGACCTGCCTGACTGAGGGACCCTGTTGAGACTGAGAAGCTGTGAGTTGGATGGTGTTCCTGACATCTCAAATAAACCGTCTATTCTGCTGGCTGGCTGAGAGTCACGTTTGACGGGGCCCTCCACCTGGAGTCCGGTGTGGCTTCCTAGGGAGCGGTTCCAGACCATCGCCCGGGCGCTCCGTGACACCAGGTTAACACATCACCTGGGCATCCTCTCCTCTCCGCCTCCCTCTCCTCTGGCCTTTGTTTCCCCACTGGCTGGAACCAGCTGGTCCGGTCACCGGGGTCCTCTCTCCACAGCCCAGTGTCCTCCCACCGGCCAGAACCAGCTGGGACTTCTGAACTGGGCCTCCCGGTCACCAGTCGCTGGGGTCTCCATCCTCCAGACCGTGGTCCGGGGTCCCGGGTGTCACCACTAAGCTTCTCCCCACAGGCCCCATAGCTTCTGGGCTGCCTCCCTATCTGTTCACCAGCCAGCCCTGCCCCAGCTTGGATCCATCTCCCCTGACCTCCAGCTCCTCTTACCCACCTAATGCCCATGCGGCATTTCCCCTCACACGGGACCAGGGTCTGGGGATTGGAAACTCTCCCCGGCCCCCTTACTCCCCATCTCTGCCAAAGCTCCCTGGGATGCAGCAGAACCTCCCAATGGTTCCAAACACCCCCCAAGTCCACAGCAGACCCAGGGGCCTGGTTCCAGAGTCAGCACCGCGAATGAGGAGATCCCAGCTGGGGTCAATGGGCCGTAGCTCCCCAGTGGGTGTAAACCAGTGTAACTCAAGGAAGGTCCCTTTACACCCGAGACCCTGGGCCAGCCTGGGAAGATCCAGCCCCCGGGGGCTGCTGCTCTGGACCCTCCCCCCAGCACTGGGTTGACGTACAAGGGCCAGAGCAAGGCTTGGAGACGGGGTCAGGACGTGGTCAGCTGCCCTCAGCTCCTGCTTAGCCGAGATGCTGCTGCCTGTCCAGCCGCCGAGCACTGACCCTGCCAGAGGCTGTGACTTCCCCTGTCTCCATCAGAGGGGAGGGGCCGTCACCCTCCTTGCACCTGGACGGGGCCGGTGGCAGAGCTGAGAACCCAGCTCCCAGGGCAGAAACCCCTCCCCCACATCCCTCCCTCCCACTCAGCCCCATCCCCTCCCAACAGCTCTCTTCTCTTCTCTTCTCTTCTCTTCTCTTCTCTTCTCTTCTCTTCTCTTCTCTTCTCTTCTCTTCTCTTCTCTTCTCTTCTCTTCTCTTCTCTTCTCTTCCAGCCTCTCTCCAGATGCTCCCCAGGCCAGTGTCCCCCGCAGGTAACGACGGCTCCTGTCCTGGCTGAGATGCTCGCGGTGGGGGTGGGGAGGTCTCAGACAGTGGGGGTGGGGATCCCCCTCCTCCCACACTGTGGTGTTGGGCATTGCCAGGAGGGGGGATCCCCGGGTGCCCCCGTGTCATCCCCTGGGTGGGTCAGGCCGCCCCCTTCACAGGCGTCTCCTGAGGAACCTGCCCGAGCAGCAGCAGCTCCAGTCCGGAGTCACCTAGGGGTGGAGGTGGGGGAGCTCTTCCTCCCCCCACGCTGGGATCCCACACAGCCCTCAGGGCCAGGGGCACAGACCCAGCACCGCCAAATGGGCCACTAAAGGAGGTTCTGTAGAAACCCCAGGGGAAACGCGGTGGGGGGGGGAAACTCCCCCACTGCCCCACACCCTATTAAACCAAACCACAGACCAAAAAAGAACCAACCCCCCCGGTCATTGTTCAGCCTTAAAGTCCCCACTCCAGAGAGCGTTCCTATTGCTGACTAAAATAATATCAGGTGACTCTTTCCCCCCACAGAAAGCAAATCCGGTTTCTATATTTCCAGTGCTGACCCCCACCCCATTGACAAGCAGGGCCCCTCGAGATTAAGATTGTGCTCACATGCACTTTTATGGGGTTTGTGGCTCCACCGTCTGATCCCATCACCTTCTTATGTGCCCAGAGCAAATTCATTCTCGGGCGGACACCACACGTAAAATACCACGTGAATAGTGAGAGCAGGAAGAGACCATTTTGTATCAGGATGATCAACGATTCACTTTGCCACCTCTACAACGCAGCTCCCAATTTGAGGGACTAGGTCAGTCAGTTAAGGAGCAGCCACGCCTGAGCTTGGACTTCTTAAAAGAGAGGAAAGATTAGTAAATCTCCTCTGAGATTCCCCACGGGCAGGAGGAAGGGGGGCGGGTTCATCCACAGATCTCTTCACGGACGTGGCTGTGGTTCCATCTCCAGACTCAGCAGATTCTGTGGTTTCTGCACTGATCCAAAAGGTTTCTCCAGAGACAGAGATCTGCAGCATCCGTCTCAGCTCCGGTCCCATTAGATTCCCTGCCCTCAGGTCCTTTCAGTGCCAAGAACTACTATCCCCCACCACAAAACGTGGTCAAAAGATGGATCCTCACTAGATCTGATGCCAGCACTAGGGTTCTTTTAATCATTTTAAATGTCAGATCTAGGTAGTTTGGAGGAATAGCTCATTGCTACATGGGAATTAGGTGGGGTAAGAGGAGCTGGAGGTCAGGGGAGATGGATCCAAGCTGGGGAAGGGTTGGCTGGTGAACAGAAAGGGAGGCAGCCCAGAAGCTATGGGGCCTGTGGGGAGAAGCTTAGTGGTGGCACCCGGGACCCCGGACCACGGTCTGGAGGATGGAGACCCCAGCGACTGGTGACCGGGAGGCCCAGCTCAGAAGTCCCAGCTGGTTCTGGCTGGTGGGAGGACACTGGGCTGTGGAGAGAGGACCCTGGTGACCGGACCAGCTGGTTCCAGCCAGTGGGGAAACAAAGGCCGGAGGAGAGGGAGGCGGAGAGGAGAGGAGGCCCAGGTGACCTGTTGAGCTGGGACAAAGGCCAGAGGCAGGGCTTTGGGGACAGCGATATCGGATGCCCAGCTGGAAGGAGGGGGCTGTGGGGCAGGGTAGGGCAGACGGAGCCCCCTGGATACAGGAGAGACCTAGATGTGCTGTGCGGAGGGTCGCTAGGCCCGAGGGCCCAGAGAGCTTCCTGTGCTGTGGTCAGATGTTCAATGAACCCTCCTGCTCTACGCTGGCTCAGAGTCACTCCGGTCTAGAGCACAGGGCTGTATCGCTCCCTCTGGGTGTGGAGGCCCCACGGGCCGGAGCGAGGGGACTACCTGGGGGGGCCCAGGTGAGCGACGGGCGCCCTGGGGGCTCAGAGAGATGCGGCTCCAGGAGGCGAGGGGCCTATGGAATAATCCCCAAGAGAGAGGGGACCCTGGGGAAGGGCTGTGCCTCTGAAGGGGGATCCCCCAGGGACCATGCAGAGGCCCCAGAGCACAAGTCCTGTGAGTCTGTGACAGTCACAGAACCTCTCCAAGCCAAAGACCAGAACAGGCCCAGGGGCTGGTATCAGAGCCATGGACATGAATGAGCGAGATCCCCAGCTGGGATCAATGGGCCGTAGCTACACCAGAGTCAAGGGGAAGATCCCAGCTGGGGCCAATGGGCCCAGACCCCAGCTGGTGTAAACCAGTTTCACTCTCCTGAGGTTCCTTTGGGCCCGTGGGTCCCTAGCCCACCCCTGGAGGTGTCAGTCACCGGGGGGCTCCCCCTCCAGCCCCGCCCACCAGTGTCAGCCGTGGGAAACATCAGCTCCGCTCCGCCCGCCCTGCGCACGAGGACCCGGTGTCTCTCCAGCCTGCGAGCTGAGCGGTGACCACGCCCGGGGCTCTGACTTCCTCTACCTCCATCCCCCTCCTTGCACCCGGACGGAGCCGGTGGCTGAGCTGAGAACCCAGCTCCCAGCCCAGAGCGACCGGCTCAGCATGGAGCTAACTCGCCTTCTGCCCCTGCTGGGTGAGTGACCCTCGCGCCCCCAGCCCTGTGTGTGTCTGTCTCCGGCCACCCTCCCTCCCTCCCCACATCCCTCCATCCCTGTGGATCCCCACCCCCTCCCCGGAGCTCTCAGCCCCTCTCTTCTCTTCTATTCCAGCCTCTCTCCAGATGCTCCCCAGGCCGGTGTCCCCCGCAGGTAACGACGTCTCCTATCCTGTCTGAGATGCTCGCGGTGGGGGTGGGGAGGTCTCAGTGGGGGTGGGGATCCCCCTCCTCCCACACTGTGGTGTTGGGCATTGCCAGGAGGGGGGATCCCTGGGTGCCCCCATGTCGTCCCCTGGGTGGGTCAGGCCGCCCCCTTCACAGGCGTCTCCTGTGGAACCTGCCCCAGCAGTAGCAGCTCCAGTCCAGAGCCACGTCCATCGGGATGGAAGAGCAACCGAGCTGGGTCCTCCTTTGGGGTCCCTTTGGTGGGTCCCAGTCCAGGCCGTAGGGGAGAAGCTGCCCCCGTCCCCCTGGCACTACCCACCCCTCATTGGCAGCATCGGCAGAGAGAGCGAGGGCTGGACGGGCCATGGAGACTGAGCACCCACCTCCCCCTTCCACTGAGACCCCCCAGGCCGGGCCCATGGGGGTGGGTCTGTGTGTGGAGGGGGGGAGATCTCCCTGCCCCCGCTCTGGGCTCCCATACAGGGATCAGGGCCAGGGGCACAGACCCTGCTCCTCCCTATATGACATTAAAAGCAGGTTCTGCAGAGACGAGGGAGGAAACGTGGTGGGTGGGAAACCTCACCCCCAATCCCCCACAGCTGCCTGAGCTTCCTCATTTCTCTCTCTTTCATGCTTTCTAGTTATTGCTGGGCGGGTCTGATGGACACCTGATGGGTTCTCCCCCCTCTTCTTCCCCTGCCCCCCGGCTAGAGAACTTGGGGTCAAAACTTGGGGTCTTGAAGTTGAAATGTTTACATTAAAAAGCCTCCCCCTTTCCCCAGGAGGGAGGGGGATCTTGGGGTGCCCAAGTGGGAGGAAGGACCATCCCATGCCAATCACCCCCTCACCCGCTGCCCTAGGATGGACACAGAGGGGATCCTGGTGATCCCCCAGCACACGGAGGACCCTTCCCCCCCATCTCCGTTCCTCATGCCCCTCGTCTCTGGGGAGAAAGGCAGGTTCTCTCCTTGGCTCCTGCCCTTCTCCTTGAATTGCTCCTTGCAACAGTCTCGTCCCATCCACCCAGTCATCCCCTCTGCACACAAGATGGAGGAGCAGCAGATTTGGAGACAGGGGGAGGATCGGGGGGAGCAGGCTGTGGGATGGGGGGTGTTAAGTTTCCCAGGTGGGGGGAGCTGGAATTTGCCCGACTGCACCGGAGGTGGAGGTGTTCAGTGGGACTGGAGAAGGTTCGGGGGGAGCTGATCACAGTGCAGCAGTTCCTACCCGGGGGACGGAAATTGGACAATCGACGGCTCTTCAGTAGATCAGACAAAGATCAAACCAAACCCGACGCCTGGGGACTGGAGCTAGACAAACTCAGGCTGGGAACAGGGTGCAGATTTGAACAGTGGGGGGAATGAACCACTGGGACCATTCCCCAGGGGTCGGGGTGGATTCTCCAGTTCTGGCCATTTCTGACTCAAGCCCAGAGGTGAAAGTTCACCAGTACGCGCCGGTGAGGTGGACCAGCAAGAGCCGGTGCGCCGGACCAGACGGGTTTCCTCAGGAGACAATTTAAAGGGCCTGGGGCTCCCAGCAGCAGCTGGAGCCTCAGGCCCTTTAAATTGCAGTCAGAGCCCCACTCCCCGAACTCTGGGGGAGCAGCAGGAGAGCTTCATTGCAGACTCACCACTGCTCCCCAGGGCTCCAGCCGCGGGACTCTGGCAGGGATTTAAAGGGTCAGGACTGCAGCAGCTGATATCCCAAGGCACCATGGCAGGGCTTGGGCAGGGAGTTAAAGGGCCAGGCCAGTAGCCGGCAGCTGGCGCTCTGGGGCCCTTTAAATTCCCACCTGAGCCCTGCTTCAAGAGCCCTGGGGTAGTGGCAGTGGGGCTGCAGCGGGGATTTAAAGGGCCCAAAGCTCCTGGCTGCCACTATCCCCCCGGGCCCTTTAAAGCTCTGCCAGAGCCTGGGAGTCCCAGGGTAGCATCGGCAGCCGGGAGACCCCAGGGCTCCTCAGTGATTTAAAGGGCCTGGGGCTCTGCTGTGGTGGCAGCTGGAATCCTGGGCCCTTTAAATCTTGATGTAAAGGGGTGGAGGCTTTCAGGCCCACCTCTTCCGGGTGAGGACCCACCTCTGCTGGGTGAGGCTCCGCCCCTATTCAGGACTTCCCGGGTACCAGTAAATCCTTTAACCTACTTTCACCGCTGCTCAAGTCTGAATGTTTCTCTCCGAGGTCGGCTCTTGGGCCCAGGGGAATCAATTCAGGGAAGTCCTAGGGCCTGGGTGACACAGGAGGTCGGACCCCATGATCACAATGGTCCCTTCTGTCCTTGGGATCTATAAAGAGATCCCTGAGGGGGAGAGAGCCGGGTCGTGGTTTATTTCCCGGGGTGTATTTCCCAGCGTGGGGCGGGTGCTGGGCAGTGAGATGAGGCTGGTTTGTGATCATGTCTGTCCAGGACTCGTCTCTGCCCCTCCCCCCTTCTCCTCTTTCCACCCTGGCCTCTCCCCCCCCCCTCCCCCACTGACCCCTCTGCCTCTCTTCTAGATCATCTGCCGGCCCCCACGCTCCTTCTAGATGTCGGGTACACAGTGTCTCTCCCAGGGGAGCGGGTTAAACTCATGTGCTCGGTTCCTTCGAACAAGGATTTTTCGGGGATCAGATTCTTCTGTCAAAAAGGGCAGCAGGACCCTGAGTTATTCCAACACCCGAGTGGAAGTTACTGGCTGGAGTTCACAGCTGAGAAGGGAAATACCGGGTCATACACCTGTGCGTATAAATCCTCTCAAGAGATCTGGTCTTGGAACAGCAACAACGTCTCCCTCACAGTGACAGGTGAGCCCGTTTCTCCTGCTGTCTGATGGGAGAGTCTCTCGGGCTCTGACGCCCCCCCCCCATCACTGAGCCTCGGGCGCGGTGCTGTAGGGCAGCCCTGGAACAGGCTCTGGGACGGCCCCTCCCATGTGTCACCCCCCACAGGGTCACAGTCTCACTAGGGACCGTTTCACTGCAGCACCTCCTGGGCCCGAACCTTGGAGCCTTCAGCGCCCCGTGTCCTGCCATGAGCTACCCACAGCGAGACCAACTCACTGGACCCCCGAGACAGACCCTTGTGTCCTCAAAGGGAGTGATGCCCCCCCCTTCCCTAAGCTGCAGTGACTCGCACAGAGCACGGGAACAGCGGAGGTGGGTGGGAGGGTTATTGGCTATTTCGAAGACAGCGTAGAAAGTCCTTAGTTACCCCAGAGGAGAGAAACTTCCAGAAAAGTCCCCCTGGGTCCGTCCGGAGTCCAGAGTCTTCTGACCCCTCCATAGTCCCAGGCCCTGAGCGTCTTCTGCTTCCAGAAGCCCTGGATGAGCAACCCCACCTGGCCCGTCTTCCATCCTTTGTTCTTGTTACCGGGGAAACCTTGTCACCTGACCCTTCTCCTTAACCCTTTGTTCTCCAACCGGTCACACACCCCCACGCTGTCCTGGAGAGGTTGGGCCATCCATGGCTGTTAGCTGCTAGACATCCAATGTATGAGCAGTTTGAGTGGCCATTGTCTTCATGGGTGTGGGGTGCCAAGCCCCAGACTGCTAGAAATCAGCCACACCCCGTATCTGGGTCCCTGCAAAGATTAAACAGCCTTTTCCCACCACCTCATGAGCCATGCAGCACATAGGGGAAACTGAGGCATGCACCCTAGTATAAGAAAATGGCCGTATGGTCACACACCCCAAAGCCTCAGCTTTATCCCTGCCTCCAGTCAGGGTCACTCCCTGCAGCTCAGACACTCCGTGGTGGTCACGGGTGTCCCAGCTGATCAGCAAAGGATGGGCACTGAGAGGGCACCGCTGTGAGGTATCTCCAGCACTGGGGTCCCAGGTGGGCACTGCTGGGGAAGCTCACAGAGCTGGAGACCTGGCTGGTCACTGTCAGGGCCCCCCACTGTGAACCTTCAGCCCTGCAGCTGTCTGGGTTCCTCAGCCGTGGTGTCCGTCGGGAGAGGGATTGGTCACTATCCTGTTCCCCTGTCCCCAGGCTGGCACCAGTACGGCAGGATCCTCTACGGCCTGGGTGTCCAATCTTTTGGCTTTCCTGGGCCACATTGGAATTCGACGAGTTGTCTTGGGCCACACAGGGCCGGCGACAGAAATTTTGGGGCCCGTTACTCTGATCGTTTGTGGGCCCCCCCCGGCCGGTCTTCCGCCGCCCGCACCCT
Source organism: Sternotherus odoratus (assembly GCA_032164245.1). Taxonomy (NCBI): domain Eukaryota; kingdom Metazoa; phylum Chordata; order Testudines; family Kinosternidae; genus Sternotherus; species Sternotherus odoratus. The sequence goes on along the minus strand of JAVMKO010000013.1, from coordinate 34,782,922 downwards.
GCCCTGCCCGGGCCTACATGGGACTGCCTTGCCGGTCGGGCATAGCGGGGGTGTCGTGTTGCGGGGGTACCGGGCATGGTCGGTGGTAGCACGGTGGCGTGACGCGCGCCGCGCATGCGGGCGGCCTCTAGGACACCACCCCTGCCTGGCCCACCTCCCCCCCAGCCTATTCTCCTTCCCCCCTGCCTGACCCAGCCCACCCAACCTAATCTCCTCCCCCAGCCTAACCTCCTCCCCTCCCCACCCATCCCTGCCTGGCCCACCCCGCTGTTGGGGGTGATCTTCCTTTACCCCCGCCCAGCCTCCCCCCATCTAACCGCCTTCCCTCCCCCACCCCTGCCTGACCCGGCCCAGCCCATCCCACCGAACCTAACCTCCTCCCTCCTCCCACTCCCAAACCAGCCTCCTGCCCCCCATGCCTGACCCGCCCAGCTCCGCCTCCCCCCCACCAAACCTCCTTCCCTCCCGCACCCACGCCTCACCCACCCCATCCAGCCTAGTCTCCTGCCCCCCTCCCCGCCTGCCCAGCCTCCCCACACTTCCTCCTTGCCTGCCCCCCAGCCCAGCCTCCCCACCCTCCCCCTTGGCTCCTCCAAACCTATCTGCACAGCGCCTCCCCCGGAGCCGGGGCTGTTCTCGGAGACTTTCCGGGCGAGGAGCAGCAGGGCACTGAGCTAAGCGGTGGCGGCAGCAGGTGCCGAACCCAGGCGGGTTCCTCCTCCACCTGGCAGGGAGCGAGCGCCGGAGGGAGGGAGGGAGACCGGGGCCGCCATCCGGTCGGGGAAGCAGTGCGGCTCAGGCGCCCGGGGACGGCTCCCCCAGGTGGGGCGGTGGGGGGTGCCGGGGCCAGCCACAGGGCTCGCCCGGAGTGGGGCTGTTCTCGGGTCCCCGCTGGGAGCCTGGCACCGAGCCCGCGGTCACGCTCCCTCCAGCTGGCGCCCCGCACCATTGCCACGTGTCCTGCCGAACTTTGCCTCGGACCGGGCCCGGGGGGGCGCAGCCGGCTCCCAGCCCCCCGCCCGTACCCTGAGTGCCTTGGCCCCGGCCTCCCCACGCACGCAGCGGCCGGCATGGACGGGCCCCTGAACCTCTCCGCCACCCCGTGGGCAGCCGCGGCCAAAAGAAGTGGTGGCGGCCACCCCGCCCCCTAAACCCTTCCAAATCCGGGCCTACGTGGGGCCCCCTTAAGTCCGGGGCCCGGTACAAATGTACCCGTAGTCCCCCCTGTCGCCGGCCCTGGGGCCACACATAAAATACACCAACACTAACGATCGCTGATGAGCAAATTTTTTTGCTCTTTATTTTATTAGTCAATTTTAGCAGTTTTTTGGGGTTTTTGGTCGAACTGTTTGCAATTATAATGTGAATTACGAATAATACTCCGGGATTTGTGGACTTAATCTCATAACACTGTAAGTTTACGATTTGGTGTTGGGTCGCATTCATAGCCATCCTGGGCTGCATGGGGCCCGCGGGCCACGGGTTGGGCAAGTCTGCTCTACGGCCTCCGTGTATCAGAGGGGAAGGGGCACCCCGAGGTGCTCAGCGTTCGGGGGTGAAGGCACCATAGGATCCAAATCCTTCTCTCCGAGCAGGGATCTGGTCTCTGAAGAGGTCCCTGGTCCCAGTGGGGTGACCGGCTGAGATAGAGCCCACCCGTCCCCTACCCCTGCTGTGCACTGGGCAACCCAGTCCAGCCACGGGATCCCCCACAGAGAGGCCCGGCCCCCTGCTGGGTAACATTGGCCTAGGGCAGGGTTGGGGTCAGTGAGGTACAGGGGAGCAGGGAGAGGAAATGTGGCAGGAGGAAAAACTCCCCCCTCCCTTCCCCACGTCCACCCTGGCTTCCTCATTTCTAGGTAGTTCTTTCTACCTACTGCTGGGCGGGTCTGATGGCGGCTGACGGGTTCTCCCCCTCTTCTGCCTCTGCCACCAGGATGGAGAACATGGCGTGAATGTCCTGATGGGAATGGGGGGCTTGGGGTTCCCTGCCCCATCCCACCCCCTCCCTGCACCCCACTTCCTCCAGCATGGAGAGTGTGGGGAAGTGAGAGCCCAGCCCCACAATTCCCTCTGGTGAGCGTGTTACTGGCTGAGACTCCAACACCACCAGGCAGGAGAGGAGAGTCCAGCAGGGACAGGGGGTTGCTCATTCCTGGGTGGGATCCCTTCCCAGCTGTCCCCCCTGTGATGGAGTAGGAATACTGTGTGTGTGCCTCAGTTTCCCCCATGCATTTCATGAGTGTCTATGTGAAGGGATAAAGATGTGTTGCTGATGCAAAGCAGAGCCTCTCTGCAGGTGTCCATACCTGAAGCTGTAATCTGACTCCAAGTGGGGGTTGGAGGTCATGTGACCTGGCTGAGTGTGACGAAGTGGGAGTACTGTGTGTGTGTGCCTCAGTTTCCCCTATGCATTTCTTGACAGTCTATGTGAAGGGATAGGGGCTGATAGTGATGCAAAGCAGAGCCTCTGAAGGTGTGCATCCCTGAAGCTGTAACCTGACCCCAGGTGGGGGAGGGAGGTCAGCTGAATCTGTTGAAGGGAGGTCAGGTGATACCTGAAGCCCGGGAAAACAGACAAAGGAACAAAGGAGCAGGAAGTGGCAAAAGGGGGTTTGAGTCAGTCTGGGTCTGGGTGGAGCTGGGAAGAGGGAGAGAAGCCATCTTGCTCTCTGGCCCCAGGATGGACCCAGCTGAAGGCTCACGCTCGCTGGCTGCATGGTCTGTGTTGGACCAGATGGAAGTCATTGAATAAACCTGGGGGAGAAGCAGGAGCCCAGAATCTGGGTCTCACCTCCTGGCTCCCCAAAAAGGCCTAACTGAGGGAGCCCAGTTTGAACTCAGAAGCTGTGAGTTGGATGGTGTTCCTGACATCTCAAATAAACCGTCTATTCTGCTGGCTGGCTGAGAGTCACGTTTGACTGTGGATTTGGGGTGCAGAACCCATGGGCTCCCTCAGGACCCCACCCAGGCGGGCTTGCTGGGGGAAGCACACGGAGGGGCAGAAGGTGCTGAATGCTCCAAGGTCAGTCCCAGGAAGGTGGAAGTGGGGACCCCTGAAGCTCCTGGCCTGGGAAACAGGCTGTGTATGGAGAAGGGGCCCTTCACCCGGAGTCCAGTCTGGCTTCCTAGGGAGCAAGTTCCAGTCCATCGCCCGGGCGCTCCGTGACACTGAGCCAGGGGGAGGAAGTTAGTTCAAGTTTGCTTAGTTCAAGTTAGTTAATGTTTGGGGTTGGAAGCTGGCTGGAGTGAGGCAGGGAAGGGGAGAGGAGCTATCTGGCTCCCTCCCTCCCAAAATGGATCCAGCTGAGGGCTCACGCTCACTGTAAGGTCTGGGTTTGACCAGATAGAGGTCATGGAATAAACCTCTGTTTTACTGCCTGGCTGAGAGTCACGTCTGACTGTGGATTTGGGGTGCAAAATCCACCGGCTCCTCCAGGACCCCGCCCAGACGGGCTCTCTGGGGGAAGCGCACTGGAGGGGCAGAAGGTTCTGAATGCTCCGAGGTCAGACCCAGGAAGGTTGAAGTGGGGACCTGTGAAGCTCCTGGCCTTGGAAACAGGCTGTGTATGGAGAGGGGACACTTCCCCCAAAGTTCTGATTGGCTTCCTAGAGAGCAAGTTCCAGACCATCGCCCGGGCGCTCCGTGACACTCCCACCCCCTCCCATCCAGGTGGGGTGGGTATAGGGGGAGGATCCAGCCATGCTGTGCTGAGCCCAGCAGATCCTGGGGAGGGGGCACTGTTCCCACATGTTTACTGGAGAGCCCCTCCCATGGAATATCTGCTGTGGGTTATTTCACACTCATGGGGACTGAGGCAGGAAGATGGGGCTGGGTTGAGGCCCTGTGCTGGGTCCTTATTCCCCATTGTCTCTTCCCCTCACTCCCTGGGGGTCTCTCCCCTGCCTCTGTTCCAGACTCTCTGCCGGCCCCCAGGGTCTCTCTCCACCTCCTGTCCCACACACCCGGTGTATCTCTGAGGGAGCCGCTCACCCCCATCTGCTCGGCTCCCAGGCCTGTCCCAGTGATGAAATCCAGGTTCTACCGGCACTTGGGTGAAATCCCCGACCCCAGTAACTGGGATGGGTGGAAATCAAGGCTGAGCCGGGACCCAAATCCTGTGATTACACAATACCCCAGGATTAGTAAGATCCTGGGGTGCGGTGCTATGTCAGGGTGCAGTTTCTATTGGGGAGGGTGTGATGCTAGATTCGGTTGCAGTGGAATTTCCGGAGGGCAACTATTCCTCCTGTGAGTGTCCCCCCCTCGCTCCAGTTATCCAGTAACGACCTTCTCCCCGGTGTCTCCTCCTCCTGGATCCCTGAGCCCCTTCTCCTGCAGTGAATCTCACCCGTTGTCTTTTCCAGACCCGCCAGCGGTGCCCACCCTCTCCCTGAGCCCCCAGCACCAGCTGTACCTCACCGGGGAGTCTGTTGTGTTCACGTGTTCGGCTCCTCCCGGTGATCACACTGTTACAGGATTCCAGTTCTCCAGAGACTCTGGACAGAACATCTCATCCGGTAACAGCAACACGCACACCCTGAGCTCTATGACGCAGGGAGACACCGGATCATACACCTGTGCGTACTGGGTGGAGCCGTCAGGTCGGAGTTTGAAATCTGGGGAGAGTCCTGCTGTTCCCATCAATGTGACAGGTGAGCTCTGAGCCGTCCCCGACTTCCCCTGGAGTGTCCGTCCTCGAGACACCCCATTTCCTGTGGGGAATCCAGGTCCTGCAGCCGATGAGATGAATGTCCCACACATGGAGCAGCGCTGATCCACTCCAGCAGGGGGCAGCAGGGCAGACACCCACCCCCACCCCCAACCCACCCCATGCAGACGTGCAGCGTGGGGTGAGGAGGCCGGTGGCAATGGGGCTGTCGTGGTCCCATCCATGATCTCCAGCCTCAGCTTCCCGGCCTCTGCACACGAACATCTGGAGAGAGAACGGGGAGATCTTGGTGGCTCTACAAGGACCATCAAACGCCCTCCCCAGCCTCACTCCTCAGCCACTTCTCCCTGCCCTGCGAAAACCTGCACCAGGTTCGATTTCCTGGAGCAGCCGGGAGCTGGTCACCCCCAGACACCGCAGCGATCGGCCCCCCACAAACCCCGCAGTGGCAGACTGGACGTGTGGTTTGGACACTGAATGGGTCTCCGTGGGTCTGGCTCCGATTTACACTGTGGGGTGGTTCCCCGGTGGACATTGTGGGAAGCCCTGAGCCAGATGTGCCTTGACAATACCACAGTGCGCTGGGACTTGGAGAGGATCCAGTTCCCAGCCCTGCCACAGACTCTCCTCATGACCTTGGACCAGTCACTTCCCTTGGGGATCTCCATGGAGACAAAGGGTGTTTGGGGCCAAAATCCCATTGGAATTTGTTGGAGGCTGAACTCCTTTAAGCTCCTGCTGAACTCTGGCCTCAGTTTCACCCATTAGAATGGGGATAATTCCTCCTCCTGGCCTTTCAGGGGTGGGGTCATGGCACATGCACGAATGTCCCTGGCATACAAAGATACTGGGGTGAGAGGAGCCATCTGACCTCTGGGTTCGACCCTGGGGCGACCGCTCCTGGAATCCTGCGTCCAGTTCTGGTCTCTACCATTCAAGGGGATGATAAATCGAAGAGGGGGCAGGGAGGGTGTCATGGGTTGAGATCACAGAAACCCCTTAGGAGCTGCCACCTGATGTGCCAAGGCTACTCCTGCCTCAGTTTCCCTTCCCCAACAGCTTAGGACCTCAGTACCCTGCAAGGTCTGAGCCACGTCCCCTAACAGCTGTGGGCTTTCCTGGAAAGAGGCAGGAGGTATCCTTACCTCTGGCACTCAGATGCTCAACTCCCAATGGGGTCAAACCCCGAATAAAATGTGTTTTTCCCTGTATAAAGCTTATACAGGGCAAACTCATTGAAAGTTCACCCTCTATAACAATGATAGAGAGATATGCACAGCCATTTGCCCCCCCCCCCCAGGTACCAACACATACTCCAGGTGAATTAATGAGTAAAAAGTGATTTTAATAAAGACAGAAAATAGGATTTAAGTGGTTCCAAGTAGTAACAGACAGAATAAAGTGAATTACCAAATAAAATATACAGAACACGCAAATCTAACACTATTACAGCAAAAAGCCTCACCCTCCGTGAATTCCTTCTGTCAGGCTAAACTCTGTTAGCCTGGGTCCAGCAATCACTCACACCACCCCTGCAGTCACAGTCCTCTCTTCCAGGAATACTTGGGGGGTGGAGGGCTGTTGTTTGAGGCAGATGAGAACAAAATGGAGAGGTCTCACCCAGGTTTATATAGACTTCTCCCTGTGGGTGGAGAGCCCCTCCCCCTTCTTCTGCAGAGTCCACATGGGCTCTCAGAGCACATGGTTCAGTCCCCGGTTTGAACCAGACTCCGCTCATTACACGCCAGGCTGCATTCCTGAGGAGGCTCAGGTGTGGACGGGCATCTACAAAGTTCATTGTTAGCTTGATTGGTTCTCAGTTGGGCTTAACACTTTCCAAAGTCTACATATAACTAACCAAGCCCATAGTCAATTCATAACTTTTTATACAAAACAGACACATACATACAATTAGGATGAACATTACCTTCACATAGATATGATAAATCATTACCTTCACATAGATATGTTACATGGCATATGTAGCAAAACCATACTCCAGTAATATCATACGTATATTTATAGGCACCCCCCATAAAGCCTTATGGGGTACACTGTCACAGAGGGGTTAGGATTAAATGGTCCCAAAACCTGCCTTAGAGTGAGAGACTACAGGAGCTCGAGTGGTTTACTGTAACAAGGAGAAAGTTCCTAATGGGGAATAGAAATTGGACAATCAACGGCTCTTCAGTAGATCAGACAAAGATCAAACCCGACCCGGTGCCTGGGGACTGGAGCTAGACAAACTCAGGCTGGCAACAGGGTGCAGATTTTAACAGTGGGGGGAATGAACCACTGGGACCATTCCCCAGGGGTCGTGGTGGATTCTCCAGCGCTGGCCATTTCTGACTCAAGTCTGAATGTTTCTCTCCGAGGTCGGCTCTAGGGCCCAGGGGAATCAATTCAGGGAAGTCCTAGGGTCTGGGTGACACAGGAGGTCGGACCCCATGATCACAATGGTCCCTTCTGGCCCTGGGATCTATAAAGAGATCCCCGAGGGGGAGAGAGCCGGGCCGTGGTTTATTTCCCAGGGTGTATTTCCCAGCATGGGGGCAGGTGCCAGGCAGTGAGATGAGGCTGGTTTGTGATTGTGTCTGTCCAGGACTCATCCCTGTCCCCTCCTCCCTCTCCTCTTTCCACCCTGGCCTCTCCCCCCGACCCCTCTGCCTCTGTTCTAGATCCCCCGCCGGCCCCCACTCTCTCTCTGGACCCCAATTGCACAGTGTATCTCCCAGGGCAGCGGGTTAACCTCACGTGCTCGGCTCCTGGGGGTGAGGTGGCTTCAGGATACAGATTCTTCTATCAAAAAGGGCAGGCGGGAGGCTCCGCCATAGACCAACATCCAAATACTAGACACCGGCTGGAGCTCACAGTGGAGAAGGGAGATGTCGGGTCATACACCTGTGTGTACTGGAGACGGGAATCCAGTCGAGAGATCTCGTCTAGGAAGAGTAACTCCGTCTCCATCCCAATGACAGGTGAGCCCCTGTCTCTCCTGGTGTCTGATGGGAGAGTCTCTAGGAGTCTGACCCCCCCCCCACCGATATCCCAGCTTCACCCCCTGTCTCTGGTCAGCCCCACTCCCCACGTCTCAGCAACTCTGCAGTGGGCCTAGGGTGCCAGCTCATCCGCAGAGACTGGGACATTACAGGGCCCTGCTGCAGGGAAGCTCACAGCACTGGGACCCTGGCTGGACACTGTCAGTGGTACCCACTGTGAATCTTTGGCCCTGCAGCTGCCTGGATTCCTCCGTCCTGATCCCTGTCAGGAGAGGGATTGGTCACGGGCCCATCACCCCGACCTCCTGCCAGCTCCAGAATTCCCTCCTGCCCATGGAGTCAATGGGGCAGACATCAGCTGTGTGTGTGATGTTCTCACCGGTACCATGGGGGGATGCTGGTCCCACAGGGTCCCCGGCACTGAGATCTCTGCTGGTCAGTGTGTTTCTGGCCCGGCGGGGACGTGGTTCCTGGGCACTGAGCTGGGGCTGGCTGGGGTCTGTGTCCAGGATCCCTCCCTTGTCTGCTCTTCACCGGCTCTTCCTCTGCTTCCGTCACCAGCCGCCCACATAGGAACCGTCTCCTCCTCTGACCCCCTTGTCTTTTCCAGCCCCCGACCCGGCTCCCCAGCTCACTGTGTCCCCACAGCCAACTGTCTACATCACTGGGGAAACTGTCACCCTGACGTGCTCATCTCCCTTGACGTCCACCGTGTCCTGGTTCCGGTTCTTCAGAGACGACCAGGAAATCCACTCCAAGGAACAACGCTCACCCGGGTACAGTTACTCTGAGTCGATTCGACTGTCGGGGGTGTCGGGATTGCGAGCCGGAGCGTACAGCTGTGAATCCTGGAGGAGAGAGTCTGGGCGAGAAATCCCATCGGAGAGAAGCCGAACCATCTCCATAAGAGTGACAGGTGAGACCCCCCCATCTCCTGCTCTTTTCCACCCCCCCGATGGGGTGTCTCTCCTCCACTCACGGGGTGAGACCCAGCCTAGTCACTCATCTCATGTCAGGACACCCTCCGGGTCATTGTCACCCCCTGGATCTCTGGATCCTGTGGACATTTTTTGGGGTGTAGCATTGGGACTGGATTCTCGGGGGGGATGGCATTGGTGCTATTTTAAATTTTGGGGGATCCCAGGCAGAAGTCACATTTGAAAACATGGGAATGTGTATCAAAACAAACCGCAAATCTTCCCCCCTCCAGTCAGTGTCAGGCCCTGGTCTCTGACACGCCATGGATGGGGGGAGGGTCCCAGCTGATCACTAAAGCTTGGCACTAAGAGGGCACTGCTGTGGGGGAAGCTCACAGCCCTGGGCACTGCTGTGGGGAGCTCGCAGCCCTGTTGTCCTGGCTCCCAGAGCAACCAGCCCTGCTGCCTCTTTCCTGATTATCTTCAGGTGATTGATCGGTTTCTCTTGTCACCCCGGGCCCTGCCGGCACCAACACACCAGGATCCCCTATTGCCCATGTCAATGGGAGGTGAAGATGCACCCTGAGGTGCTCGGCCCCTGGGTGTCAAAGCACCGTAGGATCCAAATTCTTCTCTGAATGCAGGGATCTGGTCTCCAAAGAGGTCCTCAGTCCCAGTGGAGTGACTGGCTGACCATAGAATATTGGGGTTGGCAGGTTTCCCGGAGTCCCCGGGGTGATGGTCTGGAACTGCCCCCTATGAAGCCAGTCAGGACTCTGGGGTTGAAGCTTCCTCTCTGTGAACTGCCTGTCCCCAGGGCGAGGAGCTTCACAGGTTCCAGCTTCCACCTTCCTGGGTCTGACCTCAGAGCATTCAGCACCTCCTGCCCCTCCGTGGGCTTCCCATAGTGAGCCTGCCCTGGCGGGGTCCTGTGGGAACCTGTGGGTCTGCACCCCAAATCCACAGTCAGACGTGACTCTCAACCAGTAAAACAGAGGTTTGTTAGACGACAGGAACATGATCTAAAACAGACCTTGTAGGGGCAAAGAACCGGCTCCCTCAGCCGGATCCATTTTGGGGGGCCATGGAAGCCAGACCATCTTTGTGCCTCCCTGCCTTTCCCCAGCCAGCTCCAGACTACCCTCTAGCCCCGCCTCTGCTTTTCCTTTGTCTCCTTCCTGGGCCAGGAGGTCACCAGATCCCTTTGTTCTCTAATACTTCAAGCTAACACCTTACAGGGGGGAAGGGCCAGGCCATCATTTACCCGGAGATGGCGTTGGACACTCCTTTCCACCGCTCCTTTGCTCCATAACAATCTCAGTCCCTGGAGACATAAGAAATGCCATGGGGAAACTGAGGCACCCACACTGTATCCAGAGAGAACATTAAGAACATTAGAGCGGTAGCCATTTTATTCTTGATTTGCAGAAGCGACAAAGAGTCCTGTCACATTTTATACACTAACAAAAGTACTGAAGCATAAGCTTTTGTGAGCTAGTACCCGCTTTGTGGGATGCATGCAGTGGAAGTATCCAGGGGCAGGTATAACTAAGAAGGCAAGAACCAGATTAGAGATTCAATCAGTTCAATCAGTAGTTCAATTAGGCTGAACCACCTTGTTATCTCTAATCAAGGAGGATGAGGTCCTCTTCTAGCAGCTGATCTGGAGGTGTGAACACCCAGAGAGGAGAAACTGCTCTTGTAGTTAGCTAACCACTCATAGTCCCTGCTGGGTAACATGGTCCCAGTGCAGGGTTGGGGCTCAGTGAGGTACAGGGGAGCAGGGAGTTTCCCATGGAGATTTCTCCATCCCCCTAATTCCTGAGATGAATGTAATGAATGAATGTAAACTGGTAACATCTGTCTCCCAGCTCCCAGGGTGTTACCCTTCTTCCCTATCTAACGCTGACCCCTGTTTTCCAGACCCCACTGTAGTCCTGTCCCTCTCCCTGAGCCCAGATCACCCCGGTACCTCCCTGGAGAGCCCGTTCCCCTCACACGCTGAGCTTCCCTGGGCCACAAAGCTGCAGGATCCAATTCGATGGAGCATCTCAGTTGAGGGCTGATCCAGGGGTAGTGTCACTCACCCCTTGAGCATCACAGCTCTGGGGGATCTGGGTTGTGCACCTGTGTGTACCAGGTACCCCCATCCAGCCAGGAGATCGAACCTGGGAAGAACCAGCCCATCTCTATCAGCCTGGGTTAGGTAACCCTGGGCAGGAAGATCGGGGTGGTTTGTGTCTCTGTGTGTGTCAGGGACTTTTCTCGTATATCTCCCTTCCTCATTTTGTGAGTGGGTTCCCCTCTGTAGCTCTATACCAGACACTCCCCCTCCCCCTCTCTCTCTAGACCCACTTCACCCCATCTAGATTGGAGGGGAGCCAGTCACAGTCAGGTGCTTGGGTCCAGTGAGTGAGGAATTAATGGGGGATATAAATTATTAAATCAACTAGGAGGGACCAGCCGGGCTCACAGCTGATGCAAAGGAACCAGAACCTCAGACCTGGATAATCCAGGCCAGTCAATGATTCATAGATTATACTTCCTATGTTGCCAGCCCAGAAAGGACCACTGTGTCCACCTCGTCTGGCCTCCTGCTTTGCACAGGCCAGAGAACTGGAGCAGGACCAGAGTTATGTTCCTCTGGCCCCTTCTTCTGCCTCTTCTGATTCCTGTTCTGCTTATTATCCTCTGTCCCTCCTTCCTCCACGCTGGTCTCTAGACTTTGAATTTACATCTGCTCCTGTTATTCCCCTTCTCTCCTGCCCTCTCTTTGCTCTTTCATGCTCCCCATGAGCCTCGCACTACAACTCTGAGGCCTAACATGGCTTCCCAACTGGGAGAATAGCCTCCTCACTGCCTTACATGCCCACCTAACTGACAACATGGCTGCTATTCTGATGTCGACACAGCCACAAAACAAGGCTGCTCAACACAGCCAAGACATGTCTATCCAATATGGCTGCCTGATTTCCAATATGGCCGCCCTTCGAGAGCAGCATAAACTCAGCATAGTCAAGGACATGGCTGCCCAACAGATGCAGACCTGGGTGTCCAACATGGCCACCTTGTGCCTGTCCCCTCTGGGAAGGTAGAATCCCAACAGAGCCACCCAGCCCCACCCGATCTGGTCAGAGTGGGCAGGATCTGCAGACAGAACTGGGCCCTCCCTATCTACCGAGGTCTCCAGGGGCTGGAGCATTAGCAGTGGAGGGGTGAGAGAAAATGTTTCAAGGTCCGGTGCCCCCGGCCACCTTCTGACCCTCATGTCACAGCCCCACATTGTATCTGAAGGAGGCCAGCCCCACCCCAGCCCGGCTCTCTCATTTGTGTGGGGAGCCCTCAGGATCCCGAAGAGAAGCACGAGACTCTGGAGAGAGTGGAAAGTTCATCTGTAAATAAACTGAGTTCTGGGCACCATCTCCTCTTTCTCCACCGCCAGGCCTCTGCCAACCCCTGACATTTTTAATCCCCACAGATCTCCCTCCCCAGCCTTCGCTGAGCATGGATCCCCCATCTGGAGCGGTGAGTGAAGGGTACCCCCTGAACATCACCTGCACGGCTCCCAGGGAAGCTGGTCAGCGGAGGTTTCACTTCTACAAGGACGGAGTCCAGCTTGTTCCTGGAGATGTTAGTTCTGAGATCAACACAACAGAGCCTGGCACCAGCTCTATGAACACCTCAGTGCTCAGCATCCCCCGGGCCGGTCCCAACAACACTGAGAAATACACCTGCGAGTATGAGGAGAACATGAACGGAAGCTGGATCTCGTCCCCCAGGAGCCAGGCTGTGACCGTCACAGGGAACGTCACCGAGACAGGTGAGACTTCCCTAATTTCTTAATCCAGCTCCCATAGGAGGAGAACTATCCCCAGGTGCTCTCCTGGGAAAGGGAAGTTGGGTGAGGTGACAGATGTCACATGGGGATAGAAACCAAAGTGGAGATGAACCCCCCCTTGTCCTTTCTCTCTATGATACCTCCATGGCCCATGTGCTCTATGATCTGAGCTCCTCACAATGTTGTCAGTGGATTTAGCCCCTCTGTGTCCACTGTAGAGATCAGTGGAGGCAAAGAGGCAAAGAGAAGATGATTCCCACAGCCTTTCGTATGGGAGAGAATTGAACCCCCATCGCCAGTGGTGAAGGCTAGCTCCATAACCACTGGGCCATCCTTCCCCTCTTTGGACCAAGGAGCAGGTTGTTACAGACAAAACAAGCCACAGACAACACAGTGAAGGGTTGTCACAGCAAATTTGTTGCAAGGGAGGATCCCTCTGTGGGTCCCAGACTTTGTCCCAGGCTCGTCTGCCTGTTCTCATGTCCCCTTCCCTCCCTTTTCTTTGTCAGCTGCACAAACAGCCTCAAACTATATCCGTGACCATCTGCTGATAACTGGTGGCATCTTGCTTCTGATTGGACTCCTGGCTGCTCTCATCTTCTACTGCTATAGGAAGAGAAGAGGTGGGTGTGAAAGGGGGCAGGGGGCTGTGACCTCTCTCCTGCGCCTGCTATATGGTCTCATCAAAAACTATTCTATAGTGATCAGTGGAAGTAATTTAAAACCATTAACAACTCCAAAGAATCCTACCACCGTGTGGGTAGGGAAACCAAATTCTACAATATGCAGGGTAAGGGAGGTATTTGCCTTTCACGGACAAGACAAAGTACAACAGGAAGTGCAAGTTCTCAAAACGTCGTTATAGGCTTTCCAATGGATATTGGTGCATTTTTGATTTATTAGCACATGCTGTCAAATAACCAACTCAGCTGACATTTGATTGAAGACAAATCATTTCATCTGATGTGAGCACTAAGACCTTTGGTTGTGGTATGGCGAAGTGAGGGGTAAAATAATTTTAAACTTGCAGACGTCTTCCTGTCTCTGGGCTGGGAAAATACATATTTAAACACATACAGATAAATTCTTGGACCGTTTCCCCCTGTGCCCTGGTAGAAATCCCAGAATCACCCACACACTGAAATCAGGAGTTACAAAGCTGAGTTTACCTTCTTCTTTCTCGAGGTTGCACATTGCAGCCAAGTATTTCCTCACAATCTCTCCCCTCTTCAGCTCCGTTCTCCTCTTGGTTCTGTTTTAGTTCCAAAGCCTCAGAAAAGCACCAAGGGATCTGAGCCTGGAGACCCCACCAGGAACCAGGATCCTGGTTGTGATAATAAGGGATCAAAAGCCACAGGTGCCGGAGCAGAGCAGATGGAACAGGTAACGTGAATGGATTTATAGGCTAAGCTTCAATCCCCAGTGAAAACAGCAAGGCCTGGATCTTTTGCCCACTCTTGAGATGCAGCCACCTCTCTGGGGTGGGAGAGCCACATAAAAGCCACAACGAGATGCTTCCCAGGGTTTGTTCATGTGGGAGGAAGGGCTGGGAATTCGTCATCCCTCTCCCCACCACTCCGAACCTCCATTGAATCACAGAAATGTAGAACTGGAAGGGACCTCAAGAAGCCACCTGATCCAGCCCCTGTGCCAAGGCAGGATTACATAAACCTAGAGCATCCCAATGGGTGTTTGTCCAACGGTTCTTAAATCCTCCAGTGATGGAGATTCCACAACCTCCCTGGGTCACCTGATCCAGAGTTTATCTACCCTTAGAGAGTGAAAGTTTCCCTTCATATCTGACCTAAATCTCCCTCGCCGCATATTAAGCCCATTACATCTTGTCCTACCTTCAGCGCGTACCGAGACCAATTGAGCACTGTCCACTCTAGAGTGTCATGTTGGAAGATGATTATAAAGTCCCCCCTCAGCTTTCTCATCTCTGGACTAAACATGCCCAGTTCTTTCACCCTTTCCGCATAGGTCATATTTTCTAAACATCTGACCATTTTTACTGCTCTCCCCTGGATCTTCTCCAGTTTGTCCCCATCTTTGTTAAAGTGAGTCACACAAAACTCAACACAATACTCCGGCTGAGTCCTCACCAGCGCCGAGTGGGACAAGAGTTACCTCCTGTGTCTTCCACACGACAGTCCTGTCAATAGACCCCGGGACGAGATTAGCCTCTTTCTCAGCAGCATTGTGCTGTTGACTCGTATGCAGTTTGTGCTCCACTAAAACTCGGTTTCTGCAGTATGGCTGCCGTACACGTTAACCCCCCTTCTGTCCTGCTGCCTTTAATTGGTCCTTCCTTTGCACTTCCCTGAATTAAATTTTGCTGATATCAGGGGAATTCTCCCCATTTTTTGAGATCACTTTGATCTTCTCCAGCGTCTTTTCAACCACCTATGTTATAGGCGCTCTCTCCACTCCAGCATCCAAGTACTTAGTGTCCGTGCACCCCTTCCCCTCACCATTTCTCTTTTCTCTCCCACCAGGGCTCAGACGTCACCTACGCGCTCGTAGCCTTCCCGGCCTCACAGGCCTGCCCAGCCCAGACGAAAAACAAACCCAAACCCACTGCAGATGAGCATGTGCTGTACAGCGAGGTGGTGACAACGCGCCCCCAGAGGGCAGCTAAATAAGGGGGGGAAATTGTCTATCTGTTCTCCCCCTCCTCCGGGCATCCATCTCCTTAACTCGTTACACCCCAAGAGGCCTCTTCTGCCACTTGGCGCTGGGCACACCCAAAGCACCACAGACCGAATATTTAGCCAACCAGCATCTTGTCGGGTATCGCATAAAAACTGGTGACCCGTTGGTCATGAACACCACTGCGTGATGTATGCGCGGATCGTGTAGGAAGCGTTCCGTACGTATACTGGAAATATGTGATGGAGGAGTTGATAAAGAAGCCAGCCCTAGACAAAGGAATGTGGATTCATGCATCTGCGCGAATCAGACTAGCTGGCGGATAAGAACAACAACCCGTCATGTGTGCTGCTGGCCGGTCTGATACCCACCCTTACCCAGGCTGCCGCCATTAGCTGAGAACTTGCAACCTCATCGCTGGAGACCAGACCAGGTCACCTGTGTGTTAGATTTGCTCTAAATGGGTATTAGTCTTATAAGAAGGTCTTTCGTGTTTAGACGCCATGAAATGCTTGTATGTTGCTGCCTGCATTAGTCTCCCTGATAGTCCCTATCCCATGTTGTAAGCTGATGGTTTAGTCTTTGCTCTGAAACTGTGAACGCCCACAGGCCGGAGAGAAACACGACCAAGTGTGAAATACGACATTGCTACAGGAGGTGGTATTTTCTGCTCAGCCAAAGCAGGCCCATTGACACCAGACAAGCCATTGTGAAACCTGAGAGGACAAAACCCCTTGTTGATTGCGTCCCCCACAGATAAAGAGCAGACCTGGATGGAGAATTGTCCTGTGCTCTTGAACTCTGGGGGGAGGGAAATTGTATCTTTTTGGCTGCCTGAACTCAGAAGGGCCTGAGACTCTGAACTGAAGCCAGAGACCCCCAGGGGCTGCCTCCTAAATCTGCCCTGAGAGACCCTTTGAATCGACAGATCACCACAAATCGGTCACTGTTCACAGTGACATGTTAACTCATTGGCGGGTCTCTGTCGATTGCTTCTACCTGCAGATAACTCTCTGATTCCTTTCTCCCAGTTAATAAACCTTTATAACAGGATTGGCTGCAGGTGTTGTTTCTGGTGCAGGATCTCGGGTACCAGTTGATCTGGTCTCTTGGCCTGGAAGCGACATACTAGTGATGTGAGATTTGGTGTAAGTGACCATTGTGACGGGATCCCGGGGCCATGGGACCGCTGTGCCCCTGAACTCTCACAGCCTGGGCTGTCTCTCACGAGGCCTTGCTAGTGATAAGCAGCAAATACCTCCAGGCGCTGTGATCACTCCGCACAAGAGCATGTGGAGCCCACCCCCAGCTGTATTGCATGAACTCTCCCAGAACCGCCCATGAGTCACACAGACAACGTCGCCAGCCAGATCCACCAGATCCCAGCCCTGCACCTCAGGAATCTACCATCTCGCCCTGCTCCAGATGAGCTGTGAAAACTTATTCCCTAGTTCACCCCTTCGCCAATGGAACGGGGACATACACCAGCCTTTGCCAACCTGAGCAGATTTGCCCCACACGTCAGGACCCTCTGGGTGTAAACGACTTTCTGTGTTTTCTTAAGGGGTCTTGTCTCTATTTGCCACTGATTTTTGTTCCTTACGATGGAGGGCGGCGGTGTTTTCTAACAGACCCGGGCAATAGTCCAGGACTAGATCTTCGCTCGGTTCAGGGTAATCCCTTTGACTTTCATACAGACCTTTCCTCCCAAGAGCTTGTACCCATATGTTTTCAGTCCTGATGACAAAAAACTCAGTGATGTGTTGATCTGTCGGGATCTCACTTGTGAGGTTCCCGAAATAATCCCCCGGGAGGTGGATAATAAGAAGCTGCCACTTCATTGGGGTATCTCTCAAGCAGTTGGGTTTCAGGGTGGGGATTTCATGTTATCCATCATTGGCTGGGCCAAAGGGCTCCCCTCAGCCACACCCTCCTCTTCCTCAGAACTGTTGCTGATGTGTCACTTTCTCTGGGGATAGTTGACCCCTAGGTCCTAAAACAAAGTCCGAAGTTCTCATGGGGGCGGTGAAGGGATCCATGTTTCCTCTCAGCTTTTCCATGATTTCTAGAACACATGCTCTTGGTCAGAAATGGCCTCTTCTGCCCTGTGCTGGGACTTATGGGTTGATGGTGCTGCATTCTGATTGGCAGAGGGTGGTGGGAAGAGTTCTGAGGGGTCACATGACCCTCATCTAGGCAGTTCATTCCTCCCCAGAAGCTGCCCTATTTTGGTCAAATCTGCTCTCGGGGCAGCCCTCTGTGGCCGAAACCCATCCTGATTGGTAGAGGGAGTGGGAGTTCTTGTTTGGAGGAGTTCTTAGAAGGGTCACATGACAACCTTGCTTCCAGTCACATGTCCGGCTTGACCCCATAAGTAATCAACCAGGGGCGGGGCTTCTGGTAACAGGTTGGTAGGGCTGAAGCCATCAAAACATGGGGTTAATATTTGACTGACAGTAGGGACCTTATACTACTCTTCTGTTCCATACAGTGACTAAGGACTTTCTTTGCTGTGTCCCAGACAGCTAATAACCCCTCTGGTGTTACCTCACAGGCTGTCACGGCAGTATAAGGAAGGTGCAAGTCTCTGTCTCTTGTGTCTAACTCAGGTGGACTCACTCAGGGGAGCTCATCAGGGTTGCTAAACAGAAGAAGGGAGAGGAACCAGGGGGAGATGCTGTGAGCCTGGCCCCTGGCCCTTCTCCCTGCAGAGCCGCAGATGTGAGCCCAACACCACGGCAACAGACACAGCCCTGACTCGGA
The DNA here is from genome assembly GCA_032164245.1 of Sternotherus odoratus. Lineage (NCBI taxonomy): Eukaryota > Metazoa > Chordata > Testudines > Kinosternidae > Sternotherus > Sternotherus odoratus. The sequence continues at coordinate 34,765,080 of JAVMKO010000013.1, read as the reverse complement.
GGGAAGATCGCCCCCTACTGACTTTGCTGCACTACTCCCTGTAGCAACAGGTCCCCCCCTCTCCTTTTTGTTCCTAGAAGACAGCTGTGAGAAGAAAGTAGATAAAACTCCCTTGTAACCGCCTTGAAGATAAGCTCGTTTCTTAATTCTCTAAAGAAATTATACAACTTTGCAACCAGCGTTAAAAACACCAACCCTGAGGAAGACCCCAAACCATAACATGACTTTAGCTGTAAACGTTGTAAAGTGTGAAAATCCTATTCCCGACAACCACAATAAAAGTTCAAAAGATCCTATATTAGCAGGTTCTTACGTGGGTGACAAAAGAAAAGGAAAACCTTCTCTCTTATCACAAAGAGATACCTCTTCTAGGATAAACACCCTCCTTGGTTAGCTGAAGAAACACAAGCCCCCAGTAAACCATAAAAACCAGCATTGAATGAGATGTAACAGAACAAGGCTCTTTTTTAGGAATATTTTGTAGAGGTTCAGTGATATAAAGATGTTTAAGACACACCAGTCTAGCCTTTGAAAAAGAGTGTTTCTAAAGCACCACACCGACAACTGTGTAGAATATGAAAACTGTCACAACTGAGGGGACTTTCCATATGTGTTTTAATAATAATAAAAATGTTACCATGTAGTGAGGAGAATTTGAAGCAGCATATATTTTAATAAAAAGCTCTTAACTGTTGCAGCAAAAACACAGGCTTAAAATTAAATAACAGAAGCCTAAAAAGATGATAAGTTTACTTGATTTCCATAACTAAATACTGATCATCTCTGAGACTCAAGGATCTTAGTCTAATGGACTTACCTGGTAAGATCAACCTCCTCCCTCCCCCACTCTGGTAAAATTAGGTTACACGGGAATGTAAATTGTGAAGAAATAAGTTCCTGGGGGACAGGAATATTATACAAAACCCTCGTGTAAAGAAGGGTCCTACAATAATAAAGTAAAATGAAAGGCATGTGATAGCTTCCTAAATGGTTAGATGAGGTTAGCTGGTTTTTTAAACTTTTGTGTGAAGGAATTTGTCTCCTTCCTTAGAGGTTTTTAAGGCCCAGTTTGGCAAAGCCCTGGTGGTCCTGCTTTGAGTGGGAAGTTGGACTAGATACCTCCTGAGGTCTCTTCAGTCCTAATCTTTTATGAGTCTATGATTCTACTGTGTCCAGCTCTGGGTGCCACACTTTAGGAGAGATGTAGAGAAACAGGAGAGGGTCCAGAGGACAGTCACAAAATAATCAACGATTTAGAAAACCTGACTTTGAAGGAAAGATGAAAAAATCTGGGTATGTTTAGTCTGGAGATGAGGAAAATAAAGGGGAACCTGAGAACTGTTTTCCAATATGTTAAGGGGTGTTCTAAAGTATGGGGGGGTCAATTGTTCTCCATGTCTGCTGACAGTAGGACAAGTAATGGGCTTCATCTGCAGCCAAGGAGACTGTGGATAGTCATAGGAAAAGCTTTCTAATCCTAACTAGAGTTAATCTCTGGAATAGGATCCCAAGGGAGGTTGAGGAATCCCTATCGCTGAAGGTTTAAGACCAGGTTGGATAAACACTTGTCAGGGGTGGTCTAGGTTGACCCAGTCCTGCCTCACAAGAGGGGGATGGACCAGATGATCTCTTGAGGTCCCTTCCAGGAAAATATTTCTATGATTCTACTCTAGGAAATCCCCCGAGCTTTGTTCCCCTCTGTTGCCCGTTATCTGGAGACCAGCTGGCCAGGGGCCGGGGAGATATGTAACATCACACCGAGAAAACAAAGCTGGTCTTGAAAGTTATCTAACAACCAGCAGAAGAAGGAACTGACTCAGCAGGTGGAGAAAGAACAAATTTGCAGAAAAAGATGTAGACATTGAATGGTGTCACTGGGGCAGGCCAGAGGCCATGCAGTGGGGGTGTGTGTGACCCCAAATCCCCCCCAAATTTGCTCCTTAGCTTATACCGACCATGCTCACGTGGACTGAGCACGCTCGATAACACTGCTGCACATCCTGCGCCCCCACACTGGGGAGGCCTGGATCATCTCTGCCGGTGTGTGCCTCTGTGCCTCTGTGCTGGGGATGTGGGCAGGGCCGGCGACAGGGGGGGGACTAGGGGGACAGGTGTACCGGGCCCCGGACTTAAGGGGGTCCCCCATGTCAGGACTCAGGAGTGCTCAGGCGGGGTGGAAACAGGGGATGCTCTGCAGAGCCCCGGTGCCCGCATGGCCGGCTGCGTGCAAATCCACCACCGGGCGGCCACCTCAGCGCTGTAGCCAAGCACCCGCACCGCACGGAAACTCCACAGCAGGCCCGGGGAAGGGCGCCCGGCTGCCTGGTGTGCGGCACTGATGGTGGTGGAGGTGCCGAGAAGGGGAGCCGGCCTCATCAGGGTAAGTGAGCAGTGGGCCCAGCCCCACTCGGGGGCGGCTCCGGGGGGACCTTTGGGCGGGTGAGCTCTGCGGTGAGTTCACCCCCTGTGGGCGCTCGGGAGGTTCATTCATCAGCGTGGCTGCATTGGGGGCAGGCAAAGGGGTGGTCGGGGGGAGGCCAGGCTGGGCGGGCGGGGAGAGAGGCAGGAGACTAGGCTGGATGGGGTGGGCAAAGCATGGGTGCAGGAGGGAAGGAGGTTTGGTGGGGGGAAGGCTGAGCTGAGCGGGTCAGTCATGGGGGGCAGGAGGCTGGGTTGGAAGTGGGGGGGGGGAGGAGGTTAGGTTCGGTGGGATGGGCCGGGCCAGGCAGGGGTGGGGGAGGTAAGGCGGTTAGATGGGGGGAGGCTGGGTGGGGGTAAAGGAAGATCACCCCCAACAGCGGGGTGCGCCAGGCAGGGATGGGTGGGGAGGGGAGGAGGTTTGGCTGGGGGAGGAGATTAGGTTGGATTAGGCAGGGGGGATGGAGAATAGGCTGGGGGGGAGGTGGGCCAGACAGGGGTGGTGTGCTAGTGGCCGCCCACACGCGCCCCGCTCCTCACACCACCGTGCTACCGCTGACCGTGCCTGGTACCCCTGCAACACGACACCCCCGCTATGCCCGACTGGCAAGGCAGTCCCACGTAGGCCCGGGTGGGGCAGGGCGCGGACGGCAGGAGACCGGCCAGGGGTGGGCCACAAACAATCAGAGTACCGGACCCCAAAATTTCTGTCGTCAGCCCTGGATGTGGGGGCAGTTTGGGGTTAGCGGGTGACAGGGGATCTGGGCTCTGGTGCCATTGTGGGTCGCAGGGAAGGAGCAGTGAGTGCGACAGGCTGGGAGAGCAGAGCCCAGGGATCTGATCTGCTCAGGGGGCATTGGCGGGTCTCTAGGGGCCTCTGCAAACCATGGTCCAGATCCAGCGCTGGGGAAATCAATGGGGCTACGGCCAGTGACACCGGCTGGGGTCTGGCCCCATTGGCTTGATCACGGCAGGGAGGGGCTCACAGCCCCAGGGCAGCTCTTCAGGGTTCTGGGCTGGGGGGAGCAGGGCATAGACCCCTGTGTGGATCTATCCAGGGAGGGGGCACCGGGCTGGAGGGGAGCTGAGACCCAGGGGACAAGGGGAATAAAGGGGTCTGAGATCTTTGCCTGAACATCCCAGGCAGCCCTGTATTCACCTGATCAGGACGTATGTTTCGCCATGTGCCCATCCCCCACCTCAGGACACTCCTGACCCTAACGCCCCATGTTTCGCTCTTGGACTCTACAGCAAGATCACTAGCAAGCTGGGGGCCCATAACATTAAAAAACAGGAACCGAGCCAACAGAAAATGACCGTGAGCCACCGGATCCCCCACCCGCAGTAGGACAAGAACACCTTTAATAATGACATCATGCTGCTGCAGGTACCACCCCCATCCCATCACTCCGCCCCCAGTGACCTCACACTGCTACAAGCACCACCCCCATCCCATGACCCCGCCCCCAGTGACCTCACACTGCTGCAGGTACCACCCCCATCCCATCACTCCACCCCCAGTGACCTCACACTGCTGCAGCTACCGCCCCCATTCCCATCACCCCGCCCCCAGTGACCTCACACTGCTGCAGGCACCGCCCCCATCCAATTACGCCGCCCCCAGTGACCTCACACTGCTGCAGGCACCACCCCCATCCCATCACCCCGCCCCCAGTGACCTCACACTGCTGCAGGTACCACCCCATCCCATCACCCCACCCCCAGTGACCTCACACTGCTGCAGGTACCACCCCCATCCCATCACCCCACCCCCAGTGACCTCACACTGCTGCAGGTACCACCCCCATCCCATCACCCCACCCCCAGTGACCTCACACTGCTGCAGGTACCACCCCCATCCCATCACCCCACCCCCAGTGACCTCACACTGCTGCAGGTACCACCCCATCCCATCGCCCCACCCCCAGTGACCTCACAATGCTGCAGGTACCACCCCCATCCCATCACCCCACCCCCAGTGACCTCACAATCTTGCAGATACCACCCCCATTCCATTTCTGAACCCTTAGTGACTTCACCTTGCTCCACATAAGGTCCCCATCTGATCACCCTGCCCACAGTGACTTCACACTGTATCAGGTATGGTCTTTATCCCATCAACCCAGCCCAGTGACCTCACACTGCTGTAGTTACCAACCCCTTTTTAGCCTCCCACGCCCACTTACTTCACACTGCTGCAGGTACCCTCCGCATCACCCCCTTCCACTGACTCCATGGATATGGCTTTTGCTGTGGATGGGTCTTCTTGTTCTTGAGCACAACTCTGACATTGATCTTCATTGTTTTTGTGTCTCAGCCGGAGGAGAGGGCGAAGCTGAACAGTTGGGTGGGGACCATCACCCTGCCCTGCTCCAATGAGAAAATCAAGGCAGGGACCATGTGCCGTGTGGCCGGCTGGGGCAGGACTAGCACAAAGCAGTTTTTGTGTGCAAAAACACTCCAGGAAGGGCCTGTGATGGTGATGAAGGATGATGCGTGTCCAAGGAAACATAATGGGTTATATCTCCACTATAACCTCTCCACAATGATGTGTGTGGGGGACCCAGCACAATGCAAAGACTCTTCCATGGTAAATATGCTCCTGGCTTTGTGCTCCTTTGATAAATGATTATTATTAATGAGGCTGTTGATATTGCAGTGGGGCCCACAAGGTGATTTTATTAAATATATAAAAAGCAGGATTTAAGTGGTTCCAGGTTATAACAGCCAGAACAAAGTGAAGTACCAAGCAAAATAAAATAAAATATGCACGCCTATGCCTAATACAGTAAAAAAAACCTGAATACAGAAAAAAATCTCACCCTCAGTGATGTTCCAATAAGGCCCTTTTACAGACTAACCTCCTTCCAAACTGGGTCAAGTGATCACTCACATTCCCTGTGGTTACTGTCCTTTGTTCAAGTTTCATTCAGCTATTCTTTGGGGGTGGCGAGTCTATCTCTTGAGTCAGCTGAAGACCAAATGGAGGGGTCTCCCAAGGCTTTCTATAGTTTCTCTTTGTGGGTCTAACCCCCTCCCTCCATCTGTGCAGAATTTCATATAGGAATAGATTCAGTAGATCATAAGCTTTGCAGGGATCTGTCACAAGGTGTACATAGAACAAAACATATTCCAGTGATGTCATAATTACATTCATATGTGTATTTCCAAAAAGCATTATGGGATGCACCATCACACGCTAGCATCCACCCAATTGCCCTGCCTCAACCCAAGCAAAATTCCTTTGACTTTTTCCCTAACGCTGACCCTGGGAAAGAACCATCATCCTCCTCCCTCGCTCTGGGAAAACTCCACTGATGTCAAATCCTAACCCTAACCCTAGAATAACACCGCCAACCTCCTCCCCACTCGGGAAATGGACCCGACTGATGGAAGCTCCCGAAAACTGAGGATCTGCTGGCATTTGAACAGTGGCACAGAAAACCACCCCACCCCTTTCCGTGAGGCCCTGTTCTCATATCACCTCCTCCACCAGTGCCCAGTCAAGAGTGAGGGGGTTATGGCCACTTGGGCCCTCCTGTGTCAGCGGCCCCATGTGGATCACTTTTTCATGAGTCACAAGCAAACACGCTGCATTTTAATAAGGCTAAAGAGAAGTATGTATGTCCAGAAACAAAGAATCAAAGCTATCCCTATAGACCTGGGGGCTCTCTCCTCGGGAGCAGTGAGTCTGTAAGAGAATTGAGGGTGGGGTGAAAAATCAGCTGAATGTGAACTCCCAGGGTGATGCTGGGGACAGAAGAGGTGGTAAGGCCACCCTGAGGTGTATCAAGGAGGAATCTTGAGTAGGAGCAGAGAGGTGGTTTTCCCTCTCTGTTTGGCACTGGCACAACCGCTGCTGGTATCCTGTGTCCCGTTCTCCTGTTCACAGTTCCAGAAGGGGGTTGATAAATTGAAGAGGATTCAGACAAGAGCCAGGAGAAGAACTGAAGGAGCAGAAAACCTGCCTTGTAAGGATAGAATGAAAGAGTTTGAACTAGGTGTAATTAGGCTGAGATTTTCAAATGTCTCTACGAGGTTCGGGTCTCCAATTGTGATCAATTTGTTTGCAGGTGATGTGTGTGTGACGAAGTAGGAATACTGTGTGTGTGTGTGCCTCAGTTTCCCCTATGCATTTCTTGAGCGTCTATGTGGAGGGAAAGGAATGTGTAGCTGATGCAAAGCAAAGCCAAGGTGAAGCTGTAACCTGACCCCAAGTGGGGGAGGGAGGTCAGCTGAACCTGCTGGAGGGAGGTCAGGTGATACCTCAAGCCCAGGGAAACCAGACAAAGAAAAGGCAGAGGGACTGGAGGTCAGGGAGTGGTCAGTCTGGGTCTAGCTGGGAAGGAGGAGATAAGCCATCTCGCTCTCTGGCCCCAAGATGGATCCAGCTGAGGGCTCACGCTTGCTTGCTGCATGGTCTGTGTTAGACCAGATGGAAGTCATCGAATAAACCTGGGGAAGAAGCAGGAGCCCACAATCTGGGTTTCATTCTCCTAGCACCCCAGAAGGACCTGCCTGACTGGATGGGTCCTGTTGAGACTGAGAAGCTGTGAGTTGGATGGTTCCTGACATCTCAAATAAACCGTCTATTCTACTGGCTGGCTGAGAGTCACGTTTGACTGTGGATTTGGGGTGCAGAACCCATGGGCTCCCCCAGGACCCCGCCCAGGCGGGCTTGCTGGGGGAAGCACACGGAGGGGCAGAAGGTGCTGAATGCTCCAAGGTCAGTCCCAGGAAGGTGGAAGTGGGGACCCCTGAAGCTCCTGGCCTGGGAAACAGGCTGTGTACGGAGAAGGGGCCCTTCACCCGGAGTCCAGTCTGGCTTCCTAGGGAGCGGTTCCAGACCATCGCCCGGGCACTCCTTGACAGTGTGCCTGCCCCTTCAGCTGCTTTGAAGACGGCATTACAGCATGTTAAAAACAGCCAGACATCTTTAGGAGCATGTCTATGATTTGTAGGACTCCAGAAAGATGAGGCTGTGTGGGGATGGGGAGAAGCACCGAGATTCACAAAAGCCACGGAGCGAGCCTGCGGCTGTATTGGTGGATGTATTTCCATGCAGACTCACATCAGATTCCTGCAGCTGCTGACCATTAACTTGCAGGCGTTTGACCCCCTCTCAGTTTTCTAAGAGCCGCTTTCACCTCCTTGTTCCTCAGCGTGTAGATGGCCGGGTTCAGCATGGGCGTGACCACATTGCTGAACATCTGCACAGCAGTCACCAGCACTTTGCTCTGGTGGGGATGAGTGTAGATCAGGGCACACTGCCCGAAGAACAGCGTCATCACGGACAGATGTGAGGCACAAGTGGAGGCTGCTTTGTGCCGCCCTTCGCCCGAGTTCATCTTGCGGACGGAGTAGACGATCCTGATGTAGGACACTATGATGAGGAGGAAGCAGGTCAGGGGCACCACCCCAGTGTTGGTGAAGGTCACAGTCTCAAGGACGTACGTGTCTGCACAGGCCAACTTGACCACTGGGCAGATGTCACAGAAGAAATCGTCCACAACGTTGGACCCGCAGTAGGGCAGCGTGAAGGTCAGGCTGGTGAGGATGGTGGCGTGGAAGGAGCTGGCGATCCAGGTGCCGGCGGCCAGGAGGGCGCACACCCGCCGGTTCATGATGAGCAGGTAGCGCAGCGGGTGGCAGATGGCCACGTACCGGTCGTAGGCCATGACGGTGTAGAGCAGACACTCGGTGCTGCCTAGGAAGTGGTAGAAGAAGACCTGGGCCATGCACCCGCCCAGCGAGATGACCCTGCTCTGACCCCAGAGGTTGGTCAGCATTTTGGGAGTACTGACGGAGGAAAAACCAATGTCCATCACGGAGAGGTTGCAGAGGAAGAAATACATGGGGGTGTGCAAGCGGGGGTCAGCGAGGACAGCTGAGAAGATGAGCAGGTTGCCCAGCAGCGTGCAGAGGTAGAAGGCTAGGAATGTGATGAAGAGGATGGTCTGGAGGCCGTCGCCATGGGGGATCCCTAAGAGGATGAAGTGAGTCACCGCAGTGTGATTGACCAGCCCCATGTGAGATTCATTCCTGGGGAGGGGAGAGAAATAATGCCAGTGAGCTACTGAAATAAAAAGACCTATCGCCCCATAGCTGCAGTGGTGACTCCTCCTTCCACTGCCCCCGTTACTCACTGTCACTGCGCTGGGGCTGAATATATAGAGAGAAAATACCTGCCATGAAGATCTTACCATCCCGAGAAGAAGAAACAAAGGAGACATCTATTCTATTCTATTCTATTCTATTCTATTCTATTCTATTCTATTCTATTCTATTCTATTCTATCTTCTTCCTCTCTCATTACGTAGTTCAATTTCTTCAGTTCTTTTCGATCAAGGCCCGTACACCCCTGTTCTCACCACACTACCTCAGACCCCCCCAGCTGTGACTAACGTTTCTCACTAGTGGTTCGTTCTCTCTCTCTCTCTGCAGAGGAATGGCTGTCTGCACAGTGCAGTGCTCTGTTTTTGCAGGGTTTTGTTGTAATAAATGAATTAGCTGCAACGTGTTTGTGTTAAGGGAGAGGGGAGGATGCAACCCACAAACCAATGACTGTGTGATGAATGACCTCAGCTGTGTCAGTGCTGTTAGTTGTTTGGGGTATTTATTGGGGTTAGAGAGAGAAGGAAAAGGAAAGAAGGGGAATAGCCAAAGCCAGAGTTGGCGGATGTGGTTGACGTGGTTTCCATCAGATCCAGGGTTCACAGTTTGTGATTCACTGGCTCTCAGCACCATCACTACACAAATTGTTCCAGGGCCCTAGACCCAGCCTGTCCTCACTCTGCTGGGAACAGCAGGTGGGCGCGGTCAGTGTGACGGGGGTGAGATTTCAGGTGAGAGTTGAAGGACAATGGGGAAGTGTCTGTTCACCATTTGTCAGGGAGTTTCCCAGGCAGGGAGGCAGGGGAAGGGGAGATACTGGTGGGTTCAGGGTATGACAGATGGAGAGAGGGAGAGAAATGATACAGGGACAGGAGGCAGGTACCGCACAGGGAAGGATGGCTGGAAGCCTGGATCAACTTCTCTCTAAAGAAAATATTTGGCTGACACCTCTCTCGGCGCGGGGCGGAGACCGACAGGTTCAGAGACACAAACACAGGGAGAGAGAGAAGAACTTTACCAGAGCAGGAGCCTGACGCTGGCTGCATTGGGAGAGGCCGCTCCAGCTGCCGAGAATTCTTCCTTTCTGCCCTCGGACGTGACTCCTGTCTAGCACCATCCAGCTTCCTTCTGCCCCCGGCCCATCGCCCAGGAGAGGGGCACAGCCTGGGTGATTGGCATCCAGCTGGGAGACCTAATCTGCTGCATATCGCCCGCGCTGCTGCAGACCACAATGCTCCCTCCCAGCTTCCAGCCTCCTGGTGGCTCTCTCTGGTCTTTAAACCTCCATCGGGCCTTCGGGACTAGGGACCAGAATCCCCGAGAGGCTCCTGGCCTGAGACCTTTACAGAGTCGCCAATTAACGGAGATTTAGCATCACTTCAGCTAACACTCATGGACCTCTGGGTCCAGGCCCACATGCGGCCCCAGAATTGGCCAGATCCCCTCTCCTGCGGGGTCCGGTTTCCAGTCTTGCTCCCCTGACCTGACTCCTGAGCAATTCCACTGGATTCCCTCTGGCCCCTTCTCCTTCCAGCCGGGCCCCTGGTGTAAATGTGGAGTGACACCACTGGGACCGAGGGAACTGGGTAGATTTCTACAGGCTGAGAATCGGGCTCGGCCCTCGAAGGGGGGATGGGAGGTTGATGTGCGTCTGGGCTCTCTGGCTCCATGACACAAGCCAGCGAGTTCCTCCCAATTGGGTGAAACTGGCCAGAGGTTCAGCTGGGGGCTTTGTACCCAACATAACTTTCTCCAGGGTTTCTATGTCCTGCTGTTCCCCTGCCCCCATCTCTGTCTCTGCGCACAGGGCTGGGTTCATGCCATGGGGGGGTTCTGTGTGAAGGTGAAATTCACCTCTGTGCCCATGGAGGGCAGCCCACATCCTGCGCACGTCACGTCCCTTCTTGTCAGATACTAGAGACTCCAAGAGCATTGAGTCGTCCTGGGCAGGACAGTCACTCCCAGTGAGTCCAGCTGGATCCTGGCACTGTCTTTCACAGACACAGGGCCAGAAGGATCCTGCCTCTCAGAGTTCACTAGCCAACTGAATCAAATCAAGTGAGAATTATCAACCACCTCTTACAAGGTGAAACTGAGGCACAAAGAATTTCAGGATGGTATATTCAAACAAGCCAGGCTCCCACAACTGCCTTAAGGGGGGTTCCAAAGAGGATGGATCCAGACTGTTCTCAGTGGTGGCAGATGACAGATCAAGGAGTAATGGTCTCAAATTGCAGTGGGGCAGGTCTAGGTTGAATATTAGGAAACATTTCACTACGAGGGTGATGAAGCACTGGAATGTGTTCCATGGGGGGGCATGGAATCTCCATCCTTGGAGGTTTTTATGGTCAGGCATGACAATCCCCTGGCTGGGCTGATTTATGTGGGTTTCATCCTGGTATGAGCAGGGGGTTGGATTAGAACCTCTTGAGAACTCTTCCAACCGTGATATTCTCTGATTCTATTCACTCATTCCAGTTAACTGGACATTGAACACCCAATTCCTCCTGGCCGGTTGAAACTTTCCCTTGGATTGAATTGTCTGTGGTGGCCAAGGGAGGTTGTGGAGGAGCCGGGAATCTGGTCCCCATTTCTTGGGTTCCAGCCTGAGCTCTTGCCAAGCCCCGTTCCCTTTTCATTGGGATGAACCTCGCTCTGCGTCTCTCTCAGCCTCAGGCCTGTTCTCTGCCCCTCCCCTCTGCACACGCAGGCTTCAGGAGTTTGGGCCCATAGAGCATTCGGGCTGATTTCACTGAATCAAAGCTTTTGCTTTACTAGCCGAGAAAGTAGATAGATAAACTCACGCTGGGTCTCAGACCTCTCCTCAGCACCTGAACTAAGGGTTCTGGAGTTGTAAGTGCTTAGGTGGGGTCACATTCAATGTGGACATGTCCCACTAGAAGGATGTGGGGGAGACGGGGCTAGATTAGGGGGTTTCCAACAATGATCTCACCAATCCATTCGCTGGTGTCCCAGCACTGCACTTTTAATAAGGTCCCTGATGATTCCTCTAATCTCTCTCATTTCCCGCTCTTCCTCTGGGGGAATCTAACTTGGGAGCCAGACTCGATGGGGAGATTCAGCCACAATAATTAAGCTCTGTTGAAGTGTTATCCTCAGCCCACGCAAAACATCCCATGGGGTTCCTTGGCCATTGAGATTAATTAAAAAGTTGATATTTCTAATGACGGCCCAGGCTGAGCCTACTCATGGCTCGAGACCAGGCTCAGTGGTTATTATTGTTTGGCATGAGCCGAGTTCCATGTGTCGTTGCCACGAACACCCGAGCCGGAACTGCCTTTGAGTATTTTAGTTTGTGTTATCACTATTTTTATCACTTCCTGCCTCACCTGAGGCCTGGATAACTTTATTGAGTGCACTCGTCATCTGAACCCTATGTGACGGGTTGCATCAGAGAAACCCCCTAGGGGCTGCCAACAGATGTGCCAAGACTACTCCTGCCCCTGCTTTCCCTGCCAGCTTGGGACTCCAGTACCCTGCCTGGTTGTGCCAGACATGCTTGCGGGCCACAAGCACAGACCCAGGTGTGAACCACTTCCCACAAACTTCAGGCTTAACTGAAAGCAACGTAAGAAGTGATCCTGTCTCAAACACTCAGATGCCCAGTTCCCAGTGGGGTCCTGTAAGGATTTCCTCCCCACACTGAACTCTAGGATACAGACGGGGGGACCCACAGGAGAAGAACCCCTAAGCTTATTTTACCAGTTGAAGGTTAAATCTTCCCCAAGACACTAGTTTCTCCGGTGTATGGAAAAGTACGCTACTGCAAGCAAGCATTACCCCAAACACTAGGGCAGGGCCACTTGAAGCCCCCTCTCTTTCCAAAAATCCTCTCAAGCCTAAACCTACCTCCCTTGGAAAGACTTGAGAAAAATCCCACACCAATCCTGTTAGGTGAGCCTGAACCAAAAGCCTGAATTTTACACAATAGAAAAGAAAGCAGTCAGATTCTTAAAAGCAAGATTTTAATTAAAGGAAAAAGAGAAACAAAATTTCTATAGGAATCAGTGGAAAATACTTTGCAATCACAACAAGAATCAAAGGCAAACTCACACCACAGAGGATTTCCTCCCCCCCTTGTTGAGTTTCAGTGACAGAGAAACCACAGGGATATGTTCCCACAACCTCAGAAATTCACAAGTGAGAAACAAATATCAAACTGAAACCTCCTTGCCTGGCTAAATTACTTACTGTTGCTGTTTAGAAAGATTATAGATAGATGGAGAGAAGAAAACTGTCTGATTCCCCTGAAAGGCCAGAGGGAATGAAAAACAAGAGACAAAGCACTTTCCCATCCCCCATGTTTGAAAGCATCTTCTTCTCCCATTGGTTCTTTTGGTCAGGTGTCAGCCAGGTTTCTTTTAGCTTCTTAACCTCTTACAGGTAAGCAGGAATTCTATTTCACTTTATGCTTATAACTGGTCCAAAACCCAAATACATCATTTGACCCTGTATAAAGCTTATACAGAGTAAACTCCAAGATTATTTACCCTCTATATCACCGATAGAGAGATATGCACAACTGTCCCCCCCCCCAGGTACTAATACATACTCCAGGTGATTTTATTAAATATAAAAGCAGGATTTAAGTGGTTCCAAGTGATAACAGCCAGAACAAAGTGAACCACCAAGCAAAATAAAATAAAATATGCACGCCTATGCCTAATACAGTAAGAAGCTGAATACAGTTAAAATCTCACCCTCAATGATGTTCCAATAAGCCCCTTTTACAGATTAGCCTCCTTCCAGTCTGGGTTCAGCAATCACTCACATGCCCTGTGTTTACTGTCCTTTGTCCTAGTTTCATTCAGGTATCCTTTGGGGTGGCAAGCTTATCTCTTGAACCAGCTGAAGACCAAATGGAGGGGTCTCCCAAGGTTTTCTATAGTTTATCTGTGGGTCTAACCCCCTCCCCACACCTGTGCAGAATTTCATATAGAAATAGATTCAGTAGATCTATTGACTTTTGCAGAGATTAGTCACAAGGCGTACGTAGCATAAAACATATTCCAGCGATGTCATATTGACATTGATAAGCGTATTTCCAAAAATCATTATGGGATGCACCGTCACATGCTAACATCACCCAACCACCTCAACCCAAGCAGAATTCTTTTGACCTTTTCCCTTACGCTGACCTGGGACAACACCAGCATCCTCCTCCCTCACTGTGGGAAAACCCCGCTGACATCCATCCTAACCCTAATCCTGGAATAACACCACCAACCTCCTCCCCACTCGGGATCTGGACCCCAAGTGATGAAAAGAGATGATCTGCTGGCATCTGAACAGTGGCCAAGCAACCCATGCCACCCCTTACCATGAGTCCCCGTTCTTGCATCACCTCTACCCCCAATGCCCAGTCAAGAGCGAGGGGGCTATGGAACCCTGGGCCCTCCTGTACCAGCAGCCCTATGTGGATCACTTGGTCATGAGTCACAAGCAAACATGCTGCATTTTAATACGGCTAAAGGGAAGCATGCATCTCCAGGAAGAATGAATCAAAGCTATCCCTAGGGCTGGGGGCTCTCTCCTCGGCAGCACTGAGTCTGTAAGAGAATTGAGGGTGGGATAGAAAATCAGCTGAATGTGAACTCCCAGGTTGACTCTGGGGCCAGAAGAGGTGGTAAGGCCACCCTGGGGTGTATCAAGGAGGAATCTTGAGAGGAGCAGAGAGGTGTTTTTCCCTCTCTGTTTGGGACTGGCACAACCGCTGCTGGCATCCTGTGTCCCATTCTCATGTTCACAGTTCCAGAAGGGGGCTGATAAATTGGAGAGGATTCAGATAAGAGCCTAGAGAAGAATTGAAGGAGCAGAAATCCTTCCTTGTAAGGATAGACTGAGACAGTTTCAACTAAGTGTAATAAGGCTGAGATTTTTGAAGTCCTCTACGAGGCTCAGGTCTCCAATTGTGATCAATTTGTTTGCAGATGCAGTGTGCCTGCCCCTTCGGCTGCTTTGAAGATGGCATAACAACATGTTAAAAACAGCCAGACATCTTTAGGAGCATGTCTACGATTTGTAGGACTCCAGAAAGATGAGGCTGTGTGGGGATGGGGAGAAGCACCGAGGTTCACAAAAGCCACGGAGCGAGCCTGCGGCTGTATTGGTGGATGTATTTCCATGCAGACTCACGTGTGATTCCTGCAGCTGCTGCCCATTAACGTGCCGACGTTTGACCCCCTCTCAGTTTTCTAAGAGCCGCTTTCACCTCCTTGTTCCTCAGCGTGTAGATGGCCGGGTTCAGCATGGGCGTGACCACATTGCCAAAGATGTGTACAGCGGTCACCAGCACTTTGCCCAACTGAGGCTGAGTGTAGATCAGGGCGCACTGCCCGAAGAACAGCGTCACCACGGCCAGATGTGAGGCGCAAGTGGAGGCTGCTTTGTGCCGCCCTTCAGCTGAGTTCATCTTCAGGACGGAGTAGACGATCCTGATGTAGGACGCGAGGATGAGGAGGAAGCAGATCATGGGCATCACCCCAGTGTTGGTCAAGGTCACGGTCTCAATGACGTACGTGTCTGCACAGGCCAGCTTGACCACTGGGAAAATGTCACAGAAGAAATAGTCCACCTCATTGGACCCGCAGTAGGGCAGCGTGAAGGTCAGGCTGGTGAGGATGGTGGCGTGGAAGGAGCTGGCGATCCAGGTGCCGGCGGCCAGGAGGGTGCACACCCGCCGGTTCATGATGAGCAGGTAGCGCAGCGGGTGGCAGATGGCCACATACCGGTCGTAGGCCATGACGGTGTAGAGCAGGCACTCGGTGCTGCCCAGGAAGTGGTAGAAGAAGACCTGGGCCATGCACCCGCCCAGCGAGATGACCCTGCTCTGAGCCCAGAGGTTGGTCAGCATTTTGGGAGTACTGACAGAGGAAAAACCAATGTCCAGCACGGAGAGGTTGCAGAGGAAGAAATACATGGGGGTGTGCAGACGCGGGTCAGCGAGGACGGCTGAGAAGATGAGGAGGTTGCCCAGCAGCGTGCAGAGGTAGAAGGCTAGGAATGTGATAAAGAGGATGGTCTGGAGGCCGTCACCATGGGGGATCCCTAAGAGGATGAAATGAGTCACCGCAGTGTGGTTGACCAGCCCCATGTGAGATTCATTCCTGGGTAGGGGAGAGAAATAATGACAGTGAGTTACTGAAACAAAAAGACCTATCGCCCCTTAGCTGCAGTGGTGAGACCTCCTTCCACTGCCCCCGTTACTCACTGTCACTGGGGGTGGTGTATATTTCTGTCACTGGATCGCCAGTCGGGGTCACGGCCTCACTGCGCTAGCCATAGAGAGAGAAAAAACTTGCCTGGAACTTCTTACCGTCCAGAGACAAAGAGACAAAGGGGACGTCTATTCTCTTCTGGTCTAATCTAGTCTATGTTCTTCTCTTCTCTCCTTACCTATTCCAATTTCTTCAGTTCTCTTCTATCTAGGCCCGTACCCACCATTCTCACCACACTACCTCAGACCCTCCCAGTTTAGGCTAACGTTTCTCACTAGGTGTTTGTTCTCTCTCTCCCTCTGCACAGGAATGTCCGTCTGTGCAGTGCTCTGTTTTTGCAGGGCTTTGTTGTTATAAACAAATGAACTGCAACCTGTTCGTTTTAAGAGAGAGGGGGAGGACGGAACACACAAACCAATGACTGTGGTGATGAATGTCCTCAGCTGTGTCAGTGCTGTGAGTTGTTTGGGGCGTTTATTGGGGTTAGAGAGAGAAGGAAATGAAAGAAGAAGGAGAATAGCCAAAGCTAGAGTTGGTCAATGTGGTTGATGTGGTTTCCATTTGATCCAGTGGTCACAGTTTGTGGTTCACTGGCTCTCATCACCCTCACTACACAAATTCTTCTAGGGCCCTAGACCCAGCCTGTCCTCACTCTGCTGGGAACAGCAGGTGGGCTCGATGTGACAGGGGTGAGATTTCAGGTGAGATTTGAAGGACAATGGGAAGTGTCTGTTTGCTGTTTGTCTGGGAGTTTCCCAGGGAGGGAGGTAGGAGAAGGGGAGATACTGGTGGGTTCAGGGTATGACACATGGAGAGAGGGAGAGAAATGATACAGGGACAGGAGGCAGGTACCGCACAGGGAAGGGAGGCTGGAAGCCTGGATCAACTTCTCTCTAAAGAAAATATTTGGCTGACACGTCTCTCGGTGCGAGGCGGAGACCGACAGGTTCAGAGACACAAACACAGGGAGAGAGAGAAGAACTTTACCAGAGCAGGAGCCTGACACTGGCTGCATTGGGAGAGGCCGCTCCAGCTGCCGGGAATTCTTCCTTTCTGTCCCCGGCCGTGACTCCCGTCTAGCACCATCCAGCTTCCTTCTCCCCCGTGCCTGTCGCCCAGGAGAGGGGCACAGCCTGGGTGATTGGCATCCAGCCGGGAGACCTAATCTGCAGCATATCGCCCTGTACTGCTGCAGACCCCACCGCTTCCTCACAGCTCCCTGCCTCCTGGTAGCTCCCCCTGTTGTTTAAATCTCCTTCGGGCCTTCGGGACCACGGCCCTGAAACCCCGAGAGGCTCCTGGCCTGAGACCTTGGAAGAGCCGCCAATAACGGAGATTTGGCGTCACTTCAGATAACGGTTATGGACCTCTGGGACCAGGACCACAGGCGGCCTCAGGATGTGTAGTGACATGGACAGGAACTGGCCGGATCCCCCCTCCCCCAGGGTCTGGATTCCAGTCTTTGTTGCAAAAACTGCTTTACCTTTGGAGCTCAATCCCAATATACTCACAAAGAACAGGCATTACTCAGTAGGTTTCTGGAAAACAAGATTTATTGCAAGCAATAGGAGTCAGAGGGGTTATTACCCAAACAACTGGCTCAACTCGATACATGGTTGAGGCCATCTTATACTCAGGTGTGAATAAGGGAGGGGGGCTTTCAATACACTTACACAGGTGATAACACTTAATGGCTATCACATCCATTGTTCAGTATTAATCTATGCCCTTTACATGTCTGGTAAACAGGAGGCCAGGATCCTTACGGGTACTCAGACACTATGACGCCTTGCCCAGCTGTGGCAGGGTAAACATGAGTTTAAGATGCATGCAGGACAGGGGTCAGGAGTGCATACATAAGGGTGAGACTATGTTCTAAGGCTGTTTTTAAAATCATACTACACAACATTCATAATACAGTTGCTTCTAAATTGCGTTATTGCAACATCTTGTTCCCTCCGACCTGACTCCTGAGCAATTCCACTGGATTCCCTTGGGCCCCTTCTCCTCCCAGACAGGCCCCTGGTGTAAATCCGGAGTGACACCACTGGGACCGAAGGAGGTGAGTAGATTTCTACCAGCTGAGAATGGGGCCCGACCCTCGAAGTGGGGATGGGAGGTTGAGGTGCGTCTGGGCTCTCCAGCTCCGTGACACAAGCCAGCGAGTTCCCCCCAGTGGGGTGAAACCGGCCAGAGGATCACCTGGGAGGCTCTCCACCCAGAACAGGTTTCCCCTGTGTTTCTATGTCCTGCTGCTCTCCTCCCCCGTCTCTGTCTCTGCGCACAGGTCTGGGTTCATGCCGTGGGGTGGTTCTGTGTGAGGGTGAAATTCACCCCTGTGCCCATGGAGGGCAGCCTACATCCTTCACACGACATCACGTCCCTTCTTGTCAGATACTAGAGACTCCAAGAGCATTGAGTCATCCTGGGCCAGAGAGTCACTATCAGCAAGTCCAGCTGGATCCTGGCACTGTCGTTCAAAGACACAGGGCGAGACAGATCCTGCCTCTCAGAGCTCACTAGATAACTGAACCAATCAGAGTGAGAATTATCAACCACCTCTTACAAAGGGAAACCGAGGCACAAAGAATTGCAGGGTGGGATTTTCAAACAAGCCAGGCTCCCACATCTTCCTGAAGGGGATCCCAAAGAGGATGGCTCTAGACTGTTCTCAGTGGTGGCAGATGACAGATCAAGGAGGAATGGTCTCAAGTTGCAGTGGGGGAGGTCTAGGTTGGATATTAGGAAATGCTATTTCACTAGGAGGGTGGTGAAGCACTTTAATGGGTTCCCTAGGGAGGTGGTGGAATCTCCATCCTTAGAGGTGTTTATGGTCAGGCTAGAGAAAGCCCTGGCTGGGCTGAGTTAGTTGGGGTTGGTCCTGGTATGAGCAGGGGGTTGGACTAGAACCTCCTGAGGACTCTTCCAAACCTGACCCTCTATGATTCTATGAACTCATTCCCGTTCACTGGGCACTGGACACCCAATTCAATTAGGGCTGATTTCACTCAACCAAAGCTCCTGCTTTACTAGCTGAGAATGCGGAACGATAGACCCACTACAGATCTCGGACCTCTCCTCTCGCCTGTACCAAGGGGTTAGGAGTGGTTAGTGAAATAGGTGGGAAGCAGCTTAATGTGAACATGTCCCACTAGAGGGATGTGGGGGAGACGGGGCTAGATTAGGTGGTTTCCAGCAATGATCTCACCCATCCATTCACTGGTGTCCTGGCACCGCAGTTGTAATAAGGTCCCTGGTGATTTCCCTAATCTCTCATTACCCGCTCTTCCTTTGGGGGATCTTACTTGGGAGCCAGACTGCACGGGGAGAAGCAGCCGTGATAATTAATCTCTGGTGAGGTGTTATCCCCAGCCCAGGCAAAACATCCCATGGGGTTCCATAGCCGTTGAGATTAATTAAAATGTTGATATTTCTAACGAGCGCCCAGGCTGAGCCTACTCATGGCTCTGGAGACCCGGCTCAGAGGTGATTCTCGGCTTGCATGAGCCGAGTTCTGTGTGTTGTTGCCACGAACACCCGAGCCGGAACTGCCTTTGAGTATTTAGTTTGTGTTATCACTATTTTTATCATTTCCTGCCTCACCCGAGGCCTGGATAACTTTATTGAGTGCACGCATCATCTGAACCCTATGTGACAGGTTGCATCAGAGAAACCCCTTGGGGCTGCCAACTGATGTGCCAAGATTACTCCCGCCCCTGCCTTCCCTGCCAGCTTGGGACTCCAGTATCCTGCCTGGTTGTGCCAGACATGCTTGCTGGCCACAAACACAGACCCAGGTGAACCAAGGCCTACTAACTCCAGGCTTTACTGGAAGCAACTTAAGAAGTGATCCTATCTCAAACACTCAATGCCCAGTTCCCAGTGGGGTCCTGTCAGGATTTCCTCCCCACTCTGAACTCTTAGGTACAGATGGGGGGATCTGCAGGAAAAGACCCCCTAAGCTTATTTTACCAATGTAAAGTTAAATCTTCCCCAAGACACTAGTTTCTTCTGCATATGGAAAAGTACGCTGCCGCCACCAAGTGTTACCCCCAAAACTAGGGCAGGGCCACTTGAAGCCCCCTCTCTTTCCGAAAATTCCCCCTAAGCCTATTCCTCTCTCCCTGGGATAGGCTTGAGAAAAACCCCGCACCAATCCTGCTAGGTGAGCCTGATCCAAAACCTGAATCTTACACAATGGAAAACAAATCAGTCATTCTTAAAAGAAAGATTTTAATTAAAGGAAAAAGAGAAACAAAATTTCTATAGGAATCAGTGGAAAACACTTTGCAGTCACAACAAGAATCAAAGGAAAACCCCACACCACAGAGGAATTCCTCCCCCCTCTGCTGAGTTTCAGTGACAGAGAAACCACAGGGATATCTCCCCAAAACCTGAGAAATTCACAAGTGAGAAACAAATATCAAACTGAAACCGCCTTTCCTGCCTAATTACTTACTGTTGCTGTTTAGAAATGTTATAGATAGATGGAGAGAAGAAAATTGTCTGATTCCAATGAAAGACCTGAGGGAATGAAAAACAACAGACAAAGCACTTTCCCGCCCCCGGGTTTGAAAGCATCTTTGTCCCCCATTGGTCCATTTGGTCAGGTACTAACCAGGTTTCTTTTAACTTCTTAACCCCTTCCAGCTAAGCAGGAGTTCTAGGCTACTTTATGCTTATGACTGGTCCAAACCCCTAATAAATCATTTTAACCTGTATAAAGCTTATATAGAGTAAACTCATAGATTGTTTGCCCTCTCTAACACCAATAGAGAGATATGCACAGCTGTTCTCCCCACCCCACAGGTATTAATACATACGCCTATGCCTAATACAGTAAGAAGCTGAGTACAGTTAAAATCTCATCCTCAGTGATGTTCCAATAAGCCTCTTTTATAGACTAGCCTCCTTCTAGTCTGCATACAGCAATCACTCACACTCCCTGTAGTTACTGTCCTTTGTCCTAGGTTTATTCAGGTATCCTTTGGGGTGGCGAGTCTATCTCTTGAGTCAGCTGAAGACCAAATGGAGGGGTCTCCCAAGGCTTTCTATAGTTTCTCTTTGTGGGTCTAACCCCCTCCCTCCACCTGTGCAGAATTTCATATCGAATTAGATTCAATCGATCATAACATTTGCAGAGATCTGCCACAAGGCTTACATAGCATAAAATATATTCCAGTGATGTCATATTGAAATTCATAAGCATATTTCCAAAAATCATTATGGGATGCACCGTCACACTCTATCATCCACCCAACTGCCCTGCCCCAAACCGAGCAGAATTCTTTTGACCTTTTCCCTAATTCTAACCATGGGACAACACCAGCATTATTCTCCCTCGCGCTGTGAAACTCCGCTGATATCCATCCTAACCCTAACCCTGAAATAAAACCTCCAACCTCCTCCCCACTCGGGATCTGGACCCCGAGTGACAGAAGCTCCTGAAAATTGAGCATCAGCTGGCATCTGAACAGTGGCCTAGCAACCCACACTGCCCCTTCCCCTGAGGCCCCGTTCTCGTATCACCTCTTCCCCCAATGCCCAGGCAAGAGTGAGGGGACTATGCCCCTTGGGCACTACTGTGCCAGTGGCCCCATGTGGATCACTTGGACCTGAGTCACAAGCAAACACACTGCATTTTAATACGGCTAAAGGGAAGCATGTATGTCCAGGAACAAAGAATCAAAACTATCCCTATAGGCCTGGGGGCTCCCTCCTAGGGAGCAGTGAGTCTGTAAGAGAATTGAGGGTGGGATGGAAAATCAGCTGAACGTGAACTCCCAGAATGATGCTCAGGCCAGAAGTGGTGGTAAGGCCACCCTGGGGTGTATCAAGGCAGAATCTTGAGTAGGAGCAGAGAGGTGATTTTCCCTCTCTGATTAGCACGGGCACAACCGCTGCTGGTATCCTGTGTCCCGTTCCCGTGTTCACAATTCCAGAAGGGGGCTGATAAATCGGAGAGGATTCATACAAAAGCCAGGAAAAGAATTGAAGGAGCAGAAAACCCACCTTGTAAGGATAGAGTCAAAGAGTTTGTACTAGGTGTAGTAAGGCTCAGATTTTTCAAAGTCCTCTACAAGGTTAGGGTATCCAATTGTGATCAATTTGAATGCAGATCATGTGTGCCTCTCCCTTCGGCTGCTTTGAAGACGGCATTACAACATGTTAAAGACAGCCAGACATCTTTTTGGGCATGTCTATGATTTGTAGGACTCCAGAAAGATGAGGCTGTGTGGGGATGGGGAGAAGCACCGAGGTTCACAAAAGCCACGGAGCGAGCCTGCGGCTGTATTGGTGGATGTATTTCCATGCAGACTCAGCCGTGATTCCTGCAACTGCTGCCCATTAATGAGCAGGCATCTGACCCCCTCTCAGTTTTTTCAGAGCCGCTTTCACCTCCTTGTTTCTCAGCGTGTAGATGGCCGGGTTCAGCATGGGTGTGATCAAATTGCTGAAGATCTGCACCGCGGTTACCAGCACTTTACTCTGGTGGGGTTGAGTGTAGATCAGGGCACAGGGAGCAAAGAACAGTGTTACCGCGGTCAGATGTGAGGCGCAAGTGGAGGCTGCTTTGTGCCGCCCTTCAGCTGAGTTCATCTTCAGGACGGAGTAGATGATCCTGATGTAGGACGCGAGGATGAGGAGGAAGCAGGTTATGGGCACCAGCCCAGTGTTGGTCAAGGTCACGGTCTCAATGACGTACGTGTCTGCACAGGCCAATTTGACCACCGGGAAGATGTCACAGAAGAAATAGTTCACCTCATTGGACCCACAGTAGGGCAGCGTGAAGATCAGGCTGGTGAGGATGGTGGCGTGGAAGGAGCTGGCAATCCAGGTGCCGGCGGCCAGGAGGGCGCACACCCGCCGGTTCATGATGAGCAGGTAGCGCAGCGGGTGGCAGATGGCCACGTACCGGTCGTAGGCCATGACGGTGTAGAGCAGGCACTCGGTACTACCCAGAAACTGGTAGAAGAAGACCTGGGCCATGCACCCGCCCAGCGAGATGACTCTGCTCTGAGCCCAGAGGTTGGCCAGCATTTTGGGAGTACTGATGGAGGAAAAACCAATGTCCAGCACGGAGAGGTTGCAGAGGAAGAAATACATGGGGGTGTGCAGACGCGGGTCAGCGAGGATGGCTGAGAAGATGAGGAGGTTGCCCAGCAGCGTGCAGAGGTAGAAGGCTAGAAATGTGATGAAGAGGATGGTCTGGAGGCCGTCACTATGGGGGATCCCTAAGAGGATGAAATGAGTCACCGCAGTGTGGTTGACCAGCCCCATGTGAGATTCATTCCTGGGTAGGGGAGAGAAATAATGCCAGTGAGTTACTGAAACAAAAAGACCTATCGCCCCATAACTGCAGTGGTGACTCCTCCTTCCACTGCCCCTGCTACTCACCGTCATTGCGCTGGGGCTGATCATAGAGAGAGAAAAAATACCTGCCATGAATATTGTACTATCTAAAGAAGAAGAGATAAAGGAGACGTCTAGTCTAGTCGTGTTCTTCTCTTCTCTCCTTATCTAGTTCAGTTTCTTCAGTTATCTTCTATCTAGGCTCGCACGCCACCCTCCCGTTCTCACCACGGTACTTCAGACCCTCCGTTTTGTGGCTAACGGTTCTCACTAGTGGTTTGTTCTCTCTCTCTCTCTCTCTGTAGAGGAATGGCCGTGTGCGCAGTGCAGTGCTGTGTTTTGTTGTTATAAATGCAAGAGCTGTAATTTGTCTGTGGAAGGACGGAACGCACAAACCAATGACTGTGGTGATGAATGACCTCAGCTGTGTCAGTGCTGTGAGTTGATTGGGGGTATTTATCAGGGTTAGAGAGAGCAGGAAAAGGAAAGAAGGGGAAAAGCTAAAGCCAGAGTTCATGGATCTGGTTGACGTGGTTTCCATCAGATCCAGGGGTCACAGTGGTTCACTGGCTCTCAGCATTCTCACTACACAAATTGTTCCAGGGCCCTGAGACCCAGCCTGTCCTCGCTCTGCTGGGAACAGCAGGTGGGCCTGATCGGTGTGACGGGGTGAGATTTCAGGTGAGATTTGAAGGACAATGGGGAAGTGTCTGTTTCCTCTGGCCAGGTAGTTTCCCAGGCAGGGAGGCAGGGGAAGGGGAGATACTGGTGGGTTCAGGGTATGACAGATGGAGAGAGGGAGAGAAATGATACAGGGACAGGAGGCAGGTACCGCACAGGGAAGGGTGGCTGGATGCCTGGATCAACTTCTCTCTAAAGAAAATATTTGGCTGACACCTCTCTCTGCGCGAGGCGGAGACCGACAGGTTCAGAGACACAAACACAGGGAGAGAGAGAAGAACTTTACCAGAGCAGGAGCCTCACACTGGCTGCATTGGGGAAGCCGCTCCAGCTGCCGGGAATTCACCTGTTCTGCCCCCAGCCGTAACTCCTGTCTAGCACCATCCAGCTTCCTTCTACCCCCGGCCCGTCGCCCAGGAGAGGGGCACAGCCTGGGTGCTAGGCATCCAGCCAGGAGACCTAATCAGCAGCATATCGGCCCGCACCGCTGCAGATCCCACCGCTTCCTCACAGCTCCCAGCCTCCTGGCGACTCTCCCTGGTCTTTAAATCTCCGTCGGACTTTTGGGACCAGGGCCCTGAATCCCCAAGAGGCTCCTTGCCTGAGATCTTGGCAGAGTCGCCAATTAATGGAGATTTGGCGTCACTTCAGCTAACGCTCATGGACCTGTGGGACCAGGCCCACAGGCGACCTCTAGACATGTAGCGTTGTGGACTGGAACCAGCCGTATCCCCCTCTCCCCGCAGGGTCCGGATTCCAGTCTTGCTCCCCTGACCTAATTCCTGAGCAAATCCACTGGATTCCCTGGGGCTCCTTCCCCTCTCAGCCGGGCCCCTGGTGTAAATCCGGAGTGACACCACTGGGACCGAGGGAGCTGGGTAGATTTCTTCCAGCTGAGAATGGGGCCCGGCCCTCGAAGGGGGGATGGGAGGTTTATGTGCATCTGGGCTCTCCGGCTCCACGACATAAGCCAGCGAGTTCCCCCCAGTTGGGTGAAACCGGCCAGAGGTTCAGCTGGGGGCTCTTTACCCAGCACAGGTTTCTTCTGGTTTTCTATGTCCTGCTGCTCCCCTGCCCCCGTCTCTGTATCTGCACACAGGGCTGGGTTCATGCCGTGGGGGAGGGGTTCTGTGTGAGGGTGAAATTCACCCCTGTGCCCATGGAGGGCAGCCCACGTCCTGCGCACGACGTCACATCCCTTCTTGTCAGATACTAGAGCCTCCATGAAGAGCATTGAGTCGTCCTGGGCAGGACAGTCGCTCCCAGCAAGTCCAGCTGGATCCTGGCGCTGTCGTTCACAGACACAGGGCGAGACGGATCCTGCCTCTCAGAGCTCACTAGCCAACTGAACCAAACACAGTGAGAATTATCAACCACCTGTTACATGGGGAAATTGAGGCCCAGAGAATTGGAGGGTGGGATGTTCAAAGAAGCCAGGATCCCACAACTGCCTGAAAGAGGGTTTCAAATAGGATGGATGTAGACTGTTCTCAGTGGTGGTAGATGACAGATCAAGGAGTAATGGTCTCAAGTTGCAGAGGGGGGAGGTCTAGGTTTGATGTTAGGAAACATTATTTGACTACGGGGGTGATGAAGCCCTGGAATGGCTTCCCTAGGGAGGTGGTGGAATCTCCATCTTTAGAGGTTTTTATGGTCAGGTGTGACAAACCCCTGGCTGGGCTGATTTATTTGGGGTTGGTCCTGGTATGAGCAGGGGGTTGGATTAGAACCTCCTGAGGACTCTTCCAACCATGATCCTCTGTGATTCTATGAACTCATTCCAGTTTGCTGGGCACTGGACACCCAATTCCTTCTGGCCGCTTGAAACTCTCCCTTGGATTGAATTATCTTTGGTGGCAAAGGGAGGTTGTGGAGGAGCCGGGAATCTGGTCCCGATTTCCTGGGTTCCAACCCGAGCTCTGGCCATAGCCCCATTCCCTTTTCATTGGGACGAACCTCGCTCTGTGTCTCTCTCAGCCTCAGGCCTCTTCTCTGCCCCTCCCCTCTGTGCACACAGGGTTCAGGAGTCGGGGCCTATAGAGCTTTGGGGCTGATTTCACTGAACCAAAGCTGCTGCTTTACTAGTCGAGAAAGCGGAACAATAGACCCACGCCGGGTCTCGGACCTCTCCTCTGACCTCTGTGCCTGAGCCAAGGGGTCAGG
This sequence comes from Sternotherus odoratus, assembly GCA_032164245.1. NCBI lineage: Eukaryota > Metazoa > Chordata > Testudines > Kinosternidae > Sternotherus > Sternotherus odoratus. Next base: position 34,739,113 of record JAVMKO010000013.1, on the reverse strand, counting down.
AGTGGTTAGTGAAATAGGTGGGGAGCAGGTTAATGTGGACATGTCCACAGACCCCACACTAGAGGGATCAGGGGGAGACAGGGCTAGATTGGGGGGTTTCCAGCAATGATCTCACCCATCCATTCGCTGGTGTCTTGGCACCACAGTTGTAATAAGGCCCCTAGTGATTCCTCTAATCTCTCTCATTTCCCGCTCTTCCTCTGGGGGATCTTACTTGGGAGCCAGACTGCATGGGGAGAAGCAGCCGTGATAATTAATCTCTGGTGAGGTGTTATCCTCAGCCCAGGCAAAACATCCCATGGGGTTCGATGGCCATTGAGATTAATTAAAATGGTGATATTTCTAACGAGCGCCCAGGCTGAGCCTACTCAAGGCTCTGGAGACGAGGCTCAGAAGTTTCTCTCCGCTGGCATGAGCTGAGTTCCCTGTGTCATTGCCACGAAGACCTGAGCTGGAACTGCCTTTGAATATTTTAATTTGTACTATCACTATTTTTATCATAAGTTTTATGGTAGGACCTAAAATCTGCAACTGAGATGTAGGCTCTTCGTGCCACACCCCACAAAAATACATAGTAAGAGACAGTCCCCATCTGAATGTGTTACATGTTTCAAAGCTGAGAGTGACAAAGGATTTAACTAGCCATGTATAACAGATGGTGAAACTGAGGCACAAAGCCATATATTGAGTTACTGAATGGAAAACAGGGATGCCTCTACAGAGACTGTACTGGAACCCAGACCTCCTGTGTACCAGGCGTTTGTCTTACCAACAAGATAATGATTTGCAAATAATTCCCGTGGGCTCTTTAAATGTCAGTGTGTTGAGTTAGGTGCCTGGATGTCAGATTTTACAGGAATAGTTACGATATTTGGAGCTTTTTCTTATAAAGGCTCCTATGACTCCATGTGCTGAGATGTCTGGCTGCAAGTGTGTGTTTCTTGTGTGTGCCACCCCAGCCCCATGTGGACAGCTGGCACGGCAGACCTAGAGTGAAGCACCCAATGATGACGGGACTCAGCCAGGTATATTATCGACCAAGCACGGTACTAGTATCCCGCTGACCCAATATACATGTATGCCCCTAACAATGGCACAGCTCATTCAGCAGTGGAGCTTTCCATCCTTCCCTTAGGACTGACAAGGGTTCTCCCTCTAAGATACACCTTTATACCCTGCTCCTCCACCTACGTCCCAGCACCTCCCGCCGCTAAACAGCGGTAGCAAGGGGGAGGAGTGGGATTGTGGTGCGCTCAGGGAGGAGGCGGGGAAGAGGCTCGACTGATGGTTTGTTCATTTCTCGTGAACATCGGCAGCTCTCTGACAATCTCTTCCTCTCCTTCTATTTAATGTGAATTTCGTAATGTGGTTATTACACCACCGTGGGTTTGGCTTCCAGCTCACAGGTTGAAAGTCACCTCTGCTTCTTGCTTCAGAATTAGCATCTCTGGGAACTCATAAGGATCAGAGCACTGACAGCACATACACTTCACAAGTCCAAGCTCCAGTCTCTTTTACAAGTTTTATTCAAGTTACAATTATGATTGTTAAAGCAGATAGAAATTAGATAATGACCAGTGCACAAGCTACAGATATAATTACACTCACATCCTGAACAATATATTTAAGGTCTGATGGTTGCTAGGCCAAATGATCATCATTCGAGGGATGTTTCCTACTGGAGATTCCAATAGGTAGATCAGTTTTCGTAATTTGGGCATCCTCTTTTTATGATGTGATTCCAACTCTTCCTCATCAGGATTATCCCACATAGGACAGCCCGCGGTTAGGACATGTGGTAGAAAAATCTGATCATTGGATATTTTGTAAGCAAAAACTGCTCTTACTCTTAATTTTTCACACTATCCCCCATGGGTAGATCTTGTCCCATTATCTTGTGGCCTAGGGTCATTCTTTGGTCACTTACTGATGTCAAGCATTGCTTAAACCTAGGGTCTAATATGGCCAAGCTAAAATCTTACAGGCCTCAGCCTGTAGGCCTTGCGTATGGGACCTTCTTATATACATAACTAATACCTAATTATCACTTCAACTACTGATCAGTCTTATACTTCTATAATCCTACATTTTCACTCTCCTGAGCATAGAAAGATTGTGAACAGCACAACACGTTAATTAATCATAACATCACACAAGAAATGAGCAATAAATGAGCAATAAAATGAGGAAGAAAATCATTGGCTACACATCCACCCATCCATCCATCCTCCATCCATCTGCAATAGGAAGCCATCGCTCTGCCCAGCTGTCTCTCCACTCCCAGTAGAGATGGACTCTCCCCTTTTCCAAGGTTTCAGCCTGTGCAGAGTTTTCTTGATCCAGCACACGTATTTGGAGAGCTTGGTAAACACAGTGGGAGTTGACCAGTCAGCAGTGCCATGGGAGACAATGCCCTGGGTCTTCCCATCACAGACCAGGGGGCTCCCAGAGTCACCCTAAGAAGCAAACACCGGGCGTGGGGTTACTGATGTCCAAGCAAAGGGCGGGCTGCATTCTGTATCCATGGTCCTGAAATCCAGCTCTTTATTCCCCATTCCCAGGGACACCCCATCAAGTTACTCCCAGGACTCAGCTAGGGCTTCCGCCCCAAGGAGACAGCCGGTCCCATACCTGATTTGTAGGATCGGCCCAGGGCCGGTGTCTGATTTCTAGCATCCATCCCCAATTTCTTTAACCCGCCCAGTTCCCTCCCCTGGTTCTGAATCTTGATTTCCAGCATCTGGCTGACTCCTGCCCTTGATTTCTGGATTTCCTGATGACTTCTCAGATCGTCCCCTGGGTTCCTGATTCAGCAATTCTCCTCTTGGACTCCTAGGACCTGTCTGTTTCCCAGCCCTGATTTCTGGGATTCCTCCCTCACTATTAAGATCCATCCCTGATTTCCAGGATGTGGCTGATTCTTATCCCTGATTTCTAGAACCTGTTGAACATCCATCCAATTTCTGTCCCTGATTTCTATGATCTAGCTGGTTCCTGTCCCAATTTATTAGGATCCCTTCGGCATTTGAAAGAACTGCTGGTTCTTGTCCCTGATTTCCAGACTCCATTCCTGATTCCTAGGATCTGGCCAATTCTGGTTCCTGGTTACCAGGGTCTGCCCGGCTTCCCCTGGATACTGACTCTCCCCATTCTGCCCAGCCCTTGTGACGAAGTGGGAGTACTGTGTGTGTGTGCCTCAGTTTCCCCTATGTACTTTCACTTCGTCACAGCCCTGTCACCCTCCTGTTCTAGCAGTGCCTTGGGGTGCCACGTGCCCCTGTCCCACACTCACCAGGAATGGGGCCTTCCTCCCCTGGGGGTCCCCCAAGTACAGCATCCTGTAAAGGACATAGTGCAGATAGGGTCGAGACAGACACAGACATTTTCCCATCACCGTCAGTTCCACCTCCTGCAGGGTCGGGCAGGGCCGGGTGTTTGTCTTCCTACTGCTCTGGCCCCAGTCGGCCATGCTGTACACTGCCCCCGTCTTCACCCTCTCCTCGGGCAGGGGGATGGTGCCCACGGTCTGGGTCATCTGGGCCTTGTGCCTCAGCTGTGATGCGGGAGAGAGACAAGGAAAAGCAAACTCCTATTCGGGGATCGATCTGTCCTGGGGGGATGGGGTGAGATGGGTGTGACGGAGAAGGAATACTGCGTGTGTGCCTCAGTTTCCCCTATGCATTTCTTGAGCGTCTATGTGAGGGGATAGGAATGTGTAGCTGATGCAAAGCACAGCCTCATTGCAGGTGTCCATAAGTGAAGCTGTAACTTGACCCCAGGAGGAGAACGGAGGTCACCTGACCTGCCCGGGAAAGGAAACACACAGGAATGCAAGGAGTAGGGGCTGGAAGGGAGGAAGTTTAGTTTGGGAGTTTGCAGCTGGCTGGGGAGAGGGGTTTGAATCTGAAGCTGTGTGGGAAGAAGAGAGGCAGGCCCAGGCAGGGTCTGGCCACCCTTGGGCCCCCAAAATGGATCCAGCTGAGGGGTTCGGGTGCCTACAAGCTCAGTGTTAGACCATGTACCTTTCGACGAATAAACCTCTGTTTTACTGGCTGGCTGAGAGTCACGTTTGACTGTGGATTTGGAGTGCAGAACCCATGGGCTCCCCCAGGACCCCGCCCAGACGGGCTCATTGGGGGAAGCACACGGAGGGGCAGAAGGTGCTGAATGCTCTGAGGTCAGACCCAGGAAGGTGGAAGTGGGTACCTGTGAAGCTCCTGGCCTGGGAAACAGGCTGTGTATGGAGAAGGGACCCTTCACCCGGAGTCCAGTCTGGCTTCCTAGGGAGCAAGTTCCAGATCATCACCCAGGCGCTCTGTGACAATGGGACAAGGTGAGGAATCCCCATGAGAACTGTGCTAATCTGTGATGCCCAGGTGGGGCTTGGTGATGGGATGGGGTAGAGCCTGCAGCACTGTGAGGTGATTGGGGGCGGGATGAGGGGATGGGGGAGGTACCTCCAGCAGTGTGAGGTCAGTGGGGATGGGGTGATGGGATGGGGATGGTGCCTGCAGCAGTTTGAGGTCACTGGGGCAGGGTGATGGGGTGGGGGCGGTACCTCCAGCAGTGTGAGGTCACTGGGGTGGGGCGATGGGATGGAGGCGGTGTCTGCAGCAGTGTGAGGTCACTGGTGGCGGGGTGATGGGATGGGGGTGGTACCTCCAGCAGTGTGAGGTCACTGTGGGCGGGATGATGGGATGGAGGTGGTGTCTGCAGCAGTGTGAGGTCACTGTGGGCGGGATGATTGCATGGGGGCTGAACCTGCAGTAATGTGAGGTCACTGGATATGGGGTCATGGGATGGGGTCGATGCCTGCAGCAGTGTGAGGTCACTGGGGGATGGGGTGATGGGATGGGAGAATCTTCCAGCTGTGTGAGGTCACTGAGAGCAGGGAGATCATAGAACCATAGAATATTAGGGTTGGAAGGGACCTCTGGATGTCATCTAGTCCAACCCCCTGCTTAGAGCAGGACTAATCCCAACTAAATCATCCCAGCCAGGGCTTTACCAAACCTGACCTTAAAAACCTCTAAGGAAGGTGATTCTACCACCTCCCTAGGGAACCCATTCCAGTGCTTCACCACCCTCCTAGTGAAAAAGTTTTTCCTAAGATCCAATTTCAACCTTCCCAACTGCAACTTGAGACCATTACTCCTTGTTTGGTCATCTGCTACCACTGAGAACAGTCTGGAGCCATCCTCTTTAAATCCCCCTTTCAGGTAGTTGAAAGCAGCTATCAAACCTCCCCTCAGTCTTCTCTTCTGTAGACTAAACAATCCCAGTTCTCTCAGCCTCTCCTCAGACTTTATGTGCTCCAGGCCCCTAATAATTTTTGTTGCCCTTCTCTGGACTCTTTCCAATTTTTCCATATCCTTCTTGTAGTGTGGGCCCCAAAACTGGACACAGTACTCCAGAGGAGGCCTCACCATTGTCGAATAGAGCGAACCATCACGTCCCTCGATCTGCTGGCAATGCCCCTACTTATACAGCCCCAAATGCCATTAACCTTCTTGGCAACAAGGGCACACTGTTGACTTATATCCAGCTTCTCATCCACTGTAACCCCTAGGTCCTTTTCTCCATAACTGCTGCACAGCCATTCGGTCCCTAGTCTGTAGCAGTGCATGGGATTCTTCCATCCTGAGTGCAGGACTCTGCACTTCTCTTTGTTGAACATCATCAAAATTATTTTTGCCCAATCCTCTACTTTGTCTAGGTCCGTCTGTATCCTATCTCTACCCTCCAGCGTATCTATCACTCCTCCAGTTTAGTGTCATCTGCAAACTTGCTGAGGGTGCAGTCCACACCATCCTCCAGATCACTAATAAAGATGTTGAACAAAACCGGCCCCAGGACCGACCCTTGGGGCACTTCGCTCGATACCAGCTGCCAACTAGACATGGAGCCATTGATCACTACCCATTGCGCTCTGACGATCCAGCCAGTTTTCTATCCACCTTATAGTCCATTCATCCAGCCCATACTTCTTTAACTTGCTGGCAAGAATATTGTGGGAGACCGTATCAAAAGCTTTGCTAAAGTCAAGTAACAACACACCCACTGCTTTCCCCTCATCCACAGAGCCAGTTATCTCATTGTAGAAGGCAATTAGGTGAGTCAGGCATGGTTTGCCTTTGTGAATCCATGCTGACTGTTCCTGATCACTTTCCTCTTCTCTAAGTGCTTCAGAACTGATTCCTTGAGGACCTGCTCCATGATTTTTCCAGGCACTGAGGTGACACTGACTGGCCTGTCCTTCTCTGGATCCTCCTTCTTCCCTTTTTTAAAGCTGGGCACTACATTAGCCTTTTTCCAGTCCTCCAGGATCTCCCCCGATTGCCAGGAGTTTTCAAAGATAATGGCCAATGGCTCTGCAATCACATCAGCCAACTCCTTTATGTAAGGGAACTGTTATCCCCTTACTAAGACTCAGTGGCGTGTTTTGATTATTAGCTCCCAGGACCTAACAGGGGAGGGTCAATGGGCAACCAGGACCCTGAGGGTCCCCAGGGGCAATGGGGAGAGGCCAGCACTCCAGATTAGCCTGATTAACAGGGAGGGGAGACTAATCAAGGAGTCAGGAAGGCAGGGTGGGTCCCGTCCTCCCTGTGAGCTGGAATTGCCTGGGCCGAGCTAAGGAGAGAGCAGAGTCCCAGAGCTGAGATGGGGAACGGAGCTGGGCCAGAGCCAGAGGGGCCGGCAAGGCAGCCCAGAGAGACAGACCCTGAGCTGGGAGCAGAGCTGCAGGAACCAGAGCCAGAGAGGCCAGGGAAGCAGCCCAAAAAGCAGGTCAGTGCTGGGGGCAGAAGCTCACAGCTCTGCTCTGCAAGCAGCTCCAAACAGCCAGAGCCAGAGGGGCCAGACAGCTGTCCAGGGGGCTGGAGGCAGCAGCAGCAGCCGTGCTGAGACAGAGGGTGGAACTGTGGCTGGAGCAGTCCAAAGCTTGAGAGCGTCTGGCCACCACCAGAGGAAGTGTCCAAGTCTCAGCATCCCTGCAGCACAGCTGAGAAGGAGACTCGGGACTACCAGGAATAGACTGTGAACTGTCCTGACATTGCAGAGACACTGGTTCTTATGTTCCCTGCTACCACAGAGCCGGGCGATGTGGTTTCTCTAATCTTTCTAATTTTTCCTTATTCATTTTAAGATAAATTGTTAATTAAATAATTTGCATTTGCTTTAAGTTTTATGTAATGATCAGTGGGCCTGGGAAGTGCCCAGGGCAGAGGGAGCAGCCCGGAGTGGGGACACCCTAGCCTCTGACCAAGGTAACCACAGCACAGTTTGGGGTTGAGCTCCCCAGGAATCCTGGGCCCAGCCTTGTTGGGGTTACGAGGACTCCACCAGACAGGAGAATGGAGGGGGAGTCCTCAAGTTCAGGGAGGCCTTTGTGTAAAGGCAGTGGGAGCGAGGACTCAGATCCTTCCGCTAGCGCATTTCACCGGGGTAGTGCAGAAGCCTGGAGAGTTCCCCACAACAGAGGGACTATTCCCCTGTTTACATTTAGCACCCTCAGATGCAGCACATCTGGCCTCATGGACTTGTGCTCGTCCAGCTTTTCTAAATAGTTCTGAACCACTTCTTTCTCCACAGAGAGCTGGTCACCTCCTCCCCATGCTGTGCTGCCCAGTGCAGTAGTCTGGGAGCTGACCTTGTTCATGAAGACAGAGGCAAAAATAGCATTGAGTACATTTGCTTATTTCACATCCTCTGTCACTAGATTGCCTCCCTCATTCAGTAAGGGGCCCACACTTTCCTTGATTTTTCTTGTTGCTAACATACCTAAAGAAACCCTTCTTGTTACCCTTAACATCCCTTGCTAGCTGCAACTCCAAGTGTGAGTTAACCTTCCTGATTTCACTCCTGCATGCCTGAGCAATATTTTTATATTCCTCCCTGGTCATTTGCCCAATCTTCCACTTCTCGTAAGCTTCTTTTTTGCATTTAAGATCAGCAAGGATTTCACTGTTCAACCAAGCTGGTCGCCTGTCATATTTACTATTCTTTCTACACATCGGGATGGTTTGTTCCTGCAACCTCAATAAGGATTCTTTAAAACACATCCAGCTCTCCTGGACTCCTTTCCCCTTCATGTTCATCTCCCAGGGGATCCTGCCCATGAGTTCTCTGAGGGAGTCAAAGTCTGCTTTTCTGAAGTCCAGCGTCCGCATTCTACTGCTCTCCTTTTTTCCCTGTGTCAGGATCCTGAACTCGACCATCTCATGGTTGATGGCTCCCAGACGCCCATCCACTTTTGCATCCCCTACTAATTCTTCACGCTTTGTGAGCAACCGGTCAAGAAAAGCTCTGCCCCAGTTGGTTCCACCAGCACTTTCACTAAGAAATTGTCCCCTACACTTTCCAAAAACTTCCTGGATTGTCTGTGCGCCGCTGTATTGCTCTTATAGCAGATATCAAGGTGATTGAAATCTCCCATGAGACTCACAGATTGTGATCTAGTAACTTCTCTTAGTTGCTGGAAGAAACCCTCATCCATCTCATCCTCCTGGTCTGGTGGTCTATAGCAGACTCCCACCACGACATCAGCCTTGTTGCTCAAACTTCTAAACTTAATCCAGATATTCTCAGGTTTTTCTGCAGTTTCATTCCGGAGCTCTGAGCAGTCGTACTGCTCTCTTACATACAATGCAACTCCCCCACCCTTTCTATCCTGCCTGTCCTTCCTGAACAGTTTATATCCATCCATGACAGTGCCCCAGTCAGGTGAGTTATGGGATGCACTGTTGCACTCTAGCATCACCCAACTGCCACAACCTGAGCAGAATTCTATTGACCTTTTCCCTAATTCTGACCCTGGGACAACACCAGCATCCTCCTCCCTCGCTCTGGGAAAACTCCACTGATGTCCATCCTAACCCTAACCCTGGAATAACACAACCAACCTCCTCCCCACCCGGGATCTGCTGGCATCTGAACAGTGGCCCAGAAACCCACACCGCCCCTTCCCCTGAGACCCTGTTCTCGCATCACCTCTTCCCCCAATACACAGTCAAGAGTGAGGGGGTTATGGCCCCCTAGGGCAACCTGTGCCAGCAGCCCCATGTGAATCACTTGGTCATGAGTCACAAGCAAACACGCTGCATTTTCATATGGCTAAAGGGAAGCATGTTTGTCCAGGAACAAAGAATCAAAGCTATCCCTATAGACCTGGGAGCTATCTCCTCGGGAGCAGTGAGTCTGTAAGAGAATTGAGGGTGGGGTGGAAAATCAGCTGAATATGAACTCCCTGATTAATGCTGGGGCCAGAGGAGGTGATAAGGCCACCCTGGGGTGCATCAAGGAGGAATCTTGACTAGCAGCAGAGAGGTGATTTTCCCTCTCTGTTTGGCACTGGCACAACCGCTGCTGGTATCCTGTGTCCTGTTCTCGTGTTCACAGTTCCAGAAGGGGGCTGATAAATCGGAGAGGATTCAGAAAAGAGCCAAGGGAAGAATTGAAGGAGCAGAAAACCTGCCTTGTAAGGATAGACTGGAAGAGTTTGTACTAGGTGTAAGAAGGCTGAGATTCTCAAAGTCCTCTACGAGGTTCGGGTCTCCAGTTGTGATTATTTTGTTTGCAGCTGCAATGTGCCTGCCCCTTCAGCTGCTTTGAAGATGATATTACAGCATGTTAAAGACAGCCAGACATCTTTAGGAGCATGTCTATGATTTGTAGGACTCCAGAAAGATGAGGCTGTGTGGGGATGGGGAGAAGCACGGAGGTTGACAAAAGTCATGGAGCAATCCTGCGGATGTATTGGTGGATGTATTTCCATGGAGACTCACTGCTGCCCATTAACGTGCAGGCATCTGACCCCCTCTCAGTTTTTTCAGAGCCGCTTTCACCTCCTTGTTCCTCAGTGTGTAGATGGCCGGGTTCAGCATGGGCGTGATCAAATAGCTGTAAATCTGCACAGCAGTCACCAGCACTTTGCTCTGGTGGGGTTGAGTGTAGATCAGGGCACAGGGAGCAAAGAACAGTGTTACCGCAGTCAGATGTGAGGAGCAAGTGGAGGCTGCTTTGCGCCGCCCTTCAGCCGAGTTCATCTTCAGGACGGAGTAGATGATCCTGATGTAGGACGCAACGATGAGGAGGAAGCAGGTCATGGGCACCAGCCCAGTGTTGGTGAAGGTCACGGTCTCAATGACGTATGTGTCTGCACAGGCCAACTTGACCACCGGGAAGATGTCACAGAAGAAATCGTCCACAACATTTGACCCGCAGTAGGGCAGCGTGAAGGTCAGGCTGGTGAGGATGGTGGCGTGGAAGGAGCTGGCGATCCAGGTGCCGGCGGCCAGGAGGGCGCACACCCGCCGGTTCATGATGAGCAGGTAGCGCAGCGGGTGGCAGATGGCCACATACCGGTCGAAGGCCATGACGGTGTAGAGCAGGCACTCGGTGCTGCCCAATAAGTGTCCAGAGAAGACCTGAACCATGCACCCGCCCAGCGAGATGACCCGGCTCTGACCCCAGAGGATGGTCAGATATTTCGGGATCCTGATGGAAGAGATTCCAATGTCCAGCACGGAGAGGTTGCAGAGGAAGAAATACATGGGGGTGTGCAGACGCTGGTCAGCGAGGATGGCTGAGAAGATGAGCAGGTTGCCTAGCAGCGTGCAGAGGTAGAAGGCTAGAAATGTGATGAAGAGGATGGTCTGGAGGCCGTCGCCATCGGGGATCCCTAAGAGGATGAAATGAGTCACCTCAGTGTGGTTGACCAGCCCCATGTGAGATTCATTCCTGGGTAGGGGAGAGAAATAATGCCAGTGAGATACTGAAATAAAAATACATATCACCCATAGCTGCAGTGGTGATGCCTCCTTCCACTACCCCGTTATCCATTGTCACTGTGCTCAGGCTGACCACAGAGAGAGAAAATACCTGCCTTGAATATTTTACCAACCAAAGAAGAAGAGACAAAGGAGACATCTAGTCTAGTCTAGTCATCTTCTTCTTCCCTTCTGTCCTTACCTAGTTCAATTTCTTCAGTTCTCTTCTATCTAGGCCCATACCCCCTGTTCTCACCACAGTACTTCAGACCCTCCCAGTTGGGGGCTAACATTTCTTATTAGTGGTTTGTTCTCTCTCTCTCTCTGCAGAGGAATGGCCATCTGTGCAGTGCAGTGCTCTGTTTTTGCAGGGTTTTGTTTTTATAAATGACTGAGTTGTGAAATGGTTGTGTTAAGGGAGGGGGAGGACGGAAAACATAAACCAATGACTGTGGTGATAAATGACCTCAGCTGTGTCAGTGCTGTGAGTTGTTTCGGGTGTTTATCAGGGTTAGAGGGAAGAAGAACAAGGAAAGAAGATGAGGAATACCCAAAGCCAGAGTTGGTGTTTGTGGTTGACGTGGTTTCCATCAGATCCAGGGGTCACATTTTAGTTCACTGACTCTCAGCACCCTCACTACACAGATTGTTCCAGGGCTCAAGGACCCAGCCAGTCCTCACTCTGCTGGGAACAGCAGGTGGGCTCGGTCGGTGTGACAGGGTTGAGATTTCAGGTGAGATTTGAAGGACAATGGGGAAGTGTCTGTTTCTTTTTGCCAGGGAGTTTCCCAGGCAGGGAGGCAGGGGAAGGGGAGATACTGGTGGGTTCAGGGTATGACACATGGAGAGAGGGAGAGAAATGATACAGGGACAGGAGGCAGGTACCGCACAGGGAAGGGAGGCTGGATGCCTGGATCAACTTCTCTCTAAAGAAAATATTTGGCTGACACCTCTCTCGGCGCGGGGCGGAGACCGACAGGTTCAGAGACACAAACACAGGGAGAGAGAGAAGAACTTTACCAGAGCAGGAGCCTGACACTGGCTGCATTGGGAGAGGCCGCTCCAGCTGCCAGGAATTTGCCTCTTCTGCCCCTGGCCGTGACTCCTGTCTAGCACCATCCAGCTTCCCACTTCCCCCAGACTGTCGCCCAGGAGAGGGGCACAGAATGGGTGCTTGGCATATCGCCCCGCACCGCTGCAGACCCCACTGCTTCCTCACAGCTTTCAGCATCCTGGTGACTCTCCCTGTTCTTTAAATCTCTGTCGGGCCTTCGGGACCAGGTGCCAAAATCCCCGAGTGGTTCCTGGCCTGAGACCTTGGCAGAGTCGCCAATTAACGGAGATTTGGCGTCACTTCAGTAACGCTCATGGACCTCTGGGACCAGGCCCACAGGCGGCCTCAAGACATGAAGCACCTGGAGTGGAACCAGCCAGATCCCCTCCTCCCCCAGGGTCCAGATTCCAGTCTTGCTCCCCTGACCTGACTCCTAAGCTATTCCACTGGATTCCCTGGGGCTCCTTCTCCTCCCAGTTGGGCCCATGGTGTAAATCCGGAGTGACACCACTGGGACCGAGGGAGCTGGGTAGATTTCTACCAGCTGAGAATGGGGCCCAGACCTCGAAGAGGGGATGGGAGGTTGAGGTGCATCCGGGCTCTCCAGCTCCATGACACAAGCCAGTGTGTTCCTCCCAGTGGGGTGTAAGTGTCCAGAGGATCATCTGGGTGGCTCTTTACCCAGCACAGTTTTCTCCTGGGTTTCTATGTCCTGCTGATCCCCTGCCCCCGTCTCTGTCTCTCTGCACAGGGCTGGGTTCATGCCATGGGGCGGTTCTGTGTGAGGGTAAAATTCACCCCTGTGCCCATGGAGCAGCCCACATCTTGCACATGATGTCCCTTCTTCTCAGATACTAGAGACTCCAAGAGAATTGAGTCATCCTGGGCAGGACAGTCGCCCCCAACAAGTCCAGATGGATCCTGGCACTGTCGTTCACAGACACAGGGCGAGATGGGTCTTGCCTCTCAGAACTCACTAGCCAACTGAACCAAACACAGCAAGGTTTATCAACCACCTGTTACATGGGGAAACCGAGGCCCAGAGAATTGCACGGTGGTATGTCAAAAGAAGCCAGGCTCCCACAACTGCCTGAAAGAGGGTTCCAAAGAGGATGGATCTAGACTGTTCTCAGTGGTGGCAGAGGACAGATAAAGGAGTGATGGTCTCAAATTGCAGTTGGGAAGGTATAGGTTGGATGTCAGGAAACATTATTTCACTAGGAGGGTGGTGAAGACCTGGAATGGTTCCACAGGGAGGTGGTGGATTCTCCATTCTTAGAGGTTTTTAACATCAGGCATGACAAAGCCCTGGCTGGGCTGATTTAGTTTGGGTTGGTCCTGGTATTAGCAGGGGATTGGACTAGAACCTCCTGAGGACTCTTCCAATCCTGACCCTCTATGATTCTATGAACTCATTCGCATTCGCTGGGCACTGGACACCCAATTCCTCCCTGCCGGTTGAAACTCTCCCTTGGATTGAATTGTCTGTGGTGGCAAAGGGAGGTTATGGAGGAGCCAGGAATCTGGTCCCGATTTCCTGTGTTGCAGCCCGAGCTCTGGCCATAGCCCCATTCCCTTTTGTTTGGGATGAACCTCACTCTGCATCTCTTTCAGCCTCAGGCCTGTTCTCTGCCCCTCCCCTCTGCACACTCAGGGTTCAGGAGTTTGGTCTCAGATAGCATTCGGGCTGATTTCACTGAACCAAAGCTGCTGCTTTACTAGCCGAGAAAGGGAAACAATAGACCCACGCTGGTTCTCGGACCTCTCCTCTGCGCCTGCGCCAAGGGGTCAGGAGTGGTTAGTGAAATAGGTGGGGAGCAGGTTAATGTTGACATGTCCACAGACCCCGCACTAGAGGGATGTGTGGGAGACGGGTCTGGATTAGGGGGTTTCCAGCAATGATCTCACCCATCCATTTGCTGGTGTCCTGGCACCACAGTTGTAATAAGGTCCCTTTCGATTCCTCTAATCTATCTCATTTCCCGCTCTCCCTCTGCAGGGATCTTACTTGGGAGCCAGACTGCACAGGGAGAAGCGGCCGTGATAATTAATCTCTGTTGACGTGTTATCCCCAGCCCAGGCAAAACATCCCATGGGGATCACTGGCCGTTGAGATTAATTAAAATGTTGATATTTCTAACGAGCGCCCAGGCTGAGAATACTCATGACTCTGGAGACCAGGCTCAGAGGTTATTCTTGGCTGACATGAACGAAGTTCTGTGTGTCGTAGCCATGAACACCTGAGCCAGAACTGCCTTTGAGTATTTTAGTTTGTGTTATCACTATTTTTATCATTTCCTGCCTCACCCGAGGCCTGGATAACTTTATTTATTGAGTTCACAGTTGCGGCTGCCAACAGATGTGCCAAGACTACTCCTGACTCTGCCTTTGCTGGAAGCTTGGGACTCCAGTACCCTGCCTGGTTGTGCCAGACATGCTTGCAGGCCACAAGCACAGACCCAGGTGTGAACCACATCCCACAAACTCCAGACTTAACTGAAAGCAACTTAAGAAGTGATCCTGTCTCGAACACTCAGATGCCCAGTTCCCAGTGGGGTCCTGTCAGTGTTTCCTCCCCACTCTGAACTCTAGGGTACAGATGTGGGGACCCGTAGGAAAACTAAACTTCTTTTACCAGTTTAAGGTTAAAACGTCCCCAAGACATAAGATCTCCTCTGTATGGAAAAGTACGCTGCCGTCACCTCACCAAGTGTTACCCCAAAAACTAGGGCAGGGCCACTTGAAGCCCCCTCTCTTTCCAAAAATCCCCTCAAGCCTATACCTCCCTCCATGGGAAAGGCTTGAGAAAAACCCCGCACCAATCCCGCTAGGTGAGTCTGATCCAAAACCCGAATCTTACACAATGGAAAACAAAGCAGTCAGATTCTTAAAAGCAAGATTTTAATTAAAGGAAAAGCAGAGAAGCAAAATTTCTATAGGAATCAGTGGAAAACACTTTACAATCATAAAACAATCAAAGGAAAACCCTACACCACTGAGGAATTCCTCACCCCTCTGCTGAGTTTCAATAACAGAGAAACCACAGAGATATGTCCCCAAAACCTCAGAAATTCACAAGTGAGAAACAAATATCAAACTGAAACCTCCTTGCCTGTCTACGTTGCTGTTTAGAAAGGTTGTAGATTGATGGAGAGAAGAAAACTGTCTGATTCTCCTGAAAGGCCAGAGCGAATGAAAAACAACAGACAAAGCACTTTCCCATCCCCCGGGATTGAAAACATCTTTGTCTCCCATTGGTCCATTTGGTCAGGTGGCAACCAGGTTTCTTTTAGCTTCTTAACCCCTTCCAGGTAAGCAGGAATTCTAGGCTACTTTATGCGTATTTAGGTCCAAACACCAAATAAATCATTTTACCTGTTTAAAGCTTATACACAGTAAACTCCTAGATTGTTCGCCCTCTATAACACCGATAGAGAGATATGCACATCTGTCTCCCCCCCCCCCCCCAGGTATTAATATATACTCCAGGTTAATCTATATATGTAAAAGTCAAATGGTGTATGCGTGCGTGTGTGTACGTTCCCTTACTCCTTGCACACCGTTTGAACTAGAGACTTGACATTTGGTACAGTTATAGGCTTTAGGGTCCTAATCAGGGTAAGAATCGAAAATTATTCAAATCTCACCTCTGATGCCCCCTAGGGGTGAAATTCTTTAAAGCCCATTCACATCAGCTGGGCAGAAGCTGTTCTCTGCTGTTCTCTGTGACATAGTTATGATGTAATAATACCCCCCTCCAATGGACCACGCACTCGCTCAGCTCTCTCTCCCCCTCCCCCCTCCAACGGACCCCACACTTGCTCAGCTCTCTCCCCCCTCCCCCCTCCAATGGACCCTGCACTCACTCAGCTCTCTACCCCCTCAGGTAAGAATTGAAAAATTTTTAAAATCTCACCCCCCTTCCCCCACTCCAATGCCCCCCCCCACTCACTCAGCTCTCTCCCCGCTCCCCTCCTCCAAGGGCCCCCCACTCAGCTCTCTCCCACCTACAATGCCCCCCCACTCGCTCAGCTCTCTCCCCCCTCCCCCCATCCAACAGCCTGCACACTTGCTCAGCTCTCTCCCCCCTCAGGTAAGAATAGAAATTTTTTTAAATCTCACCCCCCTACCTCCACTCCAATGCCCCCCCACTTGCTCAGCTTTCTCCCCCTCCCCCCCCCTCTGACAGACCCGAGCAATGCCAGGTATTTTTGCTAGTTAATAAACAAAAAGTGATTTTATTAAATATAAGAAGCAGGATTTAAGTGATTCCAAGTGATAATAGCCAGAACAAAGTGAACTACCAAGAAAAATAAAATAAAATATGCACACCTATGCCTAATACAGTAAGAAGCTGAATAAGTTAAAATCTCAGTGATGTTCCAATAAGCCTCTTTTACGTACTAGCCTCCTTCCAGTCTGGGTCCAGCGATCACTCACAACCCCTTTGTTTACTGTCCTTTGTGCCAGTTTCATTCAGGTATCCTTTGGGGTGGAGAGCCTATCTCTTGAGCCAGCTGAAGACCAAATGGAGGGGTCTCCCAAGGCTTTCTATAGTTTCTCTTTGTGTGTCTAGCCCCCTCCCTCCACCTGTGCAGAATTTCATATAGAAATAGATTCAATAGATCATAACATTTGCAGAGATCTGTCACAAGGCGTACGTAGCATAAAACATATTCCAGTGGTGTCATAATTACATTCACAAGCGTATTTCCAAAAATCATTATGGGATGCACCGTCATACACTAGCATCCACCCAAATGCCCTGCCTGAAGCCGAACAGAATTCTTTTGACCTTTTCCCTAATTCTGAACCTGGAACAACACCAGCATCCTTCTCCCTCGCTTTGGGAAAACTGCACTGATATCCAGCCTAACCCTAACCCTGGAATAACACCTCTGACCTCCTCCCCACTCGGGATCCGGACCTGAGTGATGGAAGTGAGGGTCTGCTGGCATCTGAACAGTGGCCCAGGAACCCTTTCCCTGAGGCCCCGTTCTCACATCACCTCTTCCCCCAATGCCCAGTCAAGAGTGAGTGGGCTATGGCCCCCTGGGCCTTCCTGTGCCAGCAGCCCCATGTGGATCACTTGGTCATGAGTCACAAGCAAACATGCTGCATTTTAATATGGCTAAAGGGAAGCATGTATGTTCAGGAACAAAGAGTCAAAGTTTTCCCTATAGGCCTGGGGGCTCTCTCCTTGGGAGCAACGAGTCTGTAAGAGAATTGAGGGTGGGGTGGAAAATCAGCTGAACGTGAACTCCCAGGGTGACGCTGGGGCCAGAAGAGGTGGTGTCAGGGTTTCTATTTCCCCACTCTGAACTCCAGGGTAAAAATGTGGGGACCCTGCATGAAAGACAAATCACCCCCAAGCTTATTTTACCAGCTTAGTTTAAATCTTTCCCCCCAAAACCCAAACTTCTCCAGTTGGGGCTTGGAAATTGCTGCCACCACCAAAATGTGTCCCCAAAAGGAGGGGGGGCACATTGGAACCCCGATAGTAACACCCCCTCCCCTTTTTACCTGGGAGAGATTCAAGAACACTAACTGTCACTAGCTGTGAGACGAGCCTGATCCAAACTAGGATCACTCCAATGGAAATAACAGACAGTTCTTACAAAAAAAGTTTTAATAGAAGAAAAAAGAAAAGCATAAATCTTACACAGAAATTCATAGATACTAAGTCTTCTAGCCTTACCCAGCCCTCATGGAGCCCCCCCTTGGAAGTTCTATCCCTGCTAGCTTAACAGTTTATGGACACCGTGGATTGATTACAAAGTGATACATTTCAAGAATACACTTACTGCCACTTGTTTTCTTAGCAGGTTATTGAAATGATGACTAGAAACATAGATATGATTCTCCTCATAGCCAGGGAGTGCACACAGGCAGGCAGTAGCCCGGGAGAAAAGACAGACAGAAAAACCCCAGGAACAAAGTGAAACTGGAACCTTTGTCTGCTAGGTATTAGCAGCTCCGATACATCATTCCCTCTCCTGTTTCAGGTTTAACCCTTCACAGGTAAAACAGTAATTCTAAGGCACTTCATACTTATGACACGCCCCCCAAATCACAAATGGTGTTGGAAAGTCACTGGGTGCGATTTCTTCCTGGAACTCTAGGAAAAAAACAGAATTAATCAAACAAATGCATCTCTAAACATACTACTGGTTACAGTGAAGCTAACAATAGGTCCCACATTCCAAGGACAGTTTTAACTAATTTATTCTGGGAAACTTTCACAGGAGAGTGCGTCAGCTACTTTATTGGAAGTTCCTGGAATGTGTTGTATGTCAAAATCAAAATCTTGGAGAGCTAAACTCCACCGAAGAAGCTTTTTGTTCTTGTCGGTGACGCCATGAAGGCACTTCAGTGCAGCATGGTCGGTCGGTAGCTAGAACTGTCATCCCCAAACGTATGGGCGTAGCTTCTCCAGAGCGTACACGATGGCGTAACATTCCTTTTCGGGAATGGACCAGTGGCTCTCCCTCTCAGACAGCTTCTTGCTGAGAAACACGACCGGGTGCAACTGTTGGTCGGGTCCTTTCTGCACTAACACTGCTCCACACCACACTCAGAGGCATCTGTGGTTACTAGGAACGGTTGGTCAAAGTCTGTGGCCCTGAGCACAGGGTCAGACATGAGTGTCGCTTTAAGCTGGTCAAAGGCTCCTTGACACTGCTCCATCCACTGGACTGGGTTTGGCTGGTTCTTTCGAGTTAAGTCAGTCAGTGGGGCGGCGAGTTGGCTGTGGTGTGGTATAAATCACCTGTAGTATCCGGCCAAGCCTAAGAAGGATTGGACCTGTTTCTTGGACTTGGGGACAGGCCACTTTTGGATATCATCCACCTTGGCCTGTAGGGGATTGATAGTTCCTTGACCCACCTGGTGTCCAAGGTAGGTCACTCTGTTGAGGCCTATTTGACACATTTTAGCCTTAACAGTTAGTCCTGCCGCCCGTATGCGCTCGAAGACTTTCTGGAGATGTTCTAGGTGCTCTGCCCAGGAGTCAGAAAATATGGCCACATCATCAAAGTAGGCAACTGCAGATTCCCCCAATCCCACTAGGAGATTATCTACAGTCTTTGGAAGGTCGCGGGTGCATTTCACAGCCGGAAAGGGAGCACATTAAACTCGTACAGCCCTGCATGCGTAATGAAGGCTGACTTTTCTTAGGCAGATTCCTCTAACGGTACTTGCCAGTACCCCTTGGTTAAGTCGAGGGTGGAGATGAACTGGGCCCGTCCCAGTTTCTCCAATAGCTCATCTGTGCAAGGCGTTGGGTAGTTGTCGGGGCGAGTTACCACATTTAGTTTACGGTAGTCCACACAAAAGCGTATCTCCCCATCCGGTTTGGGGACTAGAACCACCGAAGATGCCCATGCACTTTGAGAGGGGGGGTTTACACCCATCCATAGCACGTCCTGTATCTCCCGTTCTATAGCAGCTTTGCCTAGAGGATCCACCCGGTAAGGTTGGGCTCTAACTGGGTGGGCATTACCTGTGTCAATGGAGTGGTATGCCCGTTCAGTCTGTCCTGAGGTGTTGAGAATAGTGGCGCAAAGCTGGTGCACAGGTCCTTGATCTGCTGGTGCTGCATGTGTCCGAGAGTCATGGAGAAGTTTACCTCTTCCACACCACTGTCACTGTTCCGTTCGTAGTAGACACAGTCAGGCCACTCAGCGTCATCCCTTCCCTGGGCTGTAAACTGACAAACCTTCAATTCTCTGGAATAAAAAGGTTTTAGAGAGTTTACATGGTAAACTTCAGGCACTTGGGGTGAGGTAGGGGATGCTATCAGGTAGTTAACTGCTCCCAGGCGCTCTTTGACTGTAAAGGGTCCTTCCCATGACACTTCCATCTTATGGGCTTGGAGCGCCTTTAAGACCATTACCTGGTCCCCTACTTTAAAGGAATGTTCTCTGGCATGTTTATCATACCAGGCCTTTTGCTCTTCCTGAGCATCCTTCAGGTTCTCTCTAGCAAGGGCTAAAGAGGTTCGGAGGGTGTTTTGCAGGTTGGTTAAAAAGTCCAGAATGTTAGTCCCTGGAAAAGGTGTAAACCCCTCCCATTGCTGTTTCACCAACTGTAATGGCCCCTTAACCTCGCAGCCATGCACAAGTTCAAAGGGTGAGAACCCTAAACTGGGATGTGGTACAGCCCTGTAGGCAAAAAGCAACTGCTGTAACACTAGGTCCCAATCACTGGAGTGTTCATTGATGAATTTCTGTATCCCCAAAGTTCCATTAAACTTCTCCACCATGCCATTGGTTTGATGGTGGTAAGGGGTGGCAACCAAGTGGTTCACCCCCATGAGCTTTCCACAGGTTTCTCATGATCCCAGGCAGGAAATTGGTTCCTGAATCTGTAAGAATGTCGGCGGGCCAACCTACCCTGGCAAAAATGTCTGTTAATGCCTGGCAAACACTCTTAGCCCTGGTGTTGATTAGAGCTACTGCTTCTGGCCATAGGGTAGCAAAATCCATTAAGTCAGTATGTACTGCTTTCCTCTGGGTGTCTTTTTTGGGAAAGGACCCAGAATATCCACAGCGACTCACTGAAATGGAACCTCAATTATGGGGAGTGGTTGGAGAGGGGCCTTCACCTGGTCTTGGGCACACACCCCCAGTATCGGACATACTGAGCAATGTCCTTGCCCATTCCCTCCCAGTGGAAGGACTTCTCCACATGGTCCTTGGTTCTGTTCACCCCGGCATGACCACTAGGGTGATCGTGGGCTAAGCTCAGGAGCCTTGTCTGATACTTAGTTGGAACTATCAATTGTCTCTGAGGCTGCCAGTCTTTCTGGTGTCCACCAGAAAGAGCCTGCCTGTATAAAAGTCTCTTTGCAACCACAAACTGGGATCGACTGGTACAGCTGAGAGGTGGTGGGTTATTCCGTGCCGCTGTCCAAGCTTTCTGGAGACTTTCTGCTTCCTGTTCGGCCTGGAACTGTTCTCTTGATGCTGGAGACCTCAGTTCCTCGCTGGGTTGTGGACTTGGTTTGGGTTCCTCGGGAAGTGATGTGGGGTTTGGGGTTGGTTCTGTTGGCGGTGGACCGCTCTCCGCTGGTGCACCGTGTTGTACTTCAGGCTCCGGCGGAGCCTCTTGAGTTGGTTCAGCTGCTGTTGTCAATGCAGGGTTGAGGTTGCCCTCTGGGTTGGGGTTGCAAGTGCTGGGCTCAGCGCTGGCAATGGTTCTGGGGTTCGTTCCTTCACCAGTTCCGGTCCTGGGACTGGATGTGGTTGGGTCTCTGGGGCTGGATCCTCCACGGCTGTTCCAGTCATTGGCAGGGTATCTGGCTCCACTACCTCCGTCATGGTTTCTGGTAACACAGTTGAACCCCTGGTGGAAGGTTCAGGAACAGAGATGGGTGTGTCAGCTTGCTTACCCCGTGCCACGTATAGAGCGTGTTCTCTGTTTTTTTGGTTTTTCTGCTCCTTTATCCACTCCTGCATAGCCTGCAGTTTCTCCATGTCCCTTTGGTATGCAGCTTTTATTATTTCGAGTTCCAATCTTTTGGCTTTCATTTTTTCTTGATGTTTCTTCTCTTTCTCTGCTGCTTGGAGTTTGAAGTATTCTATATCCTTTTGGGTCTTACTGCCTGTCATTTTAGCTTTCCTGCAGTTTATCAGCTAGGATCACAGATTGAATTTACATAAACTCTGTACCCAAAATGGGGGATTTAGGGTGTCACTTTCCCTTCTACCATCAGAGGGCGCTATCTTCCTTCGCTGACTTAAGGGTGTCACTTTCCTTCTTCCCAGCAGAGGGCGCTATCTCCCTTCACTGACTTTACTGTTACCTGACACTATATTCAATCCCTGCTCACCTGCCTCACAAAAGAATTTCTCTTTGCTGTGCTTAGGGGGTACTTAACAGATGCTTATTCTGTCTACTTCAAAGCAGCTCTGAGAAACTATTGGTCTCCTGCTTCCAGAAACTGGTTTTCCTACTTCTGTTAATTGCCCTGGCTGACCGCTTTGTTTACAGTCATTAGCGTATGAATCCTGTGTTCTCACTCTGTCTCAAAGACCAAACTACTTTTACAGAGAAAAAACGACTGTTTTCTGAACCTTTCAGCTCAGCTTTTCTCACAGACACTGCTTATAACCACAAGCTATATTTCGGGGTTCACCTATCCCACGGCTGCCTACTATGTGAAGAGAGAACCTCCCCCACTCTAAACACTGGGGTTCAAGTGAGGGGTCTCTTCTATGATCACTTAACTATAAGCTACTTTTCCAGCCTAACTTAAATCTTTTCTACCCCCAAAACCCACACTCTACCAGTTGGGAATTGGGGTTCTGCTGCCACCACTCAGTAATCACCCCAAGACTATGGAGTGGGGTACCTTGACACCCCCCCCCCCAAGAATAACCCTCCCGAACCCTCCCTTTTTGTTTGGGAGATGAAAAAAACACACAAACTCCAGGTTCTCCTTTTAACCTAGGAGACACTGATCCACTCCCCACCTCTCCCTCTGGTTACCAAGGGAAAAGAGATTCAGACACCCAGACCCCCCCTCTGGGAACTGGGTCAAATCCAAAGCTAGGATAACTTTAAGGAAATAACCAAACACTTTTTATAACAAATAAAGTTTTAATAAAGAAAAGAGAAAACTTACAATACAACTTCACAGATATAAAGCTTTCTAATCCCTCCTGGAAGGCTAGTGACACTTTAAAACAGGTATATACTTATGAAACCAATATGATACTCACATTTTGTCTAATCTTAGAAATAGTAGGGTGCACATCTCTCCCAAAGCTAGGAGAGAGGAGAAAAGAGTTTTCATAGCTGAACAAGAGGTTGGGTCAGCCCAAAGCTCGGGACGAACTGAACAAAACTTCCTGGTTCTTCCTCCAGGTGGGCTAATCTGAAGTCACACCCCCTTTCCCCAGTTAACCCCATACAGGTAAAACAACAACTCTCAAGCACTTCACACTTATGACAACCGGGTACAGAAATCTCACTCTGCTGAGCTCTGCCCCTTCATACAACTCCGGTGTCCTGCCCCAGGGGAGGATGGATGGGTCGGTGTTGGCTGGGATCACTGCTCACCGACGTGGGGAAAAGCTGCTACTCCCCACAGTACGGGGGTGAATAGAAGCGCTGGGGGTCACTTTGTGGGATTTGATTGAAAACCACCTGCCCTGGGTGCCTTGAAATGCTTGGCTGCTGCAGCCCCTGTCTGGATATTTATATGTTGCCAATCCTTTAGAATCTAAAATCGAAAGGTTTATTATACAAGGGAAAAGATATAGGTGAGGGTTAGGAAGGGTTAAAGGAAATCAATTATATGCAGTAATGGCACATCTCTTGGTTCAGGCTTGCAACAAAGGTAGAATAACTGCAGGTTCAAATCAAAGTCTTTAGAAAGCATCCCATTTAGGGATGGGTCAGCACCTTAGTTCAGAGTTCACCTGTGTAGCAAAATCCATTCAGAACTGGAAGCAAGACAGGCTGCAGGCTGGAGGTAGAAGACGAAATGGAGGACGCTTTTTCCAGCTTTTATAGACTCTCCTCTCCGGGCGAAGCCCCTACTCCTCCTTATGCAGAGTCCAGTTTCAAACAGGAGGTCCACAGCCACATGGTCCAATCACCAGACTCTCCACAATTCAGTTTTTGCCCAGGCATGTTCCATTCCTGGTAACGCTCCTCCCCTCAGGTGTGGACAAAGTTCATTGTGCAGTTGATGGCCCTTTAATGGGCTCGAGTTGGCAGCAGTCTGTCTGAGATTTCACCCAGGAGCCAAGCCTATGTTTGAAGTACAGGCAACTTTTACCCAATATCCATAACTTCAGTTCCAAAATAGATACACACATATGGTCATAGACACCTGTTATGACCCCCGTCACCTAATATTCAATACCCCAATGATCTATATGGTACCAAATTATTCCAGTAACGTGACACCCACCCACCACGTTTCCTCCCCCTGCTCCCCTGTACCTCACTGACCCCAACCCTGCTCTAGGCCCACGTTACCCAGCACGGGGCTGGGCCTCTCTGTGGGGGATCCCCTGGCAGGACTGGGTTGCCCAGTGCACAGCAGGGGTACGGGACAGGTGGGCTCTGTTTGAATGACAGGGAGTTTTTTTGGTTCTCTTGGTTTTTGGTTTTGGTTTAATAGGGTGTGGGGAAGAGGGGGAGTTTTACCACACACTGCGCTTCCCCCTGGGTTTTCCACAGAACCTGCTTATAACAGCCCGTTGGGCAGCTCTGGGTCTGTGTCCCTGGCCCTGAGCCATGTGTGGGATCCCAGTGTGGGGGCAGGGAGAGCTCCCCCTCTCCACACACATCCCCACCCCCATGTGGCTCTGGACTGGAGCTGCTGCTGCTGGGGCAGGTTCCACAGGAGACGCTTGTGAAGGGGGCGGCCTGACCCACCCAGGGGATGACACGGGGACACCCCGGGATCCCCCCTCCTGGCAACGCCCAACACCACAGTGTGGGAGGAGGGGGATCCCCACCCCCCAATGACTGAGACCTCCCCACCCCCACCACGAGCATCTCAGCCAGGACAGGAGACGTCATTACACTGGCCTGGGTAGAATCTGGAGAGAGAAGAGAAGAGGAGGGGGGATGGAGAGGGGAGTGGATGGGGCTGAGGGGGATGGAGGGAGGTGGGGCAGGGTGGGGGAGGGGTCTCCAGACAGAGTGAGGGCTGAGGCGCATCATGTACCCAGCAGGGGCAGAAGGCGAGTTAGCGCCATGCTGAGCCGGTCTCTCTGCACTGGGAGCTGGGTTCTCAGATCAGCCACCAGCCCCATCCCGATGCAAGGAGGGTGTCAGCGCCTCCCCTCGGATGGAGACAGAGGAAGTCACAGCCTCAGGCAGGGTCACTGTCGGCGGCTGGACAGGCAGCAGCATCTCGGCTAAGCAGGAGCTGAGGGCAGCTGACCACGTCCTGACCCCATCTCCAAGCCTTGCTCTGGCCCTTGTACGTCAACCCAGTGCTGGGGGGAGGGGCCAGAGTAGCAGCCCCCGGGGGCTGGATCTTCCCAGGCTGGCCCAGGGTCTCAGCAGTGTAAAGGGACCTTCCTTGAGTTACACCCACTGGGGAGCTACGGCCCATTGACCCCAGCTGGGATCTCCTCATTCGCGGTGCTGACTCTGGAACCAGGCCCCTGGGTCTGCTGTGGACTTGGGGGGTGTTTGGAACCATTGGGAGGTTCTGCTGCATCCCAGGGAGCTTTGGCAGAGATGGGGAGTAAGGGGGCCGGGGAGAGTTTCCAATCCCCAGACCCTGGTCCCATGTGAGGGGAAATGCCGCATGGGCATTAGGTGGGTAAGAGGAGCTGGAGATCAGGGGAGATGGATCCAAGCTGGGGAAGGGCTGGCTGGTGAAAAGAAAGGAATCAGCCCAGAAGCTATGGGGCCTGTGGGGAGAAGCTTAGTGGTGCCACCAGGGACCCCAGACCACGGCCTGGAGGAAGGAGACCCCAGCGACTAGTGACCGGGAGGCCCAGCTCAGAAGTCCCAGCTGATTCTGGTCAGTGGGAGGACACTGGGCTGTGGAGAGAGGACCCCGGTGACCGGACCAGCTCATTCCAGCCAGTGGGGAAACAAAGGCCAGAGGAGAGGGAGGCAAGAGGCACAGAACAGGCACAGAACCTCTCCAGGCCACTGGGGCCAAAGGGGAAGATCCCAGCTGGGGTCAATGGGCCGTAGCTCTGTGGTAAGAGGACATTCAAAGGGTCCCCAAATGAGGATTCTGTCTAGCTTCTTAGTCCAATTATCGACACATGGGACAGCAGGGTAAAGGGTTAAAACTTAAGCTTTATTCACTGCAGTGAAGGTTACCCACCAAAGGTAGGGTAACCCCGTATATTAGAACTGCACAAATATTTATAGCATACCGATTTACATATTCATTAGGCTCATTGATTATTCATTTATACCCTTACATGGTTAAAGGCTACATACGGAAGGTTACATCAGAAAGATATTCATCCTATATAATAAGAGGCCAGAGGATGTTTGTCCTAAGCCATCATGCGCAGTAGAGATGGCCCGGACAAACAGCATGGTGGGAGTTGTAGTTCGGCGGCACAAAATGGCTGCCGCGCATGCACCACCGCGAGCCGTAGAAACAGCCCGGACAAACAGCATGAAGTACTTGGGCCCATGTACACAGGCTGTTACACTAGTTGGTTATAATTTGCTGCAGTGTGGTCTTGCACAGCAGCTCTTTCGCCCTTAACCTACATCCATGGATATTCTTACAAGATGCTCTTGTCCTCCCACAAGATAACAGTACTGGCTACACAAGGCCAAGTCTTTCAGATATCAGATCGGCTGCCTGACCTTGCACAAGTTACTGCCCCATCGCGATCTTGTTTTGATACATTAGCACTAAGCTGTTATGCAGACATCAGCAGGAAGCTGGCAATTTTCCTGCCAGCTTTTACTTCATCTGCAGTTGGATCTTACCCAGAGTGCTTCATGTCTTGACCATAGTCCAGCTAACTGAGCTTGTGTGGATGTTTCATCTACTTTTGCTCATTACAACATAGGGTGAGGCTGTTTGCAACAGCTCCACTGGGGTCAAAGGGGAAGATCCTATCTGAGGTCAATGGGTCCAGATCCCCAGCTGGTGTAAACCAGTTTCACTCCCCTGAGGTTCCTTTGGCCCTGCTGGGTCCCTAGCCCACCCCTGGAGGTGTCAGTCACCGGGGGGCTCCCCCTCCAGCCCCTCCCACCAGTGACAGCCTTGGGAAATGGCGGCTCCCCTCCGCACGCCCTGCGCACGAGGACCCGTTGTCTCTCCAGCCTGCGAGCTGAGCGGTGACCACGCCCGGGGCTCTGACTTCCTCTGCCTCCATCCCCCTCCTTGCACCTGGATGGGGCCAGTGACTGAACTGAGAACCCAGCTCCCAGCCCAGATCGACCGGCTCAGCATGGCGCTAACTCGCCTTCTGCCCCTGCTGGATGAGTGACCCCCACGGCCCCCATCCCTGTGTGTGTCTGTCTGTGGCCTCCCTCCCCACATCCCTCTGGATCCCCACCCACTCCCCGGAGCTCTCAGCCCCAGGTGGTGCAGTGTCACCAGATGCTGGGGGGCTGTGTGACCTGGGTGAGGGTCACAGGGAGGAAGATATTCGCCCTGCCTAGAGCCCAGACCCCTGTGCAGACACAGCAGGAGTCCGGCTGGCAGGTTCCTGGGGGTCTCCAGGATATGAGCTGTGAGATCCTGGCGGGGGGGGGGGGGAAGTGTCTCTGTGGGGCGGGATGCAGACCCTGCTCCTGTAATGGCCGAGGGTTTGAATTTAAATCCGGGGAACCAATCGGCTGGGAGGAAGATGGTCATTGAAATGCAACTAACCTTGCTAGCGGGGGGGGAAAGCATGTGGGCTCAAAATACCTGCCTGCCTGTTAGCAAAGCCCAAGGGGTGGGGAATCTGTCCTCCACCGAGGCAGACACCCGGGTGGATACGCTGCTGGCCAGCTGCAGCAGAGAAAGGGTCCCTCCTTGGAGAAGCTACGGGAACATCCTGGCCACAGCACTGCAGACCCTTGGGGAAGGCTGCAGGGACAGATTCCTGGGGGAGAAGGGAGTCCTGTACCGGGAATGGGCTTCCCAAGCAGAAGTGGAACTGTGGAAGATCAGGAGGCAGCAGCGGGTGCCCAAAAGTATTGGCACAGGCTAGTGTACCCAGAGCCGGCCAAGGTGGAGAGAATCAGAGAGTGGCCGGTCTCCAGGCCTCTCTTGAGATAGCGGGGTACCATGGGGGGGGGGTTGAACCCCATGTTAGCTACCTAGCTGTCCCAATTTCAGAGCTAGGGAAGAAGAGTGAGCCAGACAAGGTGGTCTGGGAACAAGCAGTGCCAGAGGGCTCTCTGGGCACTGAAGAAGGCTCTAATCCAGGGCCGGGTGTGACTCCTACCAGGGAGTGGGAGAAATAATGGGGCACCCATGAAACCGTTGATGGGGTCGAACTTCCCCAGGTCACTGGCTAAAGTGACCCTGCTCAGTTCGTTCTCGAAGAGGGGAGAACTGTGACGAGAAGAATCCTTCCTCTGACTCTTGTGTGAATGTGGCCATAGCTGAAGCTGTAACTTGACCCCCGGGGGGGGAAGGGAAGGAAAGACACAGGAATGTGGCAGTGCGGCTGGAGAGAGGAGTTAGTCTGGATCTGGCTGGGGGCTGGCAAGGAGCTGCAGGCAAGCTCTGTCTGGCTCTTGGGCCACCAAAATGGACCCAGCGGAGGGGTCATGTTTGCTCTACCTAGATTATGTTCCTGTCATCAAATAAATCTCTGTTTTACTGCTGGCTGAGACTCACGTCTGACTGTGGATTTGGGGTGTAGAATCCACGGGCCTCCCCAGGACCCCACCCAGGCAGCGCACGGAGGGGCAGAAGGTGCTGAATGCTCTGAGGTCAGACCCAGGAAGGTGTAAACAGGGACCTCTAAAGCGCCTAGCCTTGGAGACAGGCTGTGTACGGAGAGAGGACGTTTTCCTTCGGAGTCCTAACTGGCTTCATAGGGAGCAAGTTCCAGACCAACTCCTGGGCACCCTGTGACAAGAGGGTCAGCAGGGGCTGCTCTGCCCTCGCAGTCAGCGCTGTCTGCCATGCCCTGCGCAGTGCTAGGGGGCGCTGTGCTCAGGAAGCAGTGCGAGTGTTTCCTTGAGGTGCATTGTGCTGCTGCATTGGTCACCTCGTGGAAACTAATGACATGCGGGGTCGTTAAATACCCACCGGCTCTTCACATGTGTCATTCTCGTCTCCAGAATCCCCACCTCCTCTTCCACCGGGTACAGAAATCTCACTCTGCTGAGCTCTGCCCCTTCGTACAACTCCAGTGTCCTGCCCTAGGGGAGGGTGGATGGGGCGGTGTTGGCTGGGATCACTGCTCACCGACATGGGGAAAAGCCACTATGCCCCACAGCATGGGGGTGAATGGAAGCCCAGGGGGGTCACGTGTTGGGGTTTGATCAAAAACCACCTGCCCTGGGTGCTTTGAAATGCTTGGCCGCTGCAGCTCCCTGTATAGATGTTCACGGCCAGCAGACAAGCATTTACTGCGATCAACAGTCCTGGTTTAGCAAGACCGGCTCCAGCAGCCTGCTTGGTACCTCTCCCCATGCCCTGGTCCCCGGGAGCCTTGGTTACGTCTAGCCAAGGAACCCAACACCCCCCGCCCCGCTCTGAAATTCTCCCAAACCATCTGCCTCAAAATGTCCAGCCCTCTCCTGCAGCATCCAGAGAAATAAGGAGGGTTTCTTCCTCCATTTAAGAGACCATCCCCATGTTAACTGGAGTTACCAGTGACTAGAATTCAAACCCAGCCCTGGGTTAGTTTAGATTCAAATAAAACAACTTTATTCACAAGATGTCAGGGGTTACGCGATGCCCAGTGCAAAGAAAAGAAGTTAGGGTTGGTTACAAGTACATCAAAGTGAAACCACACCGCCGACAGGAGAAAACTCAAGCTAGCCAGGCCCGGTCTGCGTTGAAGGTGATTTCATTTTCAGGTTACTCTCGGTCTGGCGTGGCCGTCTGACTCTCTAGCCTGACCTTCCTGGGGAGTGTGAGGTGCTGGTTTCGTTTCTTGTCTTAGTGGGAAGTGAATTTGGGGGTT
Organism: Sternotherus odoratus; assembly: GCA_032164245.1. NCBI lineage: Eukaryota > Metazoa > Chordata > Testudines > Kinosternidae > Sternotherus > Sternotherus odoratus. Next base: position 34,709,699 of record JAVMKO010000013.1, on the reverse strand, counting down.
CACTGCCCCTCTCTCTATCGTCCTGGAGAGCATGTCTCTCTCTGTGTTCATTGAGGCTACTTCAAGAAGGAAGGTCTCCTGGGGGTGCCTTCTCCCGCCCTGGCGATCGCTGAATCATCATCTGCTCTCCCTGGTGGCTCGATGGCTTTGTTAGCCACCCATGTACATCCCAGTTCTCTTCTCACTGGTCACACGGCTCCATTTCTGTGCAAGCCCTGGGCAGACCTGGTCCCTTTGTTCAAATAGAGACTTTAAACAGACTCCTGGAGGAAAGCTCCACCTGCAGCGTTCTCATGTCTACTCCACAGTGATGTCACTGACCAGTGGGGTGGGAGTTTGGAATGACACCTTGCAATGGGGAGGGGGGAGCGGGGGTGCACACATCATTGCAGCCCCATGGAGGGTTGTGCAGCTGTGAAACAGTGACCAAGCCCCACGTCAGATGCAGCTACGTTTTGGGAGTTTACTGGAGCGTTCATGGTGCCCAAACCCTTTCAGATTCCATGGAGGTTTCTCAGATCTCAGTCAGGGAGTTTCCACCAGAATGAATCCTGTCCCCCCACATTGAAATTCAAGGGGAGAGATTGGAGATAAAATGGGTCAATTGTGGGGAGAATCCAAGGCACAGAATGAAGGGCCCCGTACACAGGATCTACCTGGATCTAGAAGCAGCAGTGGGAGATGAGGAAGATGAGGCCGTTGATGAGGAAGAAGGAGCCACCCACCACCAGCTCCCAGAGACAGAGGAAGCGGCGAGCTGCAGAGAGAGGAGAAGCTTGAATGGAACCAGCAGGAGAACGTCACTGCTGAGTGTGGTGCACACGATGTCGTGTGTCGGTGCCTCTAGGACTTGGGATGAACTCTCTGGATCTAGGGAGTCATCCGGCTGAGATGTGAAACCCACCCACCGCCCTCCCATCTGACACTGGTGGACACCGATTCCTGATTCTTCCCATCTGTGTGTCTGTCCCTCTGTTGGCCTGTCCTCCAACACCCCAGTGACCTGCCCTGCCCTCATTAGGCCACTAAAGGGATTGGGCAGGAGTGTGGGGGGTTAGGAGGGGGAATTTGTCTGGGGAGATGTGAGTAGCCAGGACCCACCTCACCTGACACTGTGACAGTCACGGCCTGGCTGCGGGGGGACAGGATCCAGCTCCCGCTCACGTTCTCCTCGTACTCACAGGTGAATTCCCCGGTGTTGTTGGGACTGGCCAGTGGGATTCTGAGCACAGAGGTGTTCATAGAGCCAGTCCTGGGCTCTGTCCTGTTGATCTCAGACCCCACGTCCCCAGGGACGAGCTGGACTCCGTCCTTGTAGAAGTGAAACCTCCGCTGACCAGCTTCCCTGGGAGTCGTGCAGGTGATGTTCAGGGGAAGCCCTTCACTCACTGCTCCAGATGGGGGATCCATGCTCAGCGAAGGCTGGGGAGGGAGATCTGTGGGGATTAACAATGACAGGGGTTGGCAGAGGCCTGGCAGTGGAGAAAGAGGAGATGGTGCCCAGAATTCAGTTTATTTACAGCTGAACTTTCTTCTCTCTCCAGCGTCTCGTGCTTCTCTTCAGGATCCTGAGGGCTCCCCACACAAATGAGAGAGCCGGGGTGGGATGGGGCTGGCTTCCTTCAAATACAATGTGGGGCTGTGACATGGGGGTCAGAAGGTGGCTGGGGGCACCAGACCTTGAATTATTTTCTCTCACCCCTCCACTGCTAATGCTCCAGCCCCTGGAGACCTCAGTAGATAGGGAGGGCCCAGTTCTGTCTGCAGATCCTGCCCACTCTGACCAGATCGGGTGGGGCTGGGTGGCTCTGTTGGGATTCTACCTTCCCAGAGGGGAGAGGCACAAGGTGACCATGTTGGACACCCAGGTCTGAATCTGTTGGGCAGCCATGTCCTTGGCTATGCTGAGTAGCCATAGGTTGTGCTGCTCTCTGAAGGGCGGCCATATTGGAAATCAGGCAGCCATATTGGATAGACATGTCTTGGCTGTGTTGAGCAGCCTTGTTTCGTGGCTTTGTTGACATCAGAATAGCGGCCATGTTGCCAGTTAGGTGGGCATGTAAGGCAACAAGGAGGCTATTTTCCCAGTTGGGAAGCCATGTTAGGCCTCAATGTTGTAGCGTGAGGCTCATGGGGAGCATGAAAGGGCAAAGAGGGGGCAGGAGAGAAGGGGAAATAAAAGGAGGAGATGTAAATTCAAAGACAAGTGTCCAGCATTGAGTAAGGCGGGACAGAGGATAATAAGCAGAACAGGAATCAGACGAGGCAGAAGAAGGGGCCAGAGGGACGTAACGTTGGTCCTGCTGCAGTTCTCTGGCCTGTGCAAAGCAGGAGGCCAGACGAGATGGACACAGTGGTCCTTTCTGGGCTGGCAACATAGGAAGTATAATGTATGAACCATTGACTGGCCTAGATTATCCAGGTCTGAGGTTCTGGTTTCTTTGCATCAGCTGTGAGCCCGGCTGGTCCCTCGCAGTTGATTTAATAATTTATATCCTCCATTAATTCCTCACTCACTGGACCAAGCACCTGACTGTGACCGGCTCCCCTCCAATCTAGACGGGGTGAAGTGGGTCTAGAGAGAGAGGGGAGGAGGGGAGTGTCTGGTATAGAGCTACAGAGGGGGACCCACTCACAAAACGAGGAAGGGAGATATATGAGAAAAGTCCCTGACACACACAGACACAAACCACCCCGATCTCCCTGCCCAGGGTTACCTAACCCAGGCTGATAGAGACGGGCTGGTTCTTCCCAGGTTCAATGTCCCGGCTGGATGGGGGTACCTGGTACAGAGAGGTGTATGACCCAGATCCCCCAGAGCTGTGATTCTCAAGGGGTGAGTGATGCTACCCCTGGATCAGTCCTCAGCTCAGATGCTCCATCAAATTGGATCCTGCAGCTTTGTGGCCCAGGGAAGCTCAGCGTGTGAGGGGAACGGGATCTCCAGGGAGGTATCGAGGTGGTCTGGGCTCAAGGAGAGGGACAGGACTACAGTGGGGTCTGGAAAACAGGGGTCAGTGTTCGATACAGAAGAAGGGTAACACCCTGGGAGCTGGGAGACAGATGTTACCATGTACGTTCTGTCACATTACTGGAATAATTGGGTACCATATAGATCATAGGGGTACCAAATATGATGTGAAGAGGGTCATAACAGGTGTCTATGACCAGGTTATGGAGGGCAGATTATGAATAGGCCATTGATGTGTGTGTATCTTTGTACTTCAAGCTTATGCTTGGTTTCCGGGTGGAATCTCAGGCAAACTGGTGTTAACTTGAATGGCCTGCCTGATGGCCCATTAAGGGGCCATTAACTGCACAATTAACTCTGTCCACACCCGAGGAGCCTCCCCAGGAATGGGACATGCCTGGGCAAAAACTGAATCATTGAGAGTCTGGGAATTGGACCATGTGGCTGTGGCCCTGCAGTTTGCAGCCAGACTCTGCATAAGGAGGAGGAGGGTCTTCACCATCAGGAGGAAGTCTATAAAGCCTGGAAGAACGTTCCCCATTTTGTCTTCTACCTTCAGCCTGTCTTGCTTACATCTCTGAATGGACTTTGCTACACAGGTGAACTCTGAACTAAGGTGCTGACCCATCCCTAAATGGGATGCTTTCTAAAGACTTTGCAGTTATTCTACCTTTGCTCCAAGCCTGAACCAAGAGATTTGCCATTACTGCTTGTAACTGATTTCTTTTAACCATTCCTAACCCTCACCTAGACCTTTTTCCTTGCATAATAAACCTTTAGATTTTAGATTCTAAAGGATTGGCAACAGCGTGATTTGTGGTAAGATCTGATTTGTATATTGACCTGGGTCTGGGGCCTGATTCTTTGGAATTGGGGAGAACCGTTTTCTTTATTTGAGGGATTGGTTTTCATAACCATTGATCCCCAGGTCAGGTGGCTGCTGGTGGTGATACTGGGAAGCTGGAGTGTCTAAGGGAATTGCTTGTGGTTAGCCAGTGGGGCAAAAACAAAGTCTTTTCGGTTTAGCTGGTTGGGTTTGCCTTAGTGTGAAGAAACCCCAGCTTTGGGCTGTGGTTGCCCGTTTGGAAGCAATCTGTCCTGATCTGACACTCACAGTTGGATCCCACCAGGAACAGCCCCGTCACACGTTCATCTCAGGAATTAGAGGGGGATGGAGAAATCTCCATGGGAAGCTCCCTGCTCCCCTGTACCTCACTGAGCCCCAACCCTGCACTGGGCCCACGTTACCCAGCAGGGACTATGAGTGGCTAGCTAACTACAAGAGCAGTTTCTCCTCTCTTGGTATTCACACCTCCAGATCAGCTGTTAGAAGAGGACCTCATCCTCCTTGATTAGAGATAACAAGGTGGTTCAGCCTCATTGAACTACTGATTGGACTGATTGAATCTCTACCTTCTTAGTTATACCCGCCCCTGGATACTTCCACTGCATGCATCTGACAAAGCGGGTACTAGCTCACAAAAGCTTATGCTTCAGTACTTTTGTTAGTCTATAACAGGGGTGGGGAACCTTTTTTCCACCAAGGGCCATTTTGACCCTTATAAAGTCATCCGCGGGCCACTTCCCCCCCCCCCCCCCCCAAAGCCCAGGCTGGCAACGGGAGCTGAGACCCCAGCTGGCAAGGGGCCAGAAGGGGAAATCCCAAAGCAGTGGCAGGTGGAGTCCTTAGCCCTGCACTGCTTTGGGGTTTCCCCCACTGGCCCCTTGCCAGCCAGGGTCCTGCCGCCTGCCTGACCCGATCAGCCCAGTCTCTCCCCCCCAAACCTCCTTCCCTCCCACCCCCCCAACTGACCCACTCAGCCCGGTCTCTCCCCCCCAAACCTCCTTCCCTCCCACCCCCCCAACTGACCTACTCAGCCCGGTCTCTCCCCCCCAAACCTCCTTCCCTCCCACCCCCCCAACTGACCCACTCAGCCCGGTCTCTCCCCCCAAAACCTCCTTCCCTCCCACCCACCCCCCAACTGACCCACCCAGCCCGGTCTCTCCCCCCCAAACCTCCTTTCCTCCAACCCCCCAACTGACCCACCCAGCCAGGTCTCTCCCCCCCCCAACTGACCCACTCAACCCGGTCTCTCCCCCCAGACCGTTTCGCCGCCTGGCAGTGGGTGGCTCCTTGTTTCGCCGCCTGTAAGTGGGTGGCGGTGCGGCACGTCCCAGCCCCAGCTCCATCCCCGGCCGGTGGCGGCAGCGGAGCACGCGGTGCGTCCCGGCCGGTGGCGGCAGCGGAGCACGCGGCGCGTCCCGGCCCCGCGGCTGGCGGCGGCAGCAGAGCACGCGGCACGTCCCGGCCAGCGGCGGCAGCGGAGCACGCGGCGTGTCCCGGCCCCGCGGCTGGCGGAGGCGGCCCGCGCGGCGCTTCCAGGCCCCAGTGCGGAGCCGTCCCTGGCCGGCGGCCGCGGGCCAGACGGAAGCCTTTGGCGGGCCGTATCCGGCCCGGAGGCCGGAGGTTCCCCACCCCTGGTCTATAAGGTGTGACAGGACTCTTTGTCGCTTCTGCAAATCCAGACAAACACAGCTACCTCTCTAATGTTCTTAATGTTCTCTCTGGATACTGTGTGGTTGCCTCAGTTTCCCCATGGCATTTCTTCAGTCTCCAGGAACTGAGATTGTTGCGGAGGAAAGGAGCGGTGGAAAGGAGTGTTCAATGCCGTCTCTGGGTAAATGATGGCCTGGCCCTTCCCCCTTGTAAGGTGTTAGCTTGAAGTGTTAGAGAACAAAGGGATCAGGTGACCTCCTGGCCCAGGAAGGAGACAAAGGAAAAGCAGAGGATGGGCTAGAGGGTAGTCTGGAGCTGGCTGGGGAAAGGCAGGGAGGCACAGAGATGGTCTGGCTTCCCTGGCCCCCCAAAGTGGATCCGGCTGAGGGATCTGGTTCTTTGTACCTACAAGGTCTGTTTTAGATCATGTTCCTGTCGTCTAACAAACCTCTGTTTTACTGGCTGGCTGAGAGTCACGTCTGACTGTGGATTTGGGGTGCAGACCCACGGGTTCCCCCAGGACCCCGCCAGGGCAGGCTCACTTTGGGAAGCCCACGGAAGGGCAGAAGATCCTGAATGCTCCGAGGTCAGACCCAGGAAGGTGGAAGCTGGAGCCTGTGAAGCTCCTCGCCCTGGGGTCAGGCTGTTCACAGAGAAGAAGCTTCCCCCAGAGTCCTGACTGGCTTCATAGGGGGCAGTTCAAGACCATCACCCTGGGGACTCCGGGAAACCTTCCAACCCCAATATTCTATGGTCAGCCAGTCACTCCACTGGGACTGAGGACCTCTTTGGAGACCAGATCCCTGCGTTCAGAGAAGAATTTGGATCCCATGGTGCTTTGACACCCAGGGGCCGAGCACCTCAGGGTGCATCTTCACCCCCCTTTGACATGGGCAATAGGGGATCCTGGTGTGTTGATGCCGGCAGGGCCCGGGGTGACAAGAGAAACTGATCAATCACCTGAAGATAATCATGAAAGAGGCAGCAGGGCTGGTTGCTCTGTCAGCCAGGACAACAGGGCTGTGAGCTCCCCACAGTAGTCCCAAGGGATGTGAGCTTTGCCCACAGCAGTGCCCTCTTAGTGCCAAACTTTAGTGATCAGCTGGGACCCTCCCCCCATCCACGGCTTGTCGGACACCAGGGCCTGACACTTACCGGGGGGGGGGGGAGATTTGGGGTTTGTTTCAATAAACATCCCCATGTTTTCAAATGTGACTTCTGCCTGGGATCCCCCAAAATTTAAAATAGCACCAATGCCACCCCCCAAAAAACTCAACAGGATCCAGAGATCCAGGGGGTGACACTGACCCGGTGGGTGTCCTGACACGAGATGAGTGACTGGGCTGGGTCTCACCCTATGAGTGGAGGAGAGACACCCCACCGCGGGGCGGAAAAGAGCAGGAGATGGGGGGGGGTCTCACCTGTCACTCTTATGGAGATGGGTCGGCTCCTCTCCGATGGGATTTCTCGCCCAGACTCTCTCCTCCAGGATTCACAGCTGTACGCTCCGGCTCGCAATCCCGACACCCCCGACAGTCGAATCGACTCAGAGTAACTGTACCGGGGTGAGCGTTGTTCCTTGGAGTGGATTGTCTGGTCATCCCTGAAGAACCGGACCCCGGACACATTGGACGCCCCGTCAGCTGCGCATGTCAGGGTCACAGTTTCTCCAGTGATGTAGACAGGCTGTGGCGGGGACACGGTGAGCTGGGGAGCCGGGTGGGGGTCTGGAAAAGACAAGGGGGTCAGGGGAGGAGACGGTTAATACGTGAGCGGCTGGTGAGGGAATAAATAAATAAATGGAGATATACCAATCTCCTAGAACTGGAAAGACCTTGAAGGTCATCGAGTCCAGTCCCCTGCCTACACTAGCAGGATTGAGTACTGTCCCCTGACAGATTTTTTGTCCCAGATCCCTAAATGGCCCCCTCAAAGATTGAACTCACAACTGTGGGTTTAGCAGGCCAATGCTCAAACCACTGAGCTATCCCTCCACCCCCCACGCAGAGGAAGAGCCGGTGAAGAGCAGACAAGGGAGGGATCCTGGACACAGACCCCAGCCAGCCCCAGCTCAGTGCCCAGGAACCACGTCCCCGCCGGGCCAGACACACACTGAGCAGCAGAGATCTCAGTGCCGGGGACCCCGTGGGACCAGCATCCCCCCTTGGGGGCGGTGAGAGCGTCACACACACACAGCTGGGGGCTGCTCCATTGACTCCAGTGGAGCTACGGCCCAGTGACCCAGCTGGGGTCTGCCCGATTGACTTCATGGGTCGGAGGGAATTCTGGCGCTGGCGGGAGGTTGGGGTGATGGGCCCGTGACCAATCCCTCTCCTGACAGGGATCAGGACGGAGGAATCCAGGCAGCTGCAGGGCCAAAGATTCACAGTGGGTACCACTGACAGTGTCCAGCCAGGGTCCCCGTGCTGTGAGCTTCCCAGCAGCAGTGCCCTGTAATTTCCCAGTCTCTGAGGATTAGCTGGCACCCTAGGCCCAAAACAGAGTTGCTGAGATGTGGGGAGTGGGGATGACTAGAGACAGGGGGTGAAACTGGGATATCGGGGGGGGGGGGGTGTCAGACTCCGGGAGACTCTCCCATCAGACAGCAGGAGATACAGGGGCTCACCTGTCACTGGGATGGAGACGGAGCTGCTGTTCCTAGACGAGATCTCTCGACTGGATTCCCATCTCCAGTACACACAGGTGAATGACCCGACATTTCCCTTCCAAGCTGTGAGCTCCAGCCAGTGTCTAGTATTTGGATGTTGGTCTATGGCAGAGCCTCCCGCCTGCCCTTTTTGATAGAAGAATCTGTATCCGGAAGCCACCTCACCCCCAGCAGCCAAACACGTGAGGTTAACCTGCTCCCCTGGGAGATACACTGTGTAACCGGGGTCCAGAGAGAGCATGGGGGCCGGCGGGGGATCTAGAACAGAGGCAGAGGGGTCGGGGGGAGAGGCCAGGGTGGAAAGAGGAGAAGGTGGAAGGGGACAGGGATGAGTCCTGGACAGACACGATCACAACCCAGCCTCATCTCACTGCCCGGCACCCGCTCCCAAACTGGGAAATACACCCCGAGAAATAAACCACGGCCCGGCTCTCTCTCTTTCTGGGATCTCTTTATAGATCCCAAGGCCAGAAGGGACCATTGTGATCATGATTCCCCTGGGCCCTAGAGCCGATCTCAGAGAGAAACATTCAGACTTGAGTGAGCAATGGCCCGCGCTGGAGAATCCACCACGACCCTGGGGAATGGTCCCAGTGGTTCATTCCCCCCACTGTTAAAATCTGCGCACTGTTGCCGGGCAGAGTTTGTCTAGCTCCAGCTCCCAGGCACCAGGTCGGGTTTGATATTTGTCTGATCTGTTGAAGAGCCGTCGATTGTCCACTTCCGTTCCCCGGGAAGGAACCTTCTCATTGTTACGTTAAACAGCTCGAGCGCCTGGAGTCTCTCACTCTAAGGCAGGTTTTGGGACCATTTAATCCTAAGCCCTCTGTGACTGTGTACCCCATAAGGCTTTATGGGGGGGTGCCTATAAATATATGTACGATATTACTGGAGTATGGTTTTGCTACATATGCCATGTAACATATCTATGTGAAGGTAATGATCCACTGGATCTGTTCATCCTATTGGTATGGATGTGTCTGTTTTCTATTCACAGTTATGAACTGACTATGGGCTTGCTTACTTATCTGTGGACTTTGGAAAGTGTTAAGCCCAACTGAGAACCAATCAAGCTAACAATGAACTTTGTAGATGTTGGTCCACACCCCAGCCTCCTCAGCAATGCAGCCTGGCTGGTGGTGAGGGGAGTCTGGTTCAAACCTGGGACTGGACCATGTGCTCTGAGAGGCCATGTGGACTCTGCATAGGAAGGAGGAGGGGCTCTCCACCCACAGGAGGAAGTGTATATAAACCTGGGTGAGACCTCTCCATTTGGTTCTCAGCTGGCTCAAGCAACAGCCCTCCACCCCCCAAGGATTCCTGGAAGAAACTAGAACAGAGGACTGTGACTGCAGGGAGGGGTGTGAGTGATTGCTGGACCCAGGCTAACGGAGTTTAGCCTGTAAGAAGGAATTCATGGAGGGTGAGGCTTTTTGCTGTAATAGTGTTAGATTTGCATGTTCTGTTTATTTTGTTTGGTAATTCACTTTATTCTGTCTGTTACTACTTGGAACCACTTAAATCCTATTTCCTATATTTATTAAAATCACTTTTTACTTATTAATTAACCTGGAGTACGTGCTGGTACTTGTGGGGGCAAACAGCTGTGCATATCTCTCTATCATTGTTATAGAGGGTGAACAATCTATGAGTTTGCCCCATATAAGCTTTATACAGGGCAAAAGAAATTTTATTCCGGGTTTGACCCCATTGGGAGTTGAGCATCTGAGTGCCAGAGATAAGAATACCTCCTGTCTGTTTCCAGGAAAGCCCACAGCTGTTAGGGGATGTGGCTCAGACCTGGCAGGTTACTGAGGTCCTAAGCTGTTGGGGCAGGAAAACTGAGGCAGGAGTAGCCTTGACACATCAGTTGGCAGCTCCTAAGGGGTTTCTGTGATCTCAACCCATGACACCCTCCCTGCCCCCTCTCTGATTTATCATCCCCATGAATGGTGGGGACCAGAACTGGATGCAGGATTCCAGGAGCGGTTGCCCCAGGGCCGAACTCAGAGGTCAGATGGCTCCTCTCACCCCAGTATCTTTGTATGCCAGGGACATTTGTGCATGTGCCATGACCCCACCCCTGAAAGGCCAGGAGGAGGAATTATCCCCATTCTAATGGGGGAAACTGAGGCCAGAGTTCAGCAGGAGGTTAAAGGAGTTTGGCCCCCAACAAATTCCAATGGGATTTTGGCACCAAACACCCTTTGCCTCCCTGGAGATCCCCAAGCGAAGTGACTGGTCCGAGGCCACGGGGAGAGTCTGTGGTAGGGCTGGGAACTGGATCCTCTCCAAGTCCCAGCGCACTGTGGTATTGTCAAGGCACATCTGGCTCAGGGCTTCCCACAATGTCCACCTGGGAACCACCCCACAGTGTAAATCGGAGCCAGACCCACGGAGACCCAGTTCAGTGTCCAAACCACACGTCCAGTCTGCCACCGTGGGGTTTGTGGGTGGCCGATCGCTGCAGTGTCTGGGGCGGTGATCAGCTCTCGGTCACTCTAGGAAATCAACCCTGGTGCAGTTTTCCCTGGGCAGGGAGAAGTGGACGAGGAGCGCGGCTGGGGAGGGTGTTTGATGGTCCTTGTAGAGCCCCATTCTCTCTCCAGATGTTCGTGTGCAGAGGCCGGGAAGCTGAGGCTGGAGGATCATGGATGGAACCTTGACAACCCCATTTCCACCAGCCTCCTCACCCCACGCTGCCCATCTGGGGGTGCGGTGGGGGAACGGGATTGGGGGACTGGCGTTCAGCAGAGAGCTGTGGGGTGGGTGTCCCTGCTGCCCCCTGCTGTAGATGATCAGCCCTGCTCCGTGTGTGGGACATTCATCTCATCGGCTGCAGGTCCTGGATTCCCCACAGGAAATGGGGTGTCTCGAGGACGGACACACTCCAGGGGAAGCCGGGGACGGCTCAGAGCTCACCTGTCACACTGATGGGAACAGCAGGACTCTCCCCAGATTCCATCCTGCGACCTGACATCTCCACCCAGTACGCACAGGTGTATGATCCGGTGTCTCCCTGCGTTATATTGCTCAGGGTGTGGGTGTTGCTGTTACCGGATGAGATCGTCTGTCCAGAGACTCTGGAGAACTGGAATCCTGTAACATTGTGATCACCGGGAGGAGCCGAACACGTGAACACAACAGACTCCCCGGTGAGGTACAGCTGGTGCTGGGGGCTCAGGGAGAGGGTGGGGGCTGCTGGGGGGTCTGGAAAAGACAACGGGTGAGATTCACTGCAGGAGAAGGGGATCAGGGAGCCGGGAGGAGGAGACGCCGGGGAGAAGGTTGTTATTGGCTAACTGGAGCGAGGGGGGGACACTCACAGGAGGAATAGTTGCCCCTGGAAACTCCACTGCACCCAAATCTAGCATCACACCCTCCCCAATATAACACTGCACCCCGACATAGCACTGCACCCCAGGATCTAACTACAACCCAATAGGAGAGGAAATTGCAGCCCTAGACACCTCCACACTGCACCCAGTATGACCCGCAACCAAGTGTACTGTGTGACTCGTGGGTGATGTGTTAGATCATGTAGGTCGGCCCCAAGGCTCAATACAAAGGGACAGGGGTCTCACCCCGCACTGATATTGAGAGAGGGTCGCTCAGCGGGGATATGGCCTCTCCTGGAGCCTGGGGTATTGTGTAGTCACAGGATTTGGGCCCCGGCTCAGCCTTGATTTCCACCCGTCCCAGTTACTGGGGTCGGGGATTTCACCCAAGTGCCAGTAGAACCTGGATTTCATCCCTCGGACAGGCCTGGGAGCCGAGCAGATGGGGGTGAGCGGCTCCCCTCTGAGATAAACGGGCTGGGGAGGAGCGCAGGGGTGGAGAGAGACCCTGGGGGCTGGCAGAGAGTCTGGAACAGAGGCAGGGGAGAGACCCCCAGGGAGTGAGGGGAAGAGCAGATGGGAACAAGGACCCAACACAGGGCCTCAACCTCATCCCACCTCCCTGTCTCGTACCCCGGTGCCTGGATGTACTTGATGGCAGATCCAGATGGGGGTGGGGAGGCCTTTTAGAAGACTCTGGACTCCGGACTGACCCAGGGGGACTTTGCTGGAAGTTTCTATTCTCTGGGGTAACTAAGGACTTTCTGCGCTATCTCCGAAAGAGCCAAACCTGCCCCTCCCCCCTGCTGTTCCCGCGCTCGCTGGGAGTCACTGCAGCTTAGGGAGGGGGGGCATCACTCCCTTTGGGGGTGCAAGGGTCTGTCTCGGGGGTCCAGTGAGTTGGTCTCGCTGTGGGGAGCTCATGGCAGGACACGGGGCGCTGAAGGCTCCAAGGTTCGGGCCCAGGAGGTGCTGCAGTGAAACGGCCCCTGGGGGGTGACACATGGGAGGGGCCCTCCCAGTGCCTGTTCCAGGGCTGCCCTAGAGCACCGCTCCCGAGGCTCAGTGACGGGGGGTCAGATCCCGAGAGACTCGCCCATCAGACAGCAGGAGAGACAGGGGCTCACCTGTCACTGTGAGGGAGACGGAGCTGCTGTTCCAAGACCAGATCTGTTGAGGGGATTTATACGCACAGGTGTATGACCCGGCATTTCCCTTCGCAGCTGTGAGCTGAAGATTGTGGTTGTTACTCAAGGCTCCGACTAACTCAGGGTCCTGCTGCCCTTTTTGATAGAAGAATCTGAACCCGCAAAACAGCTCATCTTGAGGAGCCAAGCACAGGAGGGTAACTGGCTCCCCTGTCAGATACACTTTGTACCCGGAGTCTAGATGGAGCGTGGGGGCTGGCGGATGATCTAGAACAGAGGCAGAGGGGTCAGTGGGGGGGAGAGGCCAGGGTGGAAAGAGGAGAAGGGGGGAGGGGACAGAGATGAGTCCTGGACAGACACGATCACAAACCAGCCTCATCTCACTGCCCAGCACCCGCCCCCACGCTGGGAAATACACCCCGGGAAATAAACCACGACCCGGCTCTCTCTCCCCTCGGGGATCTCTTTATAGATCCCAGGGCCAGAAGGGTCCATTGTGATCATGGGGTCCGACCTCCTGTGTCACCCAGGCCCTAGGACTTCCCTGAATTGATTCCCCTGGCCCTAGAGCCGACCTCAGAGAGACACATTCAGGTTTGAGTCAGAAATGGCCAGCGCTGGAGAATCCACCCCGACCCCTGGGGAATGGTCCCAGTGGTTCATTCCCTCCACTGTTAAAATCTGCCCCCTGTTGTCAGCCTGTGTTTCTCTAGCTCCAGTCCCCAGGCACCGGGTCGGGTTTGATCTTTGTCTGATCTATTGAAGAGCCGTCGATTGTCCAATTTCCGTTCCCCAGGTAGGAACTGCTGGACTGTGATCAGCTCCCCCTGAACCTTCTCATGTCCCGCTAAACACCTCCAGCTCCAGTGCGGTCGGGCAAATTCCAGCTCCCCCCCACCTGGGAAACTTAACACCCCCCATCCCACAGCCTGCTCCCCCCATCCTCCCTCTGGCCCCAAATCTGCTGCTCCTCCATCTTGTGTGCAGAGGTGACGAGAAGCTGGATGGGACGAGACTGTTGCAAGGAGCAATTCAAGGGGAAGGGAAGGAGCCGAGGAGAGAACCTGCCTTTCTCCCCAGGGACGAGGGGCATGAGGAACGGAACTGGGGGGGGAGAAGTTCCTTTGTGTGCTTGGGGATTACCAGGATCCCCTCTGTGTCCATCCTGGGCCAGCGGGTGAGGGACTGATTGGCATGGGAGGGTCCTTCATCCCCCTGGGGCACCACAAGATCCCCCCTCCCTCCTGGGGAAGGTTTGTTAATGCAAATGTTTCAACCCCAAGACCCCAAGTTTTCACCCCAAGTTCTCTAGCTGGGGGGTGGGGGAAGAAGAGGGGGGAGAACCCATCAGGCGACCATCAGTCCCACCCAGAAATAGCTAGAAAGCACAAAAGAGAGAGAGAAATGAGGAAGCTCAGGCGGCTGTGTGGGGTTGGGGGGGAGTTTTCCCACCCACCACGTTTCCTCCCTCGTCTCTGCAGAACCTGCTTTTAATGTCACATAGGAAGGGGCGGGGTCTGTGCCCCTGGCCTGGATCCCTGTGTGGGAGCCCAGAGTGGGGGCAGGGAGAGCTCCCCCCCTCCACACACAGACCCACCCCTATGGCCCCAGCCTGGGGGGTCTCAGTGAAAGGGGGAGGTGGGTGCTCAGTCTCCATGGCCCGTCCAGCCCTCGCTCTCCTTGCTGAGGCTGCCAATGGGGGGTGGGTAGCACCAGGGGGACGGGGGCAGCTTCTCCTCTATGGCCTGGAGTGGGACCCACCAAAGGGACCCCCAGGGAGGCCCCAGCTGGGGTGGCTCTTCCACCCCCACGGACGTGGCTCTGGACTGGAGCTGCAGCTGCTGCTGGGGCAGGTTCCACAGGAGACGCCTGTGAAGGGGGTGGCCTGACCCACCCAGGGGATGACACGGGGGCACCCTGGGATCCCCCCTCCTGGCAATGCCAAAGACCACAGTGTGGGAGGAGGGGGATCCCCACGTCCACTGTCTGAGACCTCCCCACCCCCACCGCGAGCATCTCAGCCAGGACATGAGACGTCTTTACCTGCGGGGGACACCGGCCTGGGGAGCATCTGGAGAGAGGCTGGAAGAGAAGAGAAGAGAAGAGAAGAGAGGGGCTGAGAGCTCAGGGGAGGGGGTGGGGGATCCAGAGGGATGGAGGGATGTGGGGAGGGAGGGAGGGAGGCCAGAGACAGACACACACAGGGATGGGGGCCGTGGGGGTCACTCACCCAGCAGGGGCAGAAGGCGAGTTAGCACCATGCTGAGCCGTTCGCTCTGGGCTGGGAGCTGGGTTCTCAGCTCAGCCACCGGCTCCGTCTGGGTGCAAGGAGGGGGATGGAGGCAGAGGAAGTCAGAGCCCCGGGCGTGGTCACCGCTCAGCTCGCAGGCTGGAGAGACACCGGGTCCTCGTGCGCAGGGCGTGCGGAGAGGAGCTGCCTTTCCCATGGCTGACACTGGTGGGAGGGGCTGGAGGGGGAGCCCCCAGTGACTGACACCTCCAGGGGTGGGCTAGAGACCCAGCAGGGACAAAGTAACGTCAGGGGAGTGAAACTGGTTTACACCAGCTGGGGTCTGGGCCCAGGTCCTGCGACAGGAATTTTGGGGTCCCGTACATAGATCATGCGGGGGCCCCTCCTGGCCGGTCTCCCGCAGCCCGTGCCCCCCCCAGCCGGTCTCCCGCCACCCATGGGGGCCCCCCCGGCCGGTCTCCCGCCGCCCTCAGGGGCCCCCCCGGCCGGTCTCCCATGGCCCACGGCCCCCCCCGGCCGGTCTCCCACTGCCCGTGGCCCCTGCCGGCCGGCGACAAAGGGGTACAGCAGCGTACCAGGCCCGCCCCGGATTTAAGGGGACCCCGCTGTCATGGAGCGCCCGGGCGATGGTCTGGAACCGCTCCCTAGGAAGCCAGGCCGGACTCCGGGTGAAGGGCCCCTTCTCCGTACACAGCCTGTTTCCCAGGCCAGGAGATTCAGGGGTCCCCACTTCCACCTTCCTGGGTCTGACCTCGGACCATTCAGCACCTTCTGCCCCTCCGTGTGCTTCCCCCAGCAAGCCCGCCTGGGCGGGGTCCTGGGGGAGCCCATGGGTTCTGCACCCCAAATCCACAGTCAGACGTGACTCTCAGCCAGCCAGCAGAACAGACGGTTTATTTGAGATGTCAGGAACACCATCCAACTCACAGCTTCAGTCCAAACAGGGTCCCTCAGTCAGGCCTTTCTGGGGGATGCCAGGAGGTGAGACCCAGATTCTGGGCTCCTGCTTCTTCCCCAGGTTTATTCGATGACTTCTAATCACAGACCATACAGCGAGCGTGAGCCTTCAGCTGGATCCATCTTGGGGCCAGAGAGCAAGATGGCTTCTCTCCCTCTCCCAGCTAGACCCAGACCCAGACCCAGACTGACTACGCCCTCTAGCCCCTCCCTGCTCTCCTTTGTTCCTTTCCCGGGCTTCAGGTATCACCTGACCTCCCTTCAACAGGTTCAGCTGACCTCCCTCCCCCACTTGGGGTCAGGTTACAGCTTCCAGGGATGCACAGAGGGGAGGGCGTTGCCTCCTTGCTTCCAGCGTTAGCCCCTATCCCTTCACATAGACACTTAAGAAATGCATAGGGGAAACTGAGGCACACACACACAGTACTCCCACTTCGTCACACCCCCTTAAGTCCGAGGCCCGGTACAGCTGTACCTGTTGTACCCCCCTGTCGCTGGCCCTGTCTGGGCCCATTGACCCTAACTGGGATCTTCCCCTTTCACCCCATGTCACGTGACTGAAGTAATTTGGGACCCTATAAATCATTGCTGCAACCAGGGTCCTATAGTGGCACCAAATCTTATGTACAGGGGGTCATAATGGGTGCCTACAACCAGGTTATGAATGGCTGATTATGAATATGCCAGTGATATGTGTGTATCAATTTTGTAGTTAGAGCTATAATATTGGCTCTGGACTGTCTGTCTTTCCAAATATTGTGCTCTGCTGGGGAAGAAGATTCCTGAATACTGGGCATCAGCTTGGCTTGGGCTGCCTGATGGCCCATTAAGGGACATCAACCACACAATGGACTTTGTATATGCCTGTCCACACCCGAGCTGCTCTAGGAATGTCACTGCCTGGTCAGAAACTGAATCCTGGAGAAGTCTGGTGATTGGACCTTGTGACTGTAAACCTCCATTTTGCAACCGGACTCTGCAAAAGAAGGAGGAGGGTCTTGGCCCAGAAGACAGAGTCTATAAAAGCTGGAAGAAGCATTCTCCATTTTGTCTTTTACCTCCAGTCTTCAACCTGCCTTGTTTCCAGCTTTGGATGGAACTTTGCTACTCTGGGAACTGTGGACTAAGGTGCTGACCCACCCCTAAATGGGGTGCATCCAAAGACTTTGATTTGAACCTGCAGTTATTCTACCTTCGCTGCAAGCCTAAACCAAGAGATGTACCATTACTGCATGTAATTGATTTCTTTTAACCATTCTTAACCCTCACCAATACCTTTTTCCTTGTATAATAAACCTTTAGATTTTAGATTCTAAAGGATTGGCAACGGCGTGATTTGTGGTAAGATCTGATTTGTATATTGACCTGGGTCTGGGGCCTGATTCTTTGGAATTGGGGAGAACCGTTTTCTTTATTTGGGGTACTGGTTTTCATAACCATTGGTCCCCAGGACAGGTGGCTGGTGGTGGTGATACTGGGAAGCTGGAGTGTCTAAGGGAATTGCTTGTGTGACTTGTGGTTAGCCAGTGGGGTGAGACCAAAGTCTTTTCTCTTTGGCTGCTTTGGTTTGCCTTAGGGTGGAAAAAACCCAGCTTTGGGCTGTAGTTGCCCCTTTGGAAGCAATCTGTCCTGATCTGACACTCACAGTTGGATCCCAACAGGAACAGCACCGTCACACCTCAGTGGCCTGGAGAGGTTCTGTGCCTGTCCCGGTCTCACAGAACTCATGCTCTGTGGGCTCCGTACGGTCCCTGGGGATTCCCCTTCAGAGGCGCAGCCCTGCCCCTGGGTCCCCCCTCTCTCGGGGGTTATTCCATAGGCCCCTCCGCCTCCTGGAGCCGCACCTCCTTGAACCCCCAGGGTGCCTGTCCCTCGCCTGCACCCCCCAGGAAGTACCATCACTCTGGCCCCCGGGGCCTCCTCGCCGAGAGGGAACGATACAGCCCTGTCCTCTAGATGGAGTGATTCTGAGCAAGCGTAGAGCAGGAGGGTTCATTGAACATCTGACCAAAGCACAGGAAGTTCTCTGGGCCCTCAGGCCTAGTGACCCTCAGCAAAGCACATCTAGGTCTCTCCTGCATCCAGGGGGCCCCGTCTGTCCTCCCTAGCACAGAAGCCCCCTCCTTCCAGCTGGGCATCTGTCACGGAGCGCCCGGGCGATGGTCTGGAACCGCTCCCTAGGAAGCAGACCGGACTCCGGGTGGAGGGCCCCTTCTCCGTACACAGCCTGTTTCCCAGGCCAGGAGATTCAGGGGTCCCCACTTCCACCTTCCTGGGTCTGACCTCGGACCATTCAGCACCGTCTGCCCCTCCGTGTGCTTCCCCCAGCAAGCCCGCCTGGGCGGGGTCCTGGGGGAGCCCGTGGGTTCTGCACCCCAAATCCACAGTCAGACGTGACTCTCAGCCAGCCAGCAGAATAGACGGTTTATTTGAGATGTCAGGAACCATCCAACTCACAGCTTCTCAGTCTCAACAGGGCCCCTCCGCCAGGCCCTTCTGGGGTGCTAGGAGGTGAGGCCCAGATTCTGGGCTCCTGCTTCTTCCCCAGGTTTATTCGATGACTTCTATCTGGTTTAACACAGACCATGCAGCCAGCGAGCGTGAGCCCTCCGCTGGATCCATCTTGGGGCCAGAGAGCGAGATGACTCTTCTCCCCTTCCCAGCTGTACCCAGACTAGAGATTCCCCCATCGGCAGGGGGAAGGAGGGCGGGTTCGTCCACAGATCTCTTCTGCGCAGGGGCACAGACCCAGCACCGCCCAATGGGCCACTAAAGCAGGTTCTGTAGAAACCCCAGGGGAAACGCGGTGGGGGGAGTTCTGCTGCATCCCAAGGAGCTTTGGCAGAGATGGGGAGTAAGGGGGCTGGGGAGAGTTTCCAATCCCCAGACCCTGGTCCCGTGTGAGGGGAAATGCCGCACGGGCATTAGGTGGGGTAAGAGGAGCTGGAGGTCAGGGGAGATGGATCTAAGCTGGGGAAGGGTTGGCTGGTGAACAGAGGGGGAGGCAGCCCAGAAGCTATGGGGCCTGTGGGGAGAAGCTTAGTGGTGGCACCCGGGACCCCGGACCACGACCTGGAGGATGGAGACCCCAGCGACTGGTGACCGGGAGGCCCAGCTCAGAAGTCCCAGCTGGCTGTGACCAGTGGGAGGACACTGGGCTGTGGAGAGAGGACCCCGGTGACTGGACCAGCTGGTTCCAGCCAGTGGGGAAACAAAGGCCGGAGGAGAGGGAGGGGGAGAGGAGAGTTGGCCCAGGTGACCTGTTGACCTGGGACAAAGGCCAGAGGCAGGGCTTTGGGGACAGTGATATCGGACGCCCAGCTGGAAGGAGGGGGCTGTGGGGCAGGGGAGGGCAGACGGAGCCCCCTGGACGCAGGAGAGACCTAGATGTGCTGTGTGGAGGGTTGCTAGGCCCAAGGGCCCAGAGAGCTTCCTGTGCTGTGGTCAGATGTTCAATGAACCCTCCTGCTCTGTGCTGGCTCGGAGTCACTCCGGTCTACAGCACAGGGCTGTATCACTCCCTCTGGCCGCGGAGGCCCCGGGGGCCAGAGTGAGGGGACTCCCTGGGGGGGCTGGGCAAGCGACGGGTGCCCTGGGGGCTCAGAGAGATGCGCCTCAAGGAGGCAGAGGGGCCTATGGAATAACCCCCGAGAGAGAGGGGACCCCGGGGCAGGGCTGAGGCTCTGAAGGGGGATTCCCCAGGGATCGTGCAGAGCCCAAAGAGCATGAGTCCTGTGAGTCCGTGACAGGCACAGAACCTCTCCAGGCCAAAGACCAGAACAGGCCCAGGGGCTGGTACCAGAGTCATGGATAGGAATGAGCGAGATCCCCAGCTGGGGTCAATGGGCCGTAGCTTCACCGGGGTCAAGGGGAATATCCCAGCTGGTGCCAATGGGCCCAGACCCCAGCTGGTGTAAACCAGTTTCACTCCCCTGAAGTTCCTTTGGCCCCACTGGGTCCCTAGCCCACCCCTGGAGGTGTCAGTCACCGGGGGCTCCCCCTCCAGCCCCGCCCACCAGTGTCAGCCATGGGAAACGTCAGCTCCACTCCACACGCCCTGCGCACGAGGACCCGGTGTCTCTCCAGCCTGCGAGCTGAGCGGTGACCACGCCCGGCGCTCTGACTTCCTCTGCCTCCATTCCCCTCCTTGCACCCGGACGGAGCCGGTGGCTGAGCTGAGAACCCAGCTCCCAGCCCAGAGCGACCGGCTCAGCATGGAGCTAACTCACCTTCTGCCCCTGCTGGGTGAGTGACCCCCACAGCCCCCAGCCCTGTGTGTGTCTGTCTGTGTCCTCCCTCCCTCCCTCCCCACATCCCTCTGGATCCCCCACCCCCTCCCCAGTGCTCTCAGCCCCTCTCTTCTCTTCTCTTCCAGTCTCTCTCCAGATGCTCCCCAGGCCGGTGTCCCCCGCAGGTAACGACGTCTCCTGTCCTGGCTGAGATGCTCGTGGTGGGGGTGGGGAGGTCTCAGACAGTGGGGGTGGGGATCCCCCTCCTCCCACACTGTGGTGTTGGGCATTGCCAGGAGGGGGGATCCCCAGATGCCCCGTGTCATCCCCTGGGTGGGTCAGGCCGCCCACTTCACAGGCGTCTCCTGTGGAACCTGCCCCGGCAGCAGCAGCTCCAGTCCAGAGCCACGTCCGTGGGGATGGAAAAGCCACCCTTGCTGGGGCCTCCCTGGGGGTCCCTTTGGTGGGTCCCAGTCCAGGCCGTAGGGGAGAAGCTGCCCCCGTCCCCCTGTTGCTAACCACCCCTCATTGGCAGCCTCAGTAGAGGGAGCGAGGGCTGGACGGGCCATGGAGACTGAGCACCCACCTCCCCCTTCCACTGAGACCCCCCAGGCCGGGCCCATGTGTGTGGAGGGGGGAGCTCTCATGCCCCCACTCTGGGCTCCCTCACAGGGATCAGGGCCAGGGGCACAGACCCTGCCCCTCCTTATATGACATTAAAAACAGGTTCTGCAGAGAAAAGGGAGGAAATGTGGTGGGTGGGAAAATTCCCCCCCCCTTCCCCCACAGCTGCCTGAGCTTCCTCATTTCTCTCTCTCTTTCATGCTTTCTAGCTATTGCTGGGCGGGTCTGATGGACACCTGACGGGTTCTCCCCCCCTTCTTCCCCCGCCCCCCGGCTAGAGAACTTGGGGTCAAAACTTGGGGTCTTGAAGTTGAAATGTTTACATTAAAAAGCCTCCCCCTTTCCCCAGGAGGGAGGGGGATCTTGGGGTGCCCCGAGGGGGGGGGGAAGGACCATCCCATTCCAATCACCCCCTCACCCACTGCCCCAGGATGGACACAGAGGGGATCCTGGTGATCCCCCAGCACACCAAGGACCCTTCCCCCCACCTCCGTTCCTCATGCCCCTCCTTCCTGGGGAGAAAGGCAGGTTCTCTCCTCGGCTCCTGCCCTTCTCCTTGAATTGCTCCTTGCAACAGTCTCGTCCCACCCACCCAGTCATCCCCTCCACACACAAGATTGAGGAGCAGCAGATTTGGGGCCAGGGGGAGGATGGGGGGAGCAGGCTGTGGGATGGGGTGTGTTAAGTTTCCCAGGTGGGGGGAGCTGGAATTTGCCCGACCGCACTGGAGGTGGAGGTGTTCAGCGGGACAGGAGAAGGTTCGGGGGGAGTTGATCACAGTCCAGCAGTTCCTACCCGGGGAACAGATGATGGACAATCTACGGTGCTTCAATAGATCATACAAAGATCAAACCCGACCCGGTGCCTGGGGACTGGAGCTAGAGAAATACAGGCTGACAACAGGGGACAGATTTTAACAGTGGGGGGAATGAACCACTGGGACCATTCCCCAGGGGTCGTGGTGGATTCTCCAGCGCTGGCCATTTCTGACCCAAACCTGAATGTGTCTCTCTGAGATCGGCTCTAGGGCCCAGGGGAATCCGTTCAGTGAAGTCCTAGGGCCTGGGTGACACAGGAGGTCGGACCCCATGATCACAATGGACCCTTCTGTCCTTGGGATCTATAAAGAGATCCCCGAGGGGGAGAGAGCCGGGTCGTGGTTTATTTCCCGGGGTGTATTTCCCAGCGTGGGGGCGGGTGCTGGGCAGTGAGATGAGGCTGGTTTGTGATCGTGTCTGTCCAGGACTCATCTCTGTCGCCTCCCCCCTTCTCCTCTTTCCACCCTGGCCTCTCCCCCCCCCCCCACTGACCCCTCTGCCTCTGTTCTAGATCATCCGCCAGCCCCCACGCTCCATCTAGACTCCGGGTACAAAGTGTATCTGACAGGGGAGCCAGTTACCCTCCTGTGCTTGGCTCCTCAAGATGAGCTGTTTTGCGGGTTCAGATTCTTCTATCAAAAAGGGCAGCAGGACCCTGAGTTAGTCGGAGCCTTGAGTAACAGCTACGATCTTCAGCTCACGGCTGCGAAGGGAAATGCCGGGTCATACACCTGTGCGTATAAATCCCCTCAACAGATCTGGTCTTGGAACAGCAGCTCCGTCTCCCTCACAGTGACAGGTGAGCCCCTGTCTCTCCTGCTGTCTGATGGGCGAGTCTCTCGGGATCTGACCCCCCGTCACTGAGCCTCGGGCGCGGTGCTCTAGGGCAGCCCTGGAACAGGCTCTGGGAGGGCCCCTCCCATGTGTCACCCCCCAGGGTCCCAGTCTCACTAGGGGCCGTTTCACTGCAGCACCTCCTGGGCCCGAACCTTGGAGCCTTCAGCGCCCCGTGTCCTGCCATGAGCTCCCCACAGCGAGACCAACTCACTGGACACCCGAGACAGACCCTTGCGCCCCCAAAGGGAGCGATGTCCCCCCTTCCCTAAGCTGCAGTGACCCCCAGCGAGCGCAGGAACAGCGGGCTCGGGGGTTATTGGCTATTTTGGAGACGGCGCAGAAAGTCCTTAGTTACCCCAGAGGAGAGAAACTTCCAGCAAAGTCCCCCTGGGTCAGTCCGGAGTCCGGAGTCTTCTGACCCCTCCATAGTCCCAGGCCCTGAGTGTCTTCTGCTTCCAGGAGCCCTCGATGAGCAACCCCACCTGGCCCCTTCTCTGTCCTTTGTTCTTGATACCGGGGAAACCTCGTCACCTGACCCATCTCCTTAACCCTTTGTTCTCCAACCGGTCACACCTCCCCCCCCCCCCACCATCCTGGAGAGGTTGGGCCATCCATGGTCCTTAGCTGCTAGGCATCAAATGTATGAGCAGTTTGAGTGGCCACCGTCTTCATGGGTATGGGGTGCCAAGCCCCAGACTGCTATGAATCAGCCACACCCCATATCTGACCCCCCGTCACTGAGCCTCGGGAGCGGTGCTCTAGGGCAGCCCTGGAACAGGCACTGGGAGGGCCCCTCCCATGTGTCACCCCCCAGGGGCCGTTTCACTGCAGCACCTCCTGGGCCCGAACCTTGGAGCCTTCAGCGCCCCGTGTCCTGCCATGAGCTACCCACAGCGAGACCAACTCACTGGACACGCGAGACAGACCCTTGTGCCCCCAAAGGGAGCGATGCCCCCCCTCCCTAAGCTGCAGTGACTCCCAGCGAGCGCGGGAACAGCAGGGGGGAGGGGCAGGTTTGGCTCTTTCGGAGATAGCGCAGAAAGTCCTTAGTTACCCCAGAGAATAGAAACTTCCAGCAAAGTCCCCCTGGGTCAGTCCGGAGTCCAGAGTCTTCTAAAAGGCCTCCCCACCCCCATCTGGATCTGCCATCAAGTACATCCAGGCACCGGGGTACGAGACAGGGAGGTGGGATGAGGTTGAGGCCCTGTGGTGGGTCCTTATTTGCCTCACTCCCTGGGGGTCTCTCCCCTGCCTCTGTTCCAGACTCTCTGCCAGCCCCCAGGGTCTCTCTCCACCCCTGCGCTCCTCCCCAGCCCATTTATCTCAGAGGGGAGCCGCTCACCCCCATCTGCTCGGCTCCCAGGCCTGTCCGAGGGATGAAATCCAGGTTCTACCGGCACTTGGGTGAAATCCCCGACCCCAGTAACTGGGACGGGTGGAAATCAAGGCTGAGCCGGGGCCCGAATCCTGTGACTACACAATACCCCAGGCTCCAGGAGAGGCCATATCCCCGCTGAGCGACCCTCTCTCAATCTCAGTGCGGGGTGAGGTCTCTTTCTCTTTGTATTGAGCCTTGGGGCCAAACTACATGATCTCCCACGTCACCCACGTGTCACACAGTACACTTGGTTGCGGGTCATACTGGGTGCAGTGTGGAGGTGTCTAGGGCTGCAATTTCCTCTCCTATTGGGTTGTAGTTAGATACTGGGGTGCGGTGCAGTGCTATGTCAGGGTGCAGTGTAATATTGGGGAGGGTTTGATTCTAGATTTGGGCAGGGCCGGCGACAGGAATTTTGGGGCCCCGTAGGCAGACCGTACGGCCCCCCCCGCCAGTCTCCCGCCGCCCGCGGCCCCCCGCCGCCAGTCTCCCGCCGCCCGCGGCCCCCCCCACCAGTCTCCCGCCGCCCGCGGCTCCCCCCCGCCGATCTCCCGCCGCCCATGCCCCCCCCTCCCCCGGTCAGTCTCCCGCCGCCTGCACTCCCCCCCCCCCGTCTCCTGCCTCCCGCGGCCCCCCCCGGCCGATCTCCCGCCGCCCGAGGGCCCCCCCTCTGCCAGTCTCCTACCTCCCACGCCCCCCCCCGGCGATCTCCCGCGGCCCTCCCCCCCCCCGGCGATCTCCCGCGGCCCCCCGGCGATCTCCCGCGGCCCTCCCCCCCTCCGGCGATCTCCCGCGGCCCTCCCTCCCCCCCCGACGATCTCCTGCGGCCCCCCGGCGATCTCCCGCGGCCCTCCCCCCCTCCGGCGATCTCCCGCGGCCCTCCCTCCCCCCCCCCCCCGACGATCTCCCGCGGCCCTCCGGCGATCTCCCGCGGCCCTCCGGCGATCTCCCACCGCCCTTCCCCGGCGATCTCCCGCGGCCCTCCCCCGGCGATCTCCCGCGGCCCTCCCCCGGCGATCTCCCGCGGCCCTCCCCCGGTGATCTCCCGCGGCCTGTCTCCTACCTCCTGCGGCCGCGTGGCTGGCCGGGAGAAGCAAAGGGGGGCAGGGCTGGCTGCTGGGTGCCGGGGGAGGGGGCTGGTGAGCGCGGCAGCAGCTGCCCGAGCCGCGCCTCGCTCACAGCCCCAGGGACAACGGTTACAGCTGTACCGGCCCGGGACTTCCGGGTGCCCCCCCTGAAGTCCGGGGCCCGGTACAGCTGTAACCGTTGTACCACCCTGTCGCCGGCCCTGGATTTGGGTGCAGTGGAGTTTCCAGGGGCAACTATTCCTCCTGTGAGTGTCCCGCCCCCCTTGCTCCAGTTAGCCAGTAATGACCTTCTCCCCGGCGTCTCCTCCTCCCGGCTCCCTGAGCCCCTTCTCCTGCAGTGAATCTCACCCGTTGTCTTTTCCAGACCCCCCAGCGGTGCCCACCCTCTCCCTGAGCCCCCAGCACCAGCTGTACCTCACCGGGGAGTCTGTTGTGTTCACGTGTTCGGCTCCTCCCGGTGATCACACTGTTACAGGATTCCAGTTCTCCAGAGTCTTTGGACAGACGATCTCATCCGGAAACAGCAACACCCACACCCTGAGCAATATAACGCAGGGAGACACCGGATCATACACCTGTGCGTACTGGGTGGAGATGTCAGGTCGCAGGATGGAATCTGGGGAGAGTCCTGCTGTTCCCATCAGTGTGACAGGTGAGCTCTGAGCCGTCCCCGGCTTCCCCTGGAGTGTGTCCGTCCTCGAGACACCCCATTTCCTGTGGGGAATCCAGGTCCTGCAGCCGATGAGATGAATGTCCCACACACGGAGCAGCCCTGATCCCCTCCAGCAGGGGGCAGCAGGGGGCAGCAGGGACACACCCACACCCACCCACCCACCTACCCCACAGCTCTCTGCTGAATCCCCCAAACCGCTTCCCCCACCATCCCCAGACGTGCAGCGTGGGGTGAGGAGGCCGGTGGCAATGGGGCTGTCGAGGTTCCATCCATGATCCTCCAGCCTCAGCTTCCCGGCCTCTGCACACGAACATCTGGAGAGAGAATGGGGAGATCTTGGTGGCTCTACAAGGACCATCAAACGCCCTCCCCAGCCTCATTCCTCAGCCACTTCTCCCTGCCCAGGGAAAACCTGCACCAGGGTCGATTTCCTGGAGCAGCCGGGAGTTGATCACCCCCAGACACCACACTGATCGGCAACCCACAAACCCCCGCGGTGGCAGACTGGACGTGTGGTTTGGACACTGACCTGGGTCTCCGTAGGTCTGGCTCCGATTTACACTGTGGGGTGGTTCCCCGGTGGACATTGTGGGAAGCCCTGAGCCAGAAGTGCCTTGACAATACCACAGTGCGCTGGGACTTGGAGAGGATCCAGTTCCCAGCCCTGCCACAGACTCTCCCCATGACCTCAGACCAGTCACTTCCCTTGGGGATCTCCAAGGAGACGAGGTTGTTTGGTGCCAAAATCCCATTGAAATTTGTTGGGGGCCGAACTCTTTTAAGCTCCTGATGAACACTGGGCCTCAGTTTCCCCCATTAAAATGGGCATGATTCCTCCTCCTGGCCTTTCAGGGTGGGGTCACTGCATATGCATGAATGTCCCTGGCATACAATGATGCTGGGGTGAGAGGAGCCATCTGACCTCTGGGTTCGGCCCTGGGTCGACCGCTCCTGGAATCCTGCGTCCAGTTCTGGTCCCCACCATTCGGGGCTGGGGGATAAATCAGAGAGTGGGCAGGGAGGGTGTGACGGGTTGGAATCACAGAAACCCCTTAGGAGCTGCCACCTGATGTGCCAAGGCTACTCCTGCCTCAGTTTTCCTGCCCCAACAGCTTAGGACCTCAGTAACCTGCCAGGTCTGAGCCACGTCCCCTAACAGCTGTGGGCTTTCCTGGAAAGAGGCAGGAGGTATTCTTACCTCTGGCACTCAGATGCTCAACTCCAAATGGGGTCAAACACTGAATAACATTTGTTTTTCACTGTATAAAGCTTATACAGGGAAACTCATAGATTGTTCGCCCTCTATAACAATGATAGAGAGATATGAACAGCTGTTTGCCCCTCCAGGTACCAACACATACTCCAGGTGAATTAATAAGTAAAAAGTGATTTTAATAAAGACAGGAAATAGGATTTAAGTGGTTCCAAGTAGTAACAGACAGAATAAAGTGAATTACCAAACAAAATAAACAGAACACGCAAATCTATCACTATTACAGCAAAAAGCCTCACCCTCCGTGAATTCCTTCTTTCAGGCTAAACTCCATTAGTCTGGGTCCAGCAATCACTCACACACCCTCTGCAGTCACTGTCCTCTGGTCCATTTCTTCCAGGAATCCTTGGGGTGTGGAGGGCTGTTGTTTGAGCCAGCTGAGAACAAAATGGAGAGGTCTCTCCCAGGTTTATATAGACTTCTCCCTGTGGGTGGAGAGCCCCTCCTCCTTCCTATGCAGAGTCCATGTGGACTCTCAGAGCACATGGCCCAGTCCCAGGTTTGAACCAGACTCCCCTCACCACCAACCGGGCTGCATTGCTGAGGAGCCTCGGGTGTGGACCAGGATCTGCAAAGTTCATTGTTAGCTTGATTGGTTCTGAATTGGGCTTAACACTTTCCAAAGTCTACATATAACTAACTAATCCCATACTCAATTCATAACTCTGAATACAGAACAGACACATACATACCAATAGGATGAACAGATCCAGTGGATCGTTACCTTCACATAGATATGTTACATGGCATATGTAGCAAAACCATACTCCAGTAATATCATACATATATTTATAGGCACCCCCCATAAAGCCTTATGGGGTAAACCGCCACAGAGGGGTTAGGATTAAATGGTCCCATAACCTGCCTTAGAGTGAGAGACTCCAGGAGCTCAACCTGTTTAGTGTAACAACGAGAAGGTTCCTACTCGGGGAACGGAAATTGGACAATCGACGGCTCTTCAGTAGATAAGACAAAGATCAAACCCAACCCGGTGCCTGGGGACTGGAGCTAGACAAACTCAGGCTGGCAACAGGGGGCAGATTTTAGCCATGGGGGGAATGAACCACTGGGACCATTCCCCAGGGGTCGTGGTGGATTCTCCAGCGCTGGCCATTTCTGACCCAAGCCCAAATGTGTCTCTCTGATATCGGCTCTAGGGCCCAGGGGAATCAATTCAGGGAAGTCCTAGGGCCTGGGTGACACAGGAGGTCGGACCCCATGATCACAATGGTCCCTTCTGGCCTTGGGATCTATAAAGAGATCCCCGAGGGGAGAGAGAGCCGGGCCGTGGTTTATTTCCAGGGGTGTATTTCCCAGTGTGGGGGTGGGTGCTGGGCAGTGAGATGAGGCTGGTTTGTGATCGTGTCTGTCCAGGACTCATCTCTGCCCCCTCCCCCCTTCTCCTCTTTCCACCCTGACCCCTCCCCCCCACTGACCCCACTGCCTCTGTTCTAGATCCCCCGCTGCCCCCCACGCTCGCTCTGGAGCCCAACTACACAGTGTATCTCCCAGGGCAGCGGGTTAATCTCACGTGCTCGGCTCCTGGGGGTGAGGTGGCTTCAGGATACAGATTCTTCTATCAAAAAGGGCAGGCGGGAGGCTCCGCCATAGACCAACATCCAAATACAAGCCACTGGCTGGAGCTCACAGTGGGGAAGGGAAATGCCGGGTCATTCACCTGTGTGTACTGGAGACGGGAATCCAGTCGAGAGATCTCGTCTAGGAACAGCAGCTCCGTCTCCATCCCAGTGACAGGTGAGCCCCTGTCTCTCCTGCTGTCTGATGGGAGAGTCTCTGGGAGTCTGACCCCTCCACATCCCTGATATCCCAGATTCACCCCGTCTCTGGTCATCCCCACTCCCCACATCTCAGCAACTCTCTTTTGGGCCTAGGGTGCCAGCTCATCCGCAGAGACTGCTCAATTACAGGGCACTGCTGCAGGGAAGCTCACAGCACTGGGACCCTAGCTGGGCACTGTCAGTGGCACCCACTGTGAATCTTTGGCCCTGCAGCTGCCTGGATTCCTCCGTCCTGATCCCTGTCAGGAGAGGGATTGGTCACGGGCCCATCACCCCAACCTCCCGCCAGCGCCAGAATTCCCTCCAGCAAATGGAGTCAAAGGGGCAGACCCCAGCAGGGGTCACTGGGCCGTAGCTCCACTGGAGTCAATGGAGCAGCCCCCAGCTGTGTGTGTGATGCTCTCATCAGACCTTGGGGGGAACACTTCTCCCACCGGGTCCCCGGCACTGAGATCTCTGCTGCTCAGTGTGTCTTGCCCGGCGGGGACGTGGTTCCTGGGCACTGAGCTGGGGCTGGCTGGGGTCTGTGTCCAGGATCCCTCCCTCGTCTGCTCTTCACCGGCTCTTCCTCTGCTTCCCTCACCAGCCGCCCACGTAGGAACCGTCTCCTCCCCCAACCCCCTTGTCTTTTCCAGACCCCGACCGAGCTCCCAAGCTCACCGTGTCCCCACCGCAGCCTGTCTACATCACTGGAGAAACTGTGAACCTGACGTGCGCAGCTGACGGGGCGTCCACCGTGTCCGGGGTCCGGTTCTTCAGGGACAACCAGACAATCCACTCCCAGGAACAACGCTCACCCCGGTACAGTTACTCTGAGTCAATTCGACTGTCGGGGGTGTCGGGATTGCGAGCCGGAGTGTACAGCTGTGAATCCTGGAGGAGAGAGTCTGGGCGAGAAATCCCATCGGAGAGGAGCCGACCCATCTCCATAAGAGTGACAGGTGAGACCCCCCCATCTCCTGCTCTTTTCGGCCCCGCGGTGGGGTGTCTCTCCTCCACTCATAGGGTGAGACCCAGCCCAGTCACTCATCTCGTGTCAGGACACCCACCGGGTCAGTGTCACCCCCTGGATCTCTGGATCCTGTGGAGATTTTTTTGGGGGCAGCATTGGTGCTATTTAAATTTTGCGGGATCAAAGAAAGAAGTCACATTTGAAAACATGGGGATGTTTATTGAAACAAACCCCAAATCTCCCCCCCCCCCACTCTGGTCACTGTCAGGCCCTGGTGTCTGACACGCCATGGGTCGGTGGAGGGTCCCAGCTGATCACTAAAGTTTGGCACTAAGAGGGCACTGCTGTGGGGGAAGCTCACAGACCTGGGCACTGCTGTGGGGAGTTCGCAGCCCTGTTGTCCTGGCTGACAGAGCAACCAGCCCTGCTGCCCCTTTCATGATTATCTTCAGGTGATTGATCGGTTTCTCTTGTCACCCCGGGCCCTGCCGGCACCAACACACCAGGATCCCCTATTACCCATGTCGATGGGAGGTGAAGATGCACCCTGAGGTTCTTGGCCCCTGGGTGTCAAAGCACCATAAGATCCAAATTCTTCTCTGAACGCAGGGACCTGGTCTCCAAAGAGGTCCTCAGTCCCAGTGGAGTGACTGGCTGACTATAGAATATTGGGGTTGGAAGGTTTCCCGGAGTCCCCGGGGTGATGGTCTGGAACTGCCCCCTATGAAGCCAGTCAGGACTCTGGGGGAAGCTTCCTCTCTGTGAACAGCCTGACCCCAGGGCGAGGAACTTCACCGATTCCAGCTTCCACCTTCCTGGGTCTGAGTTCAGAGCATTCAGCATCTTCTGCCCTTCCGTGGGCTTCCCATAGTGAGCCTGACCTGGCAAGAAGGCAAGAACCAGATTAGAGATTCAATCAGTTCAATCAGTAGTTCAATCAGGATGAACCACTTTGTTATCTCTAATCAAGGAGGGTGAGATCCTCTTCTAGCAGCTGACCTGGAGGTGTGAACACCGAGAGAGGAGAAACTGCTCTTGTAGTTGGCTAGCCACTCATAGTCCCTGCTGGGTAACGTGGGCCCAGTGCAGGGTTGGGGCTCAGTGAGGTACAGCGGAGCAGGGAGTTTGCCAGGAGATTTCTCCATCCCCCTCTAATTCCTGAGATGAACGTAACCTGGTAACATCTGTCTCCCAGCTCCCAGGGTGTTACCCTTCTTCTGTATCTAACGCTGACCCCTGTTTTCCAGACCCCACTGTAGTCCTGTCCCTCTCCCTGATCCAGACCACCCCAGTACCTCCCTGGAGAGCCCGTTCCCCTCACACGCTGAACTTCCCTGGGCCACAAAGCTGCAGGATCCAATCCGATGGAGCATCTCTGCTGAGGGCTGATCCAGGGGTAGTGTCACTCACCCCTTGAGCATCACAGCTCTGGGGGCTCTGGGTTGTGCACCTGTGTGTACCAGGTACCCACATCCAGCCAGGAGATCGAACCTGGGAAGAACCAGCCCGTCTCTATCAGCCTGGGTTAGTTGGCCCTGAGCAGGAAGATGGGGGTGGTTTGTGTCTGTCTGTGTCAGGGACTTTTCTCGTATATCTCCCTTCCTTATTTTGTGAGTGGGTCCCCCTCTGTAGCTCTATACCAGACACTCCCCCTCCCCCCCTCTCTCTAGACCCACTTCACCCCATCTAGATTGGAGGGGAGCCGGTCACAGTCAGGTGCTTCGTCCAGTGAGTGAGGAATTAATGGGGGATATAAATTCTTAAATCAACTAGGAGGGACCAGCCGGGCTCACAGCTGATGCAAAGAAACCAGAACCTCAGACCTGGATAATCCAGGCCAGTCAATGATTCATAGATTATACTTCCTATGTTGCCAGCCCAGAAAGGACCACTGTGTCCATCTCGTCTGGCCTCCTGCTTTGCACAGGCCAGAGAACTGGAGCAGGACCAGCGTTACGTCCCTCTGGACCCTTCTTCTGCCTCTTCTGATTCCTGTTCTGCTTATTATCCTCTGTCCCTCCTTCCTCCACGCTGGACTCTAGTCTTTCAATTTACATCTGCTCCTGTTATTCCCCTTCTCTCCTGCCCCCTCTTTGTCCTTTCATGCTCCCCATGAGCCTCACACTAGAACATTGAGCCCCAACATGACTTCCCAACTGGGAAAATGGCCTCCTTGTTGCCTTACATGCCCACTTAACTGGTAACATGGCCACTATTCTGATGTCAACACAGCCACGAAAAAAGGCTGCTCAACACAGCCAAGACATGTCTATCCAATATGGCTGCCTGATTTCCAATATGGCCGCCCTTCAGAGAGCAGCACAACCTATGGCTACTCAGCATAGCCAAGGACGTGGCTGCCCAACAGACGCAGACCTGGGTGTCCAACATGGCCACCTTGTGCCTGTCCCCTCTGGGAAGGTAGAATCCCAAAAGAGCCAGCCAGCTCTCACCCGATCTGGTCAGAGTGGGCAGGATCTGCAGATAGAACTGGGCCCTCCCTGTCTACCGAGGTCTCCAGGGGCTGGAGCATTAGCAGTGGAGGGGTGAGAGAAAATAATTCAAGGTCTGGTGCGCCTGGCCACCTTCTGACCCCCAAGTCACAGCCCCACATTGTATCTGAAGGAAGCCAGCCCCACCCCAGCCCGGCTCTCTCATTTGTGTGGGGAGCCCTCAGGACCCTGAAGAGAAGCTCGAGACTCTGGAGAGAGAAGAAAGTTCAGCTGTAAATAAACTGAATTCTGGGCACCATCTCCTCTTTCTCCACCGCCAGGCCTCTGCCGACCCCTGTCATTGTTAATCCCCACAGATCTCCCTCCCCAGCCTTCGCTGAGCATGGATCCCCCATCTGGAGTGGTGAGCCAAGGGCTTCCCCTGCTCCTCACCTGCACAGCTCCCAGGGAAGCTGGTCAGAGGAGGTTTCACTTCTACAAGGACGGAGTCCAGCTTGTTCCTGGAGATGTTGGGTCTGAGATCAGCACCACAGCAACCAGGACCAGCTCTATGAACACCTCTGTGCTCAGCATCTCCCGGGCCGTTCCAAACTACACTGGGGAATACACCTGCGGGTACGATGATTACGTGAATGGAAGCTGGATCTCATCCCCCAGGAGCCAGGCTGTGACCGTCATCGGGAACATCACCGAGACAGGTGAGACTTCCCCAATTTCTTAATCCAGCTCCCATAGGAGGAGAACTATCCCCAGGTGCTCTCCTGCGAAAGGGAGGTTGGATGAGGTGACAGATGTCACATGGGGATAGAAACCAATGTGGAGATGAACCCCCCCCTGTCCTTTCTGTCTATGATACCTCCATGGCCCATGTGCTGTATGATCTGAGCTCCTCACAATGTTGTCAGTGGATTTAGCCCCTCTGTGTCACTGTAGAGATCAGTGGAGGCAAAGAGGCAAAGAGAAGTTGATTCCCACAACCTTTGGTATGGGAGAGAATTGAACCCCCATCACCAGTGATGAAGGCCAGCCCCATAACCACTGGCCCATCCTTCCCCTCTTTGGACCAAGGAGCAGGTTGTTACAGACAAAACAAGCCATAGACAAGACAGTGAAGGGTTGTCACAGCAAATTTGTTGCAAGGGAGGGTTCCTCTGTGGGTCCCAGACTTTGTCCCAGGGTCGTCTGGCTGTTCTCATGTCCCCTTCCCTCCCTTTTCTTTGTCTGCTGCATGAACAGACTCACCCTATCGCATTCTGCTGATAACTGGTGGCATCTTGCTTCTGATTGGACTCCTGGCTGCTCTCATCTTCTACTGCTATAGGAAGAGAAGAGGTGGGTGTGAAAGGGGGCAGGGGGCTGTGACCTCCCACCTGTGCCTGTGATATGGTCTCATCAAAAACTATTCTATAGTGATCAGTGGAAGTAATCTGTGCTTGCTTCGGCAGCACATATACTAAACCATTAATAACCCAAAGAATCCTACCACCGTGTGGGTAGGGAAACCAAATTCTACAATATGCAGGGTAAGCGAGGTATTTGCCTTTCACGGACAAGACAAAGTACAACAGGAAGCGAAAGTTCTCAAAACGTCGTTATAGGCTTTCCAATGGATATTGGTGTATTTTCGATTTATTAGCACATGCTGTCAAATAACCAACTCAGCTGACGTTTGATTGAAGACAAATCATTTCATCTGATGTGAGCACTAAGACCTTTGGTTGTGGTAGGGCGAAGTGAGGGGTAAAATAATTTAAAACTTGCAGACGTCTTCCTGTCTCTGGGCTGGGGAAACACATATTTAAACACATACAGATAAATTCTTGGACCGTTTCCCCCTGTGCCCTGGTAGAAATCCCAGAATCACACACACACTGAAATCAGGAGTTACAAAGCTGAGTTTACCTTCTTCTTTCTCAAGGTTGCACGTTGCAGCCAAGTATTTCCTCACAATCTCTCCCCACCTCAGCTCCGTTCTCCTCTGGTTCTGTTTTAGTTCCAAAGCCTCAGAAAAGCACCAAGGAATCTGAGCCTGGAGACCGCACCAGGAACCAGGATCCTGGCTGTGATAATAAGGGATCAAAATCCACGGGCGCCAGAGCAGAGCAGATGGAACAGGTAACGTGAATGGATTTAGAGGCTAAGCTTCAATCCCCAGTGAAAACAGCAAGGCCTGGATCTTTTGACCACTCTTGAGATGCAGCCACCTCTCTGGGGTGGGAGAGCCACATAAAAGCCACAGAGAGATGCTGCACAAGGTTTGTTCATGTGGGAGGAAGGGCTGGGAATTCGTCATCCCTTTCCCCACCACTCCGAACCTCCATTGAATCACAGAAATGTAGAACTGGAAGGGACCTCAAGAAGCCACCTGATCCAGCCCCTGTGCCAAGGCAGGATTACTTAAACCTAGACCATCCCAATGGGTGTTTGTCCAACGGTTCTTAAATCCTCCAGTGATGGAGATTCCACAACCTCCCTGGGTCACCTGATCCAGAGTTTAACTACCCTTAGAGAGTGATAGTTTCCCTTCATATCTGACCTAAATCTCCCTCACCGCATATTAAGCCCATTACATCTTGTCCAACCTTCAGCGCGTACTGAGACCAATTGAGCACCGTCCACTCTAGAGTGTCATGTTGGAAGATGATTATAAAGTCCCCCCTCAGCTTTCTCATCTCTGGACTAAACATGCCCAGTTCTTTCACCCTTTCCACACAGGTCATATTTTCTAAACATCTGACCATTTTTGCTGCTCTCCCCTGGACCTTCTCCAGTTTGTCCCCATCTTTGTTAAAGTGAGTCACACAAAACTCGACACAATACTCCGGCTGAGTCCTCACCAGCGCCGAGTGGGACAAGAGTTACCTCCTGTGTCCTCCACACGACAGTCCTGTCAATAGACCCCAGGACGAGATTAGCCTCTTTCTCAGCAGCATCGTGCTGTCGACTCGTCTGCAGTTTGTGCTCCACTAGAACTCGGTTTCTGCAGTATTGCTGCTGTAGACGTTAAACAACATACCCACCCCGTTCTGTCCTGCTGCCTTTAATTGGTCCTTCCTTTGCACTTCCCTGAAGTCCATTTTGCCGATTTCAGGGGAATTCTCCCCCTTTTTTGAGATCACTTTGATCTTCTCCAGCGTCTTTTCAACCACCTATTTTATAGGCGCTCTCTCCACTCCAGCATCCAAGTACTTAGTGTCCGTGCACCCCTCCCCCTCACCATTTCTCTTTTCTCTCCCACCAGGGCTCAGACGTCACCTACGCGCTCGTAGACTTCCCGGCCTCACAGGCCCACCCAGCCCAGACGAAAAACGAAACCAAACCCACTGCAGATCAGCATGTGCTGTACAGCGAGGTGGTGACAACGCGCCCCCAGAGGGCAGCTAAATAAGGAGGCGAAATTCTCTATCTGTTCTCCCCCTCCTCCAGGCATCCATCTCCTTAACTCTTTACATCCCAAGAGGCCTCTTCTGCCACTTGGCAATGGGCACACCCAAAGCACCGCAGACCGAATATTTAGCCAACCAGCATTTTGTCGGGTATCGTATAAAAACTGGTGACCCGTTGGTTATGAACACCACTGCGTGATGTATGCGCGGATCGTGTAGGAAGCGTTCCATACGTATACTGGAAATATGTGATGGAGGAGTTGATGAAGCCAGCCCTAGACAAAGGATTCATGCATTTGCGTGAATCAGACTAGCTGGCGGATAAGAACAACAACCCGGCATGTGTGCTGCTGGCCGGTCTGATACCCACCCTTACCCAGGTTGCCGCCATTAGCTGAGAACTTGCAACCTCATTGCTGGAGACCAGACCAGGTCACCTGTGTGTTAGATTTGCTTAAATGGGTATTAGTCTTATAAGGAGGTCTTTAGTGTTTATATGCTATGAAATGCTTGTATGTTGCTGCCTGCATTAGTCTCCCTGATAGTCCCTATTCCATGTTATTAGATGATAATTTAATGTTTGCTCTGAAACGGTCAATGCCCACAGGCCGGAGAGGAACACGGCCAAGTGTGAAATACGACATTGCTACAGGAAGTGTTATTTCCTGCTCAGCCAAAGCAGGCCCATTGACACCAGACAAGCCATTGTGGAACCTCAGAGGACAAAACCCCTTGTTGATTGCGTCCCCCACAGATAAAGAGCAGACCTGGATGGGGAATTGTCCCTCTTGAACTCTGTGGGGAGTGAAATTGCATCTTTTTGGCTGCCTGAACTCAGAAGGGCCAGAGACTCTGACCAGAAGCCAGAGACCCCCAGGGGCTGCCTCCTACATCTGCCCTGAAAGACCCTTTGAATCGACAGATCTCCACAAATCGGTCATTGTTCACAGTGACATGGTCACTCATTGGCAGGTCTCTGTCAATTGCCTCCACCTGCAGATAACTCTCTGATTCCTTTCTCCTAGTTAATAAACCTTTATAACAGGATTGGCTACAGGCGTTGTTTCTGGTGCAGGATCTCGGGTACCAGTTGATCTGTCTCTTGGGCCTGGAAGCGACCTACTAGGGGTATGAGTGTTGGTGTAAGTGACCATTGTGATGGGATCCCGGGGCCATGGGACCGCTGTGCCCCTGAACTCTCACAGCCTGGGCTGTCTCTCACGAGGCCTTGCTAGTGACAAGCAGCAAATACCTCCAGGCGCTGTCATCACTCCGCACAAGAGCATGTGGAGCCCCACCCCCAGCTGTATTGCATGAACTCTCCCAGAACCGCTCACGAATCACACAGACAACGTCACCAGCCAGATCCCCCAGCTCCCAGCCATGCACCTCAGGAATCTACCATCTCGCCCTGCTCAAGATGAGCTGTGAAAACTTATTCACTGGTTCTCCCCTTCACCAATGGAACGGGACATACACCAGCCTTTGCCAACCTGAGCAGATTTGCCCCACACGTCAGCAAACTCACTGGTGAAGAGAAACAGTTAAACAAATGTATTGACGACAAAAGATAGATTTTAAGTGATAGGCAAAAAGTCAGAGTTAGTTACCAATGGAAATAAGATATAAGCACAAAGTTTAAACTCTCAACCCTATTAGACTGGGCAACTAGACCAAGCAGGTTTTCTTCTAGAATATACCACCTCGTATCCATTTTCTAAAGCCTAGGACCCTCTGGGTGTAAACGACTTTCTGTGTTTTCTTAAGGGGTCTTGTCTCTATTTGCCACTGATTTTTTTCCTTACGATGGAGGGCTGTGGTGTTTTTTTACAGGCTGGGGCCTGTCTAACCCAAGACTAGATCTTTGCTATGTTCAGGGTAATCCCTTTGACTTTCATACAGACCTTTCCTCCCAAAAGCTTGTACCCATATGTTTTCAGTCCTGACGACACAAAACTCAGTGATGCGTTGATCTGGCGGGATCTCACTCGTGAGGTCCCTGAAATAATCCCCCGGGGGGTGGATAATAAGAAGCTGCCACTTCATTGGGGTATCTCTCAAGCAGTTGGGTTTCAGGGTGGGGATTTGGTGTTATCCATCATTGGCTGGGCCAAAGGGCTCCCCTCAGCCATACCCTCCTCTTCCTCAGAACTGTTGCTGATGTGTCACTTTCTCTGGGGATAGTTGACCCCTAGGCCCTAAAACAAAGTCCGAAGTTCTCATGGGGGCGGTGAAGGGATCCATGTTTCCTCTCAGCATTTCCATGATTTCTAGAACACATGCTCTTGGTCAGAAATGGCCTCTTCTGCCCTGCGCTGGGACTTATGGGTTGATGGTGCTGCATTCTTATTGGCAGAGGGTGGTGGGAAGAGTTCTGAGGGGTCACATGACCCTCATCTAGGCAGTTCATCCCTCCCCAGAAGCTGCGCTATTTTGGTCAAATCTGCTCTCAGGGCAGCCCTCTGTGGCCGAAACCCATCCTGATTGCTAGAGGGAGTGGGAGTTCTTGTTTGGAGGAGTTCTTAGAAGGGTCACATGACAACCTTGCTTCCAGGCACATGTCCGGCTTGACCCCAGAAGTAATCAACCAGGGGCGGGGCTTCTGGTAACAGGTTGGCAGGGCTTAAGGCATCAAAACATGGGGTTAATATTTGACTGACAGTAGGGACCTTATACTACTCTTCTGTTCCATACGGTGACTAAGGACTTTCTCTGCTGTGTCCCAGACAGCTAATAACGCCTCTGGAGTTACCTCGCAGGCTGTCACGGCAGTATAAGGAAGGTGCAAGTCTCTGTCTCTTGTGTCTAACTCAGGTGGACTCACTCAGGGGAGCTCATCAGGGTTGCTAAACAGAAGAAGGGAGAGGAACCAGGGGGAGATGCCATGAGCCTGGCCCCTGGCCCTTCTCCGTGCAGAGCCGCACATGTGAGCCCAACACCACGGCAACAGACACAGCCCTGACTCGGAGGGAAGAGCGCCCCCAACTGACTTTGCTGCACCACTCCCTGTAGCAACAGGTCCCCCCCTTCTTTTTGTTCCTAGAAGACAGCTGTGAGAAGAAAGTAGATAAAACTCCCTTCTAACCATCTTGAAGATAAGCTCGTTTCTTAATTCTGTAAAGAAATTATACAACTTTGCAACCAGGGTTAAAAACACCAACCCCGAGAAAGACCCCAAACCATAACATGACTTTAGCTGTAAAAGTTGTAAAGTGTGAAAATCCTATTCCCAACAACCACAATAAAAGTTCAAAAGATCCTATATTAGCAGGTTCTTACGTGGGTGACACTAAGAAAAGGAAAACCTTCTCTTTTATCACAAAGAGATACCTCTTCTAAGATAAACACCCTCCTTGGGTAGCTGAAGAAACACAAGCCCCCGGTAAACCATAAAAACCAGCACTGAATGAGCTGTAACAGAAAACGGGATCTTTTTTAGGAATATTTTGTAGAGGTTCAGTGATATAAAGATGTTTAAGACACACCAGCCTAGCCTTTGAAAAAGAGTGTTTCTAAAGCACCACACCGACAACTGTGTAGAATATGAAAACTGTCACAACTGAGGGGACTTTCCATATGTGTTTTAATAATAATAAAAAAGTTACCATGTCGTGAGGACAATTAGAAGCAGCATATATTTTAACAAAAAGCTCTTAACTGTTGCAGCAAAAACACAGGTTTAAAATTAAATAACAGAAGCCTAAAAAGATGCTAAGTTTACTTGTTTTCCATACCTAAATACTGATCATCTCTGAGACAGAAAGATCATAGTCTAATGGACTTACCTGGTAAGATCAACCTCCTCCCTCCCCCCCCCCCCCCCAGTAAAATTAGGTTACACGGGAATGTAAATTGTGAAGAAATAAGTTCCTGGGGGACAGGAATATTATACAAAACCCTCATGTAAAGAAGGGTCCTACAATAATAAAGTAAAATGAAAGGCATGTGATAGCTTCCTAAATGGTTAGGCGAGGTTAGCTGGTTTTTTAAACTTTTGTGTGAAGGAATTGTCTCCTTTCTTGTAGGTTTTTAAGGCCCGGCTTGGCAAAGCCCTGGTGGGCTGATTTAGTTGGTGTTGGTCCTGCTTTGAGCAGGAAGTTGGGCTAGATACCTCCTGAGGTCTCTTCAGTCCTAATCTTTTATGAGTCTATATTTCTACTGTGTCCAGCTCTGGGTCCCACAGTTTAGGAGAGAAGTAGAGAAACTGGAGAGGGTCCAGAGGACAGTCACAAAATAATCAAAGATTTAGAAAACCTGACTTTAAAGGAAAGATGAAAAAATCTGGGTATGTTTAGTCTGGAGATGAGGAAACTAAGGGGAACCTGAGAACTGTTTTCCAATATGTTAAGGGGTGTTCTAAAAGTATGGGGGGTCAATTGTTCTCCATGTCTGCTGACAGTAGGACAAGTAATGGGCTTCATCTGCATCCAAGGAGATTGTGAATAGTCATAGGAAAAGCTTTCTAACCCTAACTGGAGTTAGTCTCTGGAATAGGATCCCAAGGGAGGTTGGGGAATCCCTATCTCTGAAGGTTTAAGACCAGGTTGGATAAACACTTGTCAGGGGTGGTCTAGGTTGACCCAGTCCTGCCTCACAAGAGGGGGATGGACCAGATGATCTCTTGAGGTCCCTTCCAGGAAAATATTTCTCTGATTCTACTCTATGAAATCCCCCGAGCTTTGTTCCCCTCTGTTGCCCATTATCTGGAGACCAGCTGGCCAGGGGCCGGGGAGATATGTAACATCACACCGAGAAAACAAAGTTGGTCTTGAAAGTTATCTAACAACCAGCAGAAGAAGGAACTGACTCAGCAGGTGGAGAAAGAACAAATTTGCAGAAAAAATGTAGCCATTGAATGGTCTCACTGGGGCAGGCCAGAGGCCGTGCAGTGGGGGGGTGTGTGACCCCCAAATGCCCCCCCCCAAATTTGCTCCTTAGCTTATACCGACCATGCTCACGTGGACTGAGCATGCTGGATAACACTGCTGAACATCCTGCGCCCCCACACTGGGGAGGCCTGGATCATCTCTACCGGTGTGTGCCTCTGTGCCTCTGTGCTGGGGATGTGGGCAGGGCCGGCGACAGGGGGGGACTAGGGGGACAGGTGTACCGGGCCCCGGACTTAAGGGGGGCCCCCATGTCAGGACTCAGGAGTGCTCAGGCGGGGTGGAAACAGGGGATGCTCTGCAGAGCCCCGGTGCCCGCATGGCCAGCCGCGTGCAAACCCCCCACTGGGCAACCACCCCAGCTCTATAGCGAAGCGCCCGCACCACATGGCAGACTCCACAGCGGGCCCGGGGAAGGGCGCCCGGCTGCCTGGTGTGCGGCACTGACGGTGGCGGAGGTGCCGAGAAGGGGAGCCGGCCTCATCAGGGTAAGGGGGCAGGGGGCCCAGCCCCACTCGGGGGCGGCTCCGGGGGGACCTTTGGGCGGGTGAGCTCTGCGGTGAGTTCACCCCCTGTGGGCGCTCGGGAGGTTCATTCATCAGCGTGGCTGCATTGGGGGCAGGCAAAGGGGTGGTCGGGGGGAGGCCAGGCTGGGCGGGCGGGGAGAGAGGCAGGAGACTAGGCTGGATGGGGTGGGCAAAGCGTGGGTGCAGGAGGGAAGGAGGTTTGGTGGGGGGAAGGCTGAGCTGGGCGGGTCAGGCATGGGGGGCAGGAGGCTGGGTTGGGAGTGGGAGGGGGGAGGAGGTTAGGTTCGGTGGGATGGGCCGGGCCAGGCAGGTGTGGGGGAGGGAAGGCGGTTAGATGGGGGGAGGCTGGGTGGGGGTAAAGGAAGATCACCCCCAACAGCGGGGTGCGCCAGGCAGGGATGGGTGGGGAGGGGAGGAGGTTAGGTTGGGGAAGGAGATTAGGTTGGATTAGGCAGGGGGGAAGGAGAATAGGCTGGGGGGGAGGTGGGCCAGACAGGGGTGGTGGGCTAGTGGCCGCCCACACACGCCCCGCTCCTCACACCACCGTGCTACCGCCGACCGTGCCTGGTACCCCTACAACACGACACCCCCGCTATGCCCGACAGGCAAGACCGTCCCACGTAGGCCCGGGTGGGGCAGGGCGCGGACGGCAGGAGACTGGCCAGGGGTGGCCCACAAACGATCAGAGTACCGGACCCCAAAATTTCTGTCGCCAGCCCTGGATGTGGGAGCAGTTTGGGGTTAGCGGGTGACGGGGGATCCGGGCTCTGGTGCCATCGTGAGTCACAAGGACGGAGCAGTGAGTGCGACAGGCTGGGAGAGCAGAGCCCAGGGATCTGATCTGCTCAGGGGGCATTGGCGGGTCTCTAGGGGCCTCTGCAAACCATGGTCCAGATCCAGCGCTGGGGAAATCAATGGGGCTACGGCCAGTGACACCGGCTGGGGTCTGGCCCCATTGGCTTGATCACGGCAGGGAGGGGCTCACAGCCCCAGGGCAGCTCTGCAGGGCTCTGGGCTGGGGGGAGCAGGGCATAGACCCCTGTGTGGATCTATCCAGGGAGAGGGCACCGGGCTGGAGGGGAGCTGAGACCCAGGGGACAAGGGGAATAAAGGGGTCTGAGATCTTTGCCTGAACATCCCAGGCAGCCCTGTATTCACCTGATCAGGACGTATGTTTCACCATGTGCCCATCCCCCACCTCAGGACACTCCTGCCCCTAACGCCCCATGTTTCACTCTTGGACTCTACAGCAAGATCACTAGCAAGCTGGGGGCCCATAACATTAAAAAACAGGAACCGAGCCAACAGAAAATGACCGTGAGCCACCGGATCCCCCACCCGCAGTAGGACAAGAACACCTTTAATAATGACATCATGCTGCTGCAGGTACCACCCCATCCCATCACCCCGCCCCCAGTGACCTCACACTGCTGCAGGTACCGCCCCCATCCCATCGCCCCACCCCCAGTGACCTCACACTGCTGCAGGTACCACCCCCATCCCATCACCCCGCCCCCAGTGACCTCACACTGCTGCAGGTACCGCCCCCATCCCATCGCCCCACCCCCAGTGACCTCACACTGCTGCAGGTACCACCCCCATCCCATCACCCCGCCCCCAGTGACCTCACACTGCTGCAGGTACCACCCCCATCCCATCACCCCACCCCCAGTGACCTCACACTGCTGCAGCTACCGTCCCCATCCCATCACTCCGCCCCCAGTGACCTCACACTGCTACAGGCACCACCCCCATCCCATTACCCCGCCCCCAGTGACCTCACACTGCTGCAGGCACCACCCCCATCCCATCACCCCGCCCCCAGTGACCTCACACTGCTGCAGGTACCACCCCATCCCATCACCCCACCCCCAGTGACCTCACACTGCTGCAGGTACCACCCCCATCCCATCACCCCACCCCCAGTGACCTCACACTGCTGCAGGTACCACCCCATCCCATCGCCCCACCCCCAGTGACCTCACAATGCTGCAGGTACCACCCCCATCCCATCACTCCACCCCCAGTGACCTCACACTGCTGCAGGTACCACCCCCATCCCATCACCCCGCCCCCAGTGACCTCACACTGCTGCAGGTACCACCCCCATCCCATCACCCCGCCCCCAGTGACCTCACACTGCTGCAGGCACCACCCCCATCCCATCACCCC
Organism: Sternotherus odoratus; assembly: GCA_032164245.1. Taxonomy (NCBI): domain Eukaryota; kingdom Metazoa; phylum Chordata; order Testudines; family Kinosternidae; genus Sternotherus; species Sternotherus odoratus. The sequence goes on along the minus strand of JAVMKO010000013.1, from coordinate 34,666,774 downwards.
ACCCCCAGTGACCTCACAATCTTGCAGATACCACCCCCATTCCATTTCTGAACCCTTAGTGACTTCACCTTGCTCCACATAAGGTCCCCATCTGATCACCCTGCCCATGGTGACTTCACACTGTATCAGGTATGGTCTTTATCCCATCAACCCAGCCCAGTGACCTCACACTGCTGTAGTTACCAACCCCTTTTTAGCCTCCCACGCCCACTTACTTCACACTGCTGCAGGTACCCTCCGCATCACCACCTTCCACTGACTCCATGGATATGGCTTTTGCTGTGGATGGGTCTTCTTGTTCTTGAGCACAACTCTGACATTGATCTTCATTGTTTTTGTATCTCAGCCGGAGGAGAGGGTGAAGCTGAACAGTTGGGTGGGGACCATCACCCTGCCCTGCTCCAATGAGAAAATCAAGACAGGGACCATGTGCCGTGTGGCCGGCTGGGGCAGGACTAGCACAAAGCAGTTTTTGTGTGCAAAAACACTCCAGGAAGGGCCTGTGATGGTGATGAAGGATGATGCGTGTCCAAGGAAACATAATGGGCCATATCTCCACTATAACCTCTCCACAATGATGTGTGTGGGGGACCCAGCACAATGCAAAGACTCTTCCATGGTAAATATGCTCCTGGCTTTGTGCTCCTTTGATAAATGATTATTATTAATGAGGCTGTTGATATTGAAGTGGGGACCACAAGGTGATTTTATTAAATATATAAAAAGCAGGATTTAAGTGGTTCCAGGTTATAACAGCCAGAACAAAGTGAAGTACCAAGCAAAATAAAATAAAATATGCACGCCTATGCCTAATACAGTAAAAAAAAACCTGAATACAGAAAAAAATCTCACCCTCAGTGATGTTCCAATAAGGCCCTTTTACAGACTAACCTCCTTCCAAACTGGGTCAAGTGATCACTCACATTCCCTGTGGTTACTGTCCTTTGTTCAAGTTTCATTCAGCTATTCTTTGGGGGTGGCGAGTCTATCTCTTGAGTCAGCTGAAGACCAAATGGAGGGGTCTCCCAAGGCTTTCTATAGTTTCTCTTTGTGGGTCTAACCCCCTCCCTCCATCTGTGCAGAATTTCATATAGGAATAGATTCAGTAGATCATAAGCTTTGCAGGGATCTGTCACAAGGTGTACATAGAACAAAACATATTCCAGTGATGTCATAATTACATTCATATGTGTATTTCCAAAAAGCATTATGGGATGCACCATCACACGCTAGCATCCACCCAATTGCCCTGCCTCAACCCAAGCAAAATTCCTTTGACTTTTTCCCTAACGCTGACCCTGGGAAAGAACCATCATCCTCCTCCCTCGCTCTGGGAAAACTCCACTGATGTCCATCCTAACCCTAACCCTAGAATAACACCGCCAACCTCCTCCCCACTCGGGAAATGGACCCGACTGATGGAAGCTCCCGAAAACTGAGGATCTGCTGGCATTTGAACAGTGGCACAGAAAACCACCCCACCCCTTTCCGTGAGGCCCTGTTCTCATATCACCTCCTCCACCAGTGCCCAGTCAAGAGTGAGGGGGTTATGGCCACTTGGGCCCTCCTGTGTCAGCGGCCCCATGTGGATCACTTTTTCATGAGTCACAAGCAAACACGCTGCATTTTAATAAGGCTAAAGAGAAGTATGTATGTCCAGGAACAAAGAATCAAAGCTATCCCTATAGACCTGGGGGCTCTCTCCTCGGGAGCAGTGAGTCTGTAAGAGAATTGAGGGTGGGGTGAAAAATCAGCTGAATGTGAACTCCCAGGGTGATGCTGGGGACAGAAGAGGTGGTAAGGCCACCCTGGGGTGTATCAAGGAGGAATCTTGAGTAGGAGCAGAGAGGTGGTTTTCCCTCTCTGTTTGGCACTGGCACAACCGCTGCTGGTATCCTGTGTCCCGTTCTCCTGTTCACAGTTCCAGAAGGGGGTTGATAAATTGAAGAGGATTCAGACAAGAGCCAGGAGAAGAACTGAAGGAGCAGAAAACCTGCCTTGTAAGGATAGAATGAAAGAGTTTGAACTAGGTATAATTAGGCTGAGATTTTCAAATGTCTCTACGAGGTTCGGGTCTCCAATTGTGATCAATTTGTTTGCAGGTGATGTGTGTGTGACGAAGTAGGAATACTGTGTGTGTGTGTGCCTCAGTTTCCCCTATGCATTTCTTGAGCGTCTATGTGGAGGGAAAGGAATGTGTAGCTGATGCAAAGCAAAGCCAAGGTGAAGCTGTAACCTGACCCCAAGTGGGGGAGGGAGGTCAGCTGAACCTGCTGGAGGGAGGTCAGGGAAACCAGACAAAGAAAAGGCAGAGGGACTGGAGGTCAGGGAGTGGTCAGTCTGGGTCTAGCTGGGAAGGGGGAGAGAAGCCATCTCGCTCTCTGGCCCCAAGATGGATCCAGTTGAGGGCTCACGCTTGCTCGCTGCATGGTCTGTGTTAGACCAGACGGAAGTCATCGAATAAACCTGGGGAAGAAGCAGGAGCCCAGAATTTGGGTTTCATTCTCCTAGCACCCCAGAAGGACCTGCCTGACTGGATGGGCCCTCCTGAGACTGAGAAGCTGTGAGTTGGATGGTGTTCCTGACATCTCAAATAAACTGTCTGTTCTGCTGGCTGGCTGAGAGTCACATTTGACTGTGGATTTGGGATGCAGAACCCATGGGCTCCCCCAGGACCCCGCCCAGGCGGGCTTGCTGGGGGAAGCACACAGAGGGGCAGAAGGTGCTGAATGCTCTGAGGTCAGACCCAGGAAGGTGGAACTGGGGACCCCTGAAGCTCCTGGCCTGGGAAACAGGCTGTGTACGGAGAAGGGGCCCTTCACCCGGAGTCCAGTCTGGCTTCCTAGGGAGCGGTTCCAGACCATCGCCCGGGCACTCCGTGACAGTGTGCCTGCCCCTTCAGCTGCTTTGAAGACAGCATTACAGCATGTTAAAAACTGCCAGACATCTTTAGGAGCATGTCTATGATTTGTAGGACTCCAGAAAGATGAGGCTGTGTGGGGATGGGGAGAAGCACCGAGATTCACAAAAGCCACAGAGCGAGCCTGCAGATGTATTGGTGGATGTATTTCCATGCAGACTCACATCAGATTCCTGCAGCTGCTGACCATTAACTTGCAGGCGTTTGACCCCCTCTCAGTTTTCTAAGAGCCGCTTTCACCTCCTTGTTCCTCAGCGTGTAGATGGCCGGGTTCAGCATGGGCGTGACCACATTGCTGAACATCTGCACAGCTGTCACCAGCACTTTGCTCTGGTGGGGCTGAGTGTAGATCAGGGCACACTGCCCGAAGAACAGCATCACCACGGACAGATGTGAGGCGCAAGTGGAGGCTGCTTTGCGCCGCCCTTCCCCCGAGTTCATCTTCAGGACGGAGTAGATGATCCTGATGTAGGACGCGAGGATGAGGAGGAAGCAGGTCAGGGGCACCACCCCAGTGTTGGTGAAGGTCACGGTCTCAAGGACGTACGTGTCTGCACAGGCCAGCTTGACCACGGGGAAGATGTCACAGAAGAAATAGTCCACCTCATTGGACCCGCAGTAGGGCAGCGTGAAGGTCAGGCTGGTGAGGATGGTGGCGTGGAAGGAGCTGGCGATCCAGGTGGCGGCGGCCAGGAGGGCGCACACCCGCCGGTTCATGATGAGCAGGTAGCGCAGCGGGTGGCAGATGGCCACGTACCGGTCGTAGGCCATGACGGTGTAGAGCAGGCACTCGGTGCTGCCCAGGAAGTGGTAGAAGAAGACCTGGGCCATGCACCCACCCAGCGAGATGACCCTGCTCTGACCCCAGAGGTTGGTCAGCATTTTGGGAGTACTGACGGAGGAAAAACCAATGTCCAGCACAGAGAGGTTGCAGAGGAAGAAATACATGGGGGTGTGCAGACGCGGGTCAGCGAGGACGGCTGAGAAGATGAGCAGGTTGCCCAGCAGCGTGCAGAGGTAGAAGGCTAGAAATGTGATGAAGAGGATGGTCTGGAGGCCGTCACCATGGGGGATCCCTAAGAGGATGAAGTGAGTCACCGCAGTGTGGTTGACCAGCTCCATGTGAGATTCATTCCTGGGTAGGGGAGAGAAATAATGCCAGTGAGTTACTGAAACAAAAAGACCTATCGCCCCTTAGCTGCAGTGGTGACGCCTCCTTCCACTGCCCCCGTTACTCACTGTCACTGCGCTGGGGCTGAATATATAGAGAGAAAATACCTGCCATGAAGATCTTACCATCCCAAGAAGAAGAAACAAAGGAGACGTCTATTCTATTCTATTCTATTCTATTCTATTCTATTCTATTCTATCTTCTTCCTCTCTCATTACATAGTTCAATTTCTTTAGTTCTTTTCGATCAAGGCCCATACACCCCTGTTCTCACCACACTACCTCAGACCCCCCCAGCTGTGACTAACGTTTCTCACTAGTGGTTCGTTCTCTCTCTCTCTCTGCAGAGGAATGGCTGTCTGCACAGTGCAGTGCTCTGTTTTTGCAGGGTTTTGTTGTAATAAATGAATTAGCTGCAACGTGTTTGTGTTAAGGGAGAGGGGAGGATGCAACACACAAACCAATGACTGTGGTGATGAATGACCTCAGCTGTGTCAGTGCTGTTAGTTGTTTGGGGTATTTATTGGGGTTAGAGAGAGAAGGAAAAGGAAAGAAGGGGAATAGCCAAAGCCAGAGTTGGCGGATGTGGTTGACGTGGTTTCCATCAGATCCAGGGTTCACAGTTTGTGATTCACTGGCTCTCAGCACCATCACTACACAAATTGTTCCAGGGCCCTAGACCCAGCCTGTCCTCACTCTGCTGGGAACAGCAGGTGGGCGCGGTCAGTGTGACGGGGGTGAGATTTCAGGTGAGATTTGAAGGACAATGGGGAAGTGTCTGTTTGCTGTTTGTCAGGGAGTTTCCCAGGCAGGGAGGCAGGAGAAGGGGAGATACTGGTGGGTTCAGGGTATGACACATGGAGAGAGGGAGAGAAATGATACAGGGACAGGAGGCAGGTACCGCACAGGGAAGGATGGCTGGAAGCCTGGATCAACTTCTCTCTAAAGAAAATATTTGGCTGACACCTCTCTCGGCGCGAGGCGGAGACCGACAGGTTCAGAGACACAAACACAGGGAGAGAGAGAAGAACTTTACCAGAGCAGGAGCCTGACGCTGGCTGCATTGCGAGAGGCCGCTCCAGCTGCTGAGAATTCTTCCTTTCTGCCCTCGGACGTGACTCCTGTCTAGCACCATCCAGCTTCCTTCTGCCCCCGGCCCATCGCCCAGGAGAGGGGCACAGCCTGGGTGATTGGCATCCAGCTGGGAGACCTAATCTGCTGCATATCGCCCCGCGCTGCTGCAGACCACAATGCTCCCTCCCAGCTTCCAGCCTCCTGGTGGCTCTCCCTGGTCTTTAAACCTCCATCGGGCCTTCGGGACTAGGGACCAGAATCCCCGAGAGGCTCCTGGCCTGAGACCTTTACAGAGTCGCCAATTAACGGAGATTTAGCATCACTTCAGCTAACACTCATGGACCTCTGGGTCCAGGCCCACATGCGGCCCCAGAATTGGCCAGATCCCCTCCTCCCCCAGGGTCCGGATTCCAGTCTTGCTCCCCTGACCTGACTCCTAAGCTATTCCACTGGATTCCCTGGGGCTCCTTCCCCTCCCAGTTGGGCCCATGGTGTAAATCCGGAGTGACACCACTGGGACCGAGGGAACTGGGTAGATTTCTACCAGCTGAGAATGGGGCCCAGACCTCGAAGAGGGGATGGGAGGTTGAGGTGCATCCGGGCTCTCCAGCTCCATGACACAAGCCAGTGTGTTCCTCCCAGTGGGGTGTAAGTGTCCAGAGGATCATCTGGGTGGCTCTTTACCCAGCACAGTTTTCTCCTGGGTTTCTATGTCCTGCTGATCCCCTGCCCCCCTCTCTGTCTCTCTGCACAGGGCTGGGTTCATGCCATGGGGGCGGTTCTGTGTGAGGGTAAAATTCACCCCTGTGCCCATGGAGCAGCCCACATCCTGCACATGATGTCCCTTCTTCTCAGATACTAGAGACTCCAAGAGAATTGAGTCATCCTGGGCAGGACAGTCGCCCCCAACAAGTCCAGCTGGATCCTGTCACTGTCGTTCACAGACACAGGGCGAGATGGGTCTTGCCTCTCAGAACTCACTAGCCAACTGAACCAAACACAGCAAGGTTTATCAACCACCTGTTACATGGGGAAACCGAGGCCCAGAGAATTGCACGGTGGTATGTCAAAAGAAGCCAGGCTCCCACAACTGCCTGAAAGAGGGTTCCAAAGAGGATGGATCTAGACTGTTCTCAGTGGTGGCAGAGGACAGATAAAGGAGTGATGGTCTCAAATTGCAGTTGGGAAGGTCTAGATTGGATGTCAGGAAACATTATTTCACTAGGAGGGTGGTGAAGACCTGGAATGGTTCCACAGGGAGGTGATGGATTCTCCATTCTTAGAGGTTTTTAACGTCAGACATGACAAAGCCCTGGCTGGGCTGATTTAGTTCGGGTTGGTCCTGGTATTAGCAGGGGGTTGGACTAGAACCTCCTGAGGACTCTTCCAATCCTGACCCTCTATGATTCTATGAACTCATTTGCATTCACTGGGCACTGGACACCCAATTCCTCCCTGCCGGTTGAAACTCTCCCTTGGATTGAATTGTCTGTGGTGGCAAAGGGAGGTTATGGAGGAGCCAGGAATCTGGTCCCGATTTCCTGTGTTGCAGCCCGAGCTCTGGCCGTAGCCCATTCCCTTTTGTTTGGGATGAACCTCGCTCTGCGTCTCTTTCAGCCTCAGGCCTGTTCTCTGCCCCTCCCCTCTGCACACTCAGGGTTCAGGAGTTTGGTCCCAGAGAGCATTAGGGCTGATTTCACTGAACCAAAGCTGCTGCTTTACTAGCCCAGAAAGGGAAACGATAGACCCACGCCGGGTCTCGGACCTCTCCTCTGCGCCTGCGCCAAGGGGTCAGGAGTGGTTAGTGAAATAGGTGGGGAGCAGGTTAATGTTGACATGTCCACAGACCCCGCACTAGAGGGATGTGTGGGAGACGGGTCTGGATTAGGGGTTTCCAGCAATGATCTCACCCATCCATTTGCTGGTGTCCTGGCACCACAGTTGTAATAAGGTCCCTTTCGATTCCTCTAATCTCTCTCATTTCCCGCTCTTCCTCTGCAGGGATCTTACTTGGGAGCCAGACTGCACAGGGAGAAGCGGCCGTGATAATTAATCTCTGTTGAGGTGTTATCCCCAGCCCAGGCAAAACATCCCATGGGGATCACTGGCCGTTGAGATTAATTAAAATGTTGATATTTCTAACGAGCGCCCAGGCTGAGAATACTCATGACTCTGGAGACCAGGCTCAGAGGTTATTCTTGGCTGACATGAACGAAGTTCTGTGTGTCGTAGCCATGAACACCTGAGCCAGAACTGCCTTTGAGTATTTTAGTTTGTGTTATCACTATTTTTATCATTTCCTGCCTCACCCGAGGCCTGGATAACTTTATTTATTGAGTTCACAGTTGCGGCTGCCAACAGATGTGCCAAGACTACTCCTGACTCTGCCTTTGCTGGAAGCTTGGGACTCCAGTACCCTGCCTGGTTGTGCCAGACATGCTTGCAGGCCACAAGCACAGACCCAGGTGTGAACCACATCCCACAAACTCCAGACTTAACTGAAAGCAACTTAAGAAGTGATCCTGTCTCAAACACTCAGATGCCCAGTTCCCTGTGGGGTCCTGTCAGTGTTTCCTCCCCACTCTGAACTCTAGGGTACAGATGTGGGGACCCGTAGGAAAACTAAGCTTCTTTTACCAGTTTAAGGTTAAAACTTCCCCAAGACACAAGATCTCCTCTGTATGGAAAAGTACGCTGCCGTCACCTCAGCAAGTGTTACCCCAAAAACTAGGGCAGGGCCACTTGAAGCCCCCTCTCTTTCCAAAAATCCCCTAAAGCCTATACCTCCCTCCATGGGAAAGGCTTGAGAAAAACCCCGCACCAATCCCGCTAGGTGAGTCTGATCCAAAACCCGAATCTTACACAATGGAAAACAAAGCAGTCAGATTCTTAAAAGCAAGATTTTAATTAAAGGAAAAGCAGAGAAGCAAAATTTCTATAGGAATCAGTGGAAAACACTTTACAATCATAAAACAATCAAAGGAAAACCCTACACCACTGAGGAATTCCTCACCCCTCTGCTGAGTTTCAATAACAGAGAAACCACAGAGATATGTCCCCAAAACCTCAGAAATTCACAAGTGAGAAACAAATATCAAACTGAAACCTCCTTGCCTGTCTACGTTGCTGTTTAGAAAGGTTGTAGATTGATGGAGAGAAGAAAACTATCTGATTCTCCTGAAAGGCCAGAGCGAATGAAAAACAACAGACAAAGCACTTTCCCATCCCCCGGGATTGAAAACATCTTTGTCTCCCATTGGTCCATTTGGTCAGGTGGCAACCAGGTTTCTTTTAGCTTCTTAACCCCTTCCAGGTAAGCAAGAATTCTAGGCTACTTTATGCGTATTTAGGTCCAAACACCAAATAAATCATTTTACCTGTTTAAAGCTTATACACAGTAAACTCCTAGATTGTTCGCCCTCTATAACACCGATAGAGAGATATGCACATCTGTCCCCCCCCCCCAGGTATTAATATATACTCCAGGTTAATCTATATATGTAAAAGTCAAATGGTGTATGCGTGCGTGCGTGTACGTTCCCTTACTCCTTGCACACCGTTTGAACTAGAGACTTGAAATTTGGTACAGTTATAGGCTTTAGGGTCCTAATCAGGGTAAGAATCGAAAATTATTCAAATCTCACCTCTGATGCCCCCTAGGGGTGAAATTCTTTAAAGCCCATTCACATCAGCTGGGCAGAAGCTGTTCTCTGCTGTTCTCTGTGACATAGTTATGATGTAATAATACCCCCCTCCAATGGACCACGCACTCGCTCAGCTCTCTCTCCCCCTCCCCCCTCCAATGGACCCTGCACTCACTCAGCTCTCTACCCCCTCAGGTAAGAATTGAAAATTTTTAAAATCTCACCCCCCTTCCCCCACTCCAATGGCCCCCCCACTCACTCAGCTCTCTCCCCGCTCCCCTCCTCCAAGGGCCCCCCACTCAGCTCTCTCCCACCTACAATGCCCCCCCACTCGCTCAGCTCTCTTCCCCCTCCCCCCATCCAACAACCTGCGCACTTGCTCAGCTCTCTCCCCCCTCAGGTAAGAATAGAAAATTTTTTAAATCTCACCCCCCTACCTCCACTCCAATGCCCCCCCACTTGCTCAGCTTTCTCCCCCTTCCCCCCTCCGACAGACCCGAGCAATGCCAGGTATTTTTGCTAGTTAATAAACAAAAAGTGATTTTATTAAATATAAGAAGCAGGATTTAAGTGATTCCAAGTGATAATAGCCAGAACAAAGTGAACTACCAAGAAAAATAAAATAAAATATGCACACCTATGCCTAATACAGTAAGAAGCTGAATAAGTTAAAATCTCAGTGATGTTCCAATAAGCCTCTTTTACGTACTAGCCTCCTTCCAGTCTGGGTCCAGCGATCACTCACAACCCCTTTGTTTACTGTCCTTTGTGCCAGTTTCATTCAGGTATCCTTTGGGGTGGAGAGCCTATCTCTTGAGCCAGCTGAAGACCAAATGGAGGGGTCTCCCAAGGCTTTCTATAGTTTCTCTTTGTGTGTCTAGCCCCCTCCCTCCACCTGTGCAGAATTTCATATAGAAATAGATTCAATAGATCATAACATTTGCAGAGATCTGTCACAAGGCGTATGTAGCATAAAACATATTCCAGTGGTGTCATAATTACATTCACAAGCGTATTTCCAAAAATCATTATGGGATGCACCGTCATACACTAGCATCCACCCAAATGCCCTGACTGAAGCTGAACAGAATTCTTTTGACCTTTTCCCTAATTCTGAACCTGGAACAACACCAGCATTCTTCTCCCTCGCTTTGGGAAAACTGCACTGATATCCAGCCTAACCCTAACCCTGGAATAACACCTCTGACCTCCTCCCCACTCGGGATCCGGACCTGAGTGATGGAAGTGAGGGTCTGCTGGCATCTGAACAGTGGCCCAGGAACCCTTTCCCTGAGGCCCCGTTCTCACATCACCTCTTCCCCCAATGCCCAGTCAAGAGTGAGGGGGCTATGGCCCCCTGGACCTTCCTGTGCCAGCAGCCCCATGTGGATCACTTGGTCATGAGTCACAAGCAAACATGCTGCATTTTAATATGGCTAAAGGGAAGCATGTATGTCCAGGAACAAAGAGTCAAAGTTTTCCCTATAGGCCTGGGGGCTCTCTCCTTGGGAGCAACGAGTCTGTAAGAGAATTGAGGGTGGGGTGGAAAATCAGCTGAACGTGAACTCCCAGGGTGACGCTGGGGCCAGAAGAGGTGGTGTCAGGGTTTCTATTTCCCCACTCTGAACTCTAGGGTAAAAATGTGGGGACCCTGCATGAAAGACAAATCACCCCCAAGCTTATTTTACCAGCTTAGTTTAAATTTTTCCCCCCAAAACCCAAACTTCTCCAGTTGGGGCTTGGAAATTGCTGCCACCACCAAAATGTGTCCCCAAAAGGAAGGGGGGGCACATTGGAACCCCGATAGTAACACCCCCTCCCCTTTTTACCTGGGAGAGATTCAAGAACACTAACTGTCACTAGCTGTGAGACGAGCCTGATCCAAACTAGGATCACTCCAATGGAAATAACAGACAGTTCTTACAAAAAAAGTTTTAATAGAAGAAAAAAGAAAAGCATAAATCTTACACAGAAATTCATAGATACTAAGTCTTCTAGCCTTACCCAGCCCTCATGGAGCCCCCCCTTGGAAGTTCTATCCCTGCTAGCTTAACAGTTTATGGACACCGTGGATTGATTACAAAGTGATACATTTCAAGAATACACTTACTGCCACTTGTTTTCTTAGCAGGTTATTGAAATGATGACTAGAAACATAGATATGATTCTCCTCATAGCCAGGGAGTGCACACAGGCAGGCAGTAGCCCGAGAGAAAAGACAGACAGAAAAACCCCAGGAACAAAGTGAAACTGGAACCTTTGTCTGCTAGGTATTAGCAGCTCCGATACATCATTCCCTCTCCTGTTTCAGGTTTAACCCTTCACAGGTAAAACAGTAATTCTAAGGCACTTCATACTTATGACACGCCCCCCAAATCACAAATGGTGTTGGAAAGTCACTGGGTGCGATTTCTTCCTGGAACTCTAGGAAAAAAACAGAATTAATCAAACAAATGCATCTCTAAACATACTACTGGTTACAGTGAAGCTAACAATAGGTCCCACATTCCAAGGACAGTTTTAACTAATTTATTCTGGGAAACTTTCACAGGAGAGTGCGTCAGCTACTTTATTGGAAGTTCCTGGAATGTGTTGTATGTCAAAATCAAAATCTTGGAGAGCTAAACTCCACCGAAGAAGATTTTTGTTCTTGTCGGTGACGCCATGAAGCCACTTCAGTGCAGCATGGTCGGTCTGTAGCTAGAACCGTCATCCCCAAACGTATGGGCGCAGCTTCTCCAGAGCGTACATGATGGTGTAACATTCCTTTTCGGGAATGGACCAGTGGCTGTCCCACTCAGACAGCTTCTTGCTGAGAAACATGACCAGGTGCAACTGTTGGTTGGGTCCTTTCTGCACTAACACTGCTCCACACCACGTTCAGAGGCATCTGTCGTTACTAGGAACGGTTGGTCAAAGTCTGTGGCCCTGAGCACAGGGTCAGACATGAGTGTCGCTTTAAGCTGGTTAAAGGCCTTTTGACACTGCTCAGTCCACTGGACTGGGTTTGGCTGGTTCTTTCGAGTTAAGTCAGTCAGTGGGGCGGCGAGTTGGCTGTGATGTGGTATAAATCGCCTGTAGTATCCGGCCAAGCCTAAGAAGCATTGGACCTATTTCTTGGACTTGGGGACAGGCCACTTTTGGATAGCATCCACCTTGGCCTGTAGGGGATTGATAGTTCCTTAACCCACCTGGTGTCCAAGATAAGTCACTCTGTTGAAGCCTATTTGACACGTTTTAGCCTTAACAGTTAGTTCTGCCTCCAGTATGCGCTCAAAGACTTTCTGGAGATGTTCTAGGTTCTCTGCCCAGGAGTCAGAAAATACGGCCACATCATCAAAGTAGGCAACTGCATATTCTCCCAATCCCACTAGGAGATTATCTACAGTCTTTGGAAGTTCGCGGGTGCATTTCGCTGCCCGAAAGGGAGTACATTAAACTCATACAGCCCTGCATGCGTAATGAAGGCTGACTTTTCTTTGGCAGATTCCTCTAACGGTACTTGCTAGTACCCCTTGGTTAAGTCTAGGGTGGAGATGAACTGGGCCCGTCCCAGTTTCTCCAATAGCTCATCTGTGCAAGGCATTGGGTAGTTGTCGGGGCGAGTTACCGCATTTAGTTTACGGTAGTCCACACAAAAGCGTATCTCCCCATCCGGTTTGGGGACTAGAACCACTGGAGATGCCCATGCACTTTGAGAAGGGCAGATTACACCCATACATAGCACGTCCTGGATCTCCCATTCTATAGAAGCTTTGCCTTGAGGAGCCACCCGGTAAGGTTGGGCTCTAACTGGGTGGGCATTACCTGTGTCAATGGAGTGGTATTCCCGTTCAGTCTGTCCTGGGGTGGTTGAGAATAGTGGCGCAAAGCTGGTGCACAGGTCCTTGATCTGCTGGTGCTGCATGTGTCCGAGAGTCATGGAGAAGTTTACCTCTTCCACACCACTGTCACTGTTCCGTTCGTAGTAGACACAGTCAGGCCACTCAGCGTCATCCCTTCCCTGGGCTGTAAACTGACAAACCTTCAATTCTCTGGAATAAAAAGGTTTTAGAGAGTTTACATGGTACACTTTAGGCACTTGGGGTGAGGTAGGGGATGCTATCAGGTAGTTAACTGCTCCCAGGCGCTCTTTGACTGTAAAGGGTCCTTCCCATGACACTTCCATCTTATGGGCTTGGAGCGCCTTTAAGACCATTACCTGGTCCCCTACTTTAAAGGAATGTTCTCTGGCATGTTTATCATACCAGGCCTTTTGCTCTTCCTGAGCATCCTTCAGGTTCTCTCTAGCAAGGGCTAAAGAGGTTCGGAGGGTGTTTTGCAGGTTGGTTAAAAAGTCCAGAATGTTAGTCCCTGGAAAAGGTGTAAACCCCTCCCAGTGCTGTTTCACCAACTGTAATGGCCCCTTAACCTCGCAGCCATGCACAAGTTCAAAGGGTGAGAACCCTAAACTGGGATGTGGTACAGCCCTGTAGGCAAAAAGCAACTGCTGTAACACTAGGTCCCAATCACTGGAGTGTTCATTGATGAATTTCTGTATCATGGTCCCCAAAGTTCCATTAAACTTCTCCACCATGCCATTGGTTTGATGGTGGTAAGGGGTGGCAACCAAGTGGTTCACCCCCATGAGCTTTCCACAGGTTTCTCATGATCCCAGGCAGGAAATTGGTTCCTGAATCTGTAAGAATGTCGGCGGGCCAACCTACCCTGGCAAAAATGTCTGTTAATGCCTGGCAAACACTCTTAGCCCTGGTGTTGATTAGAGCTACTGCTTCTGGCCATAGGGTAGCAAAATCCATTAAGTCAGTATGTACTGCTTTCCTCTGGGTGTCTTTTTTGGGAAAGGACCCAGAATATCCACAGCGACTCACTGAAATGGAACCTCAATTATGGGGAGTGGTTGGAGAGGGGCCTTCACCTGGTCTTGGGGTTTTCCCGCCTTTTGGCACACCCCACAGGATCGGACGTACTGAGCAATGTCCTTGCCCATTCCCTCCCAGTGGAAGGACTTCCCCACACAGTCCTTGGTTCTGTTCACCCCGGCATGACCACTAGGGTGATCACGGGCTAAGCTCAGGAGCCTTGCCCGGTACTTAGTTGGAACTACCAACTCTCTCTGAGTCTCTTTTCAACCACAAACCGGGATCGACTGGTAGAGCTGAGAGGTGGTGGGTTATTCTGTGCCGCTGTCCAAGCTTCCTGGAGACTTTCATCTGCTTCCTGTTCGGCCTGGAACTGTTCTCTTGATGCTGGAGACCTCAGTTCCTCGCTGGGTTGTGGACTTGGTTTGGGTTCCTCGGGAAGTGATGCGGGGGATGGGGTTGGTTCTGTTGGCGGTGGACCGCTCTCCGCTGGTGCACCGTGTTGTATTTCAGGCTCCGGTGGAGCCTCTTGAGTTGGTTCAGCTGCTGTTGTCAATGCAGGGTTGAGGTTGCCCTCTGGGGTTGGGGTTGCAAGCGCTGGGCTCAGTGCTGGAAATGGTTCTGGGGTTGGTTCCTTCACCAGTTCTGGTCCCGGGACTGGCTGTGGTTGGGTCTCTGGGGCCAGATCCTCCACGGCTGTTCCAGTCATTAGCAGGGTATCTGGCTCCACTACCTCCGTCGGGTTTCTGGTAACACAATTGGAGCCCTGGTGGAAGGTTCAGGAACAGAGATGGGTCTTTCAGCTTGCTTAGCCAGTGCCAGATCCAGAGCGTGTTGGCTGTTTTTTTTCTCGTTTTTCTGCTCCTTTATCCACTCCTCCTGCATAGCCTGCAGTTTCTCCATGTCCCTTTTGTATGCAGCTTTTATTACTTCGTGTTCCAATCTTTTGTCTTTCATTTTTTCTTGATGTTTCTTCTCTTTCTCCGCTGCTTGGAGTTTGAAGTATTCTATATCCTTTTGGGTCTTACTGCCTGTCATTTTAGCTTTCCTGCAGTTTATCTTACAACTAGAATAACAGATTGAATTTACATAAACTCTGTACCCAAAATGGGGGATTTAGGGTGTCACTTTCCCTTCTACCATCAGAGGGCGCTATCTTCCTTCGCTGACTTAAGGGTGTCACTTTCCTTCTTCCCAGCAGAGGGCGCTATCTCCCTTCACTGACTTTGCTGTTACCTGACACTATTCAATCCCTGCTCACTGGTCTCATGAAAGAATTTCTCTTTGCTATGCTTAGGGGGTACTTAACAGGTGCTTATTCTGTCTACTTCAAAGCAGCTCTGAGAATCTATTGTTCTTCTGCTTCCAGAAACTGGTTTTTCTACTTCTGTTAAGTTCCCTGGCGGACCGCTTTGTTTACAGTCGTTAGCGTATGAATCCTGTGTTCTCACTCTGTCTCAAAGACCAAACTACTTTTACAGAGAAAAAAACTGTTTTCTGAACCTTTCAGCTCAGCTTTTCTCACAGACACTGCTTATAACCACAGGCTATATTTTGGGGTTCACCTATCCCACGGCTGCGTACCATGTGAAGAGAGAACCTACCCTCCCTCTAAACACTGGGGTTCAAGTGAGGGGTCTCTTCTATGATCACTTAACTATAAGCTACTTTTCCAGCCTAAGTTAAATCTTTTCCACCCCCAAAACCCACACTCTACAAGTTGAGAATTGGGGTTCTGCTGCCACCACTCAGTAATCACCCCAAGAGTATATGGTTTGGGGTACCTTGACACCCCCCCCCCAAATAACCCTCCCGAACCCTCCCTTTCTGTTTGGGAGATGAAAAAAAACACACAGACTAACTCCAGCTTCTCCTTTCAACCTAGGAGACACTCATCCACTCCCCACCTCCCCCTCTGTTTACCAAGGGAAGAGAGATTCAGACACCCAGACCCCCCCCCCCTGGGAACTGGGTCAAATCCAAAGCTAGGATAACCTTAAGGGAATAACCAAACACTTTTTATAACAAAAAAAGGTTTAATAAAGAAAAGAGAAAACTTACAATACAACTTCACAGATATAAAGCTTTCTAATCCCTCCTTTAAGGTTAGTGACACTTTAAATCAGGTACAAATTTATGAAACCAATATGATACTCACATTTAGTCTAATCTTAGAAATAGTAGGGTGCACATCTCTCCCAAAGCTAGGAGAGAGGAGAAAAGAGTTTTCATAGCTGAAAAAGAGGTTGGGTCAGCCCAAAGCTCCGGGACGAACTGAACAAAACTTCCTGGTTCTTCCTCCAGGTGGGCTAATCTGAAGTCACCCCCCCTTTCCTCAGTTAACCCCATACAGGTAAAACAACAACTCTCAAGCACTTCACACTTATGACAACCGGGTACAGAAATCTCACTCTGCTGAGCTCTGCCCCTTCATACAACTCCGGTGTCCTGCCCCAGGGGACGATGGATGGGTCGGTGTCGGCTGGGATCACTGCTCACCGACGTGGGGAAAAGCTGCTACTCCCCACAGCACGGGGGTGAATAGAAGCGCTGGGGGTCACTTTGTGGGATTTGATTGAAAACCACCTGCCCTGGGTGCCTTGAAATGCTTGGCTGCTGCAGCCCCTGTCTGGATGTTTATATGTTGCCAATCCTTTAGAATCTAAAATCAAAAGGTTTATTATACAAGGAAAAAGATATAGGTGAGGGTTAGGAAGGGTTAAAGGAAATCAATTACATGCAGTAATGGCACATCTCTTGGTTCAGGCTTACAGCAAAGGTAGAATAACTGCAGGTTCAAATCAAAGTCTTTAGAAAGCATCCCATTTAGGGATGGGTCAGCACCTTAGTTCAGAGTTCACCTGTGTAGCAAAATCCATTCAGAGATGGAAGCAAGACAGGCTGCAGGCTGGAGGTAGAAGACGAAATGGAGGACGCTTTTTCCAGCTTTTATAGACTTTCCTCTCCGGGCGAAGCCCCTCCTCCTCCTTATGCAGAGTCCAGTTTCAAACAGGAGGTCCACAGCCACATGGTCCAATCACCAGACTCTCCACAATTCATTTTTTGCCCAGGCATGTTCCATTCCTGGTGACGCTCCTCCCCTCAGGTGTGGACAAAGTTCATTGTGCAGTTGATGGCCCTTTAATGGGCTCGAGTTGGCAGCAGCCTGTCTGAGATTTCACCCAGGAGCCAAGCCTATGTTTGAAGTACAGGCAACTTTTACCCAATATCCATAATTTCAGTTCCAAAATAGATACACACATATGGTCATAGATACCTGTTATGACCCCCGTCACCTAATATTCAATACCCCAATGATCTATATGGTACCAAATTATTCCAGTAACGTGACACCCACCCGCCACGTTTCCTCCCCCTGCTCCCCTGTACCTCACTGACCCCAACCCTGCCCTAGGCCCACGTTACCCAGCACGGGGCTGGGCCTCTCTGTGGGGGATCCCCTGGCAGGACTGGGTTGCCCAGTGCACAGCAGGGGTACGGGACAGGTGGGCTCTCTTTCAATGACAGGGAGTTTTTTTGGTTCTCTTGGTTTTTGGTTTTGGTTTAATAGGGTGTGGGGGAAGAGGGGGAGTTTTACCACACACTGCGTTTCCCCCTGGGTTTTCCACAGAACCTGCTTATAACAGCCCGTTGGGCAGCTCTGGGTCTGTGTCCCTGGCCCTGAGCCATGTGTGGGATCCCAGTGTGGGGGCAGGGAGAGCTCCCCCCTCCACACACAGCCCCACCCCCATGTGGCTCTGGACTGGAGCTGCTGCTGCTGGGGCAGGTTCCACAGGAGACGCTTGTGAAGGGGGCGGCCTGAGCCACCCAGGGGATGACACGGGGACACCCCGGGATCCCCCCTCCTGGCAACGCCCAACACCACAGTGTGGGAGGAGGGGGATCCCCTCCCCCCAATGACTGAGACCTCCCCACCCCCACCACGAGCATCTCAGCCAGGACAGGAGACGTCATTACACTGGCCTGGGTAGAATCTGGAGAGAGAAGAGAAGAGGAGGGGGGATGGAGAGGGGAGTGGATGGGGCTGAGGGGGATGGAGGGAGGTGGGGCAGGGTGGGGGAGGGGTCTCCAGACAGAGTGAGGGCTGAGGCGCATCATGTACCCAGCAGGGGCAGAAGGCGAGTTAGCGCCATGCTGAGCCGGTCTCTCTGCACTGGGAGCTGGGTTCTCAGATCAGCCACCAGCCCCATCCCGATGCAAGGAGGGTGTCAGCGCCTCCCCTCGGATGGAGACAGAGGAAGTCACAGCCTCAGGCAGGGTCACTGTCGGCAGCTGGACAGGCAGCATCATCTGGGCTAAGCAGGAGCTCAGGGCAGCTGACCACGTCCTGACCCCATCTCCAAGCCTTGCTCTAGTCCTTGTACGTCAACCCGGTGCTGGGGGGAGGGGCCAGAGTAGCAGCCCCCGGGGGCTGGATCTTCCCAGGCTGGCCCAGGGTCTCAGCAGTGTAAAGGGACCTTCCTTGAGTTACACCCACTGGGGAGCTACGGCCCATTGACCCCAGCTGGGATCTCCTCATTCATGGTCCTGACTCTGGAACCAGGCCCCTGGTTCTGCTGTGGATTTGGGGGGTGTTTGGAACCATTGGGAGGTTCTGCTGCATCCCAGGGAGCTTTGGCAGAGATGGGGAGTAAGGGGGCTGGGGAGAGTTTCCAATCCCCAGACCCTGGTCCCCTGTGAGGGGAAATGCCGCATGGGCATTAGGTGGGTAAGAGGAGCTGGAGATCAGGGGAGATGGATCCAAGCTGGGGAAGGGCTGGCTGGTGAAAAGAAAGGAATCAGCCCAGAAGCTATGGGGCCTGTGGGGAGAAGCTTAGTGGTGCCACCAGGGACCCCAGACCACGGCCTGGAGGATGGAGACCCCAGCGACTAGTGACCGGGAGGCCCAGCTCAGAAGTCCCAGCTGGTTCTGGTCAGTGGGAGGACACTGGGCTGTGGAGAGAGGACCCCGGTGACCGGACCAGCTCATTCCAGCCAGTGGGGAAACAAAGGCCAGAGGAGAGGGAGGCAAGAGGCACAGAACAGGCACAGAACCTCTCCAGGCCACTGGGGTCAAAGGGGAAGATCCCAGCTGGGGTCAATGGGCCGTAGCTCTGTGGTAAGAGGACATTCAAAGGGTCCCCAAATGAGGATTCTGTCTAGCTTCTTAGTCCAATTATCGACACATGGGACAGCAGGGTAAAGGGTTAAAACTTAAGCTTTATTCACTGCAGTGAAGGTTACCCACCAAAGGTAGGGTAACCCCGTATATTAGAACTGCACAAATATTTATAGCATATATATTTACATATTCATTAGGCTAATTGATTATTCATTTATACCCTTACATGATTAAAGGCTACATACGGAAGGTTACATCAGAAAGATATTCATCCTATATAATAAGAGGCCAGAGGATGTTTGTCCTAAGCCATCATGTGCAGTAGAGACGGCCCGGACAAACAGCATGGTGGGAGTTGTAGTTCGGCGGCACAAAATGGCTGCCGCGCATGCACCACCGCGAGCCGTAGAAACAGCCCAGACAAACAGCATTAAGTACTTTGGCCCGTGTACAGGCTATTGCACTAGTTGGTTATAATTTGCGGCAGTGTGGTCTTGCGCAGCGGCTCTTTCGCCCTTAACCTACATCCATGGATATTCTTACAAGATGCTCTTGTCCTCCCACAAGATAACAGTGCTGGCTACACAAGGCCAAGTCTTTCAGATATCAGATCGGCTGCCTGACCTTGCACAAATTACTGCCCCATCCCTATCTTGTTTTGATACATTAGCACTAAGCTGTTATGCAGACATCAGCAGGAAGCTGGTAATTTTCCTGCCAGCTTTTACTTCATCTGCAGTTCGATCTTACCCAGAGTGCTTCATGTCTTGACCATAGTCCAGCTAACTGAGCTTGTGTGGATGTTTCATCTACTTTTGCTCATTACAACACAGGGTGAGGCTGTTTGCAACAGCTCCACCGGGGTCAAAGGGGAAGATCCTATCTGAGGTCAATGGGTCCAGATCCCCAGCTGGTGTAAACCAGTTTCACTCCCCTGAGGTTCCTTTGGCCCTGCTGGGTCCCTAGCCCACCCCTGGAGGTGTCAGTCACCGGGGGGCTCCCCCTCCAGCCCCTCCCACCAGTGTCAGCCGTGGGAAATGGCGGCTCCCCTCCGCCCGCCCTGCGCACGAGGACCCGGTGTCTCTCCAGCCTGCGAGCTGAGCGGTGACCACGCCCGGGGCTCTGACTTCCTCTGCCTCCATCCCCCTCCTTTTACCTGGATGGGGCCAGTGACTGAACTGAGAACCCAGCTCCCAGCCCAGATCGACCGGCTCAGCATGGCACTAACTCGCCTTCTGCCCCTGCTGGATGAGTGACCCCCACGGCCCCCATCCCTGTGTGTGTCTGTCTGTTGCCTCCCTCCCCACATCCCTCTGGATCCCCACCCACTCCCCAGAGCTCTCAGCCCGGGGTGGTGCAGTGTCACCAGATGCTGGGGGGTGGAGTGACCTGGTTGAGGGTCACAGGGAGGAAGATATTCACCCTGCCTAGAGCCCAGACCCCTATGAAGACACAGCAGGGGTCCAGCTGGCAGGTTCCTGGGGGTCTCCAGGATATGAGCTGTGAGATCCTGTGGGGGGGGGGGGGGCAGGTGACAGTGTCTCTGTGGGGCAGGATGCAGACCCTGCTCCTGTAATGGCCGAGGGTTTGAATTTAAATCCGGGGAAACAATCGGCTGGGAGGACGATGGTCATTGAAATGCAACTAAACTTGCTAGCAGGGGGGAAAAGCATGTGGGCTCAAAATACCTGCCTGCCTGTTAGCAAAGCCCAAGGGGTGGGGAATCTGTCCTCCACCGAGGCAGACACCCGGGTGGATACGCTGCTGGCCAGCTGCAGCAGAGAAAGGGTCCCTCCTTGGAGAAGCTACGGGAACGTCCTGGCCACAGCACTGCAGACCCTGGGGGAAGGCTGCAGGGACAGATTCCTGGGGGAGAAGGGAGCCCTGTACCGGGAATGGGCTTCCCAAGCGGAAGTGGAACTGTGGAAGATCAGGAGGCAGCAGTGGGTGCCCAAAAGTATTGGCACAGGCTAGTGTACCCAGAGCCGGCCAAGGTGGAGAGGATCAGAGACTGGCCGGTCTCCAGGCCTCTCTTGAGATAGCGGGGTACCATGGGGGGGGGTTGAACCCCATGTTAGCCACCTAGCTGTCCCAATTTCGGAGCTAGGGAAGAAGAGTGAGCCAGACAAGGTGGTCTGGGAACAAGCAGTGCCAGAGGGCTCTCTGGACACTGAAGAAGGCTCTAATCCAGGGCCTGCTGTGACTCCTACCAAGGAGTGGGAGAAATAATGGGGCACCCATGAAACCGTTGCTGGGGTCGAACTTCCCCAGGTCACTGGCTAAAGTGACCCTGCTCAGTTCGTTCTCGAAGAGGGGAGAACTGTGACGAGAAGAATCCTTCCTCTGACTCTTGTGTGAATGTGACCATAGCTGAAGCTGTAACGTGACCCCAGGGGGGAAGGGAAGGAAAGACACAGGAATGTGGCGGTGCGGCTGGAGAGAGGAGTTAGTCTGGATCTGGCTGGGGGCTGGCAAGGAGCTGCAGGCAAGCTCTGCCTGGCTCTTGGGCCACCAAAATGGACCCAGCAGAGGGGTCGCGTTCGCGCTACCTCGATTATGTTCCTGTCATTGAATAAATCTCTGTTTTACTGGCTCGCTGAGACTCACGTCTGACTGTGGATTTGGGGTGCAGAATCCACGGGCCTCCCCAGGACCCCACCCAGGGCAGCGCACGGAGGGGCAGAAGGTGCTGAATGCTCTGAGGTCAGACCCAGGAAGGTGTAAACGGGGACCTCTAAAGCTCGTAGCCTTGGAGACAGGCTGTGTACGGAGAGAGGACGTTTTCCCTCGGAGTCCTAACTGGCTTCATAGGGAGCAAGTTCCAGACCATTGCCCGGGCACCCCATGACAAGAGGGTCAGCAGGGGGTGCTCTCCCCTCACAGTCAGTGCTTTCTGCCATGCCCTGCATAGTGCTAGGGGGCGCTGTGCTCAGGAAGCAGTGCGAGTGTTTCCTTGAGGTGCATTGTGCTGCTGGATTGGTCACCTCGTGGAATCTAATGACATGCGGGGTCGTTAAATACCCACCGGCTCTTCACATGTGTCATTCTTGTCTCCAGAATCCCCACCTCCTCCTCCACCGGGTACAGAAATCTCACTCTGCTGAGCTCTGCCCCTTCGTACAACTCCAGTGTCCTGCCCTAGGGCAGGGTGGATGGGGCGGTGTTGGCTGGGATTACTGCTCACCGACATGGGGAAAAGCCACTATGCCCCACAGCATGGGGGTGAATGGAAGCCCAGGGGGGTCACGTGTTGGGGTGTGATCGAAAACCACCTGCCCTGGGTGCTTTGAAATGCTTGGCCGCTGCAGCTCCCTGTATAGATGTTCACGACCAAGAGACAAGCATTTACTGCGATCAACAGTCCTGGTTTAGCAACCCCGGCTCCAGCAGCCTGCTTGGTACCTCTCACCATGCCCTGGTCCCCAGGAGCCTTGGTTACGTCTAGCCAAGGAACCCAACACCCCCCGCCCCGCTCTGAAATTCTCCCAAACCATCTTCCCCGAAATGTCCAGCCCTCTCCTGCAGCATCCAGAGAAATAAGGAGGGTTTCTTCCTCCATTTAAGAAACCAACCCCACGTTAACTGGAGTTACCAGTGACTAGAATTCAAACCCAGCCCTGGGTTAGTTTAGATTCAAATAAAACAACTTTATTCACAAGAGGTCAGGGGTTACGTGATGCCCAGTGCAAAGAAAAGAAGTTAGGGTTGGTTACAAGTACATCAAAGTGAAACCACACCACCGACAGGAGAAAACTCAAGCTAGACAGGCCCGGTCTGTGTTGAAGGTGATTTCATTTTCAGGTTACTCTCGGTCCGGCGTGGCCTTCTGGCTCTCTAGCCTGACCTTCCTGGGGAGTGTGAGGTGCTGGTTTCGTTTCTTGTCTTAGGGGGAAGAGAATTTGGGGGTTCACTGCCCCTCTCTCTATCGTCCCGGAGAGCATGTCTCTCTGTGTTCATTGAGGCTACTTCAAGAAGGAAGGTCTCCTGGCGGTGTCTTCTCCCGCCCTGGCGATCGCTGAATCGTCATCTGTTCTCCCTGGTGGCTCGATGGCTTTGTTTACTGCCCATGTACATCCTCCTTCTCTTCTCACTGGTCACACGGCTCCATTTCTATGCAAGCCCTGGGCAGACCTGGTCCCTTTGTTCAAATAGAGATTTTAAACAGACTCCTGGAGGAAAGCTCCACCTGCAGCGTTCTCATGTCTACTCAACAGTGATGTCACTGACCAGTGGGGTGGGAGTTTGAAATGATACCTTGCAATGGGGGGGAGGGGTGTACACACATCATTGCAGCCCCATGTAGGATTGTGCAGCTGTGAAATAATGACCAAGCCCCACGTCAGATGCAGCTACATTTTGGGAGGTTACTGGAGCATTCATGGTGCCCAAACCCTTTCAGATCCTGTGGAGGTTTCTCAGATCTCAGTCGGGGAGTTTCCACCAGAACCAACCCCAACCCCCCACACTGAAATTCAAGGGGAGAGATTGCAGATCAAATGGGTCAATTGTGGGGAGAATCCAAGCCACAGAATGAAGGGCCCCTTCACGGGGAAAACCAGTTACCTGGATCTAGAAGCAGCAGTGGGAGATGAGGAAGATGAGGCCATTGATGAGGAAGAAGGAGCCACCCACCAGCAGCTCCCGGAGCCAGAGGAAGTCACAAGCTGCAGAGAGAGGAGAAACTTGACTGGAAACAGCAGGTGAATGTCACTGCTGAGGACTTGGGATGAACTCCCTGGATCTAGGGCGCCATCCGGCTGAGATGTGAAACCCGCCCACCGCCCTCCCATCTGACACTGGTGGACACCGATTCCTGATTCTTCCCATCTGTGTGTCTGTCCCTCTGTCGGCCTGTCCTCCAACACCCCAGCGACCTGCCCTGCCCTCATTCGGCCACTAAGGGGATTGGGCAGGAGCATGTGGGGTTAGGAGGGTGAATTTTTCTGGGGAGATGTGAGCAGCCAGGAGCCACCTCACCTGACACTGTCACTTTCCCGGTGACAGTCACAGCCTGGCTCCTGGGAGACAGGATCCAGCTCCCATTCACGTTCTCCTCGTATCCACAGGTGAATTCACTGGTGTTGTTGGGACCGGCCCGGGGGATGCTGAACACAGAGATGTTCATAGAGATGGTCCTGGATGCTGTGGTGCTGATCTCAGACCCAACATCCCCAGGAACAAGGTTGACTCCGCCCTTGTAGAAGTGAAACCTCCGCTGCCCAGCTTCCCTGGGAGCCGTGCAGGTGATGTTCAGGGGAAGCCCTTGGCTCACCACTCCAGATGGGGGATCCATGCTCAGCGAAGGCTGGGGAGGGAGATCTGTGGGGATTAACAATGACAGGGGTCAGCAGAGGCCTGGCGGTGGAGAAAGAGGAGATGGTGCCCAGAATTCACTTTATTTACAGCTGAACTTTCTTCTCTCCTCAGAGTCTAATGCTTCTCTTCAGGATCCTGAGGGCTCCCCACACAAATGAGAGAGCCGGGCTGGGGTGGGGTTGGCTTCCTTCAGATACAATGTGGGGCTGTGACTTGGGGGTCAGAAGGTGGACGGGGGCACCAGACCTTGAATCATTTTCTCTCACCCCTCCACTGCTAATGATCCAGCCTCTGGAGACCTCGGTAGATAGGGAGGGCCCAGTTCTGTCTGCAGATCCTGCCCACTCTGACCAGATCGGGTGGGGCTGGGTGGCTCTGTTGGGATTCTACCTTCCCAGAGGGGACAGGCACAAGGTGGCCATGTTGGACACCCAGTTCTGCATCTGTTGGGAAACCATGTTCTTGGCTATGCTGAGTAGCCATAGGTTGTGCTGCTCTCTGAAGGGCGGCCATATTGGAAATCAGGCAGCCATATTGGATAGACATGTCTTGGCTGTGTTGAGCAACCTTTTTCCGTGGCTGTGTTGACATCAGAATAGCGGCCATGTTGCCAGTTAGGTGGGCATGTAAGGCAACAAGGAGGCCATTGTCCCAGTTGGGAAGCCAAGTTCGGCCTAAGTGTTGTAGCATGATGCTCATGGGGAGCATGAAAGGGCAAAGAGGGGGCAGGAGAGAAGGGGAATAACAGGAGCAGATGTAAATTCAAAGACTAGAGTCCAGCGTGGAGGAAGGAGGGACAGAGGATAAGAAGCAGAACAGGAATCAGAAGAGGCAGAAGAAGGGGCCAGAGGGATGTAACGCTGGTCCTGCTCCAGTTCTCTGACCTGTGCAGAGGAGGCCAGACGAGATGGACACAGTGGTCCTTTCTGGGCTGGCAACATAGGAAGTATAATCTATGAGCCATTGACTGGCCGAGATTATCCAGGTCTGAGGTTCTGGTTTCTTTGCATCAGCTGTGAGCCCGGCTGGTCCCTTCTAGTTGATTTAATAATTTATATCCCCCATTAATTCCTCACTCACTGGACGAAGCACCTGACTGTGACTGGCTCCCCTCCAATCTAGATGGGGTGAAGTGGGTCTAGAGAGGAGGGAGGGGGAGTTTCTGGTATAGAGCTACAGAGGGGGACCCACTCACAAAACAAGGAAGGGAGATATACGAGAAAAGTCCCTGACACACACAGACACAAACCACCCCGATCTTCCTGCCCAGGGCCACCTAACCCAGGCTGATAAAGATGGGCTGGTTCTTCCCAGGTTCGATCTCCTGGCTGGATGGGGGTACCTGGTACACACAGGTGCACAACCCAGAGCCCCCAGAGCTGTGATGCTCAAGGGGTGAGTGACACTATCCCTGGATCAGCCCTCAGCTGAGATGCTCCATCGAATTGGATCCTGCAGCTTTGTGGCCCAGGGAAGCTCAGCGTGTGAGGGGAACGGGCTCTCCAGGGAGGTACCGGGGTGGTCTGGGCTCAGGGAGAGGGACAGGACTACAGTGCGGTCTGGAAAACAGGGGTCAGCGTTAGATACGGAAGAAGGGTAACACCCTGGGAGCTGGGAGACAGATGTTACCAGGTTACGTTCATCTCAGGAATTAGAGGGGGATGGAGAAATCTCCATGGGAAACTCCCTGCTCCCCTGTACCTCACTGAGCCCCAACCCTGCACTGGGCCCACGTTACCCAGCAGGGACTATGAGTGGCTAGCCAACTACAAGAGCAGTTTCTCCTCTTGGTGTTCACACCTCCAGATCAGCTGCTAGAAGAGGACGTCATCCTCCTTGATTAGAGATAACAAGGTGGTTCAGCCTGATTGAACTACTGATTGAACTGATTGAATCTCTAATCTGGTTCTTGCCTTCTTAGTTATACCTGCCCTGGGATACTTCCACTGCATGCATATGAGAAAGCGGGCACTAGCTCACAAAAGCTTATGTTTCAGTACTTCTGTTAGTCTATAAGGTGCGACAGGACTCTTTGTCGCTTCTGCAAATCTAGACTAACACGGCTACCGCTCCAATGTTCTTAATGTTCTCTTTGGATACTGTGTGGGTGACTCAGTTTCCCCATGGCATTTCTTAAGTCTCCAGGGACTGAGATTGTTGTGGAGCAAAGGACCGGTGGAAAGGAGTTTCCAGCACCATCTCTGGGTAAATGATGGCCTGGCCCTTCCCCCCTGTAAGGTGTTAGCTTGAAGTGTTAGAGACCAAAGGGATCAGGTGACCTCCTGGCCCAGGAAGGAGACAAAGGTAAAGCAGAGGAGGGGCTAGAGGGTAGTCTGGAGCTGGCTGGGGAAAGGCAGAGAGGCACAGAGATGGTCTGGCTTCCCTGGCCCCCAAAATGGATCCGGCTGAGGGATCCGGTTCTTTGTACCTACAAGGTCTGTTTTAGATTATGTTCCTGTCGTCTAACAAACCTCTGTTTTACTGCCTGGCTGAGAGTCACGTCTGACTGTGGATTTGGGGGGCAGACCCACGGGTTCCCCCATGAACCCACCAGGGCAGGCTCACTATGGGTACCCACGGAGGGGAAGAAGATGCTGAATGCTCCGAGGTCAGACCCAGGAAGGTGGAAGCTGGAACCTGTGAAGCTCCTCGCCCTGGGGACAGGCTGGTCACAGAGAGGAAGCTTCCCGCAGAGTCCTGACTGGCTTCATAGGGGGCAGTTCCAGACCATCACCCTGGGGACTCTGGGAAATCTTCCAACCCCAATAGTCTATGGTCAGCCAGTCACTCCACTGGGACTGAGGACTTCTTTGGAGACCAGATCCCTGCGTTCAGAGAAGAATTTGGATCCTACGGTGCTTTGACACCCAGGGGCCGAGCACCTCAGGGTGCATCTTCATCTCCCATTGACATGGGCAATAGGGGACCCTAGTCTGTTGGTGCCGGCAGGGCCTGGGGTGAGAAGAGAAACTGACCCATCGCCTGATGATACTCATCAGAGAAGCAGCAGGGCTGGTTGCTCTGTCAGCGAGGACAACAGGGCTGCGAGCTCCCCACAGCAGTGCCCAAGGCTGTGAGCTTCCCCCACAGCAGTGCCCTCTTACTGCCAAAGTTTAGTGATCAGCTGGGACCCTCCCCCCCATGTCGGACACAAGGGCCTGACTGACCAGAGCGGGGGAGGGGGAGAGATTTGGGGTTTGTTTCAATAAACGTCCCCATGTTATCAAATGTGACTTCTGCCTGGGATCCCCCAAAATTTAAAATAGCACCAATATCACCCCCCAAAATCTCCACAGGATCCAGAGATCCAGGGGGTGACACTGACCTGGTGGGTGCCCTGACACGAGATGAGTGACTGGGCTGGGTCTCTCCCTGTGAGTGGAGGAGAGACACCCCACAGGGGGGGCCGGAAAACAGCGGGAGATGGGGGGGTCTCACCTGTCACTCTTATGGAGATGGGTCGGCTCCTCTCCGATGGGATTTCTTGCCCAGACTCTCTCCTCCAGGATTCACAGCTGTACGCTCCGGCTCGCAATCCCGACACCCCTGACAGTCGAATCGACTCAGAGTAACTGTACCGGGGTGAGCGTTGTTCCTCGGAGTGGATTGTCTGGTCGTCCCTGAAGAACCGGACCCCGGACACGTTGGACGCCCCGTCAGCTGCGCACGTCAGGCTCACAGTTTCTCCAGTGATGTAGACAGGCTGCAGCGGAGACACGGAGAGCTGGGGAGCCGGGTGGGGGTCTGGAAAAGACAAGGGGGTCAGGGGAGGAGACGGTTCCTACGTGGGTGGCTGGTGAGGGAAGCAGAGGAAGAGCCAAAGAAGAACAGACAAGGGAGGGATCCTGGACACAGACCCCAGCCAGCCCCAGCTCAGTGTCCAGGAACCACGTCCCCGCCGGGCCAGACACACACTGAGCAGCAGCGATCTCAGTGCTGGGGACCCCGTGGGAGAAGCGTCCCCCCCAAGGTCCAATGAGAGCATCACACACACAGCTGGGGGCTGCTCCATTGACTCCATGGGTCGGAGGGAATTCTGGTGCTGGCGGGAGGTCAGGGTGATGGGCCCGTGACCAATCCCTCTCCTGACAGGGATCAGGACGGAGGAATCTAGGCAGCTGCAGGGCCAAAGATTCACAGTGGGTGCCACTGACAGTGTCCAGCCAGGGTCCCAGTGCTGTGAGCTTCCCTGCAGCAGTGCCCTGTAATTTCCCAGTCTCTGCGGATGAGCTGGCACCCTAGGCCCAAAACAGAGTTGCTGAGATGTGGGGAGTGGGGATGACCAGAGACAGGGGGTGAAGCTGGGATATTTGTCAGACTCCCAGAGACTCTCCCATCAGACAGCAGGAGAGACAGGGGCTCACCTGTCACTGGGATGGAGACGGAGCTGCTGTTCCTAGACGAGATCTCTCGACTGGATTCCCATCTCCAGTACACACAAGTGTATGACCCGACATCTCCCTTCTCAGCTGTGAGCTCCAGCCAGTGTCTAGTATTTGGATGTTGGTCTATGGTGAAGTCTCCCGCCTGCCCTTTTTGATAGAAGAATCTGTATCCTGAAGCCACCTCACCTCCAGGAGCCAAACACGTGAGTTTAACCCACTCCCCTGGGAGATACACTGTGTACCCGGGCTCCAGAGAGAGCGTGGGGGCCGGCGGGGGATCTAGAACAGAGGCAGAGGGGTCAGTGTAGGGGGAGAGTCCAGGATGGAAAGAGGAGAAGGGGGGAGGGGCAGAGATGAGTACTGGACAGACACGATCACAAACCAGCCTCATCTCGCTGCCGAGCACCTGCCCCCATGCTGGGAAATACACCCCGGGAAATAAACCACGGCCTGGCTCTCTCCCCCTCGGGGATCTCTTTATAGATCCCAGGGCCAGAAGGGACCATTGTGATCATGGGGTCCGACCTCCTGTGTCACCCAGGCCCTAGGACTTCCTTGAATTGATTCCCCTGGGCCCTAGAGCCAATCTCAGAGAGAAACATTCAGACTTGAGTCAGAAATGGCCAGCACTGGAGAATCCACCATGACCCCTGGGGAATGGTCCCAGTGCTTCATTCCCCCCACTGTTAAAATCTGCGCCCTGTTGCCAGCCTGAGTTTGTCTAGCTCCAGTCCCCAGGCACCGGGTCGGGTTTGATCTTTGTCTGATCTACTGAAGAGCCGTCGATTGTCCAATTTCCATTCCCCATTAGGAACTTTCTCATTGTTACAGTAAATCACTCGAGCTCCTGGAGTCTCTCACTCTAAGGCAGGTTTTGGGACCATTTAATCCTAACTCCCTGTGACGGTGTACCCCATAAGGCTTTATGGGGGGTGCCTATAAATATATGTATGATATTACTGGAGTATGGTTTTGCTACATATGCCATGTAACATATCTATGTGAAGGTAATGATTTATCATATCTATGTGAAGGTAATGTTCATCCTATTTGTATGGATGTGTCTGTTTTGTATTCAGAGTTATGAATTGACTATGGGCTTGGTTAGTTATATGTAGACTTTGGAAAGTGTTAAGCCCAACTGAGAACCAATCAAGCTAACAATGAACTTTGTAGATGCCCGTCCACACCTGAGCCTCCTCAGGAATGCAGCCTGGCTGGTAATGAGCGGAGTCTGGTTCAAACCGGAGACTGAACCATGTGCTCTGAGAGTCCATGTGGACTCTGCAGAAGAAGGGGGAGGGGCTCTGCACCCACAGGGAGAAGTCTATATAAACCTGGGAGAGACCTCTCCATTTTGTTCTCAGCTGGATCAAACAGCAGCCCTCCACCCCCACGGATTCCTGGAAGAAACTGGAACAGAGGACTGTGACTGCAGGGGTGGTGTGAGTGATTGCTGAACCCAGGGTAACAGAGTTTAGCCTGAAAGAAGGAATTCCCGGAGGGTGAGGCTTTTTGCTCTAATAGTGTTAGATTTGTGTGTTCTGTATATTTTATTTGGTAATTCACTTTATTCTGTCTGTTACTACTTGGAACCACTTAAATCCTATTTCCTGTCTTTATTAAAATCACTTTTTACTTATTAATTCACCTTCAGTATGTGTTGGTACCTGGGGGGGCAAACAGCTGTGAATATCTCTCTATCATTGTTATAGAGGGTGAACAATCGCTTTATACAGGGCAAAACACATTTTATTCCGGGTTTGACCCCATTGGGAGTTGAGCATCTGAGTGCCAGAGGTAAGAATACCTCCTGCCTCTTTCCAGGAAAGCCCACAGCTGTTAGGGGACGTGGCTCAGACCTGGCAGGGTACTGAGGGCCTAAGCTGTTGGGGAAGGAAAACTGAGGCATGAGTAGCCTTGGCACATCAGGTGGCAGCTCCGAAGGGTTTTCTGTGATCTCAACCCGTCACACCCTCCCTGCCCCCTCTCCGATTTATCATCCCCTTGAATGGTGGGGACCAGAACTGGACGCAGGATTCCAGGAGCGGTCGCCCCAGGGTCGAACCCAGAGGTCAGATGGCTCCTCTCACCCCAGTATCTTTGTATGCCAGGGACATTTGGGCATGTGCCATGACCCCACCCCTGAAAGGCCAGGAGGAGGAATTATCCCCATTCTAATGGGGGAAACTGAGGCCAGAGTTCAGCAGGAGCTTAAAGGAGTTTGGCCCCCAACAAATTCCAATGGGATTTTGGCACCAAACAACCTCGTCTCCTTGGAGATCCCCAAGGGAAGTGACTGGTCCAAGGTCATGGGGAGAGTCTGTGGCAGGGCTGGAAACTGGATCCTCTCCAAGTCCCAGCGCACTGTGGTATTTTCAAGGCACATCTGGCTCAGGGCTTCCCACAATGTCCACCGGGGAACCACCCCACAGTGTAAATCGGAGCCAGACCCACGGAGACCCATTCAGTGTCCAAACCACACGTCCAGTCTGCCACCGCGGGGGTTTGTGGGGGGCCGATCGCTGCGGTGTCTGGGGGTGACCAGCTCCCGGCTGCTCTAGGAAATCGACCCTGGTCCAGGTGTTCCCAAGGCAGGGAGAAGTGGATGAGGAATTAGGCTGGGGAGGGCGTTTGATGGTCCTTGTAGAGCCACCAAGATCTCCCCATTCTCTCTCCAGATGTTCGTGTGCAGAGGCCGGGAAGCTGAGGCTGGAGGATCATGGATGGAACCTCGACAGCCCCATTGCCACCGGCCTTCTCACCCCACGCTGCACGTCTGGGGGTGGTGGGGGAAGGGGTTTGGGGGATTCAGCGGAGAGCTCTGGGGTGGGTTGGGGGGTGAGGGTGGGTGTCTGCCCTGCTGCCCCCTGCTGGAGGGGATCAGCCCTGCTCTGTGTGTGGGACATTCGTCTCATCGGCTGCAGGTCCTGGATTCCCCACAGGAAATGGGGTGTCTCGAGGACGGACACACTCCAGGGGAAGCCGGGGACGGCTCAGAGCTCACCTGTCACATTGATGGGAACAGCGGGACTCTCCCCAGATTCCATCCTGCGACCTGACGGCTCCACCCAGTACGCACAGGTGTATGATCCGGTGTCTCCCTGCGTTATATTGCTCAGGGTGTGCGTGTTGCTGTTACTGGATGAGATGTTCTGTCCAGAGACTCTGGAGAACTGGAATCCTGTAACATTGTGATCACCGGGAGGAGCCGAACACGTGAACACAACAGACTCCCCGGTGAGGTACAGCTGGTGCTGGGGGCTCAGGGAGAGGGTGGGCACCGCTGGGGGGTCTGGAAAATACAACGGGTGAGATTCACTGCAGGAGAAGGGGCTCAGGGAGCCGGGAGGAGGAGACGCCGGGGAGAAGGTCGTTACTGGCTAACTGGAGCGAGGGGGGGACACTCACAGGAGGAATAGTTGCCACTGAAAACTCCACTGCACCCGAATCTAGCATCACCCCCTCCCCAATATAACACTGCACCCCGACATAGCACCGCACCGCACCCCAGGATCTTACTAATCCTGGAGTATTGTGTAATCACAGGATTTGGGCCCCGGCTCAGCCTTGATTTCCATCTGTCCCAGTTACTGGGGTCGGGGATTTCACCCAAGTGCCGGTAGAACCTGGATTTCATCCCTCGGACAGGCCTGGGAGCCGAGCAGATGGGAGTGAGCGGCTCCCTCAGAGATACACCAGGTGTGTGGGGCAGGAGGTGGAGAGAGACCCTGGGGGCCGGCAGAGAGTCTGGAACAGAGGCAGGGGAGAGACCCCCAGGGCGTGAGGGGAAGAGACAATGGGGAATAAGGACCCAGCACAGGGCTTCAACCCAGCCCCATCTTCCTGCCTCAGGCCCCAAGACTGTGAAATAACCCACGGCAGATATACCATGGGAGGGGCTCTCCAGTAAACAGGTGAGAACAGTGCCCCCTCCCCAGGATCTGCTGGGCTCAGCACAGCATGGCTGGATCCTCTCCCAGTGGCTGAGCCCTATACCCACCCCACCTGGATGGCAGAGGGGCGGGGGTGTCACGGAGCGCCCGGGTGATGGTCTGGAACTTGCTCCCTAGAAAGCCAATCAGGACTTCGGGGGAAGTGTCCCATCTCCATACACAGCCTGTTTCCAAGGCTAGAAGCTTCACGGGTACCCATTTCAACCTTCCTGGGTCTGACCTCGGAGCATTCAGCACCTTCTGCCCCTCCGTGCGCTTCCCCCAGTGATCCCGCCTGGGCGGGGTCCTGGAGGAGCCGGTGGATTTTGCACCCCAAATCCACAGTCAGACGTGACTCTCAGCCAGGCAGTAAAACAGAGGTTAATTCGATGACCTCTATTTGGTCTAACCCAGACCTTACAGCGAGCGTGAGCCCTCAGCTGGATCCATTTTGGGGGGCAGGGAGCCAGATAGCTCCTCTCCCCTTCCCTGCCTCACTCCAGCCAGCTTCCAACTCCAAAC
This sequence comes from Sternotherus odoratus, assembly GCA_032164245.1. Taxonomy (NCBI): domain Eukaryota; kingdom Metazoa; phylum Chordata; order Testudines; family Kinosternidae; genus Sternotherus; species Sternotherus odoratus. Next base: position 34,633,824 of record JAVMKO010000013.1, on the reverse strand, counting down.
TTGAACTCACTCTCTCCAGCCCCTCCTCCCTGCCGGCTCAGCCAGGTCATGTGACCTCCAACCCCCACTTGGAGTCAGATTACAGCTTCAGGTATGGACACCTGCAGAGAGGCTCTGCTTTGCATCAGCTACACATCTTTATCCCTTCACATAGATGCTCATGAAATGCATGGGGGAAACTGAGGCACACACAGGATTCCTACTCCGTCACAGGGGGGACAGCTGGGATGGGATCCCACCCAGGAATGAGCAGCCCCCGGTCCCTGCTGGACTCTCCCCTCCTGCCTGGTGGTGTTGGAGTCTCAGCCATTAACACACTCACCGAAGGGAGTTGTGGGGCTGGGCTCTAACTTCCCCACACTCTCCATGCTGGAGGAAGTGGGGTGCAGGGAGGGGGTGGAATGGGGCAGGGAACCCCGAGCCCCCCATTCCCATCAGGACATTCATGCCATGTTCTCCGTCCTGGGGGCAGAGGCAGAAGAGGGGGGAGAACCTCTCAGCCGCCATCAGACCCGCCCAGCAGTAGCTAGAAAGAACTGCCTAGAAATGAGGAAGCCAGGGGGGATGTGGGGAAGGGAGGGGGGAGTTTTTCCTCCTGCCACGTTTCCTCTCCCTGCTCCCCTGAACCTCACTGACCCCAACCCTGCCCTAGGCCAATGTTACCCAGCAGGGGGCCGGGCCTCTCTGTGGGGGATCCCCTGGCTGGACTGGGTTGCTCAGTGCACAGCAGCGGTAGGGGACGGGTGGGCTCTGTCTCAGCCGGTCACCCCACTGGGACCAGGGACCTCTTCAGAGAGCAGACCCCTGCTCGGAGAGAAGGATTTGGATCCTATGGGGCCTTCACCCCCGAATGCCGAGCACCTCGGGGTGCCCCTTCCCCTGTGATACATGGAGGCCGTAGAGCAGGCTTGCCCAACACGCTGCCCACGGGCCGCATGCAGCCCAGGATGGCTATGAATGCGACCCAACACAAAATCGTAAATTTACAACGTTATGAGACTAAGTCCACATTATAATTGCAAACAGTTCGACCAAAACCCGAAAAACTGCTAAAATTGACTAATAAAGAGCAAAACAATTTGCTCATCAGCTATCGTTAGTGTTGGTGTATCTTATGTGTGGCCCCAGGGCCGGCGACAAGCGGGGACTATGGGTACATTTGTACTGGGCCCCGAATGTAAGGGGGCCCCACGTAGGCCCAGGTTTGGAGGGGTCTAGGGGGTGGAGGGACGCCACCGCTCCGTTTGGCCGCGGCTGCCCACAGGGTGGCGGAGAGGTTCAGGGACCCGTCCATGCCGGCGGCCGCGTGCGTGGGGAAGGTGGGGCCAAGGGACTCAGGGTACGGGGGGGCTGGGAGCTGGATGTGCTCCCCCTGGGCCCAGCCCGAGGCAAAGTTCGGGGGACACGTGACAATGGCGCGGAGCGCCGGCTGGAGGGAGCGTGACTGTGGGCTCGGCGCCAGGCTCCCAGCGGGGACCCAAGAACAGCCCCACTCTGGGCGAGCCCTGCGGCTGGCACCGGCACCCCCCGCCGCCCCGCCTGGGGGAGCCATCCCCGGGCGCCTGAGCCGCGCTGCTTCCCCGACCGGATGGCGGCCCTGGTCTCCCTCCCTCCCTCCATCGCTCGCTCCCTGCCAGGTGGAGGAGGAACCCGCCTGGGTTCGGCACCTGATGCCGCCGCCGCTTAGCTCAGTGCCCTGCTGCTCCTCACCCGGAAAGTCTCCGAGAACAGCCCCGGCTCCGGGGGAGGCGCTGTGCAGATAGGTTTGGAGGTGTCAAGGGGGAGGGGGAGAGGCTGGGCTGGGGGGCAGGCAAGGGGACAGTGGGAGGGAGGCTGGGGGTGGGGAGGGGGTCAGGAGACTAGGCTGGATGGGGTGGGTGAGGCGTGGGTGCGGGAGGGAAGGTTTGGTGAGGGGGAGGCTGAGCTGGGCAGGTCAGGCATGGGGGGCAGGAGGCTGGTTTGGGAGTGGGAGGGGGGAGGAGGTTAGGTTCGGTGGGATGGGCCGGGCAGGGCCAGGCAGGGGTGGAGGAGGGAAGGCGGTTAGATGGGGGGAGGCTGGGCGGGGGTAAACAAAGATCACTCCCAACAGCGGGGTGGGCCAGGCAGGGATGGGTGGGGAGGGGAGGAGGTTAGGCTGGGGGAGGAGATTAGGTTGGGTGGGCTGGGTTAGGCAGTGGGGGAAATAGAATAGGCTGGGGGGAGGTGGGCCAGGCAGGGGTGGTGTGCTAGAGGCCGCCCGAACGCGCGGCTCACGCCACCGTGCTACCGCCAACCGCGCCCGGTACCCCCACGACACGACACCCCCACTATGCCCGACCGGCAAGGCAACCCCACGTAGGCCGGGCGGCGAAGGGCGCAGGCGGCGGGAGACCAGCTGGGGGGAGCCCACAAACGATCAGAGTAACGGGCCCCAAAATTTCTTTCGCGGGCCCTGTGTGGCCCAAGACAACTCGTCTTCTTCCAATGTGACCCAGGAAAGCCAAAAGTTTGGACACCCAGGCCGTAGAGGATCCTGCCGTACTGGTGCCAGCCTGGGGACAGGGGAACAGGATAGTGACCAACCCCTCTCCCGACGGACACGGCTGAGGAACCCAGACAGCTGCAGGGCTGAAGGTTCACAGTGGGGGGCCTGACAGTGACCAGCCAGGTCTCCAGCTCTGTGAGCTTCCCCAGCAGTGCCCACCTGGGACCCCAGTGCTGGAGCTACCCCACAGCGGTGCCCTCTCAGTGCCCATCCTTTGCTGATCAGCTGGGACCCCCGTGACCACCACGGAGTGTCTGAGGTGCAGGGAGTGACCCTGACTGGAGGCAGGGATAAATCTGAGGCATTGGGGTGTGTGACCATACGGCCATTTTCTTTTACTAGGGTGCATGCCTCAGTTTCCCCTATGTGCTGCATGGCTCATGAGGTGGTGGGAAAAGGCTGTTTAATCTTTGCAGGGACCCAGATATGGGGTGTGGCTGATTTCTAGGGGTCTGGGGCTTGGCACCCCATACCCATGAAGACAATGGCCACTCAAACTGCTCATACATTGGATGCCTAGCAGCTAACGACCATGGATGACCCAACCTCTCCAGGATGGCAGTGGGCGGGGGTGACCAGTTGGAGAACAAAGGGCAAAGGAGAAGGGTCAGGTGACAAGGTTTCCCCGGTAACAAGAACAAAGGATGGAGGAGGGGCCAGGTGGGGTTGCTCATCCGGGGTTCCTGGAAGCAGAAGACGCTCAGGTCCTAGGACTATGGAGGGGTCAGAAGACTCTGGATGGACCCAGGGGGACTTTTCTGGAAGTTTCTCTTCTCTGGGGTAACTAAGGACTTTCTGCGCTGTCTCCAAAATAGCCAATAACCCTCCCACCCACCCCCCGCTGTTCCTGCACTCGCTGGGAGTCACTGCAGCTTAGGGAAGGGGGGGCATCGCTCCCTTTGGGGACACAAGGGTCTGTCTCGGGTGTCCAGTGAGTTGGTCTCGCTATGGGGAGCTCATGGCAGGACACGGGGCGCTGAAGGCTCCAAGGGTCGGGCCCAGGAGGTGCTGCAGTGAAAGGGCCCCTAGTGAGACTGTGACCCTGGGGGGTGACACATGGGAGGGGCCCTCCCAGGGCCTGTTCCAGGGCTTCCCTAGAGCACCGCACCCGAGGCTCAGTGACGGGGGGGTCAGATCCCAAGAGACTCTCCCATCAGACAGCAGGAGAAACGGGCTCACCTGTCACTGTGAGGGAGACGTTGTTGCTCTTCCAAGACCAGATCTCTTGAGAGGATTTATACGCACAGGTGTATGACCCGGTATTTTGCTTCTCAGCTGTGACCTCCACCCAGTAACTTCCACTGGGGTGTTGGACAAACTCAGGGTCCTGCTGCCCTTTTTGACAGAAGAATCTGAACACCGAAACATCCTCACCTACAGGAGCCGAGCACAGGAAGGTAACCGGCTCCCCTGTCAGATACACTTTGTCCCCGGAGGCTAGAAGGAGCGTGGGGGCCGGCGGATGATCTAGAACAGAGGCAGAGGGGTCAGTGGGGGGGAGAGGCCAGGGTGGAAAGAGGAGAAGGGGGAGGGGCAGAGACGAGTCCTGGACAGACATGATCACAAACCAGCCTCATCTCACTGCCCAGCACCCACCCCCACACTGGGAAATACACCCCGGGAAATAAACCACGACCCGGCTCTCTCCCCCTCGGGGATCTCTTTATAGATCCCAAGGCCAGAAGGGACCATTGTGATCATGGGGTCCGACCTCCTGTGTCACCCAGGCCCTAGGACTTCCCTGAGCGGATTCCCCTGGGCCCTAGAGCCGACCTCGGAAATAAACATTCAGACTTGAGCAGCGGTGAAAGTAGGTTAAAGGATTTACCAGTACCCGGGAAGTCCTGAATAGGGGCGGAGCCTCACCTGGAAGAGGCGTGTCCTCAACCGGAAGAGGTGGGCCTGAAAGCCTCCACCCCTTTACATCAAGATTTAAAGGGGCCAGGATTCCAGCTGCCACCAGAGCAGAGCCCCAGGCCCTTTAAATCACTGAGGAGCCCTGGGGTTCCCAGGCTCTAGAAGAGCTTTAAAGGGCCCGGGGGGATAGTTGTATCCAGGAGCTTTGCGCCCTTTAAATCCACGCTGCAGCCCCACTGCCACTACCCCAGGGCTCTTGAATCAGGGCTCAGGTGGGAATTTAAACGGCCCCTGAGCGCCAGCTGCCGGCTACTGGCCTGGCCCTTTAACTCCCTGCCCGAGCCCTGCCATGGTGCCTTGGGATAGGAGCTGCCGCAGTCCTGACCCTTTAAATCCCTGCCAGAGTCCCGCGGCTGGAGCCCTGGGGAGCGGCGGTGAGTCTGCAGCGAAGCTCTCCTGCTGCTCCCCCAGAGTTCGGGGAGTGGAGCTCTGACAGCAATTTAAAGGGCCTGAGGCTCCAGCTGCTGCTGGGAGACCCAGGCCCTTTAAATTGTCTCCTGAGGAAACCCGTCTGGTCCGGCGCACCGGCTCTTGCTGGTTCACCTCACCGGCACGTACTGGTGAACTTTCACCTCTGGGCTTGAGTCAGAAATGGCCAGCGCTGGAGAATCAACCACGACCCCTGGGGAATGGTCCCAGTGGTTCATTCCCCCCACTGTTAAAATCTGCGCCCTGTTGCCAGCCTGTATTTGTCTAGCTCCAGTCCCCAGGCACCGGGTCGGGTTTGATCTTTGTCTGATCTACTGAAGCGCCGTCGATTGTCCAATTTCCGTTCCCCAGGTAGGAACTGCTGGACTGTGATCAACTCCCCCTGAACCTTCTCCTGTCCCGCTGAACACCTCCAGCTCCAGTGCGGTCAGGCAAATTCCAGCTCCCCCCACCTGGGAAACTTAACACCCCCCATCCCACAGCCTGCTCCCCCAATCCTCCCCCTGCCCCAAATCTGCTGCTCCTCCATCTTGTGTGCGGAGGTGATGACTAGGTGGATGGGATGAGGCTGTTGCAAGGAGCAATTCAAGGAAAAGGGCAGGAGCCGAGGAGAAAACCTGCCTTTCTCTCCAGGGACGAGGGGCATGAGGAACAGAGATGGGGAGGAAGGGTCCTTCGTGTGCTTGGGGATCACCAGGATCCCCTCTGTGTCCATCCTGGAGCAGCGGGTGAGGGGGTGATTGGCATGGGATTCCTCCCCCTGTGGCACCCCAAGATCCCCCCTCCCTCCTGGGGAAAGGGGGAGGCTTTTTAATGTAAACATTTCAACTTCAAGACCCCAAGTTTTGACCCCAAGTTCTCTAGCTGGGGGGCGGGGGAAGAAGAGGGGGGAGAACCCGTCAGGTGTCCATCAGACCCGCCCAGCAATAGCTAGAAAGCAGGAAAGAGAGAGAGAAATGAGGAAGCTCAGGCGGCTGTGGGGGATTGGGGGGGGGGGGAGTTTTCCCACCCACCACGTTTCCTCCCTCGTCTCTGCAGAACCTGCTTTTAATGTCATACAGGGAGGGGCGGGGTCTGTGCCGCTGGCCCTGATCCCTGTGTGGGAGCCCAGAGCGGGGGCAGGGAGAGCTCCCCCCTCCACACACAGACACCCCCCCATGGGCCCGGCCTGGGGGGTCTCAGTGGAAGGGGGAGCTGGGTGCTCAGTCTCCATGCCCCGTCCAGCCCTCACTCCCTCTGCTGAGGCTGCCAATGAGGGGTGGGTAGCACCAGGGGGACGGGGGCAGTTTCTCCCCTACGTCCTGGGGTGGGACCCACCAAAGGGACCCCCAGGGAGGCCCCAGCTCGGGTGGCTCTTCCACCCCCATGGACGTGACTGGACTGGAGCTGCTGCTGCTGGGGCAGGTTCCACAGGAGACGCCTGTGAAGGGGGCGGCCTGACCCACCCAGGGGATGACACGGGGGCATCCGGGGATCCCCCCTCCTGGCAATGCCAAACACCACAGTGTGGGAGGAGGGGGATCCCCACCCCCACTGTCTGAGACCTCCCCACCCCCACCGCAAGCATCTCAGCCAGGACAGGAGACGTCGTTACCTGTGGGGGACACCGGCCTGGGGAGCATCTGGAGAGAGGCTGGAAGAGAAGAGAAGAGAAGAGAAGAGAGGGGCTGAGAGCTCTGGGGAGGGAGTGGGGGATCCAGAGGGATGGAGGGATGTGCGGGAGAGAGGGATGTGGGGAGGGAGGAAGGGAGGCCACAGAGAGACACACACAGGGATGGGGGCAATGGGGGTCACTCACCCAGCAGGGGCAGAAGGTGAGTTAGCTCCATGCTGAGCCGGTCGCTCTGGGCTGGGAGCTGGGTTCTCAGCTCAGCCACCGGCTCCGTCCGGGTGCAAGGAGGGGGATGGAGGCAGAGGAAGTCAGAGCCCCGGGCGTGGTCACCGCTCAGCTCGCAGGCTGGAGAGACACCGGGTCCTCGTGCGCAGGGTGGGCGGAGGGGAGCCACATTTCCCATGAGTGACACTGGTGGGAGGGGCTGGAGGGGGAGCCCCCAGTGACTGACACCTCCAGGGATGGGCTAGGGACCCAGTGGGGCCAAAGGAACCTCAGGGGATTGAAACTAGTTTACACCAGCTGGGGCTCTGGGGCCATTGACCCCAGCTGGGATATTCCCCTTGACCCCGGTGTAGCCCATTGATCCCAGCTGGGGATCTCGCTCATTCATGGCCATGATTCTGATACCAGCCCCTGGGCCTGTTCTGGTCTTTGCCCTGGAGAGGTTCTGTGCCTGTCGCGGACTCACAGGACTCGTGCTCTGTGGGCTCCGTACGGTCCCTGGGGGATCCCCCTTCAGAGGCGCAGCCCTATCCCGGGGTCCCCTCTGTCTCGGGGGTTATTCCATAGGCCCCTCCGCCTCCTGGAGCCGTATCTCCCTGAACCTCCAGGATGCCCATCGCTCACCTGGCCCCCCCCAGGGAGTCCCCTCACTCTGGCCCCCAGGGTCTCCTTGCTGAGAGGGAGCGATACAGCCCTGTCCTCTAGACCGGAGCGACTCCGAACCAGCACAGAGCAGGAGGGTTCATTGAACATCTGACCACAGCACAGGAAGCTCTCTGGGCCCTCAGGCCTAGCGACCCTCCTGCATCCAGGGGCCCCATCTGTCCTCTCTAGCACAGACCCCCCTCCTTCCAGCTGGGCATCCGATATTGCTGTCCCCAAAGCCCTACCTCTGGTCTTTGTCCCATCTCAACAGGTCACCTGGGCCTCCTCTCCTCTCCACCTCCCTCTCCTCCGGCCTTTGTTTCCCCACTGGCTGGAACCAGCTGGTCCAGACACCAGGGTCCTCTCTCCACAGCCCAGTGTCCTCCCACCGGTCAGAACCTGCTGGGACTTCTGAGCTGGGCCTCCCGGTCACCAGTCGCTGGGGTCTCCATCCTCCAGGCCGTGGTCCGGGGTCCCTGGTGCCACCACTAAGCTTCTCCCCACAGGCCCCATAGCTTCTGGGCTGCCTCCCTTTCTGTTCTCCAGCCAGCCCTTCCCCAGCTTGGATCCATCTCCCCTGATCTCCAGCTCCTCTTACCCACCTAATGCCCGTGCGGCATTTCCCCTCACACGGGACCAGGGTCTGGGGATTGGAAACTCTCCCCAGCCCCCTTACTCCCCATCTCTGCCAAAGCTCCGTGGGATGCAGCAGAACCTCCCAATGGTTCCAAACACCCCCCACGTCCACAGCAGAATCAGGGGCCTGGTTCCAGAGTCAGCACCGGGAATGAGGAGATCCCAGCTGGGGTCAATGGGCCATAGCTCCCCAGTGGGTGTAAACCAGTGTAACTCAAGGAAGGTTCCTTTATACCCCTGAGACAGTGGGCCAGCCTGGGAAGATCCAGCCCCCGGGGGCTGCTGCTCTGGCCTCTCCCCCCAGCATTGGGTTGATGTACAAGGACCAGAGCAAGGCTTGGAGACGGGGTCAGGACGTGGTCAGCTGCCCTCAGCTCCTGCTTAGCCCAGATGTTGCTGCCTGTCCAGCCGCCGAGCAGTGACCCTGCCTGAGGCTGTGACTTCCTCTGTCTCCATCCGAGGGGAGGGGCCATCACCCTCCTTGCACCTGGACGGGGCCGGTGGCAGAGCTGAGAACCCAGATCCCAGGGCAGAGACCCCTCCCCCACACCCCTCCCTCCCACTCAGCCCCATCCCCTCCCAACAGCTCTCTTCTCTTCTCTTCTCTTCTCTTCTCTTCTCTTCTCTTCTCTTCTCTTCTCTTCTCTTCTCTTCCAGCCTCTCTCCAGATGCTCCCCAGGCCGGTGTCCCCTGCAGCTAACGACGGCTCCTGACCTGGCTGCGATGCTCGCGGTGGGGGTGGGGAGGTCTCAGACAGTGGGGTGGGGATCCCCCTCCTCCCACACTGTGGGGTTTGGCATTGACAGGAGGGGGGATCTCCTCGTGGGTCAGGCCGCCCCATCACAGGCATCTCCTGAGGAACCTGCCCGAGCAGCAGCAGCTCCAGTCCAGAGCCACCTAGGGGTGGGTCTGTGTGTGGAGGTGGGGGAGCTCTTCCTCCCCCCAACACTGGGATCCCACACAGGCCTCAGGGCCAGGGACACAGACCCAGCACCGCCCAATGGGCCACTAAAGCAGGTTCTGTAGAAACCCCAGGGGAAATGTGGTGGGGGGAAAGCTCCCCCACTTCCCCACACCCTATTAAACCAAACCAAAACCAAACCACAAACCAAGAAAGAACAAAATAACCACCAGTCATTGTTCAGCCTTAAAGTCCCCACTCCAGAGAGCATTTCTATTGCTGACTAAAATAATATCAGGTGATCCCCTCCCCCCACAGAATGCAAATCTAGTTTCTATATTTCCAGCACCGACCCCCACCCCATTGACAAGCAGTGCCCCTCGAGATTAAGATTGTGCTCACAGGCACTTTTATGGGGTTTGTGGCTCCACTGTCTGATCCCATCACCTTCTTATGTGCCCAGAGCAAATTCATTCTCGGGCGGACATCACACCCAAAATTCCAGGTGAATAGTGAGAGCAGGAAGAGACCATTTTGTATTAGGATGATCAACGCTTCACTTTGCCACCTCTACAACGCAGCTCCCAATTTGAGGGACTAGGTCAGTCAGTTAAGGAGCAGCCATGCCTGAGCTTGGACTTCTTAAAAGAGAGGAAAGATTAGTAAATCTCCGCTGAGATTCCCCCATGGGCAGGAGTAAGGGGGGGTGGGTTCATCCACAGATCTCTTCACGGATGTGGCTGTGGGTCCATCTCCAGACTTGGCAGATTCTGTGGTTTCTGCACTGATCCAAAAGGTTTCTCCAGAGACAGAGATCTGCAGCATCCGTCTCAGCTCCAGTCCCATTAGATTCCCTGCCCCCAGGTCCTTTCAGTGCCAAGAACCAGGGCCGGCGACAGGGGGGTGCAACGGATAGAGCTGTACTGGGCCCCAGACTTCAGGGGTGCCCCCTGAAGTCCGGGGACCGGTAGACAGCTCTATTCATAGTCGTCCCCACTGGGCATCGCATGGGCACCGCACCACACCGGCTGCCTCCCAAGCCCTTCAGCTGCTGCTCGTCCTGCGCCCCAGGAGCCTCCCCGAGGCACCCCCGGATGCAGCACTTCCCCCGCCCACTCGCATCAAGAGCCAGGCCAGCCCTTGGGAGCGGGGGCACAAATGATCAGAGTAGGGGGGCCCCACATGCTCAGAGTAGGGAGCCCCAAAATTTCTGTCGCCGGCCCTGCCATGAACTACTATCCCCCGCCACAAAACGTGGTTGAATGATGGATCCTCACTAGATCTGATGCCAGCACCAGGGTTCTTTTCATCATTTTAAATGTCAGACCTAGGTAGTTTGGAGGAATAGCTCATTGCCACACGGGAATTAGGTGGGGTAAGAGGAGCCGGAGCTCAGGGGAGATGGATCCAAGCTGGGGCAGGGCTGGCTGGTGAACAGAAAGGGAGGCAGCCCAGAAGCTATGGGGCCTGTGTGGAGAAGCCTAGTGGTGGCACCCGGGACCCCGGACCACGGTCTGGAGGATGGAGACCCCAGTGACTGGTGACTGGGAGGCCCAGCTCAGAAGTCCCAGCTGGTTCTGACCAGTGGGAGGACACTGGGCTGTGGAGAGAGGACCCCGGTGGCCGGACCAGCTGGCTCCAGCCAGTGGGGAAACAAAGACCGGAGGAGAGGGAGGCGGAGAGGAGAGGAGGCCCAGGTGACCAGTTGACCTGGGACAAAGGTCAGAGGCAGGACTTTGGGGACAGTGATATCGGATGCCCAGCTGGAAGGAGGGGGCTTCTGTGCTAGGGAGGGCAGACGGGGCCCCTGGACGCAGGAGGGACCTAGATGTGCTGTGTGGAGGGTTGCTAGGCCGGAGGGCCCAGAGAGCTTCCTGTGCTTTGGTCAGATGTTCAATGAACCCTCCTGCTCTACGCTGCCTCGGAGTCACTCCAGTCTAGAGGACAGGGCTGTATCGCTCCCTCTCGGCGAGGAGGCCCCGGGGGCCAGAGTGAGGGGACTCCCTGGTGGGGCTGGGCAAGCAATGGGCGCCCTGGGGGCTCAGAGAGATTCGGCTCCAGGAGGCCGAGGGGCCTATGGAATAATCCCCAAGAGAGAGGGGACCCTGGGGCAGGGATGCGCCTCTGAAGGGGGATCCCCCAGGGACCGTACGGAGCCCACAGAGCACGAGTCCTGTGAGTCCGCGGCAGGCACAGAACCTCTCCAGGGCAAAGACCAGAACAGGCCCAGGGGCTGGTATCAGAGCCATGGCCATGAATGAGCGAGATCCCCAGCTGGGATCAATGGGCCGTAGCTCCACCGGGGTCAAAGGGAACATCCCAGCTGGGGCCAATGGGCCCAGACCCCAGCTGGTGTAAACCAGTTTCACTCCCCTGAGGTTCTTTTGGCTCCACTGGGTCCCGAGCCCACCCCTGGAGGTGTCAGTCACCGGGGGCTCCCCCTCCAGCCCCTCCCACCAGTGTCAGCCGTGGGAAAGGCGGCTCCCCACCGCACACCCTGCGCACGAGGACCCGGTGTCTCTCCAGCCTGCGAGCTGAGCGGTGACCACGCCCGGGGCTCTGACTTCCTCTGCCTCCATTCCCCTCCTTGCACCCGGACGGAGCCGGTGGCTGAGCTGAGAACCCAGCTCCCAGCCCAGAGCGACCGGCTCACCATGGAGCTAACTCACCTTCCGCTCCTGCTGGGTGAGTGACCCCCCCAGCCCCCAGCCCTGTGTGTGTGTTTGTGTCTCTCTGTGTCTCCCTCCACACATCCCTGTGTGTGTCTGTCTCTGGCCTCCCTCCCTCCCTCCCCACATCCCTCTGTATCCCCCACCCCCTCCCCGGTGCTCTCATCCCCTCTTTTCTCTTCTCTTCCAGCCTCTCTCCTGATGCTCCCCAGACCAGTGTCCCCCGCAGGTAACGACGTCTCCTGTCCTGGCTGAGATGCTCGCGGTGGGGGTGGGGAGGTCTCAGACAGTGGGGGTGGGGATCCCCCTCCTCCCACACTGTGGTGTTGGGCGTTGCCAGGAGGGGGGATCCCCGGGTGCCCCCGTGTCATCCCCTGGGTGGGTCAGGCCACCCCCGTCACAGGTGTCTCCTGTGGAACCTGCCCCAGCAGCACCAGCTCCAGTCCAGAGTCACGTCCCTGGGGATGGAAGATCCACCCAAGCTGGGGCCTCCTTTGGGGTCCCTTTGGTGGGTGCCAGTCCAGGCTGTAGGGGAGAAGTTGCCCCCGTCCCCCTGGTGCTACCCACCCCTCATTGGCAGCCTCAGCAGAGGGAGTGAGGGCTGGACGGGGCATTGAGACTGAGCACCCACCTCCCCCTTTCACTGAGACCCCCAGGCCGGGCCCATGGGGGGGTGTCTGTGTGTGGAGGGGGGAGCTCCCCCTGCCCCCACTCTGGGCTCCCACACAGGGATCAGGGCCAGCGGCACAGACCCTGCCCCTCCCTATATGACATTAAAAGCAGGTTCTGCAGAGACGAGGGAGGAAACGTGGTGGGTGGGAAAACTCCCCCCCCCCCAATCCCCCACAACTGCCTGAGCTTCCTCATTTCTCTCCCTCTTTCATGCTTTCTAGCTATTGCTGGGCGGGTCTGATGGACACCTGATGGGTTCTCCCCCCTCTTCTTCCCCCGCCCCCCAGCTAGAGAACTTGGGGTCAAAACTTGGGGTCTTGAAGTTGAAATGTTTACATTAAAAAGCCTCCCCCTTTCCCCAGGAGGGAGGGGGATCTTGGGTTGCCCCAGGGGGACGAAGGACCATCCCATGCCAATCACCCCCTCACCCGCTGCTCCAGGATGGACACAGAGGGGATCCTGGTGATCCCCAAGCACACGAAGGACCCTTCCCCCATCTCCGTTCCTCATGCCCCTCGTCCCTGGGGAGAAAGGCAGGTTCTCTCCTCGGCTCCTGCCCTTCTCCTTGAATTGCTCCTTGCAACAGCCTCATCCCATCCACCTAGTCATCACCTCCGCACACAAGATGGAGGAGCAGCAGATTTGGAGCAGGCTGTGGGATGGGGGGTGTTAAGTTTCCCAGGTGGGGGGAGCTGGAATTTTCCCGACCGCACTGGAGCTGGAGGTGTTTAGCGGGACAGGAGAAGGCTCAGGGGGAGTTGATCACAGTCCAGCAGTTCCTACCCGGGGGACGGAAATTGGACAATCGACGGCTCTTCAGTCGATCAGACAAAGATCAAACCCGACCCGGTGCCTGGGGACTGGAGCTAGACAAACTCAGGCTGGGAACAGGGCGCAGATTTTAACAGTGGGGGGAATGAACCACTGGGACCATTCCCCAGGGGTCGTGGTGGATTCTCCAGCGCTGGCCATTTCTGACTCAAGCCCAGAGGTGAAAGTTCACCAGTACGCGCCGGTGAGGTGGAGCAGCAAGAGCCGGTGCGCCGGACCAGACGGGTTTCCTCAGGAGACAATTTAAAGGGCCTGGGTCTCCCAGCAGCAGCTGGAGCCTCAGGCCCTTTAAATTTCAGTCAGAGCCCCACTACCCGAACTCTGGGGGAGCAACAGGGGAGCTTCGCTGCAGACTCACCGCCGCTCCCCAGGGCTACAGCCGCGGGACTCTGGCAGGGATTTAAAGGGTCAGGACTGTGGCAGCTGCTACCCCAAGGCACCATGGCAGGGCTCGGGCAGGGAGTTAAAGGGCCAGGCCAGTAGCCGGCAGCTGGCGCTCAGGGGCCGTTTAAATTCCCACCTGAGCCCTGCTTCAAGAGCCCTGGGGTAGTGGCCGTGGGGCTGCAGTGGGGATTTAAAGGTCCCAAAGCTCCTGGCTGCCACTATCCCCCCGGGCCCTTTAAAGCTCTTCTAGAGCCTGGGAACCCCAGGGTAGCATCGTCAGCTGGGAGACCCCCGGGCTCCTCAGTGATTGAAAGGGCCTGGGGCTCTGCTGTGGTGGCAGCTGGAATCCTGGCCCCTTTAAATCTTGATGTAAAGGGGTGGAGGCTTTCAGGCCCACCTCTTCCGGTTGAGGACACGCCTCCTCCAGCTGAGGCTCCGCCCCTATTTGGGACTTCCCGGGTACCTGTAAGTCCTTTAACCTACTTTCACCGCGTCTCAAGTCTGAATGTTTCTCTCTGAGGTCGGCTCTAGGGCCCAGGGGAATCCGTTCAGGGAAGTCCTAGGGCCTGGGTGACACAGGAGGTCGGACCCCATGATCACAATGGTCCCTTCTGGCCCTGGGATCTATAAAGAGATCCCCGAGGGGGAGAGAGCCGGTCGTGGTTTATTTCCTGGGGTGTATTTCCCAGCGTGGGGGCGGGTGCCGGGCAGTGAGATGAGGCTGGTTTGTGATTGTGTCTGTCCTGGACTCGTCTCTGCCCCCTCCCCCCTTCTCCTCTTTCCACCCTGGCCTCTCCCCCCCCGCCCCACTGACCCCTCTGCCTCTGTTCTAGATCATCCGCCGGCCCCCACGCTCCTTCTAGGCTCCGGGGACAAAGTGTATCTGACAGGGGAGCCGGTTACCCTCCTGTGCTCGGCTCCTGTAGGTGAGGATGTTTCGGTGTTCAGATTCTTCTGTCAAAAAGGGCAGCAGGACCCTGAGTTTGTCCAACACCCCAGTGGAAGTTACTGGCTGGAGTTCACAGCTGAGAAGGGAAATACCGGGTCGTACACCTGTGCGTATAAATCCTCTCAAGAGATCTGGTCTAGGAACAGCAACAACGTCTCCCTCACAGTGCCAGGTGAGCCCGTTTCTCCTGCTGTCTGATGGGAGAGTCTCTCGGGATCTGACCCCCCCCCCCCGTCACTGAGCCTCGGGAGCGGTGCTCTAGGGCAGCCCTGGAACAGGCCCTGGGAGGGCCCCTCCCATGTGTCACCCTCAGGGTCACAGTCTCACTAGGGGCCGTTTCACTGCAGCACCTCCTGGGCCTGAACCTTGGAGCCTTCAGCGTCCCGTGTCCTGCCATGAGCTCCCCACAGCGAGACCAACTCACTGGACACCCGAGACAGACCCTTGTGCCCCCAAAGGGAGCGATGCCCCCCCCTTCCCTAAGCTGCAGTGACTCCCAGCGCGCGCAGGAACAGCAGGGGGTGGGTGGGAGGGTTACTGGCTATTTTGGAGACAGCGCAGAAAGTCCTTAGTTACCCCAGAGAAGAGAAACTTCCAGAAAAGTCCCCCTGGGTCAGTCCGGAGTCCAGAGTCTTCTGACCCCTCCATAGTCCCGGACCTTGAGCGTCTTCTGCTTCCAGCAGCCCTGGATGAGCAACCCCACCTGGGTCTTCCATCCTTTGTTCTTGTTACCGGGGAAACCTTGTCACCTGACCCTTCTCCTTTGCCCTTTGTTCTCCAACTGGTCACACACACCCCCACCATCCTGGAGAGGTTGGGCCATCCATGGTCCTTAGCTGCTAGGCATCAAATGTATGAGCAGCTTGAGTGGCCATTGTCTTCATGGGTGTGGGGTGCCAAGCCCCAGACTGCTAGAAATCAGCCACACCCCATATCTGGGTCCCTGCAAAGATTAAACAGCCTTTTCCCACCACCTCATGAGCCATGCAGCACATAGGGGAAACTGAGGCATGCACCCTAGTAAAAGAAAATGGCCGTATGGTCACACACCCCAACGCCTCAGCGTTATCCCTGCTCCAGTCAGGGTCACTCCCTGCAGCTCAGACACTCCGTGGTGGTCACGGGTGTCCCAGCTGATCAGCAAAGGATGGGCACTGAGAGGGCACCGCTGTGGGGTAGCTCCAGCACTGGGGTCCCAGGTGGGCACTGCTGGGGAAGCTCACAGAGCTGGAGACCTGGCTGGTCACTGTCAGGCCCCCCACTGTGAACCTTCAGCCCTGCAGCTGTCTGGGTTCCTCTGCCGTGTCCGTCGGGAGAGGGATTGGTCACTATCCTGTTCCCCTGTCCCCAGGCTGGAAACAGTGCGCCAGGATCCTCTACGGCCTGGGTGTCCAAACTTTTGGCTTTCCTGGGCCACATTGGAAGAAGACGAGTTGTCTTGGGCCACACAGGGCCGGCGACAGAAATTTTGGGTATAGTGGTGGTGTCATGTTACGGGGGTACCGGGCGCGGTTGGCGGTAGTACGGTGGCGTGACGCGCGCCGTGCATGCGGGCGGCCTCTAGCACACCAGCCCTGCCTGTCCCACCTCCCCCCCATCCTATTCTCCTTCCCCCCTGCCTGGCCCAGCTCCCCCCCATCCTATTCTCCTTCCCCCCTGCCTGACCCAGCCCACCCAACCTAATCTCCTCCCCCAGCCTAACCTCCTCCCCTCCCCACCCATCCCTGCCTGGCCCACCCCGCTGTTGGGGGTGATCTTCCTTTACCCCCACCCAACCACACCCAATCTAACTGCCTTCCCTCCCCCACCCCTGACTGACCCGGCCCAGCCCATCCCACCGAACCTAACCTCCTCCCCCCTCCCACTCCCAAACCAGCCTCCTGCCCCCCATGCCTGACCCGCCCAGCTCCGCCTCCCCCCCCACCAAACCTCCTTCCCTCCCGCACCCTCGCCTCACCCACCCCATCCAGCCTAGTCTCCTGCCCCCCTCCCTGCCCATCCAGACTCCCCCCCACCGCTCCCTTGCCTGCCCCCCAGCCCAGCCTCCCCACCCTCCCCCCTGACCCCTCCAAACCTATCTGCACAGCGCCTCCCCCGGAGCCAGGGCTGTTCTCGGAGACTTTCTGGGCGAGGAGCAGCAGGGCACTGAGCTAAGCGGTGGCGGCAGGTGCCGAACCCAGGCGGGTTCCTCCTCCACCTGGCAGGGAGCGAGCGACGGAGGGAGGGAGGGAGACCGGGGCCGCCATCCGGTCTGGGAAGCAGCGCAGCTCAGGCGCCCAGGGATGGCTCCCCCACATAGGGCGGTGGGGGGTGCCGGGGTCACTGTGGCTGTTCTTGGGTCCCCACTGGGAGCCTGGTGCCAAGCCTGCGGTCATGCTCCCTCTTTGCCTCGGGCCTGAGCCGGGGGGGGGGGGGCGCAGCTGGCTCCCAGCCCCCCGCCTGTACCCTGAGTCCCTTGGCCCCACCCTCCCCACGCATGCGGCCACCAGCATGGACGGGCCCCTGAACCTCTACGCCACCCTGTGGGCAGCCGCGGCCAAATGGAGCAGCGGCCCCCCCGCCCCCTAGACCCCTCCAATCCCGGGCCTACGTGGGGCCCCCTTAAGTCCGGGGCCCGGTACAAATGTACCCGTAGTCCCCCCTGTCGCCGGCCCTGGGGCCACACATAAAATACACCAACACTAACGATAGCTGATGAGCAAATTTTTTTGCTCTTTATTTTATTAGTCAATTTTAGCAGTTTCTCGTTTTTTTGGTTGAACTGTTTGCAATTATAATGCAAATTACGAATAATACTCCGGGATTTGAGGATTTAATCTCATAATGTTGTAAGTTTACGATCTTGTGTTGGGCCGCATTCATAGCCATCCTGGGCTGCATGGGGCCCACAGGCCATGGGTTGGGCAAGTCTGCACTACAGTCTCCGTGTATCAGAGGGGAAGGGGCACCCAGAGGTGCTCAGCATTCGGGGGTGAAGGCACCATAGGATCCAAATCCTTCTCTCCAAGCAGGGATCTGGTCTCTGAAGAGGTCCCTGGTCCCAGTGGGGTGACCGGCTGAGACGGAGCCCACCCATCCCCTACCCCTGCTGTGCACTGAGCAACCCAGTCCAGCCAGGGGATCCCCCACAGAGAGGGCCGGCCCCCTGCTGGGTAACATTGGCCTAGGGCAGGGTTGGGGTCAGTGAGGTACAGGGGAGCAGGGAGAGGAAATGTGGCAGGAGGAAAAACTCCCCCCTCCCTTCCCCACATCCACCCTGGCTTCCTCATTTCTAGGCAGTTCTTTCTACCTATTGCTGGGCGGGTCTGATGGCAGCTGACGGGTTCTCCCCCCTCTTCTGCCTCTGCCCCCAGGATGGAGAACATGGGGTGAATGTCCTGATGGGAATGGGGGGCTTGGGGTTCCCTGCCCCATTCCACCCCCTCCCTGCACCCCACTTCCTCCAGCGTGGAGAGTGTGGGGAAGTGAGAGCCCAGCCCCACAATTCCCTCTGGTGAGCGTGTTACTGGCTGAGACTCCAACACCACCAGGCAGGAGAGGAGAGTCCAGCAGGGACAGGGGGTTGCTCATTCCTGGGTGGGATCCCTTCCCAGCTGTCCCCCCTGTGATGGAGTAGGAATACTGTGTGTGTGCCTCAGTTTCCCCCATGCATTTCATGAGTGTCTATGTGAAGGGATAAAGATGTGTAGCTGATGCAAAGCAGAGCCTCTCTGCAGGTGTCCATACCTGAAGCTGTAATCTGACTCCAAGTGGGGGTTGGAGGTCATGTGACCTGGCTGAGTGTGACGAAGTGGGAGTACTGTGTGTGTGTGCCTCAGTTTCCCCTATGCATTTCTTGACAGTCTATGTGAAGGGATAGGGGCTGATAGTGATGCAAAGCAGAGCCTCTGAAGGTGTGCATCCCTGAAGCTGTAACCTGACCCCAGGTGGGGGAGGGAGGTCAGCTGAATCTGTTGAAGGGAGGTCAGGTGATACCTGAAGCCCGGGAAAACAGACAAAGGAACAAAGGAGCAGGAAGTGGCAAAAGGGGGTTTGAGTCAGTCTGGGTCTGGGTGGAGCTGGGAAGAGGGAGAGAAGCCATCTTGCTCTCTGGCCCCAGGATGGACCCAGCTGAAGGCTCACGCTGGCTGGCTGCATGGTCTGTGTTGGACCAGATGGAAGTCATTGAATAAACCTGGGGGAGAAGCAGGAGCCCAGAATCTGGGTCTCACCTCCTGGCTCCCCAAAAAGGCCTAACTGAGGGAGCCCAGTTTGAACTCAGAAGCTGTGAGTTGGATGGTTCCTGACATCTCAAATAAACCGTCTATTCTGCTGGCTGGCTGAGAGTCACGTTTAACTGTGGATTTGGGGTGCAGAACCCATGGGCTCCCTCAGGACCCCGCCCAGGCGGGCTTGCTGGGGGAAGCACATGGAGGGGCAGAAGGTGCTGAATGCTCCAAGGTCAGTCCCAGGAAGGTGGAAGTGGGGACCCCTGAAGCTCCTGGCCTGGGAAACAGGCTGTGTACGGAGAAGGGGCCCTCCACCCGGAGTCCGGTCTGGCTTCCTAGGGAGCAAGTTCCAGACCATCGCCCGGGCGCTCCGTGACACTGAGCCAGGTGGAGGAAGTTAGTTCAAGTTTGGTTAGTTCAAGTTAGTTAATGTTTGGGGTTGGAAGCTGGCTGGAGTGAGGCAGGGAAGGGGAGAGGAGCTATCTGGCTCCCTCCCTCCCAAAATGGATCCAGCTGAGGGCTCACGCTCACTGTAAGGTCTGTGTTAGACCAGATAGAGGTCATGGAATAAACCTCTGTTTTACTGCCTGGCTGAGAGTCACGTCTGACTGTGGATTTGGGGTGCAAAATCCACCGGCTCCTCCAGGACCCCGCCCAGACGGGCTCTCTGGGGGAAGCGCACTGGAGGGGCAGAAGGTGCTGAATGCTCCGAGGTCAGACCCAGGAAGGTTGAAGTGGGGACCTGTGAAGCTCCTGGCCTTGGAAACAGGCTGTGTATGGAGATGGGACACTTCCCCCAAAGTTCTGATTGGCTTCCTAGGGAGCAAGTTCCAGACCATCGCCCGGGCAATCCGTGACACCCCCACCCCCTCCCATCCAGGTGGGGTGGGTATAGGGGGAGGATCCAGCCATGCTGTGCTGAGCCCAGCAGATCCTGGGGAGGGGGCACTGTTCCCACATGTTTACTGGAGAGCCCCTCCCATGGAATATCTGCTGTGGGTTATTTCACACTCATGGGGCCTGAGGCAGGAAGATGGGGCTGGGTTGAGGCCCTGTGCTGGGTCCTTGTTCCCCATTGTCTCTTCCCCTCACGCCCTGGGGGTCTCTCCCCTGCCTCTGTTCCAGACTCTCTGCCGGCCCCCAGGGTCTCTCTCCACCTCCTGTCCCACACACCCGGTGTATCTCTGAGGGAGCCGCTCACCCCCATCTGCTCGGCTCCCAGGCGTGTCCCAGTGATGAAATCCAGGTTCTACCGGCACTTGGGTGAAATCCCCAACCTCAGTAACTGGGATGGGTGGAAATCAAGGCTGAGCCGGGACCCAAATCCTGTGACTACACAATACTCCAGGATTAGTAAGATCCTGGGGTGCGGTGCTATGTCAGGGTGCAGTGTTATATTGGGGAGGGTGTGATGCTAGATTCGGGTGCAGTGGAGTTTTCAGGGGCAACTATTCCTCCTGTGAGTGTCCCCCCCTCGCTCCAGTTATCCAGTAACGACCTTCTCCCCGGCGTCTCCTCCTCCCGGCTCCCCGAGCCCCTTCTCCTGCAGTGAATCTCACCCGTTGTCTTTTCCAGACCCCCCAGCGGCCCCCACCCTCTCCCTGAGCCCCCAGCACCAGCTGTACCTCACCGGGGAGTCTGTTGTGTTCACGTGTTCGGCTCCTCCCGGTGATCACAATGTTACAGGATTCCAGTTCTCCAGAGTCTCTGGACAGATGATCTCATCCAGTAACAGCAACACGCACACCCTGAGCAATATAACGCAGGGAGACACCGGATCATACACCTGTGTGTACTGGGTGGAGCCGTCAGGTCGCAGGATGAAATCTGGGGCCAGTCCCGCTGTTCCCATCAATGTGACAGGTGAGCTCTGAGCCGTCCCCGGCTTCCCCTGGAGTGTGTCCGTCCTCGAGACACCCCATTTCCTGTGGGGAATCCAGGACCTGCAGTCGATGAGATGAATGTCCCACACACAGAGCAGCGCTGATCCCCTCCAGCAGGGGGCAGCAGGGCAGACACCCACCCCCACCCCCAACCCACCCCATGCAGACGTGCAGCGTGGGGTGAGGAGGCCGGTGGCAATGGGGCTGTCGTGGTCCCATCCATGATCTCCAGCCTCAGCTTCCCGGCCTCTGCACACGAACATCTGGAGAGAGAACGGGGAGATCTTGGTGGCTCTACAAGGACCATCAAACGCCCTCCCCAGCCTCATTCCTCAGCCACTTCTCCCTGCCCAGGGAAAACCTGCACCAGGTTCGATTTCCTGGAGCAGCCAGGAGCTGGTCACCCCCAGACACCGCAGCGATCGGCCCCCCACAAACCCCCGCGGTGGCAGTCTGGACGTGTGGTTTGGACACTGAATGGGTCTCCGTGGGTCTGGCTCCGATTTACACTGTGGGGTGGTTCCCCTGTGGACATTGTGGGAAGCCCTGAGCCAGATGTGCCTTGACAATACCACAGTGCGCTGGGACTTGGAGAGGATCCAGTTCTCAGCCCTGCCACAGACTCTCCTCATGACCTTGGACCAGTCACTTCCCTTGGGGATCTCCATGGAGAGAAAGGGTGTTTGGGGCCAAAATCCCATTGGAATTTGTTGGAGGCTGAACTCCTTTAAGCTCCTGCTGAACTCTGGCCTCAGTTTCCCCCATTAGAATGGGGATAATTCCTCCTCCTGGCCTTTCAGGGGTGGGGTCATGGCACATGCACGAATGTCCCTGGCATACAAAGATACTGGGGTGAGAGGAGCCATCTGACCTCTGGGTTCGACCCTGGGGCGACCGCTCCTGGAATCCTGCGTCCAGTTCTGGTCTCTACCATTCAAGGGGATGATAAATCGGAGAGGGGGCAGGGAGGGTGTCATGGGTTGAGATCACAGAAACCCCTTAGGAGCTGCCACCTGATGTGCCAAGGCTACTCCTGCCTCAGTTTCCCTTCCCCAACAGCTTAGGACCTCAGTACCCTGCAAGGTCTGAGCCACGTCCCCTAACAGCTGTGGGCTTTCCTGGAAAGAGGCAGGAGGTATTCTTACCTCTGGCACTCAGATGCTCAACTCCCAATGGGGTCAAACCCCGAATAAAATGTGTTTTGTCCTGTATAAAGCTTATACGGGGCAAACTCATAGAAAGTTCACCCTCTATAACAATGATAGAGAGATATGCACAGCCATTTGCCCCCCCCCCCAGGTACCAACACATACTCCAGGTGAATTAATGAGTAAAAAGTGATTTTAATAAAGACAGAAAATAGGATTTAAGTGGTTCCAAGTAGTAACAGACAGAATAAAGTGAATCACCAAATAAAATATACAGAACACGCAAATCTAACACTATTATAGCAAAAAGCCTCACCCTCCGTGAATTCCTTCTGTCAGGCTAAACTCTGTTAGCCTGGGTCCAGCAATCACTCACACCCCCCTGCAGTCACAGTCCTCTCTTCCAGGAATACTTGGGGGGGTGAGGGCTGTTGTTTGAGGCAGATGAGAACAAAATGGAGAGGTCTCTCCCAGGTTTATATAGACTTCTCCCTGTGGGTGGAGAGCCCCTCCCCCTTCTTCTGCAGAGTCCACATGGGCTCTCAGAGCACATGGTTCAGTCCCCGGTTTGAACCAGACTCCCCTCACCACCAGCCAGGCTGCATTCCTGAGGAGGCTCAGGTGTGGACGGGCATCTACAAAGTTCATTGTTAGCTTGATTGGTTCTCAGTTGGGCTTAACACTTTCCAAAGTCTACATATAACTAACCAAGCCCATAGTCAATTCATAACTTTTTATACAAAACAGACACATACATACAATTAGGATGTACATTACCTTCACATAGATATGATAAATCATTACCTTCACATAGATATGTTACATGGCATATGTAGCAAAACCATACTCCAGTAATATCATACGTATATTTATAGGCACCCCCCATAAAGCCTTATGGGGTACACTGTCACAGAGGGGTTAGGATTAAATGGTCCCAAAACCTGCCTTAGAGTGAGAGACTACAGGAGCTCGAGTGGTTTACTGTAACAACGAGAAAGTTCCTAATGGGGAATAGAAATTGGACAATCAACGGCTCTTCAGTAGATCAGACAAAGATCAAACCCGACCCGGTGCCTGGGGACTGGAGCTAGACAAACTCAGGCTGGCAACAGGGTGCAGATTTTAACAGTGGGGGGAATGAACCACTGGGACCATTCCCCAGGGGTCGTGGTGGATTCTCCAGCGCTGGCCATTTCTGACTCAAGTCTGAATGTTTCTCTCCGAGATTGGCTCTAGGGCCCAGGGGAATCAATTCAGGGAAGTCCTAGGGTCTGGGTGACACAGGAGGTCGGACCCCATGATCACAATGGTCCCTTCTGGCCCTGGGATCTATAAAGAGATCCCCGAGGGGGAGAGAGAGCCGGGTCGTGGTTTATTTCCTGGGGTGTATTTCCCAGCATGGGGGCAGGTGCCAGGCAGTGAGATGAGACTGGTTTGTGATTGTGTCTGTCCAGGACTCATCCCTGTCCCCTCCCCCCTCTCCTCTTTCCACCCTGGCCTCTCCCCCCGACCCCTCTGCCTCTGTTCTAGATCCCCCGCCGGCCCCCACTCTCTCTCTGGAGCCCGGGTACACAGTGTATCTCCCAGGGGAGCGGGTTAACCTCACGTGCTCGGCTCCTGGGGGTGAGGTGGCTTCAGGATACAGATTCTTCTATCAAAAAGGGCAGGCGGGAGGCTCCGCCATAGACCAACATCCAAATACTAGACCCTGGCTGGAGCTCACAGCGGAGAAGGGAAATGGCGGGCCATACACCTGTGTGTACTGGAGACAGGAATCCAGTCGAGAGATCTCATCTAGGAACAGCAGCTCCGTCTCCATCCCAGTGACAGGTGAGCCCCTGTCTCTCCTGCTGTCTGATGGGAGAGTCTCTGGGAGTCTGACCCCCCCCCCCCGATATCCCAGCTTCACCCCCTGTCTCTGGTCAGCCCCGCTCCCCACATCTCAGCAACTCTCTTTTGGGCGTAGGGTGCCAGCTCACCTACAGAGACTGGGAAATTACAGAGCACTGCTGCAGGGAAGCTCACAGCACTGGGACCCTGGCTGGACACTGTCAGCGGCACCCACTGTGAATCTTTGGCCCTGCAGCTGCCTGGATTCCTCCGTCCTGATCCCTGTCAGGAGAGGGATTGGTCACGGGACCATCACCCCGACCTCCTGCCAGCTCCAGAATTCCCTCCTGCCCATGGAGTCAATGGGGCAGACCCCAGCAGGGGTCACTGGGCCGTAGCTCCACTGGAGTCAATGGAGCAGCCCCCAGCTGTGTGTGTGACGCTCTCACCGGCCCCAAGGGGGGGACGCTTCTCCCACCGGGTCCCCGGCACTGAGATCTCTGCTGCTCAGTGTGTCTTGCCCGGCGGGGACGTGGTTCCTGGGCACTGAGCTGGGGCTGGCTGGGGTCTGTGTCCAGGATCCCTCCCTCGTCTGCTCTTCACCGGCTCTTCCTCTGCTTCCCTCACCAGCCACCCACATAGGAACCGTCTCCTCCCCCGACCCCCTTGTCTTTTCCAGACCCCGACCCGGCTCCCCAGCTCACCGTGTCCCCGCTGAAGCCTGTCTACATCCCTGGAGAAACTGTGAACCTGACGTGCGCAGCTGACGGGGCCAACGTGTCCGGGGTCCGGTTCTTCAGGGACAACCAGACAATCCACTCCAAGGAACAACGCTCATCCGGGTACAGTTACTCTGAGTCAATTCGACTGTCAGGGGTGTCGGGATTGCGAGCCAGAGCGTACAGCTGTGAATCCTGGAGGAGAGAGTCTGGGCGAGAAATCCCATCGGAGAGGAGCCGACCCATCTCCATAAGAGTGACAGGTGAGACCCCCCCATCTCCTGCTCTTTTCCGCCCCGCGGTGGGGTGTCTCTCCTCCACTCATAGGGTGAGACCCAGCCCAGTCACTCATCTCGTGTCAGGACACCCACCGGGTCAGTGTCACCCCCTGGATCTCTGGATCCTGTGGAGATTTTTTGGGGGGCAGCATTGGTGCTATTTAAATTTTGCGGGATCAAAGAAAGAAGTCACATTTGAAAACATGGGGATGTTTATTGAAACAAACCCCAAATCTCCCCCCCCCCCACTCTGGTCACTGTCAGGCCCTGGTGTCTGACACGCCATGGGTCGGTGGAGGGTCCCAGCTGATCACTAAAGTTTGGCACTAAGAGGGCACTGCTGTGGGGGAAGCTCACAGACCTGGGCACTGCTGTGGGGAGTTCGCAGCCCTGTTGTCCTGGCTGACAGAGCAACCAGCCCTGCTGCCCCTTTCATGATTATCTTCAGGTGATTGATCGGTTTCTCTTGTCACCCCGGGCCCTGCCGGCACCAACACACCAGGATCCCCTATTACCCATGTCGATGGGAGGTGAAGATGCACCCTGAGGTTCTTGGCCCCTGGGTGTCAAAGCACCATAAGATCCAAATTCTTCTCTGAACGCAGGGACCTGGTCTCCAAAGAGGTCCTCAGTCCCAGTGGAGTGACTGGCTGACCATAGAATATTGGGGTTGGAAGGTTTCCCGGAGTCCCCGGGGTGATGGCCTGGAACTGCCCCCTATGAAGCCAGTCAGGACTCTGGGGGGAAGCTTCCTCTCTGTGAACAGCCTGACCCCAGGGCGAGGAGCTTCACCGGTTCCAGCTTCCACCTTCCTGGGTCTGAGTTCAGAGCATTCAGCATCTTCTGCCCCTCCGTGGGCTTCCCATAGTGAGCCTGCCCTGGCAAGAAGGCAAGAACCAGATTAGAGATTCAATCAGTTCAATCAGTAGTTCAATCAGGCTGAACCACCTTGTTATCTCTAATCAAGGAGGATGAGATCCTCTTCTAGCAGCTGATCTGGAGGTGTGAACACCGAGAGAGGAGAAACTGCTCTTGTAGTTAGCTAGCCACTCATAGTCCCTGCTGGGTAACGTGGGTCCAGTGCAGGGTTGGGGCTCAGTGAGGTACAGCGGAGCAGGGAGTTTCCCATGGAGATTTCTCCATCCCCCTCTAATTTCTGAGATGAACGTAACCTGGTAACATCTGTCTCCCAGCTCCCAGGGTGTTACCCTTCTTCTGTATCTAACGCTGACCCCTGTTTTCCAGACCCCACTGTAGTCCTGTCCCTCTCCCTGAGCCCAGACCACCCCGGTACCTCCCTGGAGAGCCCGTTCCCCTCACACGCTGAACTTCCCTGGGCCACAAAGCTGCAGGATCCAATCCGATGGAGCATCTCTGCTGAGGGCTGATCCAGGGGTAGTGTCACTCACCCCTTGAGCATCACAGCTCTGGGGGATCTGGGTTGTGCACCTGTGTGTACCAGGTACCCACATCCAGCCAGGAGATCGAACCTGGGAAGAACCAGCCCGTCTTTATCAGCCTGGGTTAGGTAAACCTGAGCAGGAAGATGGGGGTGGTTTGTGTCTGTCTGTGTCAGGGACTTTTCTCGTATATCTCCCTTCCTTATTTTGTGAGTGGGTCCCCCTCTGTAGCTCTATACCAGACACTCCCCCTCCCCCCCTCTCTCTAGACCCACTTCACCCCATCTAGATTGGAGGGGAGCCGGTCACAGTCAGGTGCTTCGTCCAGTGAGTGAGGAATTAATGGGGGATATAAATTCTTAAATCAACTAGGAGGGACCAGCCGGGCTCACAGCTGATGCAAAGAAACCAGAACCTCAGACCTGGATAATCCAGGCCAGTCAATGATTCATAGATTATACTTCCTATGTTGCCAGCCCAGAAAGGACCACTGTGTCCATCTCGTCTGGCCTCCTGCTTTGCACAGGCCAGAGAACTGGAGCAGGACCAGCGTTACGTCCCTCTGGACCCTTCTTCTGCCTCTTCTGATTCCTGTTCTGCTTATAATCCTCTGTCCCTCCTTCCTCCACGCTGGACTCTAGTCTTTCAATTTACATCTGCTCCTGTTATTCCCCTTCTCTCCTGCCCCCTCTTTGCCCTTTCATGCTCCCCATGAGCCTCACACTAGAACATTGAGCCCCAACATGACTTCCCAACTGGGAAAATGGCCTCCTTGTTGCCTTACATGCCCACTTAACTGGTAACATGGCCACTATTCTGATGTCAACACAGCCACGAAAAAAGGCTGCTCAACACAGCCAAGACATGTCTATCCAATATGGCTGCCTGATTTCCAATATGGCCGCCCTTCAGAGAGCAGCACAACCTATGGCTACTCAGCATAGCCAAGGACGTGGCTGCCCAACAGACGCAGACCTGGGTGTCCAACATGGCCACCTTGTGCCTGTCCCCTCTGGGAAGGTAGAATCCCAAAAGAGCCAGCCAGCTCTCACCCGATCTGGTCAGAGTGGGCAGGATCTGCAGATAGAACTGGGCCCTCCCTGTCTACCGAGGTCTCCAGGGGCTGGAGCATTAGCAGTGGAGGGGTGAGAGAAAATAATTCAAGGTCTGGTGCGCCTGGCCACCTTCTGACCCCCAAGTCACAGCCCCACATTGTATCTGAAGGAAGCCAGCCCCACCCCAGCCCGGCTCTCTCATTTGTGTGGGGAGCCCTCAGGACCCTGAAGAGAAGCTCGAGACTCTGGAGAGAGAAGAAAGTTCAGCTGTAAATAAACTGAATTCTGGGCACCATCTCCTCTTTCTCCACCGCCAGGCCTCTGCCGACCCCTGTCATTGTTAATCCCCACAGATCTCCCTCCCCAGCCTTCGCTGAGCATGGATCCCCCATCTGGAGTGGTGAGCCAAGTGCTTCCCCTGCTCCTCACCTGCACAGCTCCCAGGGAAGCTGGTCAGAGGAGGTTTCACTTCTACAAGGACGGAGTCCAGCTTGTTCCTGGAGATGTTGGGTCTGAGATCAGCACCACAGCAACCAGGACCAGCTCTATGAACACCTCTGTGCTCAGCATCTCCCAGGCCTTTCCAAACTACACTGGGGAATACACCTGCGGGTACGATGATTACGTGAATGGAAGCTGGATCTCATCCCCCAGGAGCCAGGCTGTGACCGTCATCGGGAACATCACCGAGACAGGTGAGACTTCCCCAATTTCTTAATCCAGCTCCCATAGGAGGAGAACTATCCCCAGGTGCTCTCCTGCGAAAGGGAGGTTGGATGAGGTGACAGATGTCACATGGGGATAGAAACCAATGTGGAGATGAACCCCCCCCTGTCCTTTCTGTCTATGATACCTCCATGGCCCATGTGCTCTATGATCTGAGCTCCTCACAATGTTGTCAGTGGATTTAGCCCCTCTGTGTCACTGTAGAGATCAGTGGAGGCAAAGAGGCAAAGAGAAGATGATTCCCACAACCTTTGGTATGGGAGAGAATTGAACCCCCATCACCAGTGATGAAGGCCAGCCCCATAACCACTGGACCATCCTTCCCCTCTTTGGACCAAGGAGCAGGTTGTTACAGACAAAACAAGCCATAGACAAGACAGTGAAGGGTTGTCACAGCAAACTTGTTGCAAGGGAGGGTTCCTCTGTGGGTCCCAGACTTTGTCCCAGGGTCGTCTGGCTGTTCTCATGTCCCCTTCCCTCCCTTTTCTTTGTCTGCTGCATGAACAGACTCACCCTATCGCATTCTGCTGATAACTGGTGGCATCTTGCTTCTGATTGGACTCCTGGCTGCTCTCATCTTCTACTGCTATAGGAAGAGAAGAGGTGGGTGTGAAAGGGGGCAGGGGGCTGTGACCTCCCACCTGTGCCTGTGATATGGTCTCATCAAAAACTATTCTATAGTGATCAGTGGAAGTAATCTGTGCTTGCTTCGGCAGCACATATACTAAACCATTAATAACCCAAAGAATCCTACCACCGTGTGGGTAGGGAAACCAAATTCTACAATATGCAGGGTAAGCGAGGTATTTGCCTTTCACGGACAAGACAAAGTACAACAGGAAGCGAAAGTTCTCAAAACGTCGTTATAGACTTTCCAATGGATATTGGTGTATTTTCGATTTATTAGCACATGCTGTCAAATAACCAACTCAGCTGACGTTTGATTAAAGACAAATCATTTCATCTGATGTGAGCACTAAGACCTTTGGTTGTGTTAGGGCGAAGTGAGGGGTAAAATAATTTAAAACTTGCAGACGTCTTCCTGTCTCTGGGCTGGGGAAACACATATTTAAACACATACAGATAAATTCTTGGACCGTTTCCCCCTGTGCCCTGGTAGAAATCCCAGAATCACACACACACTGAAATCAGGAGTTACAAAGCTGAGTTTACCTTCTTCTTTCTCAAGGTTGCACATTGCAGCCAAGTATTTCCTCACAATCTCTCCCCACCTCAGCTCCGTTCTCCTCTGGTTCTGTTTTAGTTCCAAAGCCTCAGAAAAGCACCAAGAGATCTGAGCCTGGAGACCGCACCAGAAACCAGGATCCTGGTTGTGATAATAAGGGATCAACAGTCATGGGCACCGGAGCAGAACAGATGGAACAGGTAATGTGAATGGATTTATAGGCTAAGCTTCAATCCCCAGTGGAAACAGCAAGGCCTGAATCTTTTGCCCACTCCTGAGATGCAGCCACCTCTCTGGGGTGGGAGAGCCACATAAAAGCCGCAAAGAGATGCTGCACAGGGTTTGTTCATGTGGGGGGAAGGACTGGGAATTCGTCATCCCTTTCCCCACCACTCCGAACCTCCGTTGAATCACAGAAATGTAGAACTGGAAGGGACCTCAAGAAGCCACCTGATCCAGCCCCTGTGCCAAGGCAGGATTACTTAAACCTAGACCATCCCAATGGGTGTTTGTCCAACGGTTCTTAAATCCTCCAGTGATGGAGATTCCACAACCTCCCTGGGTCACCTGATCCAGAGTTTAACTACCCTTAGAGAATGAAAGTTTCCATTTATATCTGACCTAAATCTCCCTTGCCGCATATTCAGCCCATTACATCTTGTCCTACCTTCAGCGCGTACCGAGACCAATTGAGCACCGTCCACTCTAGAGTGTCATGTTGGAAGATGATTATAAAGTCCCCCCTCAGCTTTCTCATCTCTGGACTAAACATGCCCAGTTCTTTCACCCTTTCTGCACAGGTCACATTTTCTAAACATCTGACCATTTTTGCTGCTCTCCCCTGGATCTTCTCCAGTTTGTCCCCATCTTTGTTAAAGTGAGTCACACAAAACTCAACACAATACTCTGGCTGAGTCCTCACCAGCGCCGAGTGGGACAAGAGTTACCTCCTGTGTCTTCCAGACGACAGTCCTGTCAATAGACCCCAGGACGAGGTTAGCCCTTTTCTCAGCAGCATCGTGCTGTCGACCCGTATGCAGTTTGTGCTCCACTAGGGCTCGGTTTCTGCAGTATTGCTGCTGTAGACGTTAAACAACATACCCACCCCGTTCTGTCCTGCTGCCTTTAATTGGTCCTTCCTTTGCACTTCCCTGAAGTCCATTTTGCCGATTTCAGGGGAATTCTCCCCCTTTTTTGAGATCACTTTGATCTTCTCCAGCGTCTTTTCAACCACCTATTTTATAGGCGCTCTCTCCACTCCAGCATCCAAGTACTTAGTGTCCGTGCACCCCTCCCCCTCACCATTTCTCTTTTCTCTCCCACCAGGGCTCAGACGTCACCTACGCGCTCGTAGCCTTCCCGGCCTCACAGGCCCACCCAGCCCAGACGAAAAACGAAACCAAACCCACTGCAGATGAGCATGTGCTGTACAGCGAGGTGGTGACAACGCGCCCCCAGAGGGCAGCTAAATAAGGAGGCGAAATTCTCTATCTGTTCTCCCCCTCCTCCAGGCATCCATCTCCTTAACTCTTTACATCCCAAGAGGCCTCTTCTGCCACTTGGCAATGGGCACACCCAAAGCACCGCAGACCGAATATTTAGCCAACCAGCATTTTGTCGGGTATCGTATAAAAACTGGTGACCCATTGGTTATGAACACCACTGCGTGATGTATGCGCGGATCGTGTAGGAAGCGTTCCATACGTATACTGGAAATATGTGATGGAGGAGTTGATGAAGCCAGCCCTAGACAAAGGATTCATGCATTTGCGTGAATCAGACTAGCTGGCGGATAAGAACAACAACCCGGCATGTGTGCTGCTGGCCGGTCTGATACCCACCCTTACCCAGGTTGCCGCCATTAGCTGAGAACTTGCAACCTCATCGCTGGAGACCAGACCAGGTCACCTGTGTGTTAGATTTGCTCTAAATGGGTATTAGTCTTATAAGAAGGTCTTTAGTGTTTATATGCTATGAAATGCTTGTATGTTGCTGCCTGCATTAATCTCCCTGATAGTCCCTATTCCATGTTATTAGATGATAATTTAATGTTTGCTCTGAAACGGTCAATGCCCACAGGCCGGAGAGGAACACGGCCAAGTGTGAAATACGACATTGCTACAGGAGGTGGTATTTCCTGCTCAGCCAAAGCAGGCCCATTGACACCAGACAAGCCATTGTGGAACCTCAGAGGACAAACCCCTTGTTGATTGCGTCCCCCACAGATAAAGAGCAGACCTGGATGGGGAATTGTCCCTCTTGAACTCTGTGGGGAGTGAAATTGCATCTTTTTGGCTGCCTGAACTCAGAAGGGCCAGAGACTCTGACCAGAAGCCAGAGACCCCCAGGGGCTGCCTCCTACATCTGCCCTGAGAGACCCTTTGAATCGACAGATCACCACAAATCGGTCACTGTTCAGAGTGACATGTTCACTCATTGGCAGGTCTCTGTCAATTGCTTCTACCTGCAGGTAACTCTCTGATTCCTTTCTCCTAGTTAATAAACCTTTATAACAGGATTGGCTGCAGGCGTTGTTTCTGGTGCAGGATCTCGGGTACCAGTTGATCTGTCTCTTGGGCCTGGAAGCGACCTACTAGGGGTGTGAGTGTTGGTGTAAGTGACCATTGTGATGGGATCCCGGGGCCATGGGACCGCTGTACCCCCTGAACTCTCACAGCCTGGGCTGTCTCTCACATGCCTTGCTAGTGACAAGCAGCAAACCCCTCCAGGCGCTGTGATCACTCAGCACAAGAGCATGTGGAGCCCCACCCCCAGCTGTATTGCATGAACTCTCCCAGAACCGCCCATGAGTCACACAGACAACGTCGCCAGCCAGATCCCCCAGCTCCCAGCCCTGAACATCAGGAATATACCATCTCGCCCTGCTCAAGATGAGCTGTGAAAACTTATTCACTGGTTCTCCCCTTCACCAATGGAACGGGACATACACCAGCCTTTGCCAACCTGAGCAGATTTGCCCCACACGTCAGCAAACTCACTGGTGAAGAGAAACAGTTAAACAAATGTATTGACGACAAAAGATAGATTTTAAGTGATAGGCAAAAAGTCAGAGTTAGTTACCAATGGAAATAAGATATAAGCACAAAGTTTAAACTCTCAACCCTATTAGACTGGGCAACTAGACCAAGCAGGTTTTCTTCTAGAATATACCACCTCGTATCCATTTTCTAAAGCCTAGGACCCTCTGGCTGTAAACGACTTTCTGTGTTTTCTTAAGGGGTCTTGTCTCTATTTGCCACTGATTTTTTTCCTTACGATGGAGGGCTGTGGTGTTTTTTTACAGGCTGGGGCCTGTCTAACCCAAGACTAGATCTTTGCTATGTTCAGGGTAATCCCTTTGACTTTCATACAGACCTTTCCTCCCAAAAGCTTGTACCCATATGTTTTCAGTCCTGACGACACAAAACTCAGTGATGCGTTGATCTGGCGGGATCTCACTCGTGAGGTCCCTGAAATAATCCCCCGGGGGGTGGATAATAAGAAGCTGCCACTTCATTGGGGTATCTCTCAAGCAGTTGGGTTTCAGGGTGGGGATTTGGTGTTATCCATCATTGGCTGGGCCAAAGGGCTCCCCTCAGCCACACCCTCCTCTTCCTCAGAACTGTTGCTGATGTGTCACTTTCTCTGGGGATAGTTGACCCCTAGGCCCTAAAACAAAGTCCGAAGTTCTCATGGGGGCGGTGAAGGGATCCATGTTTCCTCTCAGCATTTCCATGATTTCTAGAACACATGCTCTTGGTCAGAAATGGCCTCTTCTGCCCTGCGCTGGGACTTATGGTTTGATGGTGCTGCATTCTTATTGGCAGAGGGTGGTGGGAAGAGTTCTGAGGGGTCACATGACCCTCATCTAGGCAGTTCATCCCTCCCCAGAAGCTGCGCTATTTTGGTCAAATCTGCTCTCAGGGCAGCCCTCTGTGGCCGAAACCCATCCTGATTGGTAGAGGGAGTGGGAGTTCTTGTTTGGAGGAGTTCTTAGAAGGGTCACATGACAACCTTGCTTCCAGGCACATGTCCGGCTTGACCCCAGAAGTAATCAACCAGGGGCGGGGCTTCTGGTAACAGGTTGGCAGGGCTTAAGGCATCAAAACATGGGGTTAATATTTGACTGACAGTAGGGACCTTATACTACTCTTCTGTTCCATACGGTGACTAAGGACTTTCTCTGCTGTGTCCCAGACAGCTAATAACGCCTCTGGAGTTACCTCGCAGGCTGTCACGGCAGTATAAGGAAGGTGCAAGTCTCTGTCTCTTGTGTCTAACTCAGGTGGACTCACTCAGGGGAGCTCATCAGGGTTGCTAAACAGAAGAAGGGAGAGGAACCAGGGGGAGATGCCATGAGCCTGGCCCCTGGCCCTTCTCCGTGCAGAGCCGCACATGTGAGCCCAACACCACGGCAACAGACACAGCCCTGACTCGGAGGGAAGAGCGCCCCCTACTGACTTTGCTGCACCACTCCCTGTAGCAACAGGTCCCCCCCTTCTTTTTGTTCCTAGAAGACAGCTGTGAGAAGAAAGTAGATAAAACTCCCTTCTAACCATCTTGAAGATAAGCTCGTTTCTTAATTCTGTAAAGAAATTATACAACTTTGCAACCAGGGTTAAAAACACCAACCCCGAGAAAGACCCCAAACCATAACATGACTTTAGCTGTAAAAGTTGTAAAGTGTGAAAATCCTATTCCCAACAACCACAATAAAAGTTCAAAAGATCCTATATTAGCAGGTTCTTACGTGGGTGACACTAAGAAAAGGAAAACCTTCTCTTTTATCACAAAGAGATACCTCTTCTAAGATAAACACCCTCCTTGGGTAGCTGAAGAAACACAAGCCCCCGGTAAACCATAAAAACCAGCACTGAATGAGCTGTAACAGAAAACGGGATCTTTTTTAGGAATATTTTGTAGAGGTTCAGTGATATAAAGATGTTTAAGACACACCAGCCTAGCCTTTGAAAAAGAGTGTTTCTAAAGCACCACACCGACAACTGTGTAGAATATGAAAACTGTCACAACTGAGGGGGCTTTCCATATGTGTTTTAATAATAATAAAAATGTTACCATGTAGTGAGGACAATTTGAAGCAGCATATATTTTTTAAAAAACTCTTAACTGTTGCAGCAAAAACACAGGCTTAAAATTAAATAACAGAAGCCTAAAAAGATGCTAAGTTTACTTGATTTCCATACCTAAATACTGATCATCTCTGAGACACAAAGATCTTAGTCTAATGGACTTACCTGGTAAAATCAAACTCCTCCCTCCCCCACCCCGGTAAAATTAGGTTACACGGGAATGTAAATTGTGAAGAAATAAGTTCCTGGGGGACAGGAATATTATACAAAACCCTCATGTAAAGAAGGGTCCTACAATAATAAAGTAAAATGAAAGGCATGTGATAGCTTCCTAAATGGTTAGGTGAGGTTAGCTGTTTTTTTAAACTTTTGCGTAAAGGAATTGTCTCCTTCCTTAGAGGTTTTTAAGGCCTGGCTTGGTAAAGCCCTGGTGGGCTGATTTAGTTGGTGTTGGTCCTGCTTTGAGCGGGAAGTTGGACTAGATACCTCCTGAGGTCTCTTCAGTGCTAATCTTCTCTAAGTCTATGATTCTACTGTGTCCAGCTCTGGGTGCCACACTTTAGGAGAGCTGTAGAGAAACTGGAGAGGGTCCAGAGGACAGTCACAAAAATAATCAAAGGTTTAGAAAACCTGACTTTGAAGGAAAGATGAAAAAATCTGGGTATGTTTAGTCTGGAGACGAGGAAACTAAGGGGGAACCTGAGAACAGTCTTCCAATATGTTAAGGGGTGTTCTAAAAGTATGGGGGGGTCAATTGTTCTCCATGTCTGCTGACAGTAGGACAAGTAATGGGCTTCATCTGCAGCCAAGGAGATTGTGGATAGTCATAGGAAAAGTTTTCTAACCCTAACTGGAGTTAATCTCTGGAATAGGATCCCAAGGGAGGTTGGGGAATCCCTATCGCTGAAGGTTTAAGACCAGGTTGGATAAACACTTATCAGGGGTGGTCTAGGTTGACCCAGTCCTGCCTCACAAGAGGGGGATGGACCAGATGATCTCTCAAGTTCCCTTCCAGGAAAATATTTGTATGATTCTACTCTACGAAATCACCCGAGCTTTGTTCCCCTCTGTTGCCCGTTATCTGGAGACCAGCTGGCCAGGGGCCGGGGAGATATGTAACATCACACCGAGAAAACAAAGCTGGTCTTGAAAGTTATCTAACAACCAGCAGAAGAAGGAACTGACTCAGCAGGTGGAGAAAGAACAAATTTGCAGAAAAAGATGTAGACATTGAATGGTGCTGCTCCTGGCTTTGTGCTCCCTTGATAAACGATTATTATTAATGAGGCTGTTGATGTTGCAGTGGGGCCCATGAGTGGTGATCAGGGATCAGGGCCTACTAGGTGCTGTACAAATGAATGGGAAACTAACTGGTCTTCTCTCGGCGGGAGGCAAAGACCAGCTGGACAGGGGCATGGGTGGGGCGCTGAGAGCAGCTGGGGCATGTGGAGGCCAAGCAGAGACGAGGGGGACATCATGGGTGAGACTGAGGCCAGATTCACTGGGGGGGTGTCACTGAGCATCAGCGGGAAACGACTCACTGAGCTGTTCTGCATCTGTGGCTTGTTCCATTTCACAGGGTGACTCTGGGGGCCCCCTGGTGTGCGAGGACAAAGCCCAGGGCATCGTCTCCTGGGGGCCTCCCACAGCTCCCGGAGTCTACACAAGAGTCTCCACCGTCCTCCCCTGGATACGGGAGACGATGGGGAAGTTGCAGCCCTGAGCCAAGCCGGGAGTCGCTGCTTCAGAGGCTGGAGCTGCACCGCTTCTGTCCTTTGGCCCAGACATAGGCCCTGCTTTGCAGATGGGCTGAGCCCACCCCCCATTAACTGCCCCAGCCATCGCTCCGCTCAGGCAGTGCCCAGCCTGTGAGCATCAAGGCAGGGAGCCCAGGGGAGTTAGGAGTCAGGTTCAAGGCCAGCACCCTTTGGTCTCTTAGGAGTCCCAGCCCTGAGGCTGCCTCCTGGCTAGAGAACCAGCTGGTTTATTTCCCCCAGGGTGACGGACAGGCGCCAAATCATGACCCGGTGGTTTGTATCTCCCCCCGTGTCAGCCGGTCGAGTGACTGTTTCTGGGAGATCCTCGTTGTAACCTGTCCTGCTAAGTTGTGTTAAAATTACAGCCTGCCCTGTCCTCCCTGGGACTTTCCACAGGTTAGTTCTCGGGGTGGCCACCACCTGTTCCAAACCTGCCTGTTCCCAGCGCCGGTGAAGCCAGAGGGAAGGGAGCTCAGCGAAAGCCACGCTGAACGGATCGCAGATCAATCCCTAGCGCTGATCGCCTCCTTCCCACCTCCACGGCCGTGTCTTGCCACACGGCCGGCTGCCTTTTGCTCCCTGCTTTGTAGACAGCCATGAATAAAAATGAAGTTACCAAAAAAAAGTGATTCCGGGAATGAGTGAGCAACATGACTCTGAGCCTCGAAATCCAGAGCAGCTGCTGCATCTGCCAGGCCCAGGAGGGAATTAACCCCGCCAGGGGAAGGGCTCATGGTTAATGCTCTAGGCTGGGACCTACGACATGTGGGTGGAGGGGTTACATGCAGAACGTCACACTCCTGGGGGAATTCCACGCACAATATTTCCAAATTCTCCATATTTTCTTTGTCAAAGTAACAAAATAGAATCGCACCAGTTTCAATTATTTTGGAATTGATTTCAAAATACGTGGCAGTATGTAGATCTGTAACGATACACAGACAAAACCAAACCTGTGGCAGTATGTATAACTGTAACAAGACACAGACACATCAAAATACAGTAAACCCTCGATTTAACGGACTTCGGATGCAATGGACAAAATTTCGGAGCAAGTCCGATGCATTCCTGATCCATTTCTGCCATGCTGGCTGCCGGCTCCCGGCTGCCGCCCGGGTCACAGCAGCGGGCGGGCTGGCTGCCGGCTCCCGGCTGCCGCCCGGGTCACAGCAGCGGGCGGGCTGCGGAGCTGTCGCCCCGACCCTGTGGTGGGTGGGCTGCTGCTCCGACAGCTCATTTTTTTTTATTGTTAAATAACGGACTTTTTGATTTAACGGACACCCCCTCGCCCGAATTAGTCCGTTAAATGGAGGTTTTACTGTATGTGGCAATAAGTTTATCTGTAGCAATACAGAGACACAACAAATTATGTGGCAGTGTGTATATCTGTAATGATACACAGACACAACAAAACACATGGCAGTCAGTATATGTGTAAAAATATAGAAAAAACAAAAAATGTTGCATTATGTACAATTGTAACAATACTGAGATGCAACAAAATACACGGCAGTGTTACATCTGTAACAATAGAGAGACAAAACAAAACATGGCAGTATGTTCATCTGTAATGATACAGACATCCAACAAAATACCTGGCAGTATGTGTATCTTTAACTGTGTAACTGCATCCACACACAGCCAGAGACAGTCCCCGCCCCAAAGAGGTTAAAAGAGAAATAGACGTGAGAATGGAACAATTTTACCACCGTGTCTGAGGTGGGGAAGTGAACCCCAAGGCGATTACGTTATTCACACAACTTCCTGCCTCGCCCTCATTAACCCTGACATGAATGTATTCACTTCCTGCCTCACCCCAGCCCTGGGTAACTTTATGGACTGCACGCATCCCCTGAACCCCATGTGATGGATTGCATCACAGAAACCCCCTTGGGGCTGCCAACTGAAGTGCCAGGACCACTCCCGCTCCTGCCTTCCCCGCCAGCTTGTTTGGGACTCCAGTACCCTGCCTGGTTGTGCGAGACATGCTTGCAGGCCACAAGCACAGACCCAGGTCTGAACCACGTACTACAAACTCCAGGCTTAACTGAAAGCATCTTAAGAAGTGATCCTGTCTCAAACACTCAGATGCCAAGTTTTCAATGGGGTCCAAACCCCAAATAAATCCATTTTACCCTGTACAAATCTTATACAGGATAAACTTATAAATTGTTCACCCTCTATAACATCAATAGAGAGATATGCACCGCTGTTCCCCCCCCCCCCCTCACCCTGGTATTAATACATACTCTGGGTTAATTAATAAATAAAAAGTGATTTTATTAAATACAGGAAGTAGGATTTAAGTGGTTCCAAGTGATAACAACCAGAACAAAGTGAACTACCAAGCAAAATAAAATAAAATATGCATGCCTATGCCTAATACAGTAAAAAAAAAACTGAATACAGAAAAAAATCTCACCCTCAGTGATGTTCCAATAAGGCCCTTTTACAGACTAACCTCCTTCCAAACTGGGTCAAGTGATCACTCACATTCCCTGTGATTACTGTCCTTTGTACAAGTTTCATTCAGCTATTCTTTGGGGTGGCGAGTCTATCTCTTGAGTCAGCTGAAGACCAAATGGAAGGGTCTCCCAAGGCTTTATATAGTTTCTCTTTGTGGATCTAACCCCCTCCCTCCACCTGTGCAGAATTTCATATAGGATAGATTCAGTAGATCATAACCTTTGCAGAGATCTGTCACAAGGAGTACATAGAACAAAACATATTCAGTGATGTCATAATTACATTCAAAAGCGTATTTCCAAAAAGAATTATGGGATGCACCATCACATGCTAGCATCCACCCAATTGTCCTGCTTCAACCCGAGCAAAATTCCTTTGACTTTTTCCCTAACGATGACCCTGGGAAAATACCAGCATCCTCCTCCCTCGCTCTGGGAAAACTCCACTGATGTCCATCCTAACCTTAACACTGGAATAACGCCGCCAACCTCCTCCCCATGTGGGAGAAGCAGCCGTGATAATTAATCTCTATAGAGGTGTTATCCCCAGCCCAGGCAGAACATCCCATGGGGTTCCATGGCCGTTGAGATTAATTAAAATGTTGATATTTCTAATGACGGCCCAGGCTGACCCTACTCAAGGCTCTGGAGACCAGCTTTAGAGGGTATTCTTAGCTGGCATGAGCCGAGTTCTGTGTGTTGTTGCCACGAACACCTGAGCCGGAACTGCCTTTGAGTATTTTAGATTGTGTTATCACTATTTTTATCACTTCCTGCCTCACCTGAGGTCTGGATTACATTATTGAGTGATGGCATCATCTGAACCCTATGTGACAGGTTGCAACAGAGAAACCGCCTTGGGGCTGCCAACTGATGTGCCGAGACTACTCCTGCCCCTGCCTTTCCTGACACCTTGGGACTCCAATACCCTGCCTGGTTGTGCCAGACATGCTTGCTGGCCACAAGCATAGAACCAGGTGTGAACTACGCCCCACAAACTCCAGGCTTTACTGGAAGCAACTTAAGAAGTGACTCTGCCTCGAACACTCAGATGCCCAGTTCCCAGTGGGGCCCTGACAGGATTACCTCCCCACTCTGAACTGTAGGGTACAGATGGGGGGACCCACAGGAAAAGACTCCCTAACTTTATTTTCCCAGTTTAAGGTTAAAACTTCCCCAAGATACTAGTTTCTCCTGCATATGGAGAAGTACGCTGCCGCCACCAATCATTACCCCCCACACTAGAGCAGAGCCAATTGAAACCCCCTCTCTTTCCAAAAATCCCCTCAAGCCTAATCCTCCCTCCCTGGAATAGTTTTGAGAAAAACCCCGCACCAATCCTCCTAGGTAAGCCTGATCCAAAACCTGAATCTTACACAATGGAAAACAAAGCAGTCAGATTCTTAAAAGAAAGATTTTAATTAAAGGAAAAAGAGAAACAAAATTTCTATAGGAATCAGTGGAAAACACTTTGCAGTCACAACAAGAATCAAAGGAAAACCCCACACCACAGAGGAATTCCTCCCCCCTCTGCTGAGTTTCAGTGACAGAGAAACCACAGGGATATCTCACCAAAACCTGAGAAATTCACAAGTGAGAAACAAATATCAAACTGAAACCACCTTGCCTTGCTAAATTACTTACTGTTGCTGTTTCGAAAGGTTATAGATAGATGGAGAGAAGAAAACTGTCTGATTCCCCTGAAAGACCAGAGCGAACGAAAAACAGAAAAAGCACTTTCCCACCCCCCAGGTTTGAAAGCATCTTGTTCCCCAGTTGGTCCATTTGGTCAGGTGACAACCAGGTTGCCTTTAGCATCTTAACCCCTTCAAGGTAAGCAGGAATTCTTGGCTACTTTATGCTTATGACTGGTCCAAACCCCTAATAAATCATTTACAATGTATAAAGCTCATACAGAGATAACTCATATATTCTTTGCCCTCTATAACACCGATAGAGAGTTAGGCCAGCTGTTCCCCCCCTCCCCCCGCAGGATTTAATACCTAGTCCAGGTTAATTAATAAAAAAAAGTTATTTCATTAAATATAAAAAGCAGGATTTCAGTGGTTCTAAGTGATAACAGCCAGAACAAAGTGAATTACCAAGCAAAATAAAATAAAATATGGACGCCTATGCCGAATACAGTAAGAAGCCGAATACAGTTTAAATCTCACCCTCACTGATGTTCCAATAAGCATCTTTTACAGACTAGCCTCCTTCAAGTCTGGGTCCAGCGATCACTCACAACCCCTGTGTTTACTGTCCTTTGTCCCAGTTTCATTCAGGTATCCTTTGGGGGTGGAGAGTCCATCGCTTGAGCCAGCCTAAGACCAAATGGAGGGGTCTCCCAAGGCTTTATATAGTTTCTCTTTGTGGGTCTAACCCCCTCCCTCCACCTGTGGAGAATTTCATATAGGAATAGATTAAGTAAATCGTAACCTTTGCAGAGATCTGTCACAAGGCATATGTAGCATAAAACATGTTCCAGTGATGTCATAATTACATTCATAAGCGTCTTTCCAAAAATACTTATGGGATGCACCGTCACACGCTAGCATCCACCCAACTGCCCTGCCTCAAACTGAACAGAATTCTTTTGACCTTTTCCCTAATTCTGACCCTGGGACAACACCAACATCCTCCTCCCTCGCTCTGGGAAAACTCCACTGACATCCATCCTAATCCTAACCCTGGAATAACACCGCCAACCTCATCCCCAGTCTGGAT
The DNA here is from genome assembly GCA_032164245.1 of Sternotherus odoratus. Lineage (NCBI taxonomy): Eukaryota > Metazoa > Chordata > Testudines > Kinosternidae > Sternotherus > Sternotherus odoratus. The sequence goes on along the minus strand of JAVMKO010000013.1, from coordinate 34,592,958 downwards.
CTGGACCCGAATGATGGAAGTGAGGATTAGCTGGCATCTGAACAGTGGCCCAGGGACCCATGCTGCCCCTTCCCCTTGAGTCTCCGTTCTCGCATCACCTCTTCCCCCTATGCCCAGTGAAGAGTGAGGGGGCTATGGCCCCCTGGGCCCTCCTGTGCCAGTGGCCCCATGTGGATCACTTGGTCATGAGTCACAAGCAAACACACTGTATTTTAATACGACTAAACGGAAGCATGTATGTCCAGGAACAAAGAATCAAAGCTATCCCTATAGGCCTGGGGGCTCTCTCCTCGGGAGCAGTGAGTCTGTAAGAAAATAGAGGTTAGGGTGGAAAATCACCTGAACGTGAACTCCAAGGGTGACGCTGGGGCCAGAAGATGTGGTAAGGCCACCTTGGGGTGTATCAAGGAGGAATCTTGAGAAGGAGCAGACAGGTGATTTTCCCTCTCTGTTTGGCACTGGCACAACTGCTGCTGGTATCCTGTGTCCCGTTCTCATGTTCACAGTTCCAGAAAGAGGCTGATAAACCGGAGAGGGTTCAGACAAGGGCCAGGAGAAGAATTGAAGGAACAGAAAACCTGCCTTTGTAAGGAGAGACTGAAAGAGTTTGAACTAGGTGTAATAAGGCTGAGATTTTCAAAGTTGTCTACAAGTTTTGGGCCTCCAATTGTGATCAATTTGTTGCAGAAGCAGTGTGTCTGCGCCTTTGGCTGCTTTGAAGACGGCATTACAACATGTTAAAGACAGCCAGACATCTTTAGGGGCATGTCCATGATTTGTAGGACTCCAGATAGATGAGGCTGTGTGGGGATGGGGAGAAGCACCGAGGTTCACAAAAGCCACGGAGCGAGCTTGCGCATGTATTGGTAGATGTATTTCCATGCAGACTCACGTGTGATTTCTGCAGCTGCTGCCCATTAATGCGGAGGCGTTTGACACCCTCTCAGTTTTCTAAGAGCCGCTTTCACCTCCTTGTTCCTCAGCGTGTAGATGGCCGGGTTCAGCATGGGCGTGACCACATTGCCGAAGATCTGCACAGCGGTCACCATCACTTTGCTCTGGTGGGGCTGAGTGTAGATCAGGGCGCAGGGAGCAAAGAACAGGGTCACCGCGGCCAGATGTGAAGTGCAAGTGGAGGCTGCTTTACTCCACCCTTCTCCCGAGTTCATCTTCAGGACGGAGTAGACGATCCTGATGTAGGATGTGAGGATGAGGAGGAAGCAGGTCATGGGCACCACCCCAGTGTTGGTGAAGGTCACGGTCTCAATGACATAGGCGTCTGCACAGGCCAACTTGACCACCGGGAAGATGTCACAGGCGAAATCGTCCACCATATTGGACCCGCAGTAGGGCAGCGTGAAGGTCAGGCTGGTGAGGATGGTGGCGTGGAAGGAGCTGGCGATCCAGGTGCCGGCGGCCAGGAGGGCGCACACCCGCCGGTTCATGATGAGCTGGTAGCGCAGCGGGTGGCAGATGGCCACGTACCGGTCGTAGGCCATGACGGTGTAGAGCAGGCACTCGGTGCTGCCCAGGAAATGTGCAAAGAAGACCTGGGCCATGCACCCGCCCAGCGAGATGACTCTGCTCTGACCCCAGAGGATGGTCAGATATTTCGGGATGCTGATGGAAGAGATTCCAATGTCCAGCACGGAGAGGTTGCAGAGGAAGAAATACATGGGGGTGTGCAGACGCGGGTCAGCGAGGACGGCTGAGAAGATGAGGAGGTTGCCCAGCAGCGTGCAGAGGTAGAAGGCTAGGAATGTGATGAAGAGGATGGTCTGGAGGCCGTCACCATGGGGGATCCCTAAGAGGATGAAGTGAGTCACCGCAGTGTGGTTGACCAGCCCCATGTGAGATTCATTCCTGGGTAGGGAAGAGAAATAATGACAGTGAGTTACTGAAACAAAAAGACCTATCGCCCGATAGCTGCAGTGGTGACACCTCCTTCCACTGCCCCCGTTACTCACTGTCACTGTGCTGGGGCTGATCACAGATAGAGAAAATACCTGCCTTGAAGATCTTACTGTCCAGAGAAGAAGGGAAAAAGGGGGACGTATATCCTAGTCTAGTCATGTTCTTCTTCTCTTCTCTCCTTACCTAGTTCAATTTCATGAGTTATCTTCTATCTAGGCCCTTATCCCACCCTCCTGTTCTCACCACAGTACCTCAGACCCTCCCAGTTGGGGTTAACATTTTTAACCAGTGGTTTGTTCTCTCTCTATTTCTTCAGGGGAATGGCCGTCTGTGCAGTGCAGTGCTCTGTTTTTGCTGGGTTTTGTTGTTATAAACGAATGAACCGTGACATGTTTTTGTTAAGTGAGACGGGGAGGACGGAACACACAAACCAATAACTGTGGGGATGAATGACCTCAGCTGTGTCAGGGCTGTGAGTTGTTTGGGGAATTTATCAGGGTTAGAGAGAGAAGAACAAGGAAAGAAGAAGGGGAATAGCCAAGGCTAGAGTTGGCGGATGTGTTTGACGTGGTTTCCATCAGATCCAGAGATCACAGTTTGGTTCACTTTCACTCAGGACCCTCACTACACAAATTGTTCCAGGGCCCTAGACCCAGCCTGTCCTTGCTCTGCTGGGAACAGCAGGTGGGCTCGGACAGTATGACAGGGGTGACATTTCATGTGAGAATTGAAGGACAATGGGGAAGAGTCTGTTTGGTGTTTGTCAGGGAGTTTCCCAGGCAGGGGGGCAGGGGAAGGGGAGATACTGGTGGGTTCAGGGTATGACACATGGAGAGAGGGAGAGAAATGATACAGGGACAGGAGGGCAGGTACCGCACAGGGAAGGATGGCTGGACACCTGGATCAACTTCTCTCTAAAGAAAATATTTGGCTGACACGTCTCTCGGCGCGGGGCGGAGACCGACAGGTTCAGAGACACAAACACAGGGAGAGAGAGAAGAACGTTACCAGAGCAGGAGCCTGACACTGGCTGCATTGGGAGAGGCCGCTCCAGCTGCCGGGAATTCTCCCTTTCTGCCCCCGGCCGTGACTCCTGTCTAGCACCATCCAGCTTCCTTCTCCCCCCGGCCCGTCGCCCAGGAGAGGGGCACAGCCTGGGTGCTTGGCATCCAGCCGAGAGACCTAATCTGCAGCATATCACCCTGTACCGCTGCAGACCCCACCGCTTACTCACAGCTCCCAGCCTCCTGGTGACTCTCCCTGGTCTTTAAATCTCTGTCGGGCCTTCGGGACGAGGGCCCTGAATCCCTGAGAGGCTCCTGGCCTGAGACCTTGGAAGAGTTGCCAATTAAAGGACATCTGGCGTCACGTCAGCTAACGCTCATGGACCTCTGGGACCAGGGTCACAGGGGGCCTCAAGACATGTAGTGCCATGGACCGGAACTGTCCGGATCCCCACCTCACCTACGGTCTGGGTTCCAGTCTGTCTCTGCGCACAGGGCTGGGTTCATGCCGTGGGGGGGGGGGGGGAGGTGTTTCTGTGTGAGGGTGAAATTCACCCCTGTGCCCATGGAGGGCAGCCAACATCCTGCACATGATGTCAGGTCCCTTCTTGTCAGATACAAGAGACTCCAAGAGCATTGAGTGGTCCTGGGCAGGACAGTCGCTCCCAGCAAGTCCAGCTGGATCCTGGCACTGTCGTTCACAGACACAGGGCGAGCCGGATCCTGCCTCTCAGAACTCACTAGCCAACTGAACCAAACACAGTGAGAATTATCAACCACCTGTTACAAGGGGAAACCGAGGCACAAAGAATTGAAGGGTGGGATTTTCAAAGAAGTCAGAATCCCACAACCTCCAGAAGGGGGTTCCAAAGAGGATGGCTCTAGACTGTTCTCAGTGGTGGCAGAGGACAGATCAAGGAGTAATGGTCTCAAGTTGCAGTGGGGGAGGTCTAGGTTGGATGTTAGGAAACATTATTTCACTAGGAGGGTGATGAAGCACTGGAATGGGTTCCCTAGGGAGGTGGTGGATTCTACATCCTTAGAGGTTTTTAAGGTCAGGCTTGACAAAGCCCTGGCTGGGCTGATTTAGTTCGGGTTGGTCCTGGTATGAACAGGGGGTTGGACTAGAACCTCCTGAGGACTCTTCCAACCCTGACCCTCTGTGATTCTATGAACTCATTCCCATTCGCTGGGCACTGGACACCCAATTCCTCCTGGCCGGTTGAAACTCTCCCTTCGATTGAATTGTCTGTGGTGGCAAAGGGAGGTTGTGGAGGAGCCGGGAATCTGGTCCCAATTTCCTGGATTCCAGCCCGAGCTCTGGCCATAGCCCCGTTCCCTCTTCATTGGGATGAACCTCGCTCTGCGTCTCTCTCAGCCTCAGGCCTGTTCTCTGCCCCTCCCCTCTGCACACGCAGGGTTCAGGAGTTTGGGCCCAGAGAGCATTAGGGCTGATTTCATTGAACCAAAGCTGCTGCTTTACTAGCTAACAAAGGGGAACGATAGACCCACGCCGGGTCTCGGACCTCTCCTCTGACCCTGCGCTAATGGTTCAGGAGTGGTTAGTGAAATAGGTGGGGAGCAGGTTAATGTCGACATGTCCACAGACCCCGCACTAGAGGGATGTTGGGAAGACGGGGCTAGGTTAGTGGGTTTCAAGCAATGATCTCACCCATCCATTCGCTGGTGTCCTGGCACCGCAGTTCTAATAAGTTCCCTGGCGATTCCTCTAATCACTCTCATTTCCCACTCTTCCTCTCGGGGGATCTTACTTGGGAGCCAGACTGCATGTGGTGAAGCAGCCGTGATAATTAATCACTGTAGAAGTGTGATCCCCAGCCCAGGCAAATCATCCCAGGGGGATCCATGGCCGTTGAGATTAATTAAAATGTTGATATTTCTAATGAGCGCAAAGGCTGAGCCTACTCTTGGCTTTGGAGACCAGGCTCAGAGGTTATTCTTGGCTGACATGAACCGAGTTCCATGTGTCGTTGCCACGAACACCTAAGAGGGAACTGCCTTTGAGTATTTTAGTTTGTGTTATCACTATTTTTATCATTTCCTGCCTCATGCGAGGCCTGGATAACTTCATTGAGTGCACAGTTGGGCTGCCAACTGATGTGCCAAGACTACTCCTGCACCTGCCTTCCCTGCCAGCTTGAGACTCCAGCACCCTGCCTGGTTGTGCCAGTCATGCTTGCTGGCCACAAGCACAGACCCAGGTGTGAACCACGTCACAGAATCTCCAGGCTTAACTGAAAGCAACTTAAGAAGTGATCCTGACTCAAACACTCAGATGCCCAGTTCCCAGTTTGGTCCTGTCTGGATTTCCTCCCCACACTGAACTCTAGGGTACAGATGGGGGGATCTGCAGGAAATGACCCCCTAAGCTTCTTTTTCCAGTTTAAGATTAAAACTTCCCCAAGACACAAGTTTCTCCTGCGTATGGAAAAGTACGCTGCTGCCACCAAGCGTTACCCCAAAAACTAGGGCAGGGCACTTGAAGTCCCCTCTCTTTCCAAAAATCCCCTCAAGCGTAAACCTCCCTCCCTGGGATAGGCTTGAGAAAAAAACCCTCAACAATCCTGCTAGGTGAGCCTGATCCAAATACCAGAATCTTACACAATGGGAAACAAAGCAGTCAGATTCTTAAAAGCAAGTTTTTAATTAAATGAAAAGCAGAGAAACAAAATTTCCATAGGAATCAGTGGAAAACACTTTACAATCACAAAAAGAATGAAAGGAAAACCCCACACCACAGAGGAATTCCTCCCGCCTCTGCTAAGTTTCAATGACAGAGAAACCACAGGGATATCTCCCCAAAACCTGAGAAATTCACAAGTGAGAAACAAGTATAAAACTTAAATCGCCTTGCATTGCTAAATTACTTACTTTTTCTGTTTAGAAAGGTTATAGATAGATGGAGAGAAGAAAACTGTCTGATTTCCCTTAAAGGCCAGAGGGAATGAAAAACAACAGACAGAGCACTTTCCCACCCCCAAGGTTTGAACGTATCTTTGTTCCCCATTGGTCCATTTGGTCTGGTGCCAACCAGGTTACTTTTAGCTTCTTAACCCCTTCCAGGTAAGCAGGAATTATAGGCTACTTTATGCTTATTTCTGGTCCAAACCCCCAATAAATCATTTTACCCTGTATAAAGCTCATACAGAGTAAAGTCTTAGATTCTTTGCCCACTATAACACCGATAGAGAGATATGCACAGCTGTTCCCCCCCAGGGTACATACTCCAGGTTAATTAATAAATAAAAATTTATTTTATCAAATATAAAAAGCAGGATATGTCATTCCAAGTGATAACAGCCACAACAAAGTGAACTACCAAGCAAAATAAAATAAAATATGCATGCCTATGCCTAATAGAGTTAGAAGTTGAATACAGTAAAAATTTCACACTCAGTGATGTTCCAATAAGCCTCTTTTACAGACTAGCTTCCTTCTACTCTGGGTCCAGCGATCACTCACCCCCCCCCCCCCCCCCGTAGTACTGTCCTTTGTCCAAGTTTCATTCAGGTATCCTTTGGGGTGGAGAGTCTATCTCTTCAGTCAGCTGAAGATCAAATGAAGGGGTCTCACAAGACTTTCTGTAGTTTCTCTTTGTGTGTCTAACCCCCTCCCTCCACCTGTGCAGAATTACAGCTGCAAAATTGACTTTTTGGAGTCACATGGGCAAGTCACATGTCCTTGCACGACTCAGAAATTTCAAACGAAGCCACATTCCTGGGAAAGCTCAGATGAGGATTGGCTTCTCCAAGTTCATTGTTGCTTTAAATGCTTCTTGGTTGGGCACTTACAAAGAATAATCTTTTCTCAGGAAGCTGAGGAACTGCTTCAGTGACTCCAGTGAAAATTAAACGAGTGCACAGCCAATATTCATAACTTTGAATATAAAAATGACACAAGCAGACAAATAGGAGGAATAGGGGTCTCCCAAGGCTTTATATAGTAGATTGTCACCATTTCAGAGATCTGTCACGTGGCATACGCAGCATAAAACATATTCCAGTGATGTCATATTTACATTGATAAGTGTATTTCAAAAAAGCATTATGGGATGCACTGTCACACGCTAGCATCACCCAACTACCTCAACCTGAGCAGAATTCTTTTGACCTTTCCCTAATGCTGAGCCTGGGACAACACCAGCATCCTCCTCCGTCGCTCTGGGATAACTGCACTGACATCCATCCCTAACCCAGGAATAACACACCAACCTCCTCCCTACGCGGGATCTCGATCTCGAGAGATGGAAGCTCCCGAAAACTGAGGATTTGCTGGCATCTGAACAGTGGCCCAGCAACCCATGCCAGCCTTTCCCCTGAGGCCCCATTTCTGCATCACCTCTTCACCCAATGCCCTGCCTCAAACTCTCTCCTCTCTGCCCCTTCCTTTTATTACTCGTCCTTATGACCTGTCAAGAGTGAGGGGGCTATGGCCCCGGGCTGTCCTCTTCCAGCGACCCCATGTGGAACATTTGGTCATGAGTCAAATACAAACGTACTGCATTTTTATACGGGTAAAGAGAAGCATGTATGTCCAGGAAGAAAGAATCAAAGGTATCCCTATGGGCCTGGGGGCTCTCTCCTTGGGAGCAGTGAGCCTGTAAGAGAATTGAGGGTGGGGTGGAAAATTAGCTGTATGTCAACTCCAAGGGTGACGCTTGGGCCAGAAGAGGTTGTAAGGCCACCCTGGGGTGCATCAAGGAGGAATCTTGAGAAGGAGCAGACAGGTAATTTTCCTCCTCTGGCACTGGCAAAACCGCTGCTACTATCCTGTGTCCCGTTTTTCTGTTCACAGTTCCAGAACGGAGCTGATAAATCGAAGAGGATCCAGACAAGAGCCAGGAGAAGAATTGAATGAGCAGGAAACCTGCCTTGTAAGGAGAGAGTGAAAGAGTTTGAACTAGGTGTAAGAAGGCTGAGATTTTCAAAGTTCTCCACAATATTAGGGTCTCCAATTGTGATCAATTTGAATGCAGGTGATGTGTGCCTTCCTCTTCGGCTGCATTGAAGACGGCACTACAACATGTTAAAGATAGCCAGACATGTTTAGGAGCATGTCTATGATTTGTAGGGCTCCAGATAGCTAGATGGGGCTGTGTGGTGAGCGAGAGAATCACCGGGGTTCACAAAAGCCACGGAGCGAGCCTGCGGATGTATTGGTGAACGTATTTCCATGCAGACTTAGCCATGATTCCTGCTGCGGCTGCCCATTAACCTGCAGTCGTTTGACCCCCTCTCAATTTTTTCAGAGCCGCTTTCACCTCCTTGTTCCTCAGCGTGTAGATGGCCGGGTTCAGCATGGGCGTGACCACAATGCCGAAGATGTGCACAGCGGTCACCAGCACTTTGCTCTGGTGGGGATGAGTGTAGATCAGGGCGCTGGGAGTAAAGAACAACGTCACCGCGGCCAGATGTGAGGCGCAAGTGGAGGCTGCTTTGCGCCACCCTTCCCCCGAGTTCATCTTCAGGACGGAGTAGACGATCCTGATGTAGGACGTGACGATGAGGAGGAAACAGGTCAGGGGCACCACCCCAGTGTTGGTCAAGGTCACTGTCTCAAGGACATACGTGTTTGCACAGGCCAACTTGACCACCGGGAAGATGTCACAGAAGAAATAGTCCACCACGTTGGACCCGCAGTAGGGCAGCGTGAAGGTCAGGCTGGTGAGGATGGTGGCGTGAAAGGAGCTGGCGATCCAGGTGCCGGCGGCCAGGAGGGCGCAAACCCGCCGGTTCATGATGAGCAGGTAGCGCAGCGGGTGGCAGATGGCCACGTACCGGTCGTAGGCCATGACGGTGTAGAGCAGGCACTCGGTGCTGCCCAGAAAGTGCCCAAAGAAGACCTGGGCCATGCACCCGCCCAGCGAGATGACTCTGCTCTGACCCCAGAGGATTGTCAGATATTTTGGGATGGTGATGGAAGAGATTCCAATGTCCAGCACGGAGAGGTTGCAGAGGAAGAAATACATGGGGGTGTGCAAGCGGGGATCTGCGAGGACGGCTGAGAAGATAAGCAGGTTGCCCAGCAGCATGCAAAGGTAGAAGGCTAGGAATGTGATGAAGAGGATGGTCTGGAGGCCGTCGCCATGGGGGATCCCTAAGAGGATGAAGTGAGTCACCGCAGTGTGGTTGACCAGCCCCATGTGAGATTCATTCCTGGGTAGGGGAGAGAAATAATGCCAGTGAGATACTGAAACAAAAAGCCCTTTCGCCCCATTGTTCCTTCCACTGCCCCCATTATTCACTGTCACTGCGCTGGGGTTGATCATAGAGAGAGAAAATACCTGCCTTGTAGATCTTACCGTCCAGAGAAGAAGGGAAAAAAGGGACGTCTAGCCTAGTCATGTTCTTCTCTTCTCTCCTTACCTAGTTCAATTTCTTCAGTTATCATCTATCTAGCCCCTTACCCCACCCTCCCATTCTCACCACAGTACCTCAGACCCTCCCAGTTGGGGCTAACATTTTTCAGCAGTGGTTTGTTCTCTCTCTCTCTCTGCAGAGGAATGGCCGTCTGTGCAGTGCAGTGCTCTGTTTTTGAAGGGTTTTGTTGTTATAAACGAATGAACTATGACATGTTTGTGTTAAGGGAGAGGGGAGGACGGAACACATAAACTAATGACTGTGGTGATGAATGACCTCAGCTGTGTCAGTGCTGTGAGTTGTTTTAGGTATTTATTAGGGTTAGAGAGAGCAGGAAAAGGAAAGAAGGGGAATGGACAAAGCCAGAGTTGGTGGATGTGGTTGATGTGGTTTCCATCAGATCCAGGGTTCACAGTTTGGGTCACTGGCTCTCAGCACCCTCACTACACAAATTGTTCCAGGGCCCTAGACCCAGCCTGTCCTCGCTCTGCTGGGAACAGCAGGTGGGCTCAGTCGGTGTGACGGGGGTGAGATTTCAGGTGAGATTTGAAGGACAATGGGGAAGTGTCTGTTTGGTGTTTGTCAGGGAGTTTCCCAGGCAGGGGGGCAGGGGAAGGGGAGATACTGGTGGGTTCAGGGTATGACACATGGAGAGAGGGAGAGAAATGATACAGGAACAGGAGGCGGGTACCGCACAGGGAAGGGTGGCTGGATACCTGGATCAACTTCTCTCTAAAGAAAATATTTGGCTGACACGTCTCTCGGCGCGGGGCGGAGACCGACAGGTTCAGAGACACAAACACAGGGAGAGAGAGAAGAACTTTACCAGAGCAGGAGCCTGACACTGGCTGCATTGGGAGAGGCCGCTCCAGCTGCCGGGAATTTGCCCTTTCTTCCCCCGGCCGTGACTCCCATCTAGCACCATCCAGCTTCCTTCTCCCCCCGGCCCGTCGCCCAGGAGAGGGGCACAGCCTGGGTGCTTGACATCTGGCTGGGAGACCTAATCTGCAACATATCGCCCCGTGCCGCTGCAGACCCCACTGCTTCCTCACAGCTTCCAGCCTCCTGGTTTCTCTCCATGGTCTTTAAATCTCCGTCGGGCCTTCGGGACCAAAGACCAGAATCCCTGAGAGGCTCCTGGCCTGAGACCTTGGAAGAGTCGACAATTAACGGCGGCCTCAAGATATGTAGAGCCTGGAGCGGAACCGGCCGGATCCCCCATCCCCCAGGGTCTGGATTCCAGTCTTGCTCCCCTGACCTAACTCCTGAGCAATTCCACTGGATTCCCTGGGGCTCTTTCCCCTCCCAGCCGGGCCCCTGGTGTAAATCCGGAGTGACACCACTGGGACCAAGGGATCAGGGTACATTTCTACAGGCTGAGAATCAGGTTCTGCCCTCAAAGGGGGGGATGGGAGGCTGATGTGTGTCTGGGCTCTCAGGCTCCGCGACAGAAGCCAGCAAATTCCCCCCAGTATGAAACCAGACAGGGGTTCAGATGGGGGGCTCTTTACCCAGCACAAATTTCTCCAGGGTTTCTATGTCCTGCTGCTCCCCTGCCCCCGTCTCTGTCTCTGCGCACAGGGCTGGGTTCATGCTGTGGGGTGTTTCTGTGTGAGGGTGAAATTCACCCCTGTGCCCATGGAGGGCAGCCCACATCCTGTGCACAACGTCACGTCCCTTCTTGTCAAATACTAGAGGCTCCAAGAGCATTGAGTCGTCCTGGGCAGGACAGTCGCTCACAGCAAGTCCATCTGGATCCTGCACTGTCGTTCACAGACACAGGGCGAGACTGATCCTGCCTCTCAGAGCTCACTAGATAACTGAACCAAACACAGTGAGAATTATCAACCACATGTTGCAAGGGTAAACCGAGGCACAAAGAATTGCAGGGTGGGATTTTCAAAGTACCCAGGATCCCAGAACTGTTTGAATGGGTTTCCAAAGAGGATGGAGACTGTTCTCAGTGGTGGCAGATGACAGATCAAGGAGTAATGGTCTCAAGTGGCATTGGGGGAGGTCTAGGTTGGATGTTAGGAAACACTATTCCACTCGGAGGGTGGTGAAGCACTGGAACATGTTCCCTAGGGAGGTGGTGGAATCTCCTTCAGAGGCATTTTTTTAAGGTCAGGCTTGACAAAGCCCTGGCTGGGCTGATTTAGTTGGGGTTGGTCCTGGTATGAGCAGGCCATAGCTCTGGCCATAGCCAGGTTCCCTCTTCATTGGGATGAACCTCGCTCTGCGTCTCTCTCAGCCTCAGGCCTGTTCTCTGCCCTTCCCCTCTGCACACACAGGGTTCAGGAATTGGGGCCTATCGAGCTTCAGGGCTGATTTCACTCAACCAAAGCTGCTGCTTCACTAGCCAAGAAAGGGGAACGATAGACCCACGCTGGGTCACAGACCTCTCCTCTGCGCCTGCGCCAAGGGGTCAGGAGTGTGGAGTGAATAGGTGGGGAGCAGGTTAATATGGACATGTCCACAGACCCCGCACTAGAGGGATGTGGGGGAGACGGGGCTAGATTAGGGGGTTTCCAGCAATGATCTCACCCATCCATTCGCTGGTGTCCTGGCACCACAGTTGTAATAAGGTCCCCGGCGATTCCTCTAATCTCTCTCATTTCCCACTCTTCCTCTGGGGGGATCTTACTTGGGAGCCAGACTGCATGGGGAGAAGCAGCCACGATAATTAATCTCTGGTGAGGTGTTATCCTCAGCCCAGGCAAAACATCCCATGGGGTTCATGGCCGTTGAGATTAATTAAAATGGTGATATTTCTAACGAGCGCCCAGGCTGAGCCTACGCACGGCTCTGGAGACCAGGCTCAGAAGTTTTCTCATCTGGCATGAGCCGAGTTCCCTGTGTCATTGCCATGAAGACCTGAGCTGGAACTGCCTTTGAATATTTTAATTTGTACTATCACTATTTTTATCATGAGTTTTATGGTAGGACCTAAAGTCTGCAACTGAGACGTAGGCTCTTTGTGCCACACCCCACAAAGATACATAGTAAGAGACAGTCCCCATCTGAATGTGTTACATGTTTAAAAGCTGAGAGTGACAAAGGATTTAACTAGCCATGTATAACAGATGGCGAAACTGAGGCACAAAGTCATATATTGAGTTACTGAATGGGAAACAGGGATGCCTCTACAGAGACTGTACTGGAACCGAGACCTCCTGTGTACCAGGCGTTTGTCTTACCGACAAGATAATGATTTGCAAATAATTCCCATGGGCTCTTTAAATGTCAGTGTGTTGAGTTAGGTGCCTGGATGTCAGATTTTACAGGAATAGTCACGATATTTGGAGCTTTTTCTTATAAAGGCTCCTATTACTCCATGTGCTGAGATGTCTGGCTGCAAGTGTGTGTTTCTTGTGTGTGCCACCCCAGCCCTGTGTGGACAGCTGGTACGGCAGACCTAGAGTGAAGCACCCAATGACCACAAGATCCGTTAAGGGATGACGGGACTCAGCCAGGTATATTATCGACCAAGCAGGAGCCCAGAATCTGGGTCTCACCTTCTGGCACCCCAGAAAGACCTGCCTGAATGAGGGACCCTGTTGAGACTGAGAAGCTGTGAGTTGGATGGTGTTCCTGGCATCTCAAATAAACTGTCTATTCTGCTGGCTGGCTGAGAGTCATGTTTGACTGTGGATTTGGGGTGCAGAACCCATGGGCTCCCCCAGAAACCCACCCAGGCGGGCTTGCTGGGGGAAGCACACGGAGGGGCAGAAGGTGCTGAATGCTCCGAGGTCAGACCCAGGAAGGTGGAAGTGGGGACCCCTGAAGCTCCTGGCCTGGGAAACAGGCTGTGTACGGAGAAGGGGCCCTTCACCCGGAGTCCAGTCTGGCTTCCTAGGGAGCGGTTCCAGACCATCGCCCGGGCGCTCCGTGAAAAAAGTCACCTCTGCTTCTTGCTTCAGAATTAGCATCTCTGGGAACTCATAAGGATCAAGAGTAGTGACAGCACATACACTTCACTAGTCCAAGCTCCAGTCTGTTTTACAAGTTTTATTCAAGTTACAGTTATGATTGTTAAAGCAGATAGAAATTAGATAATGACCAGTGCACAAGCTACAGATATAATTACACTCACATCCTGAACAAGATATTTAAGATTTGATGGTTGGTAGGTCAAATGATCATCATTCGAGGGATGTTTCCTGCTGGAGTTTCCAGTAGGTAGATCAATTTTCCTAATCTGGGAACCCTCTTTTTATGATGTGATTCCAACTCTTCCTCATCAGGATTATCCCACATAGGACAGCCCGCGGTTAGGACATGTGGTAGAAAAATCTGACCATTGGATATTTTGTAAGAAAAAACTGCTCTTACTGTTAATTTTTCACACTATCCCGCATGGGTAGATCTTCTCCCGTTATCTTGTGGCCTAGGGTCATTCTTTGGTCACTTACCGATGTCAAGCATTGCTTAAGCCTATGGTGTAATATGGCCAAGCTAAAATCTTACAGGCCTCAGCCTCTAGGCCTTGCGTTTGGGACCTTCTTATTTACATACCTAATACCTAATTATCACTTCAACTACTGATCAGTCTTATACTTCTATAAACCTACAATTTCACTCTCCTGAGCATAGAAAGATTGTGAACAGCATAACATGTTAATTAATCATAACATCACACAAGAAATTAGCAATAAATGAGCAATAAAATGAGGAATAAAATCATTGGCTACACATCCACCCATCCTCCACCCATCCTCCATCCATCCATCCATCTGCAATAGGAAGCCAGCCAGCCATCGCTCTGCCCAGCTGTCTCTCCACTCCCAATAGAGATGGACGCTCCCCTGTTTCCAGGTTTCAGTCTGTGCAGAGTTTTCTTGATCCAGCAACATATTTGGAGAGCTTGGTAAACACAGTGGGAGTTGACCAGTCAGCAGTGCCATGGGAGACAATGCCCTGGGCCTTCCCATCACAGACCAGGGCGCTCCCGGAGTCGCCCAAAGAAGCAAACAACGGGCGTGAGGTTACTGATGTCCAAGCAAAGGGCGGGCTGCATTCTGTATCCACAGTCCTGAAATCCAGCTCTTTATTCCCCATTCCCAGGGACTCCCCATCAAGTTACTCCCAGGACCCACCTAGGGCTTCCTCCCTAGGGAGCAAGCTGGCCCCATACCTGATTTCTAGTATCGCCCCAGGGCCAGTGTCTGATTTCTAGCATCCATCCCCGATTTCTTTAGCACACTCAGTTCTCTCCTGGTTCTGAATCTTGATTTCCAGCATCTGGCTGACTCCTGCCCTTGATTTCTGGAGTTTCTGCTGATTTCTCAGATCATCCCCTGGGCTCCTGATTCAGCAATTCTCCTCTTGGACTCCTAGGACCTGTCTGATTCCCAGCCCTGATTTCTGGGATTCCTCCCTCACTATTAAGATCCATCCCTGATTTCCAGGATGTGGCTGCTTCTTATCCCTGATTTCTAGAAGCTGTTGAACATCCAGCCAATTTATATCCCTGATTTCTATAATCTAGCCGGTTCCTGTCCCAATTTATTAGGATCCCTTCCACATTTGAAAGAACTGCTGGTTCTTACCGATTTCCAGATTCCATTCCTGGTTCCTAGGATCTGGCCAATTCTGGTTCCTGGTTCCAGGGCTGGTGACAGAAATTTGGGGCCCCCCTACTCTGATAGTTTGGGGGGCCCCCAGCCCAGCCGCCCCCCCAGCCCAGCCGACAGCGGATGCCCCCCCCCAGCTCAGTCGGGCACCCCCCCAGCCCAGCCGACAGCGGCTGCCCCCCCCAGCCCAGCCCAGCCGACAGCGGATGGGGGTCCCCCCAGCCCAGCCGGTCCCCCCCCAGCCCAGCCCAGCCGACAGCGGATGGGGGCCCCCCCAGCCCAGCCGGTCCCCTCCCCAGCCCAGCCCAGCCGGGCACCCCCCCAGCCCAGCTGACAGCGGCTGCCCCCCCCAGCCCAGCCCAGCCGACAGCGGATGGAGGCCCCCCCAGCCCAGCCGGTCCCCCTCCCCAGCCCAGCCCAGCCCAGCCCAGCCGGCACTCCCCCCCCCCAGTCCAGCCGGCGCTCCCCCCCCCCGCCAGATGACAGCTGGCGGCAGCGGGAGCGAGAGCGGTGTGAGCCGCCTTTCCCCCCCCAGCGCTGCTGCCGCCGGCCGGGCTCACTGCTCCTGCCGGGGCTGGGCGCACTTGTCCGGAGGGAGCCGCGCCACCTCCCCCCTCTTCCCCGCTCTCCAGGTCCGGCGACAAGGGGGGACGACTATGGGTACAGCTGTGTACCGGGGGCCCCCTAAAGTCGGGGGGCCCGGTACAGCTGTACCCATAGTACCCCCCTGTCGCCGGCCCTGCCTGGTTCCCAGGGTCTGCCCGGATCCCCCTGGATCCTGACTCTCCCCATTCTGCCCAGCTCTGGCACCCTCCTGTTCTAGCAGTGCCTTGGGGTGCTACGTGCCCCTGTCCCACACTCACCAGGAATGGGGCCTTCCTCCCCTGGGGGTCCCCATGCACAGCATCCTGGACGGGTCATAGTGCAGATCGGGCCGAGACAGACACAGACATTTCCCCATCACTGTCAGTTCCACCTCCTGCAGGGTCGGGGAGGGCCGGGTGTTTGTCTTCCTACTGCTCTGGCCCCAGCCGGCCACACTGCACACTGACCCCGTCTTCACCCTCTCCTCGGGCAGGGGGATGGTGCCCACGGTCTGGGTCATCTGGGCCTCGAGCCTCAGCTGTGATGCGGGAGAGAGACAAGGAAAAGCAAACTCCTATTCGGGGATCGATCAGTCCTGGGGGGATGGGGTGAGATGGGTGTGACGGAGAAGGAATACTGCGTGTGTGCCTCAGTTTCCCCTATGCATTTCTTGAGCGTCTATGTGAGGGGATAGGAATGTGTAGCTGATGCAAAGCACAGCCTCATTGCAGGTGTCCATAAGTGAAGCTGTAACTTGACCCCAGGAGGAGAACGGAGGCCCCGGGAAAGGAAAACACACAGGAATGCAAGGAGTAGGGGCTGGAAGGGAGGAAGTTTAGGTTGGGAGTTTGCAGCTGGCTGGGGAGAGGGGTTTGAATCTGAAGCTGTGTTTGAAGAAGAGAGGCAGGCCCAGGCAGGGTCTGACCGTCCTTGGGCCCCCAAAATGGATCCAGCTGAGGGGTTCGGGTGCCTACAAGCTCGGTGTTAGACCATGTACCTGTCGACGAATAAACCTCTGTTTTACTGGCTGGCTGAGAGTCACGTTTGACTGTGGATCTGGGGTGCAGAATCCATGGGCTCCCTCAGGACCCCGCCCAGACGGGCTTGCTGGGGGAAGCACATGGAGGGGCAGAAGGTGCTGAATGCTCCGAGGTCAGCCCCAGGAAGATGGAAGTGGGGACCCGTGAAGCTCCTAGCCTGGGAAACAGGCGGTGTACGGAGAGGGGACACTTCACCCAAAGTCCTGACTGGCTTCCTAGGGAGCTCTGTGTGACAACCTCCTCCCCATGCTGTGCTGCCCAGTGCAGGAGTCTGGGAACTGACCTTGTTCGTGAAGACAGAGGCAAAAAAAGCATTGAGGACATTTGATTTTTTCACATCCTCTGTCACTAGATTGCCTCCCTCATTCAGTAAGGGGCCCACACTTTCCTTGACTTTCTTCTTGTTGCTAACATACCTAAAGAACCCTTCTTGTTACCCTTAACATCCCTTGCTAGCTGCAACTCCAAGTGTGATTTAGCCTTCCTGATTTCACTCCTGCATGCCTGAGCAATATTTTTATGTTCCTCCCCGGTCATTTGCTCAGTCTTTCACTTCTTGTAAGCTTCTTTTTTGCATTTAAGATCAGCAAGGATTTCACTGTTCAACCAAGCTGGTCACCTGCCATATTTACTATTCTTTCTACACATCGGGATGATTTGTTCCTGAAACATAAATAAGGATTCTTTAAAATACAGCCAGCTCTCCTGGACTCCTTTCTCCTTCATGTTCATCTCCCAGGGGATCCTGCCCATGAGTTCCCTGAGGGAGTCAAAGTCTGCTTTTCTGAACTCCAGGGTCCATATTCTGCTGCTCTCCTTCTTAACCTGTGTCAGGATCCTGAACTCGACCATCTCATGGTCACTGCCTCCCAGGTTCCCATCCACTTTTGCATCCCCTACTAATTCTTCCTGGTTTGTGAGCAACAGGTCAAGAAAACCTCAGCCCCTAGTTGGTTCCTCCGGCACTTGCACTACGAAATTGTCCCCTACGCTTTCCAAAAACTTCCTGGATTGTCTGTGCACCGCTGTATTGCTCTCCCAGCAGATATCAGGATGATTGAAATCTCCCATGAGAACCACGGCTTGTGATCTAGTAACTTCTCTTAGTTGCTGGAAGAAAGCCTCATCCATCTCATCCCCCTGGTCTGGTGGTCTATAGCAGACTCCCACCACGATGTCAGCCTTGTGGCTCACGCTTCTAAACTTAATCCAGAGACTCTCAGGTTTTTCTGCAGTTTCATACTGGAGCGCTGAGCAGTCAGACTGCTCTCTTACATACAATGCACCTCCCCCACCCTTTCTGTCCTGCCTGTCCTTTCTGAACAGTTTATATCCATCCATGACAGTGCCCCAGTCAGGTGAGTTATGGGATGCACTGTTGCACTCTAGCATCACCCAACTGCCTCACACAAGCAGAATTCTTTTGACCTTTTCCCTAACACTGACCCTGGGACAACACCAGCATCCTCCTCCCTCGCTCTGGGGAAACTCCACTGACATCCATCCTAACCCTAACCCTGGAATAACACCACCAACCTCCTCCCCACCTGGGATATCGATCCTGAGTGACAGAAACTCCCGACAAGTGAGGATCTGCTGTCATCTGAACAGTGGCCCAGAAACCCAAGCTGCCCCTTCCTCTTAGACTCTGTTCTTGCATAACCTCCTGCCCCAATGACCAGTCAAGAGTGAGGGGGCTATAGTCCCCTGGGCTCTCCTGTGCCAGTGGCCCCATGTGGATCACTTGGTCATGAGTCACAAGCAAACACGCTGCATTTTAATACGGCTAAAGGGAAGCATGTTTGTCCAGGAACAAAGAATCAAAGCTATCCCCACAGGCCTGGGGGCTCTCTCCTCGGGAGCAGTGAGTCTGTAAGAGAATTGAGGGTAGGGTGGAAAATCAGCTGAACGTGAACTCCCAGGGTGACGCTGGGGCCAGAAGAGGTGGTAAGACCACCCTGAGATGCATCAAGGAGGACTTTTTAGAAGGAGCAGAGAGGTGATTTTCCCTCTCTATTTGGTACTGGCACAACCACTGCTGGTATCCTGTGTCCTGTCCTCCTGTTCACAGTTCCAGAATGGGGCTGATAAATCAGAGAGGGTTCAGAAAAGAGCCAGGAGAAGAATTGAAGGAGCAGGAAACCTGCCTTGTAAGGATAGACTGAAAGAGTTTGAACTAGGTGTAATTAGGCTGAGATATTCAAAGTCCTCCACAAGATTAGGGTCTCCAATTGTGATCAATTTGTTTGCAGAAGCAGTGTGCCTGCCCCTTCGGCTGCATTGAAGACGGCATTACAACATGTTAAAGACAGCCAGACATCTATAGGAGCATGTCTATGTTTTGTAGGAATCCAGATAGATGAGGTTGTTTGGGAATGGGGAGAAGCACCAAGCTTCACAAAAGCGAAGGAGCGATCCTGCATATATATTGGTAGATGCATTTCCATGCAGAATCATGCGTAATTCCTGCAGCGGCTGCCCATCAATGTGCAGATGTTTGACCCCCTCTCAGTTTTCTAAGAGCCGCTTTCACCTCCTTGTTCCTCAGCGTGTAGATGGCCGGGTTCAGCATGGGTATGACCACATTGCCGAAGATCTTCACAGCGGTCACCAGCACTTTACCCTGGTGGGGTTGAGTGTAGATCAGGGCGCAGGGACCAAAGAACAGGGTCACCGCGACCAGATGTGAGGCACAAGTGGAGGTTGCTTTACGCCACACTTCGCCTGAGTTCATCTTGCGGACGGAGTAGACGATCCTGATGTAGGACGCAAGGATGAGGAGGAAGCAGGTCATGGGCACCACCCCAGTGTTGGTCAAGGTCACGGTCTCAATGACGTACGTGTCTGCACAGGCCAGCTTGACCACTGGGAAAATGTCACAGGAGAAATCATCCACAACGTTGGACCCGCAGTAGGGCAGCGTGAAGGTCAGGCTGGTGAGGATGGTGGCGTGGAAGGAGCTGGCGATCCAGGCGGTGGCGACAAGGAGGGTGCAAACCCGCCGGTTCATGATGAGCAGGTAGCGCAGCGGGTGGCAGATGGCCACATACCGGTCGTAGGCCATGACGGTGTAGAGCAGGCACTCGGTGCTGCCCTGGAAGTGCCCAAAGAAGACCTGGGCCATGCACCCGCCCAGTGAGATGACCCTGCTCTGAGCCCAGAGGATTGCCAGATATTTCGGGATGCTGATGGAAGAGATTCCAATGTCCAGCACGGAGAGGTTGCAGAGGAAGAAATACATGGGGGTGTGCAGACGCGGGTCAGCGAGGACGGCTGAGAAGATGAGCAGGTTGCCCAGCAGTGTGCAGAGGTAGAAGGCTAGGAATGTGATGAAGAGGATGGTCTGGAGGCCGTCACTATCGGGGATCCCTAAGAGGATGAAATGAGTCACCGCAGTGTGGTTGACCAGCCCCATGTGAGATTCATTCCTGGGTAGGGGAGAGAAATAATTCCAGTGAGTTACTGAAACAAAAAGACCTATCGCCCCATAACTGCAGTGGTCACACCTCCTTCCACTGCCCCCGTTACTCACTGTCACTGCGCTGGGGCTGACCACAGAGAGAGAAAATAACTGCCTTAAAGATCGTACCGTCCAAAGACAAAGAGACAAAGGGGACGTGTAGTCTACTCTATGTTCTTTTCTTCTCTCCTTACCTACTCCAATTTCTTCAGTTCTCTTCTATCTTGGCCCTTACCCCACCCTCCCGTTCTCACCACAGTACCTCAGACCCTCCCAGTTGGGGGCTAACATTTCTCATTACTGCAGAGGAATGGCTGTCTACGCAGTGCAGTGCTCTGTTTTTGCAGGGTTTTGTTGTTATAAACAAATGAACTGCGACATGTTTGTGTTAAGGGCGAGGGGAGGATGGAACACACAAACCAATGACTGTGGTGAAGAATGACCTGAGCTGTGTCAGTGCTGTGAGTTGTTTGGGGGTATTTATCAGGGCTAGAGAGAGAAGAACAAGGAAAGAAGTGGTTTTCATCACATCCAGGCATCACAGTTTGGTTCACTGGCTCTCAGCACCCTCACTACACAAATTATTCCAGGGACCCTAGACCCAGCCTGTCCTCGCTCTGCTGGGAACAGCAGGTGGACTCGGTTGGTGTTACGGGGTGAGATTTCAGGTGAGATTTGAAGGACAATGGGGAAGTGTCTGTTTGTCTTTTACCAGGGAGTTTCCCAGGCAGGGAGGCAGGGGAAGGGGAGATACTGGTAGGTTCAGGGTATGACAGATGGAGAGAGGGAGAGAAATGATATAGGGACAGGAGGGCAGGTACCGCACAGGGAAGGATGGCTGGGCGCCTGGCTCAACTTCTCTCTAAAGAAAATATTTGGCTGACACGTCTCTCGGCGTGAGGCGGAGACCGACAGGTTCAGAGACACAAACACAGGGAGAGAGAGAAGAACTTTACCAGAGCAGGAGCCTGACACTGGCTGCATTGGGAGAGGCTGCTCCAGCTGCCAGGAATTCTTCCTTTCTGCCCCTGGCCGTGACTCTCGTCTAGCACTATCCAGCTTCCTTCTCCCCCCGGCCCGTCACCCAGGAGAGGGGCACAGCCTGGGTGCTTAGCATCCAGCCTGGAGACCTAATCTGCAGGATATCGCCCCGCGCCGCTGCAGACCCCACCGCTCCCTCCCAGCTTCCAGCCTCCTGGTTTCTCTCCCTGGTCTTTAAATCTCTGTCGGGCCTTCGGGACCAGGGCCCTGAACCCCTGAGGCTCCTGGGATGAGACCTTGGCAGAGTCTCCAATTAACGTAGATTTGGCGTCACTTCAGCTAACGCTCATGGACCTCTGGGACCAGGCCCACAGGCGGCCTCAAGACATGAAGCGCCAAGAGCGGAACCTCCCCCAGGGTCCGGATTCCAGTCTTGCTTCCCTGACCTGACTCCTGAGCAATTCCACTGGATTACCGGGGGCCCCTTCCCCACCCAGCCGGGCCCCTGGTGTAAATCCGGAGTCACACCACTGGGACCGAGGGAGCTGGGTAGATTTCTACCAGCTGAGAATGGGGCCATCCCCCGAAGGGGGGATGGGAGGTTGAGGTGCGTCTGGGCTCTCCGGCTCCGCGACACAAACCAGCGAGTTCCCCCCAGTGGGGTGAAACCGGCCAGAGGATCATCCAGGGGTTCTGCACCCAGCCCAGATTTCTCCTGGGTTTCTATGTCCAGTTGCTCCCCTGCCCCCGTCTCTGTCTCTGCGCACAGGGCTCGTTTCATGCCGTGGTGTGGTCCTGTGCACATGGAGAGCAGGTTACGTCCTGCGCACGATGTGACGTCCCTTCTTGTCAGATAGTAGAGACTCCACAAAAGGCATTGAGTCGTCCTGGGCAGGACTGTTGCTCCCAGGAAGTCCAGCTAAATCCTGGCACTGTCGTTCACAGACACATGGCGAGACGGATCCTGCCTCTCAGAGCTCACTAGATAACTGAACCCAACAGAGTGATAATTACCAACCACGTGTTACAAGGGGAAACCAAGGCACAAAGAATTGCAGGGTGGGATTCTCAAAGAAGCCAGGCTCCCACAACTGCCTGAGGGGGGTGCCAAAGAAGATGAATCTAGACTGTTCTCAATGGTGGCAGAGGACAGATGAAGGAGCAATGGTCTCAAGTTGCAGTGCAGGAGGTCTAGGTTGAATTAGGAAACACTATTTCACTAGGTGGGTGGTGAAGCACTGGAAGGGGTTCCCTAGGAAGGTGGTGGAATCTCCATCCTTTGAGGTTTTTATGGTCAGGCTTGACAAAGCCCTGGCTGGGCTGAATAAGTTAGGGTTGGTCCTGGTATGAGCAGGGCGTTGGATTAGAACCACCTGAGGACTCTTCCAACCCTGATCCTCTATGATTCTATGAACTCATTCCAGTTCTCTGGGCACTGGACACCCAATTCCTCCTGGCCAGTTGAAACTCTCCCTTAGATTAAATTATCTTTGGTGGCAAAGGGAGGTTGTGGAAGAGCCAGGAATCTGGTCCCGATTTCCTGGTTTCCAGCCCGAGCTCTGGCCATAGCCCCGTTCTGTTTTCATTGGGATGAACCTCGCTCTGCGTCTCTCTCAACCTCAGGCCTGTTCTCTGCCCCTCCCCTCTGCACACACAGGGTTCAGGAAACGGGGCCTATCCAGCTTCAGGGCTGATTTCACTGAACCAAAGCTGCTGCTTTACTAGTCGAGAAAGCAGAACAATAGACCCATGCCAGGTCTCAGATCTCTCCTCTGCGCCTATGCCAAGGGGTCGGGAGTGGTTAGTGAATAGGTGGGGAGCAGTTTAATGTGGACATGTCCACAGACCCCGCACTAGAGGGATGTGGGGGAGACGGGGCTAGATTAGGGGGTTTCTAGCAATGATCTCACCCATCCATTCGCTGGTGTCCTGGTACCACAGTTGTAATAAGGTCCCTGACGATTCTTCTAATCGCTCTCATTTCCCGCTCTTCCTCTGGGGGATCTTACTTGGGAGCCAGACTGCATGGGGAGAAGCAGCCGCGATAATTAATCTCTGGTGAGGTGTTATCCCCAGACCAGGCAAAACATCCCATGGGGTTCATGGCCGTTGAGATTAATTAAAATGTTGATATTTCTAACGAGCGCCCAGGCTGAGCCTACGCACGGCTCTGGAGACCAGGCTCAGAAGTTTTCTCATCTGGCATGAGCCGAGTTCCCTGTGTCATTGCCATGAAGACCTGAGCTGGAACTGCCTTTGAATATTTTAATTTGTACTGTGACTATTTTTATCATGAGTTTTATGGTAGGACCTAAAGTCTGCAACTGAGACGTAGGCTCTTTGTGCCACACCCCACAAAGATTCATAGTAAGAGACAGTCCCCATCTGAATGTGTTACATGTTTCAAAGCTGAGAGTGACAAAGGATTTAACTAGCCACGTATAACAGATGGGGAAACTGAGGCACAAAGTCATATATTGAGTTACTGAAGGGCAAACAGGAATGCCTCTACAGAGACTGTAGTGGAACCCAGACCTCCTGTGTACCAGGCGTTTGTCTTACCGACAAGATAATGATTTGCAAATAATTCACGTGGGCTCTTTAAATGTCAGTGTGTTGAGTTAGGTGCCTGGATGTCAGATTTTACAGGAATAGTCACGCTATTTGGAGCTTTTTCTTATAAAGGCTCCTATTACTCCATGTGCTGAGATGTCTGGCTGCAAGTGTGTGTTTGTGTGTGGACAGCTGGCACGGCAGACCTAGAGTGAAGCACCCAATGACCACAAGATCCGTTAAGGGATGACGGGACTCAGTCAGGTATATTATCGACCAAGCACGGTACTAGTATCCCGCTGACCCAACATACATGTATGCCCCTAACAATGTCACAGCTCATTCAACAGAGGAGCTTTCCATCCGTCCCTTAGGACTGACAAGGATACTCCCTCTAAGATTCACCTTTATACCCTGCTCCTCCACCTACGTCCCAGCACCTCCCGCCATTAAACAGCAGTAGCAAGGGGGAGGAGTGGGAATGTGGTGCGCTCAGGGAGGAGGCAGGGAAGAGGCTCGACTGATGGTTTGTTCATTTCTTGTGAACATCGGCAGCTCTCTGACAATCTCTTCCTTTTCTTTTCTTTAATGTGAATTTCATAATGTGGTTATTACACCACCGTGGGTTTGGCTTCCAGCTCACAGGTTGAAAGTCACCTCTGCTTCTTGCTCCAAAATTAGCATCTCTGGGAACTCATAAGGATCAAGAGTAGTGACAGCACATACACTTCACAAGTCCAAGTTCCAGTCTGTTTTACAAGTTTTATTCAAGATACAATTATGATTTTTAAAGTAGATAGAAATTATATAATGACCAGTGCACAAGCTACAGATATAATTACACTCCCATCCTGAACAATATATTTAAGGTCTGATGGTTGCTAGGCCAAATGATCATCATTCGAGGGATGTTTCCTGCAGGAGTTTCCAATAGGTAGATCAGTGTTCGTAATTTGGGCACCCTATTTTTATGATGTGATTCCAACTCTTCCTCATCAGGATTATCCCACATAGGACAGCCCGCGGTTAGGACATGTGGTAGAAAAATCTGACCATTGGATATTTTGTAAGCAAAAACTGCTCTTACTGTTAATTTTTCACACTATCCCGCATGGGTAGATCTTGTCCCACTATCTTGTGGCCTAGGGTCATTCTTTGGTCACTTACCGATGTCAAGCATTGCTTAAGCCTATGGTCTAATATGGCCAAGCTAAAGTCTTACAGGCCTCAGCCTCTAGGCCTTGCGTTTGGGACCTTCTTATTTACATACCTAATACCTAATTATCACTTCAACTACTGATCAGTCTTATACTTCTATAAACCTACAATTTCACTCTCCTGAGCATAGAAAGATTGTGAACAGTATAACACGTTAATTAATCATAACATCACACAAGAAATGAGCAATAAATGAGCAATAAAATGAGGAATAAAATCATTGGCTACACATCCACCCATCCATCCATCCTGCCTCCATCCTCCATCCATCCATCCATCTGCAATAGGAAGCTAGCCAGCCATCGCTCTGCCCAGCTGTCTCTCCACTCCCAGTAGAGATGGACTCTCCCCTGTTCCCAGGTTTCAGCCTGTGCAGAGTTTTCTTGATCCAGCACACGTATTTGGAGAGCTTGGTAAACACAGTGGGAGTTCACCAGTCAGCAGTGCCATGGGAGACAACGCCCTGGGCCTTCCCATCACAGACCAGGGGGCTCCCGGAGTCACCCTAAGAAGCAAACACCGGGCGTGGGGTTACTGATGTCCAAGCAAAGGGTGGGCTGCATTCTGTATCCACGGTCCTGAAATCCAGCTCTTTATTCCCCATTCCCAGGGACTCCCCATCAAGTTACTCCCAGGACCCACCTAGCGCTTCCGCCCCATGGAGCCAGCCGGCCCCATACCTGATTTCTAGGATCAGCCCAGGGCCGGTGTCTGATTTCTAGCATCCATCCCCGATTTCTTTAACCTGGTCAGTTCCCTCCCCTGGTTCTGAATCTTGATTTCCAGCATCTGGCTGACTCCTGCCCTTGATTTCTGGATTTCCTGCTGATTTCTCAGATCGTCCCCTGGGTTCCTGATTCAGCAATTCTCCTCTTGGACTCCTAGGACCTGTCTGATTCCCAGCCCTGATTTCTGGGATTCCTCCCTGTGATGAAGTGGGAGTACTGTGTGTGTGTGCCTCAGTTTCCCCTATGCATTTCTTAAGGAGTAGGGGCTGACACTGGAAGCAAGGAGGCGACGCCCTCCCCTCTCAAGGAGGCAGCCCTGATGCTGTAATCTGACCCCAGGTGTTGGAGAGAGGTCAGGTGATACCTCCAGCCCGGGAAATCAGACAAAGGGACAAAGGAGAGCAGAGACAGGCTGGAGGGGGTTTGGGACTGGCAGTCTGGGTCTGGCTGGAGAGGGGAGAGGAGCCATCTCACTCTCTGGCCCCAAGATGGATCCAGCCGAGGGCTCACGCTCGCTGTATGGTCTGTGATTAGAAGTCATCGAATAAACCTGTTTTACTGGCTGGCTGAGAGTCACGTTTGACTGTGGATTTGGGGTGCAGAATCCACGGGCTCCCTCAGGACCCCGCCCAGGCGGGCTTGCTGGGGGAAGCACACGGAGGGGCAGAAGGTGCTGAATGCTCCGAGGTCAGACCCAGGAAGGTGGAAGTTCGGCGCTGAGGGGTCTCTGCTGTATGTGTTGTCGCCTCTGACAGGGACCCAGCTCTAAGGGCCCAACACTGCCTCTTTAGTCATGAGGATTGTGATGGGTTGGGATCACAGAAACCCCTTAGGGGCTGCCACCCAATGTGCCAAGGCTACTCCTGCCTCAGTTTTCCTGCCCAAACGGCTTACGACCTCAGTACCCTGCCAGGTCTGAGCTATGACCCCTAACTGCTGTGGGCCTTCCTGGAAACAGGCAGGAGGTATCCTTACCTCTGGCACTCAGATGCTCAACTCCCAATGGGGTCAAACCCTGAATAAAATTTGTTTTGCCCTCTATAAAGCGTATACGGGGCAAACTCATAGACTGTTCGTCCTCTATAACAATGATAGAGAGATATGAACAGCTGTTTGCCCCCCCCCCAGGTACCAACATGTACTCCAGGTGAATTAATAAGTAAAAAGTGATTTTAATAAAGACAGGAAATAGGATTTAAGTGGTTCCAAGTAGTAACAGACAGAATAAAGTGAATTACCAAACACAATAAACAGAAAACGCAAATCTAACACTATTGCAGTAAAAAGCCTCACCCTCCGTGAACTCCTTTTTTCAGGCTAAACTCTGTTATCGTGGGTCCAGCAATCACTCGCACCCCCTCTGCAGTCACAGTCCTCTGTTCCAGTTTCTTCTAGGAATCCTTGGGGGGGGGGGGGTGGAGGGCTGTTGTTTTAGCCAGCTGAGAAAAAAATGGAGAGATCTCTCCCAGGTTTATATAGACTTCCTCCTGTGGGTGGAGAGGTGAACGCCCAGACTCCTCCTTCCTATGCAGAGTCCACCTGGCCTCTCAGAGCACATGGCTCAGTTGCAGGCCTGAACCAGACTCCCCTCACCACCAGCCAGGCTGCATTCCTCAGGAAGCTCGGGTGTGGACGGGCATCTACACAGTTCATTGTCTGCTTGATCGGTTCTCAGTTGGGCTTAACTGAGAATAGTCTTCTACCAGAGAGCTGCTCAGCTGCTTTCCAAAGTCCACATACAACCAACCAAGCACATCTATATATAGAAAAGTCAAATGGTGTATGCGTGCGTGTATGTACGTTCCCGTACTACTTCCACACCGTTTGAGCTAGAGACTTGAAATTTGGTACAGTTATAGGCTTTAGGGTTCTAATCAGGGTAAGAATAGAAAATTTTTCATATCTCACCTCTGATGCCCCCCAGGGGTGAAATTCTTTAAAGCCCGTTAACCTCAGCTGGGCAGCAGGTTAACACCTGCTGTTCTCTGTGACATAGTTATGATGTCATAATACCCTCCTCCAATGGACCACGCACTAGCTCAGCTATCTGCCCCTCCACCCCTCCAACGGCCCCCACACTCGCTCAGCTCTCTCCCCCCTCTCCTCCTTCAATGGACCCCGCACTCGCTCACTACTCACCCCTCGCCCCCCCACTCCAACGGGCCCCACACTCGCTCAGTTCTCTCCCCCCTCCCCTGTTCCAACACCCCCACCCACTCACTCAGCTCTCTCTCCACTCAGGTAAGAATCAAAAAATTTTAAAATCTCCCCCCCTCACCCCTCCAACGGCCCCCCGCACTCGCTCAGCTCGCTCCCTCCTTCCCTCCTCCAACGGACCCAAGCAATGCCAGGTATTTTTGCTAGTAGCCAATATTCATAACTCTGAACAGACACATACATACAAATAGGATGAACAGATCCAGTGGATCATTACCTTCACAGAGAAATGTTACATGGCATAATTAGCAAAACCATATTCCAGTAATATCGTATATATATTTACAGGACCCCCCCATAAAGCCTTATGGGGTACACCGTTGCACCCACTTATCCATTCCTCCATCTGTCTACCCATCCCAGCCATCTGTATAGCTATATATCCCCATCCCCACCTATCCATCCATCCATCAGACCGTCCACCCATCCCCAACTATCCATCCGTCCATCCATATTCAAGATGTGGGCACACCATGGATTTGTATAAGGGCAATAAGATATTCTCCATCTTATTCTCTATCCCTTTTTCAATTATTCCTAACATCCTATTTGTTTTTTTGACTACCGCTGCACACGGCATGGACATCTTCAGAGAACTATCCACGATGTCTCCAAGATCCTTTTCCTGATTCATTGTAGCTATATTACTCAGTATCATATTGTATGGATAGTTGGGGTTATTTTTCCAGTGTGCATTACTTTACATTTATCCACATTAAATTTCATTTACCATTTTGTTTTCCAATCACTTAGTTTTGTGAGATCTTTTTGAAGTTCTTCACAGTCTGCTTTGGTCTTAAGTATCTTGAGCACTTTAGTATCATCTGCAACCTTTTCCACCTCCCCATTTACCCCCATTCTACTGATAATTTATGAATGAGTTGAATAAGATTGGTCCTAGGACTGACTCTTGGGAAGCACCACTAGTTATTCCTCTCCATTCTGAAAATGTACCACTTATTCCTACCCTTTGTTGCCTGTTTCCTAGCCAGTTCTCAATCCATGAAAGTATCTTCCCTCTTA
This sequence comes from Sternotherus odoratus, assembly GCA_032164245.1. NCBI lineage: Eukaryota > Metazoa > Chordata > Testudines > Kinosternidae > Sternotherus > Sternotherus odoratus. The sequence goes on along the minus strand of JAVMKO010000013.1, from coordinate 34,564,282 downwards.
TCCCATGGCAACTTAATTTACATAACGGCCTTGTCAAAGGCTTTCTAGAAGTATAAGTACACTATGTCCCCTGGATCCCCCTTGTCCACATGTTTGTTGACCCCTTCAAAGAACTCTAATAGATTAGTAAGACATGATTTCCCTTCTGAAACCATGTTGACTTTTGCCCAACAATTTATGTTCTTCTATGTGCCTGGCAATTTTATTCTTTACTATTGTTTCAGCTAATTTGCCCGGTACTGACATTAGACTTACTGGTATATAATGGCTAGGATCACCTCTAGAGCCCTTTTAAATATTGTCATTACATAAGCTACCTTCCAATCATTGGGTACAGATGCTGATTTAAAGGACAGGTTACAAACCACAGTTAATAGTTCCCCAATTTCTCCTTTGAGTGAACTCTTGGGTGAATGCCATCTGGTCCCGATGACTTCTTACAGTTCAGTTTATCACTTCATTCCCAAACCTCCTGTAGTGACACTTCAATCTGGGACAATTCCTCAATTTGTCACCTACGAAAAATGGCTCCGGTTTGGGAATCTCCCTAACGTCCTCAGCCGTGATGGCTGAAGCGAAGAATCCATTTAGTTTATCCACAATGACTTTATCATCTTGAAGTGCTCCTTCTGTATCTTGATCATCCAGGGGCCCCACTGGTTGGGTCTGATTCCTCTCTACACTGGCGGTGTGTGTGTGGGGGGGGGATTGTGGAACATCCGTCTATCTTCTGTGGGGAAAGGGGGGTGTAGAGTTTGGATGACCTCAGGAGAAGGGGGACCAATCTCCAGGTGGACAGGCTACCTAGAAAAGTTAAGGCAGGGGGGCTAAACTAATAGGCAAAGGGGAGGGTAAACTGGAGGGAAAAATTAACAAAAATCAAGAACAAAATTAATCCAGGAACTGGAATTAAAGGAAGAGAAGAAATTCTGGATTTGCCTCCGCACCAGTGCGAGGAGACTGGGGAACAAACACGAGGAACTGGAATTGCTCCTTTAGGAGCATCAGTTTGGTGAAGCAGGTATGACTGGAACATGATTCCCATGACTGGACCGTTAAAAACCATGATTCCCCCCAGTCGGGAAGGATCAAGTGGACCAAAGGGGAGGGGCCATGCAATGTCAAAAATGGCGCCACCTGTTTTCGAGTCACTGATAATGGGAAGAAAATGATCCTGGATGCTTATGGGTCAATGTCCTTCCAGATAGAGCACAATAGAGGTTGGCTGGTGTCTGCTCTAGACCATCCCAGCACACGTGGGAAGAGGATGCCTGGCCCCTTGAGCACCTTTCTCTAAGGTGTAGGAAAAAATACACATGATCCTAAATCCCATCTTAAAGCATTAACCACGAGCCCGGCCTTCCCCTCTAGGGGTTAATTCCCACCTGGCCCTGGCGGATGCAGCAGCTGCTCTGGATTCCATAGCTCAGGTTGATCACTCAGGACCCAAAACACTATTCTCCCCCCTCCCCAGTATTCGACACTTTTCAGCTGAAAATCTGTACGTTTTTAGTCCCCCAAACCATTTGAATTTTGGTCCCACTACGGAGGGAGATGGAGAATGGGAGGTGGAAGGTGCGCAAGGGAAACATACCGCCCCGCACCGGTCTAGTCCCGCTGCCTTCACTGCAGGGTCGTGATAAAGGGGTAAACAGTGAGGTGACATAGTTTGTTGATGATACTAAACTCAGTATCTGGGGCTCGGCACAGCTGGGGCTGCGTCCAGTCAGCTCTGCCCCCCGGGATCAATTGACTTGCCTCTGAAACTTGCTGCCATGGGTTTTTTTTGGTGGTATTGATGTACCCCCGATGTCGATGGCTTGGAGGGTAAAACCCTCCTCTTCGTAGCAGGCTGTCAGCCCCGGGGCCTGACTGACAAGCTGAGCCTGTGAGCAGGGACATCTCCCCATTCCCCTGGCTTTGAAAGGCCCCACACGCGGCCGTGTCATGAACGGAAACAGTTCTCAGAGTCGGACGGGAGGGAGCATGAACGGAGCTGTCTGAGGGCCTGAGTCCAGGGCTGGGAGGGTGGGTCTGCCAGGCGGGATCGGGGGTCCCAGGCAGAGATGACCCAGGCCTGCCCAGAGTGGGGGTGCAGAATGAGGTTAGCCGGTTTCAGCAATGCTATCCAGCATGCTCAGTCCATGTGAGCATGGTCGATAGAAGTAAAAGGAGCAAATTGGGGGAGGTAATCTGGGGTCACCCCCCACACTGCATGGCCTCTGGCCTGTCCCAGTGAGACCATTCAATGTCTACATCTTTGTCTGCAAATTTGTTGTTTCTCCACCTGCTGAGTCAGTTCCTTCTTCTGCTGGTTGTTAGATAACTTTCAAGACCAGCTTTGTTTTCTCGGTGTGATGTTACATATCTCCCCGTCCCCTGGCCAGCTGGTCTCCAGATAACGGGCAACAAAGGGGAACAAAGCTCTTGGGATCCTATTCCGGAGATTAACTCCAGTTAGGGTTAGAAAGCTTTTCCTATGACTACCCACAATTTACTTGGCTGCAGACATAGAGAACAATTGACACCCATGCTTTTTAGAACAGCCCATAACATCTTGGAAGACTGTTCTCAGGTTCCCTCTTAGTTTCCCCGTCTCCAGAGTAAACATACCCAGTTTTTTTCATCTTTCCTTCAAAGTCAGGTTTTCTGAACCTTTGATTATTTTTGTGACTGTCCTCTGGATCCTCTCCAGTTTCTCTACTTCTCTCCTAAAGTGTGGGACCCAGAGGTGGACACAGTAGAATCATAGACTCAGAGAAGATTAGGACTGAAGAGACCTCAGGAGGTATCTAGTCCAACTTCCCGCTCAAAGCAGGACCAACACCAACTAAATCAGCCCACCAGGGCTTTGCCAAGCTGGGCCTTAAAAACCTCTAAGGAAGGAGACAATTCCTTTACACAAAGTTTTTTTTAAAAAAACTAACCCTGCCTACCCATTTAGGAAGCTATCACATGCCTTTCATTTTACTTCATTATTTTAGGACCCTTCTTTACATGAGGGTTTTGTATAATATTCCTGTCCCGCAAGAACTTATTTCTTCACAATTTACATTCCTGTGTAACCTAATTTTACCAGTGTGGGGGAGGGAGGAGGTTGATCTTACCAGGTAAGTGCATTAGACTAAGATCTTTGAGTCTCAGAGATGATCAGTATTTAGTTATGGGAATCGAGTAAACTTAGCATCTTTTTAGGCTTCTGTTATTTAATTTTAAGCCTGATTCATATTGTCCTCACTACATGCTAACTTCTTGTTTATTGAAACACATATGGAAAGTCCCCTCAGGTGTGACAGTTTTCATATTCTACACAGTTGTTGGTGTGGTGCTTTAGAAACACTCTTTTTCAAAGGCTAGGCTAGTATCTTAAGCATCTTTATATCACTGAACCTCTACAAAATATTCCTGAAAAAGATCCCATGTTCTGTTACAGCTCATTCAATGCTAGTGTTATGGTTTACTGAGAGCTTGTGTTTCTTCAGCTAACAACGGAGGCTGTTTATCTTAGAAGAGGTACCGTATCTAATTGTGATACAATAGAAGGTTTTCCTTTTTCATTTGGAAAAAGGAACTGATTTTTGTATAAGGTGTTTTCTTAGTGTCACCCACATAAGAACCTGCCAATATAGGTTCTTTTGAACGTTTATTGTGGTTGTCGGGAATAGGACTTTCACACGTTACAAAGTCCACAGCTAAAGTCATTTTATGGTTTGGGGTCTTTCTGAGGGTTGGTGTTTTTAACCCTGGAGTTGTCGGTCGTGATCTTTATCTTAGAAGAAGGGTTTCTGGTTGTAAAACTTGTATAATTTCTTTACAGAATTAAGAAACGAGCTTATCTTCAAGACGGGTAGATGGGAGTTTTATCTACTTCCTTCTCAGTGTTGTCTTCTAGGGACAAAAAGGAGGGGAGACCTGTTGCTACATAATTTCTCTCCTTTCAACTTTTATTGTCAGTGCCGGGGACAGGACATTCACTTTTTGTATCAATCTAAAGCAAGTTGGTGCATTTTTTGAGGGAAGTAAAACAGTGTTTGGTAAAAGGAGGATCTTTACAGTCACTGTTAGCCAAAGAAAAGCACTTATCTCCCAAACAGTCAGGGGTAGGGTGACCAGATGTCCCATTTTATAGGGACAGTCCCGATTTTTAGATCTTGTTCTTATATAGGCTCCTATTACTCCCCACCCCATCACGATTTTGGACACTTGCTACCTGGTCACCCTAGCTGGGGGGCGGGGGAGGAGAAATTACAAGGTTTTCCTTTCAAATCTGAAAAAAGTAGCTAATTTGGGTTTAAGCTCTTTTCTTAGTGCCACCCCGTATAAAACTCCTTTATAAGACTCCTAAATGCCTCCATCACTTTTGAGAGTGGGAATTAGGTTCCAAAATCACTTAGCTGGTTTACTTTGATCTTAAGGGCCTGGTGAAAAATCCAACGGGTCTCCCAGGAATTTTAGGAAGCTCCCTGGGGCCAGAGCTCGGGGAGCTGCGGTTCATGCCGGAAGATGAAGGACATGTTTTTCCTTCGCTTTTGCTTTGCAGAAGCTGCTGCACTTCCTTCTGCAGATCTGTGTAAGAAAGCGGAGATTTTCAGAGTCTTCTACAAGATCTGGCGCTCCCATTCCTTTATATGTAGATTGAGTCTGCTGGTCCCTCGGGCAGCTTTGAAAATGTCAATGTTACAGTGCTTTAAAAGACAGGAAGGGATTTTAGGAGCATTTCTACGATGCGTGGAACTCCAGTTGGGGCTGTGTGGGGATGAGGAGAGACACCGAGGCTCACAAGAGCCACGGAGCGAGCCTGTGGATGTATTGGTGGATGTATTTCCATGCAGACTTATGTGTGATTCCTGCAGCTGCTGCAAATCAATGTTCAGGCGTTTGACCCCCTCTCAGTTTTCTAAGAGCCGCTTTCACCTCCTTGTTCCTCAGCGTGTAGATGGCCGGGTTCAGCATGGGTGTGACCACATTGCCGAAGATCTGCACAGCGGTCACCATCACTTTGCCCAACTGGGGTTGAGTGTAGATCAGGGCGCAGGGACCAAAGAACAGCGTCACCACAGCCAGATGTGAGGCGCAAGTGGAGACCACTTTATGCCACCCTTCCCTCGAGTTCATCTTCAGGACGGAGTAGACGATCCTGATGTAGGACGCGAGGATGAGGAGGAAGCAGGTCATGGGCACCACCCCAGTGTTGGTCAAGGCCACAGTCTGGATGACGTACGTGTCTGCACAGGCCAGCTTGACCACTGGGAAGATGTCACAGAAGAAATAGTCCACCACGTTGGACCCGCAGTAGGGCAGCGTGAAGGTCAGGCTGGTGAGGATGGTGGCGTGCAAGGAGCTGGCGATCCAGGTGCCTGCGGAGAGGAGGGTGCACACCTGCCAGTTCATGATGAGCAAGTATCGGAGCGGGTGGCAGATGGCCACGTACCGGTCGTAGGCCATGATGGTGTAGAGCAGGCACTCGGTGCTGCCCAGGAAGTGTCCAAAGAAGACCTGGGCCATGCACCCACCCAGCGAGATGACCCTGCTCTGACCCCAGAGGATGGTCAGATATTTCGGGATGCCGATGGAAGAGATTCCAATGTCCAGCACGGAGAGGTTGCAGAGGAAGAAATACATGGGGGTGTGCAGACGCCGGTCAGTAAGGATGGCTGAGAAGATGAGGAGGTTGCCCAGCAGCGTGCAGAGGTAGAAGGCTAGAAATGTGATGAAGAGGATGGTCTGGAGGCCGTCACTATGGGGGATCCCTAAGAGGATGAAATGAGTCACCGCAGTGTGGTTGACCAGCCCCATGTGAGATTCATTCCTGGGTAGGGGAGAGAAATAATACCAGTGAGTTACTGAAACAAAAAGACCTATCGCCCCTTAGCTGCAGTGGTCAAACCTGTTCCCACTGCCCCTGTTACTCACTGTCAATGGGGGTGATGTCTATTTTTGTCACTGGATCGCCAGTCGGGCTCATGGCCTCACTGCGCTGGCCATAGAGAGAGAAAAAACTTGCCTGGAACATCTGACCGTCCAGAGACAAAGAGACAAAGGGGACGTCTATTCTCTTCTGGTCTAATCTAGTCTATGTTCTTCTCTTCTCTCCTTACCTATTCCAATTTCTTCAGTTCCCTTCTATCTAGGCCCGTACCCACCGTTCTCACCACACTACCTCAGACCCTCCCAGTTGAGGCTAACGTTTCTCACTAGGTGTTTGTTCTCTCTCTCTCTCTGAAGAGGAATGTGGAGTCTGTGCAGTGCAGTTTTATGTTTTTGCAGGACTTTGTTTTTATAAACAAATGAACTGCAACATGTGTGTTTTAAGGGAGAGGGGGAGGACGGAACACACAAACCAATAATTTTGGTAATGAATGACCTCTGCTGTGTAAGTACTGTGAGTTGTTTGAGGGTATTTAAGGGGTTAGAGACAGAAGGAAAAGGAAAGAAGAAGGGGAATAGCCAAAGCTAGAGTTGGTGTTTGTGGTTGACGTGGTTTCCATCAGATCCAGGGGTCACAATTTGTGGTTCACTGGATCTCATCACCCTCACTACAGAAATTGTTCCAGGGCCCCTAGACACAGCCTGTCCTCATTCTGCTGGGAACAGCAGGTGGGCTCGGACGGTGTGACGGGGGTGAGATTTCAGGTGAGATTTGAAGGACAATGGGGAAGTGTCTCTTTGCCATTTGTCAGGGAGTTTCCCAGGCAGGGAGGCAGGGGAAGGGGAGATACTGGTGGGTTCAGGGTATGACACATGGAGAGAGGGAGAGAAATGATACAGGGACAGGAGGGCAGGTACCGCACAGGGAAGGGTGGCTGGACGCCTGGATCAACATCTCTGTAAAGAAAATATTTGGCTGACACGTCTCTCGGCGCGGGGCGGAGACCGACAGGTTCAGAGACACAAACACAGGGAGAGAGAGAAGAACGTTACCAGAGCAGACACTGGCTTTACCTGACACTGGCTGCATTGGGAGAGGCCGCTCCAGCTGCCGGGAATTCTCCCTTTCTGCACCTGCCGTGACTCCTGTCTAGCACCATCCAGCTTCCTTCTCCTCCCGGCCCGTCGCCCAGGAGAGGGGCACAACCTGGGTACTTGGCATCCAGCCAGGAGACCTAATCTGCAGCATATCGCCCTGTACCGCTGCAGATCCCACCGCTTCCTCACAGCTCCCAGCCTCCTATCAGCCCCCCCTGTTGTTTAAATCTCCGTCGGGCCTTCGGGACGAGGGCCCTGAATCCCCTGGAGGCTCCTGGCCTGAGACCTTCGAAGAGCTGCCAATAACAGAGATTTGGCTTCACTTCAGATAACGGTTATGGACCTCTGGGACCAGGACCACAGGCGGCCTCAGGATGTGTAGTGACATGGACAGGAACCGGCCGGATCCCCCCTCCCCCAGGGTCTGGATTCCAGTCTTGTTCCCTCCGACCTGACTCCTGAGCAATTCCACTGGATTCCCTTGGGCCCCTTCTCGTCCCAGACAGGCCCCTGGTGTAAATCCGGAGTGACACCACTGGGACCGAGGGAGCTGGGTAGATTTCTACCAGCTGAGAATGGGGCCCGGCCCTCGAAGGGGGGATGGGAGGTTGAGGTGCGTCTGGGCTCTCCGGCTCTGCTACACAAGCCAGCGAGTTCCCCCAGTGGGGTGAAACCAGCCAGAGGATCACCTGGGGGGCTCTCCACCCAGAACAGGTTTCTTCTGGGTTTCTATGTCCGGCTGCTCCCCTGCCCCGTCTCTGTCTCTGCGCACAGGGCTGGGTTCATGCCGTGGTGGGGTCTGTGCCCATGGAGGGCAGCCCACGTCCTGTGCACGATGTCAAGTCCCTTCTTGTCAGATACTACACACTCTAAGAGCATTGAGTCGTCCTGGGCAGGACAGTCGCTCCCAGCAACCCCAGCTGGATCCTGGCACTGTCGTTCACAGACACAGGGTGAGACGGATCCTGCCTCTCAGAGCTCACTAGATAACTGAACCAAACACAGTGAGACTTATCAACCATGTGTTACATGGGGAAACCGAGGCACAAAGAATTGCAGGATGGGATTTTCAAAGAAGCCAGGATCCCACAACTGCCTGAAGGGGGTAACAAAGAGCATTGATCTAGACTGTTCTCAGTGGTGGCAGAGGAGAGATCAAGGAGTAATGGTCTCAAGTTGCAGTGAGGAAGGTCTAGGTTGGATATTAGGAACCATTATTTAATTAGGAGGGTGGTGAAGCACTGGAATGGGTTCTCTAGGGAGGTGGTGGAATCTCTATCCTTAGAGGTTTTTAAGGTCAGACTTGACAAAGCCCTGGCTGGGCTGATTTATTTGGGGTTGGTCCTGGTATGAGCAGTGGGTTGGACTTGATACCTCCTGAGGACTCCTCCAACCGTGTTCCTCTATGATTCTAAGTACTCATGCCAGTTAACTGGTCACTGGACACCCAATTCCTCCTGGCTGGTTGAAACTCTCCCTTGAATGGAATTGTCTGGTGTGGCAAAGGGAGGCTGAGGAAGAGCCGGGAATCTGATCCTGATTTCCTGGGGAACAGCCTGTGCTCTGGCCGTAGCCCCGTTCCCTTTTCATTGAGATGAACCTCGCTCAGTGTCCTTCTCAGCCTCAGGCCTGTTCTCCACCCCTCCCCTCTGCGCACGCAGGGTTCAGGAGTCGGGGCCTATAGAGCTTTAGGGCTGATTTCTCTGAACCAAAGCTTCTGCCTTACTACCCATGAAAGCAGAACAATAGACCCACGTGGGTTCTCGGACCTCTCCTCTGCCCCTTCGCCAAAACGGTCAGGAGCTGTTAGTGAAATAGGTGGGGAGCAGCTTAATGTGGACATGTCCGCAGACCGTGCACTAGAGCGATGTGGGGGACACGGGGCTAGATTAGGGTGTTTCCAGCAATGATCGCACGCATCCATTCACTGGTGTCCTGGCACCGCAGTTATAATAAGGTCCCTAGTGATTCCTCTAATCCCCCTCATTTCCCACTCTTCCTCTGTGGTGATCTTACTTGAGACCCAGACTGCCTGGGGAGAAGTGGCCATGATAATTAATCTCTGTGGATGTGTTATCCCCAGCCCAGGCAAATCATCCCATGGGGTTCCATGGCCTTTGAGATTAATTAAAATGTTGATATTTCTAACGAGTGCCCAGGCTGAGCCTACTCATGGCTCTGGAGACCCAGCTCAGTGATAATTCTTGGCTGGCATGAGCCAAGTTCTGTGTGTCGTTGCCACGAACACCCGAGCCAGAACTGCCTTTGAGTATCTTAGTTTGTGTTATCACTATATTTATCACTTCCTGCCTCATCCGAGGCCTGGATAACTTTATTGAGTGCACACATCATCTGAACCCTATGTATGAGGTTGCAACAGGGAAACCACCTTGGAGCTGCCAACTGATGTGCCAAGACTACTCCTGCCCCTGCTTTCCCTGCCAGTTTGGGACTCCAGTACCCTGCCTGGTTGTGACAGAAATGTTTGCTGGCCACAAGCACAGACCCAGGTGTGAACCACGTCCCACAAACTCTGGGCTTAAGTGAATGCAATTTAAGAAGTGATCCTGTCTCGAACACTCAGATGCCCAGTTCCCAGTGGGGTCCTGTCAGGATTGCCTCCACACTCTGAACTCTGGGATACAGATGGGGGGACCCACAAGAGAAGACCCCCTAATCTTATTTTACCAGTTTAGGGTTAAAAGTTCCCCAAGACACTAGTTTCTCCTGCGTATGGAAAAATACAGTGCCGCCACCAAGAATAATCCCCAAAACTAGGGCAGGGCCACTTGAAGCCCCCTCTCTTTCCTAAAATCCCCTCAAGCCTAAACCTCCGTCCCTGGGATAGTCTTGAGAAAAACCCCGCACCAATCCTGCTAGGTGAGCCTGATCCAAAACCTGAATCTTACACAATGGAAAACAAAGCAGTCAGATTCTTAAAAGCAAGATTTTAATTAAAGGAAAAAGAGAAACAAAATTTCTATAGGAATCAGTGGAAAACACTTTGCAATCACAAGAAGAATCAAATGAAAAAGCCACACCACAGAGGAATTCCTCAACCCTCTGCTGAGTTTCAGTGACAGAGAAACCACAGGGATATTGTAGTGAGGTACTTTGGATTTTGCGAGACAAGGCACACACACATGGTTGTAGAAAGTAGATGAATTTATTGGAAGGCCTCGGTCCCTCAAATAGGCGCTGAGGGGCCCGATTCTAATCAGCGCGACCACAGAAAGGGTTACCTAGCACTTCGGAGCCGTTGCCAGGTCGGAAGAGCCCACGAGCAAATACAGGAGTGGGCTTAAATACACTCACACATTTACATCTCATACATACTCATATCTCATTTGCAAGCAACAATTGATTGGTTACACTCATTGACTACGTAATTCTACCTTAGTTTCCCCAATTAGTTTCCCACACGTTTGCTCTCACACAGACAGGGAAAACACTCACACAGCTGGGAACGGTTCTGTTCCCAAACACACAGATAGCAGCAAGTTCATTCTCATAGCATCACTATGCACTCTCCTGGAGTTGACTTAGAAGCGTAACTACACCTCCTAGTGGGTGCCCGTCACAATATCTTCCGGTCCTAACAGATATCTCCCCAAAACCTGAGAAATTCACAAGTGAGAAACAAATATCAAACTGAAACCGCCTTCCCTGGCTTAATTACCTACTGTTGCTGTTTAGAAAGGTTATAGATAGACGGAGAGAAGAAAACTGTCTGATTCCCCTGAAAGGCCAGAGAGAATGAAAAACAACAGACAAAGCACTTTCCCATCCCCCAGGTTTGAAAGCATCTTACATAAGAACATAAGAACATAAGAACGGCCATACTGGGTCAGACCAAAGGTCCATCTAGCCCAGCATCCTGTCTACCGACAGTGGCCAATGCCAGGTGCCCCAGAGTGAGTGAACCTAACAGGTATGATCGAGCGATCTCTCTCCTGCCATCCATCACCCCCCTCTGACAGACAGAGGCTAGGGACACCATTCATTACCCATCCCGGCTAATAGCCATTTATGGACTTAGCCTCCATGAATTTATCCAGCTCTCTTTTAAACCCTGTTATAGTCCTAGCCTTCACAGCCTCCTCAGGTAAGGAGTTCCACAGGTTGACTGTGCGCTGTGTGAAGAAGAACTTTCTTTTATTTGTTTTAAACCTGCTGCACGAAAATTTCATTGAGTGGCCCCTAGTTCTTCTATTTTGGGAACAAGTAAATAACTTTTCCTTATTTACTTCCTCCACTCCACTCATAATTTTATATACCTCTATCATATCCCCCCTTAGTCTCCTCTTTTCCAAGCTAAAAAGTCCTAGCCTCTTTAATCTCTCTTCATATGGGACCCGTTCCAAACCCCTAATCATTTTAGTTGCCCTTCTCTGAACCTTTTCTAGTGCCAATATATCCTTTTTGAGATGAGGAGACCACATTTGTACGCAGTATTCTAGATGTGGGCGCACCATGGATTTGTATAAGGGCAATAAGATATTCTCCGACTTATTCTCTATCCCTTTTTTTCTTCATCCCCATTGGTTCTTTTGGTCAGGTACCAACCAGGTTTCTTTTATCTTCTTTACCCCTTCCAGGTAAGCAGGAATTCTTGGCTACTTTATGCTTATGACTGGTCCAAACCCCAAGTAAATCATTTTACCCTGTACAAAGCTTATACAGAGTAAACTCATAGATTGCCCTCTATAACACCGACAGAGAGCTATGCACAGCTGTTCCGCCTCCCCAGGTATTAATACATACTCCAGGTTAATTAATAAATAAAAAGTGATTTTATTAAATATAAAAAGCGGGATTTAAGTGGTTCCAGGTTATAACAGCCTGAAGAAAGTGAACTACTAAGCAAAATAAAATAAAATATGCACGCCTATGCCTAATACAGTAAAAATAAAAAACTGAAAACAGAAAAAATCTCACCCTCAGTGGTGTTCCAAAAAGCCTCTTTTATAGACCAACCTCCTTCCAGTCTGGGTCCAGCGATAACTCAGACCCACTATGGTTACTGTATTTTGTCGAAGTTCTATTCAGGTATCCTTTGGGGGTGGAGAGACTATCTCTTGAGCCAGCAGAAGACCAAATGGAGGGGTCTCCCAAGGCTTTCTCTAGTTTCTCTTTGTGGGTCTAACCCCTTCCCTCCACCTGTGCAGAATTTCATATAGGAATAGATTCAGTGGATCATAACCTCTGCAGAGATCTCTCACAAGGCGTATGTAGCATAAAACATATTCAGTGATGTCAGATTGATATTCCTAAGCATATTTCCAAAAATCATTATGGGATGCACCATCATACTCTAGAATCACCCAACTGCCTCAACCCAAGCAGAATTCTTTTGACCTTTTCCCTAATGCTGACCCTGGGACAACACCAGCATCCTCCTCCCTCGCTCTGGGGAAACTCCACTGAGGACCGCCCCAAACCTAAGCCTGGAATAACAATGCCAACCTCCTCCCCAGTCGGGATCTGGACCCCGAATGACAGAAACCCCCCAAAAGTGAGGATCTGCTGGCATCTGAACAGTGGCCCAGCAACCCACACTGCCCCTTCCCCTGAGGCCCCGTTCTTGCATCACCTCTTCCCCCAATGCCCAGTCAAGAGTGAGGGGGCTATGGCCCCCTGGGCCCTCCTGTGCCAGAGGCCCCATGTGGATCACTTGGTCATGAGTCACAAGCAAACACGCTTCATTTTAATACATCTAAACGGAAGCATGTATGTCCAGGAACAAAGAATCAAAGCTATCCCTATACGCCTGGGGGCTTTCTCCTCGGGAGCAGTGAGTCTGTAAGAGAATTGAGGTTAGGGTAGAAAATCAGCTGAACGTGAACTCCCAGGGTGATGCTGGGGCCAGAAGAGGTGGTAAGGACACCCTGGGGTGCACCAAGGAGGAATCTTGAGAAGGAACAGAGAGGTGATTTTCCCTCTCTGTTTGGCACTGGCATAACCGCTGCTGGTATCCTGTGTCCCATTCTCGTGTTCACAGTTCCAGAAGGGGACTGATAAATCAGAGAGGATTCAGAAAAGAGCCAGGAGAAGAACTGAAGGAGCAGAAAACCTGCCTTGTAAGGAGAGTGTGAAAGTGTTTGAACTAAGTGTAATAAGGCTGAGATTTTCAAAGTTCTCTACAAGGTTTGGGTTTCCAATTGTGATCAATTTGTTTGCAGAAGCAGTGTGCCTGCCACTTCGGCTGCTTTGAAGACGGCATTACAACATGTTAAAGACAGCCAGACATCTTTAGGGGCATGTCCATGATTTGTAGGACTCCAGAAAGATGAGGCTGCGTGGGGATGGGGAGAAGCACCGAGGTTCAGAAAAGCCAGAGAGCGAGCCTGCGGCTGTATTGGTGGATGTATTTCCATGCAGACTCAGGTGTGATTCCTGTAGCTGCTGCCCTTTAACGTGGAGGCATTTGACCCCCTCTCAGTTTTCTAAGAGCTGCTTTCACCTCCTTGTTCCTCAGCGTGTAGATGGCCGGGTTCAGCATGGGCGTGACCACATTGCCGAAGATCTGCACAGCGGTCACCAGCACTTTGCCCAACTGGGGCTGAGTGTAGATCAGGGCGCAGGGGCCAAAGAACAGCGTCACCACGGCCAGATGTGAGGCACAAGTGGAGGCTGCTTTGCGCCGCCCTTCAGCCGAGTTCATCTTCAGGACGGAGTAGACGATCCTGATGTAGGACAGGAGGATTAGGAGGAAGCAGGTCATGGGCACCACCCCAGTGTTGGTGAAGGTCACGGTCTCAAGGACGTACGTGTCTGCACAGGCCAGCTTGACCACTGGGAATATGTCACAGAAGAAATAGTCCACCTCATTGGACCCGCAGTAGGGCAGCGTGAAGGTCAGGCTGGTGAGGATGGTGGCGTGGAAGGAGCTGGCGATCCAGGTGCCGGCGGCCAGGAGGGTGCAAACCCACCGGTTCATGATGAGCAGGTAGCGCAGCGGGTGGCAGATGGCCACATACCGGTCGTAGGCCATGACGGTGTAGAGCAGGCACTCGGTGCTGCCCAGGAAGTGGTAGAAGAAGACCTGGGCCATGCACCCGCCCAGTGAGATGATCCTGCTCTGACCCCAGAGGTTGGCCAGCATTTTGGGAGTACTGACGGAGGAAAAACCAATGTCCAGCACGGAGAGGTTGCAGAGGAAGAAATACATGGGGGTGTGCAAGCGGGGGTCAGCGAGGATGGCTGAGAAGATGAGCAGGTTGCCCAGCAGCGTGCAGAGGTAGAAGGCTAGGAATGTGAGGAAGAGGATGGTCTGGAGGCCGTCGCCATCGGGGATCCCTAAGAGGATGAAGTGAGTCACCGCAGTGTGGTTGACGAGCCCCATGTGAGATTCATTCCTGGGTAGGGGAGATAAATAATGCCAGTGAGTTACTGAAACAAAAAGACCTATCGCCCCATAGCTGCAGTGGTGACACCTCCTTCCACTGCCCCCGTTACTCACTGTCAGTGGGAGTGGTGTCTATTTCTGTTACTGGATCACCAGTCGGGGTCACTGCCTCACTGTGCTGGCCATAGAGTGAGAAAATACCTGCTTTGAAGATCATACCGTCCAGAGACAGAGACAAAGGGGACGTCTAGTCTATTCTAGTCTAGTTCTCTTCTATCTAGGCCCATATGCCCCGTTCTCACCACAGTACCTCAGACCCTCCCAGTTGTGGCTAGTGGTTTGTTCTCTTTCTCTCTCTGCAGAGAAATGTCCGTCTGTGCAGTGCAGTGCTCTGCTTTTGCAGGTTTTTTTTAATAAACGAATGACCTGCGAGGGGGAGGACAGACTGTGGTGATGAATGACCTCAGCTGTGTCAGTGCTGTGAGTTGGTTGGGGTATTTATTGGGGTTAGAGAGATCAGGAAAAGGAAAGAAGGGGAATAGCCAAAGCCAGAGTTGGTGGAACTAGGCGTGTTGGGGGTTCACTAGCACCCCCTTCTTGATGTGGTTTCCATCAGATCCAGGGGTCACAGTTTGGTTCACTGGCCCTCAGCAACCTCACTACAGAAATTGTTCCAGGCCCCTAGACCCAGCCTGTCCTCTCTCTGCTGTGCACAGCAGGTGGGCTCGGTCACGGGTGAGATTTCAGGTGAGAGTTGAAGGACAATGGAGAAGTGTCTGTTTGCCGTTTGTCAGGGAGTTTCCCAGGCAGGGAGGCAGGGGAAGGGGAGATACTGGTGGGTTCAGGGTATGACACATGGAGAGAGGGAGAGAAATGATACAGGGACAGGAGGGCAGGTACCGCACAGGGAAGGGTGGCTGGATACCTGGATCAACTTCTCTCTAAAGAAAATATTTGGCTGACACGTCTCTCGGCGCGGGGCGGAGACCGACAGGTTCAGAGACACAAACACAGGGAGAGAGAGAAGAACTTTACCAGAGCAGGAGCCTGACACTGGCTGCATTGGGAGAGGCCGCTCCAGCTGCCGGGAATTCGCCCTTTCTGCCCCCGGCCATGACTCCTGTCTAGCACCATCCAGCTTCCTTCTCCCCCCGGCCTGTCGCCCAGGAGAGGGGCACAGCCTGGGTGCTTGACATCCGGCTGGGAGACCTAATCTGCAGCATATCGCCCCGTGCTCTTGCAGGCCCCACCGCTTCCTCACAGCTCCCAGCCTCCTCGTGGCTCTCCCTGGTCTTTAAATCTCCGTCGGGCCTTCGGGACCAGGGCCCTGAATCCCCGAGAGGCTCCTGGCCTGAGACCTTGGCAGAGTGGCCAATTAACGGAGATTTGGCGTCACTTCAGCTAACGCTTATGGACCTCTGGGACCAGCCCCACAGGCAACCTCAAAACATTTAGCGCCATGGACCAGAACTGCTCGGATCCCCACCTCCCCTACGGTCTGGGTTCCAGTCTTTCCCTCTGCACAGGGGTGGATTCATGCCGTGGGGGGGGGGTTCTGTGTGAGGGTAAAATTCACCCCTGTGCCCATGGATTGCAGCCCACATCCTGTGCACGACGTCACATCCCTTCTTGTCAGATACTAGAGACTCCAAGAGCATTGAATCGTCCTGGGCAGGACAGTCGCTCCCAGCAACCCCAGCTGGATCCTGGCACTGTCGTTCACAGACACAGGGCGAGACGGATCCTGCCTCTCAGAGCTCACTAGCCAACTGAACCAAACACAGTGAGAATTATCAACCACCTCTTACAAGGGGAAACCGAGGCACAAAGTATTGCAGGGTGGGATTTTCAAAGAATCCAGGATCGCACAACCTCCTGAATGGGTTTCTAAAGAGCATTGATCTAGACTGTTCTCAGTGGTGGCAGATGACAGATCAAGGAGTAATGGTCTCAAGTTGCAGTTTGGGGAGGTCTAGGTTGGATGTTAGGAAACATTATTTCACTAGGAGGGTGGTGAAGCACTGGAATGGGTTCCCTAGAGAGGTGGTGGATTTTCCATCCTTAGAGGTTTTTAAGGTCAGGCTAGACAAAGCCCTGGCTGGGCTGAGTTAGTTGGGGTTGGTCCTGGTATGAACAGGGGGTTGGACTAAAACCTCCTGAGGACTCTTCCAATCCTGATCCTCTGTGATTCTATGAACTCATTCCCATTTGCAGGGCACTGGACACCCAATTCCTGCTGGCCAGTTGAAACTCTCCCTTGGATTGAATTATCTTTGGTAGCAAAGGGAGGTTATGGAGGAACCGGGAATCTGGTCCCGATTTCCTGGGTTCCAGCCCGAGCTCTGGCCGTAATCCCGTTCTGTTTTCATTGGGATGAACCTCGCTCTGCATCTTTCTCAGCCTCAGGCGTGTTCTCTGCCCCTCCCCTTTGCACATGGAGGGTTCAGGAGTTTGGGCCCAGAGAGCATTAGGTCTGATTTCACTGAACCAAAGCTGCTGCTTTACTAGCCGAGAAAGGGGAACAATAGACCCACGCTGGTTTTCGGACCTCTCCTCTGCGCCTGAACTACGGGGTCAGGAGCGGTTTTTGAAATAGGTGGGGAGCAGCTTAATGTGCACATGTCCACAGAACCCGCACTAGAGGGATGTGGGGGAGACGGGGCTGGATTATGGGGTTTCATGTAATGATCTCACCCATCCATTCACTGGTGTCCTGGCACTGCAGTTCTAATAAATTCCCTGGAGATTCCTCTAATCGCTCTCATTTTCTGCTCTTCCTCTTGGGGGATCTTATTTGGGAGCCAGACTGGATGAGGAGAAGCTGCCTTGATAATTAATCTCTGGTGAGGTGTTATCCCCAGCACAGGCAAAACATCCCATGAGGTTCCATGGCCTTTGAGATTAATTAAAATGTTGATATTTCTAACGAGCGCAAAGGCTGAGCCTACTCACGGCTCTGGAGACCAGGCTCAGAGGTTATTCTTGGCTGGCATGAGCCGAGTTCCATGTGTCGTTGCCACGGACACCTAAGAGGCAACTGCCTTTGAATATTTTAGTTTGTGTTATCACTATTTTTATCATTCCCTGCCTCACCCGGGGCCTGGATAACTTTATTGTGCTGCCAACTGATGTGCCAAGACTACTCCTGCACCTGCCTTCCGTGCCAGCTTGGGACTCCAGCACCCTGCCTGGTTGTGCCATTCATGCTTGCTGGCCACAAGCACAGACCCAGGCATGAACCACGGCCCACAAACTCCAGGCTTAACCGAAAGCAACTTAAGAAGTGATCCTGTCTCAAAAGACTTAGATTTCCAGTTCCCAGTGGGGTCCTGTCAGTATTTCCTCCCCACTCTGAACTCTAGTGTACAGATGTGGGGATCTGCAGGAAAAGGCCCCCTAAGCTTCTTTTACCAGTTTAAGGTTAAAATTTCCCCAAGGCACTAGTTTCTCCCATGTAAGGAAAAGTACGCTGCTGCCACCAAGCATTACCTCAAAAAATAGTGCAGTACCACTTGAAGCCTCCTCTCTTTCCAAATGTCCCCTCAAGCCTAAACCTCCTTCCCTGGGAAAGGCTTGAGAACACCCCCCCCCCCCCCCGCCCCACACCAATCCTGCTAGGTGAGCCTGATCCAAAACCCGAATCTTACACAATGGGAAACAAAGCAGTCAGATTCTTAAAAGCAAGATTTTAATTAAAGGAAAAGGAGAGAAGCAAAATTTCCATAGGAATCAGTGGAAAACACTTTACAATCACAAAAAGAATCAAAGGAAAACCCACACAACAGAGGAATTCCTCCCGCCTCTGCTGAGTTTCAATGACAGAAAAACCACAGGGATATCTCCCCAAAACCTGAGAAATTCACAAGTGAGAAACAAATATCAAACTGAAACCACCTTGCTGGCTAAATTATTTACTGTTGCTTTTAGAAAGGTTATAGATAGATGGAGAGAAGAAAACTGTCTGATTCTCCTGAAAGACCAGAGCAAATGAAAAACAACAGACAAAGCACTTTCCCACCCTCCAGGTTTGAAAGTATCTTTGTCCCCCATTGGTCCATTTGGTCAGGTGCCAACCAGGTTTCTTTTAGCTTCTTAACTTCTTCCAGGTAAGCAGGAATTATAGGCTACTTTATGCTTATTTCTGGTCCAAACCCCTAAGAAATCATTTTACCCTGTATAAAGCTTATACAGAGTAAACTCATAGATTCTTTGCCCTCTATAACACCGATAGAGAGATATGCACAGATGTTCCCCCCCTCGTTACATACTCCAGGTTAATCTATATATATAAAAGTCAAATGGTGTATGTATGCGTGCGTGTATGTATGCGTGTGTGCATGTATGCGCAGATGTATGCTTACTCCTCCCACACCGTTTGAGCTAGAGACTTGAAATTTGGTACAGTTAGAGGTCTTGGGGTCCTAATGACCATAAGAGTTGGAAAATTTTTCAAATCTCACCTCTGACGCCCCCCAGGGGTGAAATTCTTTAAAGGCCAATCACATCAGCTGGGCAGTTGCTGTTCTCTGTGACATAGTTATGATGTCATAATACCCCCTCCAACAGACACCACACTCGCTCAGCTCTCTGCCCCTCCCCCCTCCAACGGACCCCAGAATCCCTCAGCTCTGTGCCCCCGCCCCACCTCCGACGGACCCGAGTTGGGTTTGGTCGGAGGGTAAGTGAGGTGGGGGTGTCGGGTTTGGTTGGGGAGTGAGGTGGGGGTGTCGGGTTTGGTCAGGGGGGTGAGGTGGGGGTGTCGGGTTTGGTCGGGGGGTAAAGTGAGCCGGGGGTGTTGGGTTTGGTCTGGGGGGGTGGGAAGGTGTCTGGGTGGGTGAGGGGTGAGGTGTGGGAGTTGGGGTTGGTCAGGGGGTGTTGGGTTTGGTGGGGGGGTAAGGTGGGGGTGTTGGGTTTGGTTGGGGGGGTGAGGAGGGGGGTCGGGGTTGGTCAATGGGGGGTGAGGTGTGGGTGTTGGTCAGGGGGTGTTGGGGTTGGTAGGGGGAGATGTGGAGGTGCTGGGTTTGGGTGGGGGGTGAAAATGTGATTCAGGGTTGGTCGAGGGGTAAGTGAGGTGGGGGCATCGCATTTTGTCTGGGGGGTGAGGTGGTGGTGTCAGATTTGCTCTCTGCCCCCACCCAATGGACCGCACACTCGCTCAGCTGTCTGCCCCCTCCCCACCTCCAACTGACCCGAGCAACGCCAGGTATTTTCGCTAGTTAATAAATAAATAATGATTTTCTTAAATATAAAAAGCAGGATTTAAGTCGTTCCAAGTGATAACAGCCAGAACAAAGTGAACTACCAAGCAAAATAAAATAAAATATGCACTCCTATGCCTAATAGAGTTAGAAGTTGAATGCAGTTAAAATCTCACACTCAGTGATGTTCCAATAAGCCTCTTTTACAGACTAGCTTCCTTCTAAAAGCCATGGAGCGAGCGTGCAGATGTATTGATGAATGTATTTCCATGCAGACTCCTACGAGATTCCTGCACATGCTGCCCATTAACGTGCAGACGTTTGACCCCCTCTCAGTTTTCTAAGAGCCGCTTTCACCTCCTTGTTCCTCAGCGTGTAGATGGCCGGGTTCAGCATGGGTGTGACCACATTGTTGAAGATCTGCACAGCAGTCACCAGCACTTTGCTCTGTTGGGGTTGAGTGTAGATCAGGGCGCAGGGACCAAAGAACAGTGTCACTGCAGCCAGATGTGAGGCGCAAGTGGAGGCTGCTTTTTGCCACCCTTCAGCTGAGTTCATCTTCAGGACGGAGTAGACGATCCTGATGTAGGACGTGAGGATGAGGAGGAAGCAGGTTATGGGCACCACCCCAGTGTTGGTCAAGGTCACGGTCTCAATGACGTACGTGTCTGCACAGGCCAACTTGACCACGGGGAAGATGTCACAGAAGAAATAGTCCACCTCATTGGACCCGCAGTAGGGCAGCGTGAAGGTCAGGCTGGTGAGGATGGTGGCGTGGAAGGAGCTGGCGATCCAGGTGCCAGCGGCCAGGAGGGTGCACACCCGCCGGTTCATGATGAGCAGGTAGCGCAGCGGGTGGCAGATGGCCACGTACCGGTCGTAGGCCATGACGGTGTAGAGCAGGCACTCGGTGCTGCCCAGGAAGTGGTAGAAGAAGACCTGGGCCATGCACCCGCCCAGCGAGATGACCCTGCTCTGACCCCAGAGGTTGGCCAGCATTTTGGGAGTACTGACGGAGGAAAAACCAATGTCCAGCACGGAGAGGTTGCAGAGGAAGAAATACATGGGGGTGTGCAGACGCGGGTCAGTGAGGATGGCAGAGAAAATGAGCAGGTTGCCTAGCAGTGTGCAGAGGTAGAAGGCTAGGAATGTGATGAAGAGGATGGTCTCGAGGCCATCTCCATGGGGGATCCCTAAGAGGATGAAGTGAGTCACCGCAGTGTGGTTGACGAGCGCCATGTGTGATTCATTCCTGTGTAGGGGAGAGAAATAATGCCAGTGAGCTACTGAAATAAAAAGACCTATCGCCCCATAGCTGCAGTGCTCAAACGTCCTTCCACTGTCAGTGGGAGTGGTGTCCATTTCTGTCACTGCATCGCCAGTCGGGGTCATGGCCTCACTGTGCTGGCCATAGAGAGAGAAAATACCTGCCTGGAACATCTGACCGTCCAGAGACAAAGAGAAAAAGGGGACGTCTATTCTGTTCTAGTCTAGTCTATTCATGTTCTTCTTCTCTTTTTTCCTTACCTAGTTCAATTTCTTTAGATCTCTTCTATCTAGGCCCATACTCCCCATTCTCACCACAGTACCTCAGTCCCTCCCAGTTGGGGCTACCAGTTCTCACTAGTGGTTTGTTCTCTCTCTCTCGCTCTGCAGAGGAATGGCCGTCTGCGCAGTGCAGTGCTCTGTTTTTGCAGGGTTTTGTTTTTATAAATGAACGAACTGCAACTTGTTTGTGTTAAGGGAGAGGGGAGGACGGAACACACAAACCAATGACTGTGGTGATGAATGACCTGAGCTGTGTCAGGGCTGTAAGTTGTTTCGGGTATTTATTGGGGTTAGAGAGAGAAGAACAAGGAAAGAAGAAGCGGAATAAACAAAGCTAGAGTTGGTGGATGTGGTTGACGTGGTTTCCATCAGATCCAGGAGTCACAGTTTGCTTCACTGGCACTCAGGACACTCACTACACAGATTTTTCCAGGGCCCATAGACCCAGCTTGTCCTCGCTCTCCTGGGAACAGCAGGAGGGCTCGATAGGTGTGACAGGGATGAGATTTCAGGTGAGATTTGAAGGACAATGGGAAGTGTCTGTTTTCCCTTTGCCAGGGAGTTTCCCAGGGAGGGAGGTAGGAGAAGGGAAGATACTGGTGGGTTCAGGGTAGGACACATGGAGAGAGGGAGAGAAATGATACAGGGACAGGAGGGCAGGTACCGCACAGGGAAGGGTGGCTGGACGCTTGGATGAACATTACTCTAAAGAAAATATTTGGCTGACACCTCTCTCGGCGCGAGGCGGAGACCGACAGGTTCAGAGACACAAACACAGGG
The DNA here is from genome assembly GCA_032164245.1 of Sternotherus odoratus. Taxonomy (NCBI): domain Eukaryota; kingdom Metazoa; phylum Chordata; order Testudines; family Kinosternidae; genus Sternotherus; species Sternotherus odoratus. The sequence goes on along the minus strand of JAVMKO010000013.1, from coordinate 34,542,442 downwards.
AGAGAGAGAAGAACTTTACCAGAGCAGGAGCCTGACACTGGCTGCATTGGGAGAGGCCGCTCCAGCTGCCGGGAATTCTCCCTTTCTGCCCCCGGCCGTGACTCCTGTCTAGCACCATCCAGCTTCCTTCTCCCCCCTGCCTGTCGCCCAGGAGAGGGGCACAGCCTGGGTGATTGACATCGGGTCGGGAGACCTAATCTGCAGCATATCACCCGGCGCTGATGCAGACCCCACCGCTTCCTCACCGCTTCCAGCCTCCTGGCGGCTCTCCCTGGTCTTTAAATCTCCATCGGGCCTTCGGGACCAGGGCCCTGAATCCCCGAGAGGCTCCTGGCCTGAGACCTTGGCAGAGTCACCAATTAATGAAAATTTGGCGTCACTTCAACTAACGGTCATGGATCTCTGGGACCAGGCCCACAGATGGCCTCAAGTCGTGTAGAGCCTGGAGTGGAACCGTCCGGATCCCCCCTCCCCTAGGGTCCAGATTCCAGTCTTGTTCCCCTGACCTGACTCCTGAGCAATTCCATTGGATTCCCTGGGGCTCCTTCTCCTCCCAGTCGGGTCACTGGTGTAAATCCGGAGTGACACCACTGGGACCGAGGGAGCTGGGTAGATTTCTACCAGCTGAGAATGGGGCCCAGCCCTCGAAGGGGGATGGGAGGTTGATGTGCGTCTGGGCTCTCCGCCTCTGCAACACAAGCCAGTGAGTTCCCCCCAGTGGGGTGAAACCAGCCAGAGGATCAGCTGGGGGCTCTGCACCCAGGCCAGATTTCTCCTGGGGGTCTAAGTCCTGCTGCTCCACTGCCCCCGTCTCTGTCTCTGCGCACAGGGCTGGGTTCATGCCATGGTGGGGTCCTGTGCCCATAAAGTGCAGCTCATTCAACAGAGGAGCTTTCCATCCCTCCCTTAGGACTGACAAGGATACTCCCTCTAAGATCCACCTTTATACCCTGCTCCTCCACCTATGTCCCAGCACCTCCGCCACTAAACAGCGGTAGCAAGGGGGAGGAGTGGGATTGTGGTGCGCTCAGGGAGGAGGTGGGGAAGAGGCTCGACTGATGGTTTGTTCATTTCTCGTGAACATCAGCAGCTCTCTGACAATCTCTTCCTTTTCTTTAATGTGAATTCCGTAATGTGGTTATTACACCACTGTGGGTTTGGCTTCCAGCTCACAGGTTGAAAGTCACCTCTGCTTCTTGCTTCAGAATTAGTATCTCTGGGAACTCATAAGGATCAAGAATAGTGACAGCACATACACTTCACAAGTCCAAGTTCCAGTCTGTTTTACAAGTTTTATTCAAGTTACAGTTATGATTTTTAAAGCAGATAGAAATTAGATAATGACCAGTGCACAATCTACAGATATAATTACACTCACATCCTGAACAATATATTTAAGGTCTGATGGTTGCTAGGCCAAATGATCATCATTCGAGAGATGTTTCCTACTGGAGTTTCCAATAGGTAGATCAATTTTCCTAATACGGGCACCCTCTTTTTATGATGTGATTCCAACTCTTCCTCATCAGGATTATCCCACATAGGACAGCCCGCGGTTAGGACATGTGGTAGAAAAATCTGATCATTGGATATTTTGTAAGCAAAAACTGCTCTTACTGTGAATTTTTCACACTATCCCCCATGGGTAGATCTTGTCCCATTATCTTGTGGCCTAGGGTCATTCTTTGGTCACTTACCAATGTCAAGCATTGCTTAAGCCTATGGTCTAATATGGCCAAGCTAAAGTCTTACAGGCCTCAGCCTCTAGGCCTTGTGTTTGGGACCTTCTTATTTACATACCTAATACCTAATTATCACTTCAACTACTGATCAGTCTTATACTTCTATAAACCTACAATTTCACTCTCCTGAGCATAGAAAGATTGTGAACAGCACAACACGTTAATTAATCATAACATCACACAAGAAATGAGCAATAAATGAGCAATAAAATGAAGAATAAAATCATTGGCTACACATCCACAAATCCATCCATCCATCCTCCATCCATCCATCCATCTGCAATAGGAAGCCAGCCAGCCATCGCTCTGCCCAGCTGTCTCTCCACTCCCAGTAGAGATGGACTCTCCCCTGTTCCCAGGTTTCAGCCTGTGCAGAGTTTTCTTGATCCAGCACATGTATTTGGAGAGCTTGGTAAACACAGTGGGAGTTGACCAGTCAGCAGTGCCATGGGAGACAATGCCCTGGGCCTTCCCATCACAGACCAGGGGCCTCCCGGAGTCACCCTAAGAAGCAAACACCGGGCGTGGGGTTACTGATGTCCAGGCAAAGGGCGGGCTGCATTCTGTATTCATGGTCCTGAAATCCAGCTCTTTATTCCCCATTCCCAGGGACTCCCCATCAAGTTACTCCCAGGACCCACCTAGGGCTTCCGCCCCAGGGAGCCAGCCGGCCCCATACCTGATTTCTACGATCGGCCCAGGGCCGGTGTCTGATTTCTAGCATCCATCCCCGATTTCTTTAACCCGCTCAGTTCCCTCCCCTGGTTCTGAATCTTGATTTCCAGCATCTGGCTGACTCCTGCCCTTGATTTCTGGATTTCCTGTTGATTTCTCAGATCGTCCCCTGGGTTCGTGATTCAGCAATTCTCCTCTTGGACTCCTAGGACCTGTCTGATTCCCAGCCCTGATTTCTGGGATTTCTCCCTCACTATTAAGATCCATCCCTGATTTCCAGGATGTGGCTGATTCTTATCCCTGATTTCTAGAACCTGTTGAACATCCATCCAATTTCTGTCCCTGATTTCTATGATCTAGCCAGTTCCTGTCCCAATTTATTAGGATCCCTTCGGCATTTGAAAGAACTGCTGGTTCTTGTCCCCGATTGCTAGATTCCATTCCTGATTCCTAGGATCTGGCCAATTCTGGTTCCTGGTTCCCAGGGTCTGCCCAGCTCCCCCTGGATCCTGACTCTCCCCATTCTGCCCAGCCCTGGCACCCTCCTGTTCTAGCAGTGCCTTGGGGTGCCACGTGCCCCTGTCCCACACTCACCAGGAATGGGGCCTTCCTCCCCTGGGGGTCCCCCACGCACAGCATCCTGGACGGGACATAGTGCATATAGGGTCGAGACAGACACAGACATTTCCCCATGACCATCAGTTCCACCTCCTGCAGGGTCAGGGAGGGCCGGGCGTTTGTCTTGCTACTGCTCTGGCCCCAGCCGGCCACGCTGCACACTGCCCCCGTCTTCACCCTCTCCTCGGGCAGGGGGATGGTGCCCACGGTCTGGGTCATCTGGGCCTTGTGCCTCAGCTGTGATGCGGGAGAGAGACAAGTAAAAGCAAAACTCCTATTCGGGGATCGATCAGTGCTGGGGGGATGGGGTGAGATGGGACCAGGTGGGGCATCCCCATGGGAACTGTGCAAATCTGTGATGCCCACGTGGGGCTTGGTGATGGGATGGGGCCGGTGCCTGCAGCAGTGTGAGGTCACTGGGGGCGGGGTGATGGGATGGGGGTGGTGCCTGCAGCACTGTGAGGTCACTGGGGGCAGGGTGATAGGATGGGGGCGGTACCTCCAGCAGTGTGAGGTCACTGGGGGGTGGGGTGATGGGATGGGGGTGGTGCCTGCAGCACTGTGAGGTCACTGGGGGCAGGGTGATAGGATGGGGGCGGTACCTCCAGCAGTGTAAGGTCACTGGGGGGTGGGGTGATGGGATGGGGGTGGTACGTGCATTAATGTGAGGTCACTGGGGGCGGAGTGATGGGATGGGGGCGGTACCTGCAGCAGTGTGAGGTCACTGGGGGCGGGGTGATGGGGTGGGGGTGGTACCTGCAGCAGCATGATGTCATTTTCAAACGTGGCGTCATTGAATTTTGGGTGTTGGATTCGACGATAGACCCAGATCTTCTGCTGCCCCATTTCCTCTATGTCCACATTGTGGGCCTCCAGCACCACGGAGATGTTGCTGTGAAATACAAGGGGACGCGAGTGCTGCAGACAGGTTAATACTACGGACTTGGTCATGTGTCACTCACCATGTCACTATGTGTGAGTGTGTGTGTGTGTGTGTGTGGCCAGCACTGCAGGGTCTTTCCCCAGTAGGAGGAGCCGGCTTTGACCTGGCCCCAAGGTGGGGAACCGGCTGGCTCAGGGGCAAGTCACGGGGCGTTTCTTACCCCAGGTTGCAGTTACAATGAGCCACCGTCACCACCACGTCCTCCCGGATGAGGAACCCGCCGCACATGCTCCCTCCTTTTCCTTCTCCCCCGATTTTCACAAAGGCCATGTAGGGTCGGGAGTGAGGCCGGGATCCCCGTCCCCCGATGATCTCCCCTGGCAGAGATCCCAACAGAAGGAGTCAGATCGGGCTCCCAACCCAGCCGGCTCTTCTACCCCTCCACTAACTGAGATAGGGGCCTCAGCATGCACAGACCAATGGAGATTGGGGCCCCGGTTGTCCCGAGTGCTGCAGACAGACAGCGAGAAGCCCTGCTCCACAGAGTTCCTATAGACAAGGGATGGATCCTCCTCCCCATTTTGCCCCTGAGAAATCCAGGCACAATGGGGAAGTGACTCACTCCAGATCACTGGTGCCGTGTGGGGTAGCATTGGGAAGAGAACCCAGGAGTCCTGATGCTCAGCTCCCCGACAGCCACCCACTCTAACCACTAGATCCCCCTCCGCTCCCAGATCCGGACACTGAACCCAGGAGTCCTGGCTCCCTGCCCCCCACTGCTCTAACCACTAGAACCCCCTCCCCTCCCAGAGCCAGGGAGAGAACCCCGGAGTCCTGGCTCCCAGCCCCCCCTGCTCTAACCACAGAGGCTGCACGGTTCTGTGTTTCCTGTCTAGGGTTGGTCGTTCTCATCAGTCCTCACTGAGTTTCTCTTTTTCCTTCCCTCTGAGGCAATTTATTACGGTAGCATCAACCCCCTAATTTCCCCCTCCCCCTTTAGCTCCCTGCTCACCTCCCCCCAGACCCCACAACTCCCCAGCTGGGTCCTGGCCACACTCTGATGCCCCCCAGTCCCCATGGCTCTGGGGCACCTCAGCTTTTGTTGCAGGGGGCTTATCTCGTTGCCGGGATAAACGAGGCCTCACACAGGTGGCTAGTTGGAAAGTGGTGAGTTTATTGGAGGGGGCGGCATTTCGTGCTGGGGGGCTTATCTGCCAGCACGGCCGCAATACAAGATGACTGACACGCTCGGGCGGTGTTCAGAATGCCCAAAGAGGAAGCCCAACCCAAAGAGGTGTGTCAGCACAGATATACTCATGCTTATTTGCATCTCATACATACTCATCTCATTAATAGCAAGCAACAAACTGATTGGTTACACACTTGTTGGTTACGCAGTCCTGCCTTAGTTTCCCAATTTTGGTTTCCCACGCATTCATTCTCACACAGACGGGGTAAACACTCATGCAGCTGGGAACTGGTTCCCAAACACACAGATAACACAAGGTCATTCTCAGATAATACCACCATTATGCACTCTCCTGGAGTTGACTCAGAAGCGTAACTGCACTTCCTAGAGATTGCCCGTCACAATGTCTTCCGGTCTTAACAGCTTTGTCCTGGGCATACACCCACCAGTAACTGTCCCCAGACCCCATGGCCCTGACACTGGCCACTTGAGTCCTGGACAATACCCAAGAGGCCCCCAGACCCCACAGCACTCCAGCTGGGTGCCGGGGACACAGGGATGTCCCTGGTGGAGGCATCTGACTCTGGGGAGGAGCCTGGGTTTGCAGACACTTCCCTGGGAGGCTGGGGTGGCCTATCCCCTCCTGTACTCACCAGCCTGAGCCCCGGGGGGCAGGGGAAAGACCACAGGGAACAGGAGCAGCATCAGCATCCTCAGAGGCAGTTGGAGAAAGGAGCTGACATGTTGGCCTCTGGGGTCAGTGTCACGGAGCGCCCGGGCGATGGTCTGGAACCGCTCCCTAGGAAGCCAGACCGGACTCCGGGTGGAGGGCCCCTTCTCTGTACACAGCCTGTTTCCCAGGCCAGGAGCTTCAGGGGTCTCCACTTCCACCTTCCTGGGTCTGACCTCGGAGCATTCAGCATCTTCTGCCCCTCTGTGTGCTTCCCCCAGCAAGCCCGCCTGGGCGGGGTCCTGGGGGAGCCCATGGGTTCTGCACCCCGAATCCACAGTCAAACGTGACTCTCAGCCAGCCAGCAGAATAGACGGTTTATTTGAGATGTCAGGAACACCATCCAACTCACAGCTTCTCAGTCTCAACAGGGCCCCTCAGTCAAGCCTTTCTGGGGTGCTAGGAGGTGAGACCCAGATTCTGGGCTCCTGCTTCTTCCCCAGGTTTATTCGATTACTTCAATCTCGTCTAACACAGACCATGCAACGAGCGAGCGTGAGCCCTCAGCTGGATCCATCCTGGGGCTAGAGAGCGAGATAGCTCCTCTGCCCTTCCCAGCTAGACCCAGACTGACCTCTCCCCCCACCTCCAGTCCCTCTGTCCTTTCCTTTGTCTGTTTTCCCGGGCTAGGTATCACCTGACCTCCCTCCCCCACCTGGGGTCAGATTACAGCATTCAGGGATGCACATCTGGAGAGAGGAGGGGTTGCCTCCTTGCTTCCAGAGTCAGCCCCTACTCCTTAAGAAATGCATGGGGGAAACTGAGGCACACACACACAGTATTCCTACTTCGTCACACCTGGGCCCAGACTTGTTGGGGTTACGAGGACTCCACCAGACAGGAGAGTGGAAGGGGAGTCCTCAAGTTCAGGGAGGCCTTTGGGTAAAGGCAGTGGGAGCGAGGACTCAGATCCTTCCGCTAGCCCATTTCACCGGGGTAGTGCAGAAGCCAGGAGAGTTCCCCACAACAGAGGGACTATTCCCCTGTTTACATTTAGCACCCTCAGATGCAGCACATCTGGCCCCATGGACTTGTGCTCGTCCAGCTTCTCTAAATATTCCTGAACCACTTCTTTCTCCACAGAGGGCTGGTCACCTCCTCCCCATGCTGTGCTGCGCAGGGCAGTAGTCTGGGAGCTGACCTTGTTCATGAAGACAGAGGCAAAAATAGCATTGAGTACATTTGCTTTTTTCACATCCTCTGTCACTAGATTGCCTCCCTCATTCAGTAAGGAACCCACACTTTCCTTGACTTTTTTCTTGTTGCTAACATACCTAAAGAAACCCTTCTTGTTACCCTTAACATCCCTTGCTAGCTGCAAATCCAAGTGTGATTTAGCCTCCCTGATTTCACTCCTGCATGCCTGAGCAATATTTTTATATTCCTCCCTGGTCATTTGCCCAATCTTCCAATTCTTGTAAACTTCATTTTTGCATTTAAGATCAGCAAGGATTTCACTGTTCAACCAAGCTGGTCGCCTGCCATATTTACTATTCTTTCTACACATCGGGATGGTTTGTTCCTGCAACCTCAATAAGCATTCTTTGAAATACATCCAGCTCTCCTGGACTCCTTTCCCCTTCATGTTCATCTCCCAGGGGATCCTGCCCATGAGTTCCCTGAGGAAGTCAAAGTCTGCTTTTCTGAAGTCCAGGGTCCGCATTCTACTGCTCTCTTTTTTTCCTTTGTCAGGATCCTGAACTCGACCATCTCATGGTCGCTGGCTCCCAGATTCCCATCCACTTTTCCATCCCCTACTAATTCTTCACGCTTTGTGAGCAACCGGTCAAGAAAAGCTCTGCCCCTAGTTGGTTCCTCCAGCACTTTCACTAAGAAATTGTCCCCTACACTTTCCAAAAACTTCCTGGATTGTCTGTGCACCACTGTATTGCTCACCCAGCAGATATCAAGGTGATTGAAATCTCCCATGAGACTCACAGATTGTGATCTAGTAACTTCTCTTAGTTGGTGGAAGAAAGCCTCATCCATCTCATCCCCCGGTCTGGTGGTCTATAGCAGACTCCCACCACGACATCAGCCTTGTTGTCAAACATCTAAACTTAATCCAGAGATTCTCAGGTTTTTCTGCAGTTTCATACCGGAGCTCTGAGCAGTCGTACTGCTCTCTTACATACAATGCAACTCCCCCACCCTTTCTGTCCTGCCTGTCCTTCCTGAACAATTTATATCCATCCATGACAGTGCCCCAGTCAGGTGAGTTATGGGATGCACTGTTGCACTGTAGCATCACCCAACTGCCTCAACCCAAGCAGAATTCTCTTGACCTTTTCCCTAACGCTGACCCTTGGACAACACCAGCATCCTTCTCCCTCGCTCTGGGAAAACTCCACCGATGTCCATCCTAACCCTAACCCAGGAATAACATCACCAACCTTCTCCCCACCCGGGATCTGCTGGCATCTGAACAGTGGCCCAGAAAACCACACCGCCCCTTCCCCTGAGACCCTGTTCTCACATCACCTCTTCCCCCAATGACCAGTCAAGAGTGAGGGGGTTATGCCCCCCTGGGCCCACCCCTGACAGCCGCCCCATGTGAATCACTTGGTCATGAGCCACAAGCAAACACACTGCATTTTAATACGGCTAAACTGAAACATGCATATCCAGGAACAAAGAATCAAAGCTATCCCTACAGGCCTGGGGGCTCTCTCCTAGGGAGGAGTGAGTCTGTAAGAGAATTGAGGGTGGAGTGGAAAATCAGCTGAACATGAACTCCCTGGTTAACGCTGGGGCCAGAGGAGGTGGTAAGGCCACCCTGGGGTGCATCAAGGAGGAACCTTGACTAGGAGCAGAGAGGTGATTTTCCCTCTCTGTTTGGCACTGGCACAACCGCTGCTGGTATCCTGTGTCGTGTTCTCGTGTTCACAGTTCCAGGAGGGGGCTGATAAATTGGAGAGGGTTCAGACAAGAGCCAGGAGAAGAATTGAAGGAGAAAACCTGCCTTGTAAGGAGAGACTGAAAGAGTTTGTACTAGGTGTAATAAGGCTGAGATTTTCAAAGTCCTCTACGAGGTTCGGGTCTCCAATTGTGATTATTTTGTTTGCAGATGCAGTGTGCCTGCCCCTTCAGCTGCTTTGAAGACGCCATTACAACATGTTAAAGACAGCCAGACATCTTTAGGAGCATGTCTATGATTTGTAGGACTCCAGAAAGATGAGGCTGTGTGGGGATGGGGAGAAGCACCGAGGTTCACAAAAGACATGGAGCGAACCTGCAGATGTTTTGGTGGATGTATTTCCATAAAGACTCACTGCTGCCCATTAACGTGGAGGCATTTGACCCCCTCTCAGTTTTCTAAGAGCTGCTTTCACCTCCTTGTTCCTCAGCGTGTAGATGGCCGGATTCAGCATGGGTGTGACCACATTGCCGAAGATCTTCACAGCGGTCACCAGCACTTTGCTCTGTTGGGGTTGAGTGTAGATCAGGGCGCAGGGACCAAAGAACAGCGTCACCGCAGCCAGATGTGAGGTGCAAGTGGAGGTTGCTTTGCGCCACCCTTCCCCCGAGTTCATCTTCAGGACGGAGTAGATGATCCTGATATAGGACGTGAGGATGAGGAGGAAGCAGGTCATGGGCACCACCCCAGTGTTGGTCAAGGTCACGGTCTCAATGACGTACGTGTCTGCACAGGCCAACTTGACCACCGGGAAGATGTCACAGAAGAAATCATCCAGAACGTTGGACCCGCAGTAGGGCAGCGTGAAGGTCAGGCTGGTGAGGATGGTGGCGTGGAAGGAGCTGGCGATCCAGGTGCCAGCGGCCAGGAGGGTGCAAACCCGCCGGTTCATGATGAGCAGGTAGCGCAGCGGATGGCAAATGGCCACGTACCTGTCGAAGGCCATGACGGTGTAGAGCAGGCACTCGGTGCTGCCCTGGAAGTGCCCAAAGAAGACCTGGGCCATGCACCCGCCCAGCGAGATGATCCTGCTCTGACCCCAGAGGATGGTCAAATATTTTGGGATGGTGGTGGAAGAGATTCCAATGTCCAGCACGGAGAGGTTGCAGAGGAAGAAATACATGGGGGTGTGCAGACGCGGGTCAGCGAGGATGGCTGAGAAGATGAGGAGGTTGCCCAGAAGCGTGCAGAGGTAGAAGGCTAGGAATGTGAGGAAGAGGATGGTCTGGAGGCCGTCACCATGGGGGATCCCTAAGAGGATGAAGTGAGTCACCGCAGTGTGGTTGACCAGCCCCATGTGAGATTCATTCCTGGTTAGGGGAGAGAAATAATGACAGTGAGTTACTGAAACAAAAAGACCTATCGCCCCATAGCTGCAGTGGTGACTCCTCCTTACACTGCCCCCATTACTCACTGTCAGTGCACTTGGGCTGACCACAGAGAGGGAAAATAGCTGCCTTGAAGATCGTACCATCCAGAGACAAAGAGACAAAGGGGACGTCTAGTCTTGTCTAGTCTAGTCTATGTTCTTTTCTTCTCTCCTTACCTACTCCAATTTCTTCAGTTCTCTTCTATCTCTGACCTTACCCCACCCTCCAGACTACCTCAGACCCTTCCAGCTGTGACCAATGATTTTCATTAGTGGTTTGTTCTCGCTCTCTCTGTGCACAGGAATGTCCGTCTGTTCAGTGCAGTGCTCTGTTTTTGCAGGGTTTTGTTGTTATAAACAAATGAACTGCGACATGTTTGTGTTAAGGGAGAGGGGAGGATGGATCGCACAAACCACTGACTGTGGTGATGAATGACCTCAGCTGTGTTAGTGCTGTGAGTTGTTTGGGTTATTTATCATGGTTAGAGAGACAAGAACAAGGAAAGAAGATGTGGTTTCCATCACATCCAGGGTTCACAGTTTGTGGTTCACTGGCTCTCAGCACCCTCACTACACAAATTGTTCCAGGCCCCTAGACCCAGCCTGTCCTCACTCTGCTGGGAACAGCAGGTGGGCTCGGTCGGTGTGACAGGGGTGAGATTTCAGGTGAGATTTGAAGGACAATGGGGAATTGTCTGTTTCCTTTTGCCAGGGAGTTTCCCAGGCAGGGAGGCAGGGGAAGGGGAGATACTGGTGGGTTCAGGGTATGACAGATGGAGAGAGGGAGAGAAATGATACAGGGACAGGAGGCAGGTACTGCACAGGGAAGGGAGGCTGGGCGCCTGGATCAACTTCTCTGTAAAGAAAATATTTGGCTGACACGTCTCTCGGCGCGGGGCGGAGACCGACAGGTTCAGAGACACAAACACAGGGGGAGAGAGAAGAACTTTACCAGAGCAGGAGCCTGACACTGGCTGCATTGGGAGAGGCCGCTCCAGCTGCCGGGAATTCTCCCTTTCTGCCCCCGCCTGTGACTCCCGTCTAGCACCATCCAGCTTCCTTCTCCCCCCGGCCCGTCGCCCAGGAGAGGGGCACAGCCTGGGTGCTTGGGATATCGCCCTATGCCGCTGCAGGCCCCGCTACTTCCTCACAGCTCCCAGCCTCCTGGCTACTCTCCCTGGTCTTTAAATCTCCGTCGGGCCTTCGGGACCAGGGCCCTGAATCCCCAAGAGACTCCTGGCCTGAGACCTTGGCAGAGTCGCCAATTAACAGAGATTTGGCGTCACTTCAGCTAACGCTCATGGACCTCTGGGACCAGGCCCACAGGCAGCCTCAAGACATGAAGCGCCTGGAGCAGAACCGGCCGGATCCCTCCTCCCCCACGGTCCGGATTCCCGTCTTGCTCCCCTGACCTGACTCCTGAGCTATTCCACTGGATTTCCTGGGGCTCCTTCCCTCCCAGCCGGGCCCCTGGTGTAAATCCGGAGTGACACCACTGGAATCGAGGGAGCTGGGTAGATTTCCACCAGCTGAGAATGGGGCCTGGCTCTCGAAGTGGTGTTGGGAGGTTGAGGTGCGTCTGGGCTATCCGGCTCCGTGACACAAGCCAGCGAGTTCCTCCCAGTGGGGTGAAACTGGCCAGAAGATCATCTGAGGCCTCTGCACCCAGCCCAGATTTCTCCTGGGTTTCTATGTCCTGCTGCTCCCCTGCCCCCGTCTCTGTCTCTGCGCACAGGACTGGGTTCATGCCGTGGGGTGTTTCTGTGTGAGGGTGAAATTCACCCCTGTGCCCATGGAGGGCAGCCTACGTCCTGTGCACGACATCACATCCCTTCTTGTCAGATACTAGAGACTCCACGAAGAGCATTGAGTCATCCTGGGCAGGACAGTTGCTCCCAGCAAGTCCATCTGGATCCTGGCACTGTCGTTCACAGACAAGGGGGCGGGAAGGATCCTGCCTCTCAGAGCTCACTAGCCAACTGAACCAAACACAGTGAGAATTACCAACCACGTGTTAGAAGGGGAAACCAAGGCACAAAGATTTGCAGGGTGGGATTCTCAAAGAAGCCAGGCTCCCACAACTGTCTGGGGGGCTGGGGGGGGGCAAAGAAGATGGATCTAGACTGTTGTCAGTGATGGTAGATGACAGATCAAGGACCAATGGTCTCAAGTTGAAGTGGGGGAGGTCTAGGTTGAATATTAGGAAACACTATTTCACTAGGAGGGTGGTGAAGACCTGGAATGGGTTCCCTAGGGAGGTGGTGGAATCTGCATCCCTAGAGATTTTTATGGTCAGGCTTGACAAAGCCCTGGCTGGGCTAAGTTAGTTGGGGTTGGTCCTGGTATGATCAGGGGGTTGGATTAGAACCTCCTGAGGACTCCTCCAACCCTGACCCTCTATGATTCTATGAACTCTTTCCCGTTCACTGGGCACTGGACACCCCATTCATCCTGGCCAGTTGAAACTCTCCCTTGTATTGAATTATGTTTGGTGGCAAAGGGAGGTTGTGGAGGAGCCAGGAATCTGGTCCCGATTTCCTGAGTTCCAGCCCGAGCTCTGGCCATAGCCCCATTCCCTCTTCATTGGAATGAACCTCGCTCTGTGTCTCTCTCAGCCTCAGGCCTGTTCTCTGCCCTTCCCCTCTGCACACACAGGGTTCAGGAATTGGGGCCTATTGAGCTTCAGGGCTGATTTTACTCAACCAAAGCTGCTGCTTTACTAGCTGAGAAAGGGGAACGATAGACCCACGCCAGGTCACAGACCTCTCCTCTGCACCTGCGCCAAGGGGTCAGGAGTGTGTAGTGAATAGGTGGGGAGCAGGTTAATATGGACATGTCCACAGACCCCGCACTAGAGGGATGTGGGGGAGACGGGGCTAGATTAGGGGGTTTCCAGCAATGATCTCACCCATCCATTCGCTGGTGTCCTGGCACCACAGTTATAATAAGGTCCCCGGCGATTCCTCTAATCGCTCTCATTTCCCGCTCTTCCTCTGGGGGATCTTTTTTGGGAGCCAGACTGCATGGGGAGAAGCAGCCGTGATAATTAATCTCTGGTGAGGTGTTATCCCCAGCTCAGGCAAAACATCCCATGGGGATCCATGGCCGTTGAGTTTAATTAAAATGTTGATATTTCTAACGAGCGCCCAGGCTGAGCCTACTCAAGGCTCTGGAGACGAGGCTCAGAAGTTTCTCTCAGCTGGCATGAGCCGAGTTCCCTGTGTCATTGCCATGAAGACCCGAGCTGGAACTGCCTTTGAATATTTTAATTTGTACTATCACTAATTTTATCATGAGATTTATGGTAGGGCCTAGTCTGCAACTGAGACGTAGGCTCTTCGTGCCACACCGCACAAAGATACATAGTAAGAGACAGTCCCCATCTGAATGTGTTACATGTTTAAAAGCTGAGTGTGACAAAGGATTTAACTAGCCCCGTATAACAGATGGTGAAACTGAGGCACAAAGCCATATATTGAGTTACTGAATGGGAAACAGGGATGCCTCTACAGAGACTGTAGTGGAACCCAGACCTCCTGTGTACCAGGCGTTTGTCATACCAACAAGATAATGATTTGCAAATAATTCCCGTGGGCTCTTTAAATGTCAGTGTGTTGAGTTAGGTGCCTGGATGTCAGATTTTATAGGAAGAGTCACGATATTTGGAGCTTTTTCTTATAAAGGCTCCTATTACTCCATGTGCTGAGATGTCTGGCTGCAAGTGTGTGTTTCCTGTGTGTGCCACCCCAGCCCCGTGTGGACAGCTGGCACGGCAGACCTAGAGTGAAGCACCCAATGACCACAAGATCCGTTAAGGGACGACGGGACTCAGCCAGGTATATTATCGACCAAGCACGGTACTAGTATCCCGCTGACCCAACATACATGTATGCCCCTAACAATGGTGCAGCTCATTCAGCAGTGGAGCTTTCCATCCCTCCCTAAGGACTGACAAGGATACTCCCTCTAAGATCCACCTTTATACCCTGCTCCTCCACCTACGTCCCAGCACCTCCGCCACTAAACAGCGGTAGCAAGGGGGAGGAGTGGGATTGTGGTGTGCTCAGGGAGGAGGCGGGGAAGAGGCTCGTCTGATGGTTTGTTCATTTCTCATGAACATCGGCAGCTCTCGGACAATCTCTTCCTTTTCTTTTCTTTAATGTGAATTTTGTAATGTGGTTATTACACCACCGTGGGTTTGGCTTCCAGCTCACAGGTTGAAAGTCACCTCTGCTTCTTGCTTCAGAATTAGCATCTCTGGGAACTCATAAGGATCAAGAGTAGTGACAGCACATACACTTCACTAGTCCAAGCTCCAGTCTGTTTTACAAGTTTTATTCAAGTTACAATTATGATTGTTGAAGCAGATAGAAATTAGATAATGACCAGTGCACAAGCTACAGATATAATTACACTCACATCCTTAACAATATGTTTAAGGTCTGATGGTTGCTAGGCCAAATGATCATCATTCGAGGGATGTTTCCTGCAGGAGTTTCCAGTAGGTAGATCAATTTTCCTAATATGGGCACCCTCTTTTTATGATGTGATTCCAACTCTTCCTCATCAGGATTATCCCACATAGGACAGCCCGCGGTTAGGACATGTGGTAGAAAAATCTGACCATTGGATATTTTGTAAGAAAAAACTGCTCTTACTGTGAATTTTTCAAACTATCCCGCATGGGTAGATCTTCTCCCATTATCTTGTGGCCTAGGGTCATTCTTTGGTCACTTACCAATGTCAAGCATTGCTTAAGCCTATGGCCTAATATGGCCAAGCTAAAATCTTACAGGCCTCAGCCAGTAGGCCTTGCGTTTGGGACCTTCTTATTTACATACCTAATACCTAATTATCACTTCAACTACTGATCAGTCTTATACTTCTATAAACCTACAATTTCACTCTCCTGAGCATAGAAAGATTGTGAACAGCATAACACATTAATTATTCATAACATCACACAAGAAATGAGCAAGAAATGAGGAATAAAATCATTGGCTACACATCCACCCATCCATCCATCCATCCTCCATCCATCCATCCATCTGCAATGGGAAGCCAGCCAGCCATCGCTCTGCCCAGCTGTCTCTCCACTCCCAGTAGAGATGGACTCTCCCCTGTTCCCAGGTTTCAGCCTGTGCAGTTTTCTTGATCCAACACATGTATTTGGAGAGCTTGGTCAACACAGTGGGAATTGACCAGTCAGCAGTGCCACGGGAGACAACGCCCTGGGCCTTCCCATCACAGACCAGGGGGCTCCCGGAGTCACCCTAAGAAGCAAACACCGGGCGTGGGGTTACTGATGTCCAAGCAAAGGGCGGGCTGCATTCTGTATCCACGGTCCTGAAATCCAGCTCTTTATTCCCCATTCCCAGGGACTCCTCATCAAGTTACTCCCAGGACCCACCTAGCGCTTCCGCCCCAGGGAGCCAGCCGGCCCCATACCTGATTTCTAGGATCGCCCCAGGGCCGGTGTCTGATTTCTAGCATCCATCCCCGATTTCTTTAACCTGCCCAGTTCCCTCCCCTGGTTCTGAATCTTGATTTCCAGCATCTGGCTGACTCTTGCCCTTGATTTCTGGATTTCCTGCTTATTTCTCAGATTGTCCCCTGGGTTCCTGATTCAACAATTCTCCTCTTGGACTCCTAGGACCTGTCTGATTCCCAGCCCTGATTTCTGGGATTCCTCCCTCACTATTAAGATCCATCCCTGATTTCCAGGATGTAGCCGACAGAGACATTTCCCCATCACCATCAGTTCCACCTCCTGCAGGGTCAGGGAGGGCCGGGCGTTTGTCTTCCTACTGCTCTGGCCCCAGCCGGCCATGCTGTACACTGCCCCTGTCTTCACCCTCCCCTCGGGCAGGGGGATGGTGCCCATGGTCTGGGTCATCTGGGCCTTGTGCCTCAGCTGTGATGCGGGAGAGAGACAAGTAAAAGCAAAACTCCTATTCGGGGATCGATCAGTGCTGGGGGGATGGGGTGAGATGGGACCAGGTGGGGCATCCCCATGGGAACTGTGCAAATCTGTGATGCCCACGTGGGGCTTGGTGATGGGATGGGGCGGTGCCTGCAGTACTGTGAGGTCACTGGGGGCGGGGTGATAGGATAGGGGGCGGTACCTGCAACAGTGTGAGGTCACTGGGGAGTGGGGTGGTGGCGGTACTTGCAACAGCATGATGTCATTTTCTAAAGTGGCGTTTAGAAAATTTTGGGCGTTGGATTCGACGATAGACCCAGATCTTCTGCTGCCCTGGTTCCTCTATGTCCACGTTGTGGGCCCCCAGCAGCACGGAGATGTCGCTGTGAAGTACAAGGGGACGCGGGTGCTGCAGACAGGTCAATTCTACGGACTTGGTCATGTGTCACTCACCATGTCACTATGTGTGAGTGTGTGTGTGTGTGTGTGTGGAGGGGGGGTGAGTGAAGCCAGCACTGCAGGGTTTTTCCCCAGTAGGAGGAGCCGGCTTTGACCTGGCCCCAAGGTGGAGAACCAGCTGGCTCAGGGGCAAGTCACGGGACGTTTCTTACTTCAGGTTGCAGTTACAATGAGCCGCCGTCACCACCACGTCCTCCCGGATGAGGAACCCGCCGCACATGCTCCCTCCTTTTCCTTCTTCCCCGATTTTCACGAAGGCCATGTAGGGTCTGGAGTGAGGCCGGGCTTCCCGTGCCCCGACGATCTCCCCTGGCTGAGATCCCGAGAGAAGGAGTCAGATCGGGCCCCCAACCCAGCCGGCTGTTCTACCCCTCCACTAACTGAGATGGGGGCCTCAGCATGCACAGACCAATGGAGATCGGGGCCCCGGTTGTCCCGAGCGCTGCAGACAGACAGCGAGAAGCCCTGCTCCTGAGAGTTCCTATAGACAAGGGACGGATCCTCCTCCCCATTTCGCACCCTGGGAAATCCAGGCACAATGGAGAAGTGACTCACTCCAGATCTCTGGTGCCATGTGGGGTAGCATTTGGAAGAGAACCCAGGAGTCCTGATGCTCAGCTCTCCCACAGCCACCCACTCTAACCACTAGAACCCCCTCCGCTCCCAGATCCGGACACTGAACCCAGGAGTCCTGGCTCCCTGCCCCCACTGCTCTAACCACTAGAACCCACTCCCCTCCAGATCCGGACACTGAACCCAGGAGTCCTGGCTCCCAGCCCCCCTGCTCTAACCACTAGAACCCCCTCCCCTCCCAGAGCCAGGGAGAGAACCCCGGAGTCCTGGCTCCCAGCCCCCACTGCTCTAACCACACAGGCTGCACGGTTCTGTGTTTCCTGTCTAGGAGTTGGCCGTTCTCATCAGTCCTCACTGAGTTTCTCTTTTTCCTTCCCTCTCAGGCAATTTATTACAGTAGCATCAACCCCCTAATTTCCCCCTCCCCCTTTAGCTCTCTGCTCACCTCCCCCCAGACCCCACAACTCCCCAGCTGGGTCCTGGCCACACTCTGATGCCCCCCAGTCCCCATGGCTCTGGGGCACCTCAGCTTTGTCCTGGGCACACACCCACCAGTAACGGTCCCCAGACCCCACGACCCTGACACTGGCCACTTGAGTCCTGGACAACACCCAAGAGCCCCCCAGACCCCACAGCCCTCCAGCTGGGTGCCGGGAACACAGGGATGGCCCTGGGGGAGGCATCTGACTCTGGGGAGGAGCCTGGGTTTGCAGACACTTCCCTGGGAGGCTGGGGTGGCCTATCCCCTCCTGTACTCACCAGCCTGAGCCCCGGGGGGCAGGGGAAAGACCACGGGGAACAGGAGCAGCAGCATCCTCAGAGGCAGTCGGAGGAAGGAGCTGACGTGTTGGCCTCTGGGGTCAGATATAGAACTGGCCAGGGGAAGAGGAAAGGGAGGGGCTGCCCCCTCCAAGGTGGGGCTTGACTCAGGGTAAACCACAGCCCTGGATCCTGCCAGGGAGGAGTTCACACGTAGAGCGAGGGACTCACCAGCCAGCCTGCAGAGCTGGCCTACAGATGTGGGCATCCTTGGCCCTGTACGCCTGGGGCTGTGCACATCTGTGGGCCTGCATCCCCTGGGGCTCTGCACATCTGGGGCCCTGTGTCCCCTGGGGCTGTGCATATCTAGCACCCTGCTCCCCAGGACTGTGCTCTTCTGGGGCCCTAGGTCCCTTGGGGCTGGGCACATCTGGATCTCTGCACATCTGGGAAAGTGCACATCTGGGGCCCTGCAACCCTTGGGGCTATGCACATCTGGGGTCCTAGAGCCTGTAGGGATGTGAATATATGGGGCCCTGCACCCTGAGGGGACTGTGCACATCTGGCTTCCTGTCCTCCTGGGACTGTGCACATCTGGGGCCTGCACCCTTGAAATTGCTCACATTTGAGGCCCTGTAGTCCAGGGAACATGAATATCCGAGGTCCTGAACCCCCGGGGCTGTGCACATTGGGGGCACTATGACCCACCCCCACTCACCAGCCCAGGGAGAGGGGGTAGGAGCAGCATGGTCAGGACCCAGAGGGGGGTGCATCTCCCTGGGAGGGCGGTAACAGGTCTGTCTGAGCAGTGCGGATGCAAGGCAGGAAACCTCAGGGTCATACGCTCTGTGGATGGGGGACCTGACATTTCAATCCCCGGATCCCTCACCACACCAGCTGGCAGGATGGTTGGAAAAGGGGCGTCACCATCTGCAGCCCCTCGGCTGCAGAGTGTATTCTGGTGTCTGCGCTCACCCTGGACAGTGTCCTGCAACTCCACCGAGCACTAGGGGGAAATGTCTCAGCCGCAGAGAGGAAGGGGGCTGTTTGAGGCCTGTGCCGCGGTTAACGCGGCCTCATGTCAGCATCTCTGTGCACCAGGGCAGCTCCTGGCCCCGGTTGGGACCTCCACCAGCTGCAGGGACATGTGGCAAGAGCTGAGACACTGGCTGAACGAGCTTCGCTGGCCTCTTCCTGCATCCGCCTGGGTTGGAGCAGACATGGGGGAGGGGCACCGCAGTGTGATTTTTCCTTCTGCCAGGTGGGGCCTCAGCCCTCTTCTTTCCTGGAAATGCCACCACACAGGCTGGGAGGGAAGATCAGGCCCAGATGGGTCCCAATTCTCACAGTTGCCCATTCTGGTGCCAGGCAAAGCAGGGGACAAACCTATTTGGGACCCCCCTACACTCCCGGCAGCCGTGTACAGCTGGGTACTGTGCACATCTGGAGCGGAGCTTGGGGAGGTGGATCTGCAGCTAACAACAGAGTCTTTGCTCTCACCCCAGCTTTGTGCTACTATGGCAGGAGCCGTGGTTTGACTAAGACTCAGCGTAGCTTCTGATTGGGCTCTGGTCCCTTGATCCTTCTCAACTGCCCGCGTTCTCCGCCATGTGATTGTGAGACACAGGGGCAGGGGAGAGACATGCATCAGGGAGAGCAGATGCTGCTTGTCTGTGACAGCGTCACTTACCACAGACACCCAGATCGGGGACAGGGAAGAAACAGTGAATCTGATTCTTAACTCCTCTAAGCCAACTAGATTTGGCGGGGAGCTGGCGCCTCCTCGAGAAGAAAGGTCCCATGTCCCATTTCCCACCCTCCTTAGCCAGGCAGTGCCCCATCTTGCAGCTTGTTCAAAACCACCAACTTATCACCCACCCCCAGATGAAGGGGCGTTGTGTACTGAGAGACTGGATCCCATGAACAACTGTTTCCATTGCACTGGCTGAGGGGCAGAGTGGGCTCCAGTGCGTACCTGCTCCTGGCCATATGTACCAGGAGGGCCCATTGAATTCTCGGCGGTTGTGACAGTGTCCCCCGTCAAGGTTAAATCCCCACTCTGGCACTTCGAGTGCGGAAGGTGGGGGTCACGGTGTCACTGGGGCGATGCTCTGGAACTGCTCCTTATGAAGCCAGCTCAGGGGGAGCCTCCTCTCTCGGAGCAAACAGTCTCCAGGGCAAGAAGCTCCCCCAGCTTCCACCCTCCGGAGTCCCACCTCGAAGCATTCAGCATTCTCCTTCCACACCGTGTGGTGCCTGCTGAGCGTCCGCCAAGGCGGGGCTCCCGGGGAAGTCAGTGCACCCCCACTCCACACTCAGACGTGATTCTCATCCAGCAGAACACAGCAGGGTTATTAGTTCGCAGGGTCACAGTGTAGGGCAGAATGTATTAGCGCAGAAATCAAGGAGTTTCAGTGAAGTCCGTCTTGGCTGGAGGGGAACCCAGAGTCTCTCCCTGACCCCCAAGCCACCCGAGACTGAGTTGTTTCCAGCTGCCTGGCCCCTGCCCTGCCCTTTGCTCTTCTCCGGCCTTTGTCTCACTTCCCAGGCCAGAATCACTGAAGTAGCCTCCAGAAAGGTCATACACAACATCCATGCAAAACAGCAAGACCCACCCAGACTCACACACAATATAACAAGGGAAAATAGCCACTTTGTCACACCATCCTTCTGCAGTATCCTTCTCCTCTGCCATCCATCCATCGTTCCACAGGATCTATCCATCAGCTGGCCACCCATCCTTCTGCAAGATCCATAAGCCGTCTCATCTACCTTTTTTATCCATCCATCCCCAATATCCACCCGTCTGAATCAGCCACCCACATTCACACGCACAAGGTCCAGTCTGTCTTACAAGTTTTATTGAAGTTACAGTCACAGATATGATCACCCAAGCACGGAGAAATTCTATGCGGACCTATGCACAAGCTACAAATACAATCGTACTCACGTCCTTAATGATATTCTTAAGGTCTTACGGCTGCCAGGCCAAATGATCATCAATAGAGGGATGATTCCTGCTGGAATTTCCCATAGGGAGCTCAGTGTTCCTGATCTGATCACTCTCTTTCCCTAATGCGATTCTGACGGTTCCTCATTCCCATTTACGGACACAGGATGCCCCGCGGTTGGGACGTGCATTAGAAAAATCTGACTACTGGATTGTAAGCAAAAAATTACTTTTACTTCTGATTTTTCACAATATCTCCCATGGGTCCATTTTTCCCCATTATCTTGTGGCCCAGGGTCATTCTTTGGGAATCTATTTATGTCAAGAATTTCTTAAATCTCAGCCTGTAGACTTTATGTTTCAGCCCCCCTTATTTTGACACCTAACACCAAATTATCGCTGGTAACTACTGATCAAGTTTATACGTCTATAATCCAAGAAATTAACTCTCTTCAGCATACAGAGATTATATATGACATAGCACGTTAGTTACTCATCACATCACACAATAAACGAGCAGTAAACTAAAATCATAGGCTGCACAGACATCCAACCGTCCAACCATTCCTCCAGCCACAGTACCCAGCCAGCCATCCCCCTGCAATACCCGGCTACCTGCCCACTCACGCTAGAGGAAATGGACGGTTCCCTTTAAGGCTTCAGCTTGCGCAGGGTTTTCTTGATCCAGCACTTGTATTTGGAGACATTGGTGAACACAATGGGTGCTGACCCGTTATTTAAACCATAGGACACAATTCCCTGGGCCTTCTCTCCACAGACCAGCAGGCCCCCAGAGTCGCCCTGAGAAGCAAACACCAGACGCGGGGTTAGACTTGTCAAAGCAAAGGATGGGCTGTATTCTGTATTCACGTTCCTGAAATCCAACTCTGTGTCTGCCTTCCTGGGGGCTCATGGTCCAGTCACTCCCGGGACCAGCCTGGGGTTCCTCGCCCATGGCCTAGGGATCCAGCCAGCCCCTGTCCCTGATCTCTACGATCTGGTCAGTTCATATGTCTGATTTCTTGCATCCATCCCACATGTCTGTAATCTGCTCAGTTCCCATCTCTGATTCCTAACCCTGATTTCCAGCATCTGGCTGATTCCTGCCCTTGATTTCTAGGATCTCCTGCTGATTTCTGAGATCCACCCCTGGGTTCTTGATTCAGCAATTCCCCTCTTAAAAAAAGCACCTTAGAGACTAACAGATTTATTTGGGCATATGTTTTTGTGGGTTAAAACCCAGTTCATCGGATGGAAAATTCAGTAGGAAGATATGAATATATATATAAATATATATATACACACACAGAGAGAGTACATGTGAAGATGGGGGTTGCCTTACCAATTCTAACAAGACAATTCAATTAAAGTGAGCTATTATCAGCAAGAGGAAAAAATCACTTTTATAGTGGTAATCAGGGTTGCCCATGTCAAACGGTTGACAGGAAGGTGTGAGTAACAGTATGGGGATAATTAGTTTTTAGTTTTGTAATGACCCAGTAACTCCCAGTGTTTATTCAGGCCTAGTATGATGGTGTCCAGTTTGCAAATTTATTCTAGTTCTGTAATTTCTCATTGGAGTCTGTTTTTGAAGGTCTTTTGTTTGCATCTTCCTACTGTATTTTCCACTCCATGCATCTGATGAAGTGGGTTTTAGCCCATGAAAGCTTAGGCCCAAATAAATGTGTTAGTCTCGAAGGTGCCTCAAGTACTCCTCATTCTTTTTGGTGATACAGACTAAGATGGGGACCACTTTGAAACTAATTCACCTCTCTGACTTCCAGCATTCAGCTAATTCCCAACCCTGATTTCCAGGATCTGTCCCTCACGATCAAGATTTCCTGATTACTAGGAAATTGCTGAATCTCCTCTCTGATTTCTAGAACCCGTCAAACATCCCGCTGATTTCTGGCTCTGCTTTCTATGATCTTGCCAGTTCCTGTGCCAAATTATTAGGAGCTATGTGCCTCATTTGAAAGAGCTCCCTTGTTCTTGTCCCTGATTTCTAGCTTCCATCCTTGAATCTTCTGATCTGTCCCATTTCGGTTCCTGATTCCCAGGATCTTCCTGGCTCGCTATGGATCCTGGCTCTCACCAATCTGCCCAGCCCTTGCCCCGAGTGCCACATGCCCCCATCCCAAACTCACGTCGAATGATGACTTCTCCTCCTGGGGGTCCCCCACGCACAGCATCTTGGACGGGATATAGTGCGAAAACCACAAATGCAGACATGTTTCCTTGCCCATGACCTTCAGGTTCACCTCCTGCAGGGTCGGGGAGGGCTGGGCATTTTCGTTGGTACTTGTCCAACCCCAGCCGGCCACGCTGCATTCTGCCCCCGTCTTCACCTCTTTCTTGGCTGTGCGAATGATGTTCACATTCTTGGTTAGCTTGGCCTTGTGCCTCAGCTGTGATGGGGGAGAGAGAGACAGGAAATCAAACTCCTCTTGGGGGATGGATCCTGTTCTGGGGGGATGGGACTAGATGGGACCAGGTGGGGGATCCCCATGAATACTGTGCAACACTGTGATTCCATGTGCCCACCAGGGTGGGGGTGATGAAACGGGGACAGTGCCAGCAGGAATCTGAGGTAAGTGGGAGCAGGGTGATGGGATGGGGGCGGTACCTGCAGCAAGAGAGGTCACTGGGGGTGGGGTGATGGGATGGGGGCGGTACCTGCAGCAGTGTGAGGTCACTGGGGGTGGGGTGATGGGATGGGGGCGGTACCTGCAGCAGTGTGAGGTCACTGGGGGTGGGGTGATGGGATGGGGGCGGTACCTACAGCAGTGTGAGGTCACTGGGGGTGGGGTGATGGGATGGGGGTGGTACCTGCAGCAGTGTGAGGTCACTGGGGGTGGGGTGATGGGATGGGGGTGGTACCTGCAGCAGTGTGAGGTCACTGGGGGTGGGGTGATGGGATGGGGGTGGTACCTACAGCAGTGTGAGGTCACTGGGGGTGGGGCGATGGGATGGGGGTGGTACCTGCAGCAGTGTGAGGTCACTGGGGGCGGGGTGATGGGATGGGGGTGGTACCTACAGCAGTGTGAGGTCACTGGGGGTGGGGCGATGGGATGGGGGTGGTACCTGCAGCAGTGTGAGGTCACCAGTGGCGGGGCGATGGGATGGGTGTGGTACCTGCAGCAGTGTGAGGTCACTGGGGGTGGGGGGATGGGATGGGTGTGGTACCTGCAGCAGTGTGAGGTCACTGGGGGTGGGGTGATGGGATGGGGGCGGTACCTGCAGCAGTGTGAGGTCACTGGGGGTGGGGTGATGGGATGGGGGCGGTACCTGCAGCAGTGTGAGGTCACTGGGGGGGTGGGGCGATGGCATGCGGTGGTACCTGCAGCAGTGTGAGGTCACTGGGGGGGTGGGGCGATGGCATGCGGTGGTACCTGCAGCAGCATGATGTCATTTTCATCTGTCTCATCATTATATTCTTGGTGGGGGATTCGGCGACGTACCGAGATCTCCTGCCTCTCTGGTTCATCTATGTCCAAGTTGTGGGCCCCCAGCAGCACGGAGATGTCGCTGTGATATACAAGGGGATGCGGGGGCAGTAGACAGGACAATACTATGGACTCAGTCATGTCACTCACCTTGTTACTGTTTGTGTATGTGTGTGTGTGTGTGTCTGTGTCTGTGTCTCTGCGTGTGTGTGTGTGTGTGTGTGTGTGTGTGCGCGCGAAGGCAGCACTGCAGGGTTTTTCCCTGGTAGGAGGAGCCGGCTTTGTCCTGGGCCCAGGGTGGGGAACCGGCTGGCTCAGGGGCAAGTCACGGGGCGTTTCTTACCCCAGGTTGCAGTTACAATGAGCCGCCGTCACCACCACGTCCTCCCGGATCAGGAACCCGCCACATCTTCTTTCTTCATTTTTCCCCATCTCTATCTTCACAAAGGCCATGTAGGGTCTGGAGTGAGGCCGGGCTTCCCGTCCCCCGATGATCTCCCCTGGCAGAGATCCCAATAGAAGGACTCAGTTCAGTTCCCCCAATACGGCCAGCTGGTGAACCCCTCCCTGGACCGAGATCAGGACCCCAATTGCGTCAGGCACCGCGGAGACACAGAGTGAGAATCCCTGCTCCAGAGGGTTCCCATACACAAAGAACGGCTCCTCAATCCCATTTCCCACCCAGGGGGATCCAGGCCCGAAGAGAAGGGGACTCCCTCCAGATCACGGGCGTGGAGTGGGACAGAATTGGAAAATGAAGCCAGGATGCCCTGCACTGCCCCCTCCTGCTCCGCAAGCCCTAGATCCAGGGACGGTGCACCCACTAGGCAAACTAGCCGGCCGGGCGATGCTGCGCGGGCAGAGAAGGAGCCGCTGATCAGGTAAGGGGGGAGGGGGACCCAGCACCCACCCCCTGCCTTTGGGCTGCCCCTGCTGGTGCCCAAAACCGGCTCCGGAGAGCCAGATCGGCTCCCCCTGCCGCTCCTCTCTGCTCCCCGGCTGGGCACTGCTCCCCGACATCCTTGGCTGCCCGGCACCCGCAGTGGCTCACGCCGGGGAGATGGGCGGCTGCCCTGGCACACCAGACTTGGGAGGAGTTCGGCTGGCAGGGGCCAGGGGAAGGGGGGGTTTATTTTTAGGTTCTTGGTCATTTGCCCAAGTAAATGGCAGTGATCAGACTTGGCTGAGATCCAGGACATAGACTCGGTTGAAAAATGTGCCCGGTTTGGTCCCCGGTTCCCAAGGATTGCGGGGCTGATCGGGGTGGGAAGCCGAGGGGCTGCAGCTTGGAAAGAGCAGGAGGTTTTAGGACTCTTCCCCATTAAAATGGTCGATACCGTTCAGCTCCAGTATTCCCGTGGACGGGGTAGGGGTTGCAACGCCACAAGAGGTAGAGATTATAACCTGAACTCCGCTTACAAACTCCCCCGGATCACCCCCTCCACCGGGCACCTGATCTCACGCCGTCGTTTTCTCACATCGGATCATTTGAAAGGTGCTGAGCGGGGAATTCTCCCGGTTTATTTTTACTCTAACAACTGCTTAATAAAGCATCAGTTGATGCAGCCTCAGATAGAAAACCATTGTCTGGGGCTCATTTTCCAGCCGAAGGCGTATTAATTCTAACGAACAATGCCACGTTATGCAGTATTCACTGTGGAAAACTTATAATAAGTGATGCTCCAGGGGGAGGTGAGGGCGCAAGGTGGAAGTTTCACTGGCCTTGCCTAGAACCCACTCCCCTCCTGGAGCTGGGCACTGAACCCAGGAGTCCTGGCTCCCAGCCCCCCGCTCCCCCGGCTCTAGCCCACAGTCTGCACCGAGCTGCATTTCCTGTCTGGGAGTTGGCCGTTCACATCAGCCTGTATTAAGCTTCTCTGTGTCGCCTTCCACTTGGGGGATTTTTTGCAATAGCAGCAACCCTCTCCCCTGCCTGGCCCGTTAGCTCCCTGGACCCCAGATCCCACAGGTCCCCCACTGGGTCCCTGCCATACATCGATAACGGCCCCCAGATCCCACAGCCCTGAGGCTCCCCGGGTGGGTCCTGAGCGGCACCAGTGCCCCTCCCCGACCCCATCTTAGCTCAGCCGGGTGCTGGGGACTCATCAATGGCCCTGGTGGAAGCATCTGACTCTGGGGAGGAGCCAGGGTTTGCAGACGGCTCCGATGGATTCAGGCTCTGCTCTCTATGTGGCTGAGGGGACGGCGGGGGGGGGTGTGTGTGTGTGGCTGTTCCCCAGGTACTCACCAGTGTGACCCCCAGGGGGCAGGGGAAAGGCAACGGGGAGCAGCAGCAGCAGCAGCAGCATCCTCAGAGTCCAGGGCAGTGGGTGGCGCGTCTGCCTCAGGGGTCATTTATAGACCTGAAGAGCGGCCCCCAGGTGACACTCGGCTCAGGGCAAACCACAGCCCCCAGGCCCGGCTGGGGCGGAGCTGACACGCGGGGGCGTCACTCCACAGCCAGGCTGCAGAGCCCGCCGAGAGCAAGCGGCTGGGCTGGTGCATCTCTGGGGACGGGCTCCCAAAGGGATGGGCCCAGCTGGGACCTGGTAGCCCAGGGGTTGGGCCCAGCTCACGCCCCGTAGCCCTTGGGGCCTGTGCACCTCTGGGGCCCTGCATTGCACTGGAGCTGGTCCTAGCGGGGACCCCGACGCCCCAGCCTGAGCCCCGGGGAGCAGCAGGAGCCGCAGCAGGATAAGGGCCCATGGGTGGGGGGTGGCATGGCTGGGCACCGTGGGGGGCAAAGCAGGAAACCTCAGGCTCCTGGGCTCTAGGACATGGGGGGGACCCGCTGTCTAAGCACTCAGACCCCCCCACCAGCTGAGGGGGAGGGTGGAAAAGGGGAGTTGCCATCTGGGGGCCTTCAGCCCCTGAGTCCATTCTGATAGGGAGGGGTTGGGCATCACAGGGCTGCGCTCACCCCGGGCAGTGCCCTGCCGCCCCGCTGCGCCGGCGGAAGTGGCTCGGCTGCTAAGAGGACAGGCCACGTCTGGTGTGCTGTGGTATGTGGTTAACCCGGGCTCCTCGCGGCGGCTCTCTGTGCAGCCTCCCTGCCTGGCTTGCAAAGCCGCCCCGCTCCCTCCTTCGTCCCGGGGAAGGAGCTGGAGGAAGGCCCCTCAGCGGCCTGGCGCCCTCCACAGCTGGAGCCGTGCACATCTGGGCGCTGGATCAGCCTGGAGCCGTGCACATCTGGACACTGGATCAGCCTGGAGCCGTGCACATCTGGACACTGGATCAGCCTGGAGCCGTGCACATCTGGGCGCTGGATCAGCCTGGAGCCATGCACATCTGGGCGCTGGATCAGCCTGCAGCCGTGCACATCTGGGGCGGAGCTGAGCCCCGAAGCAGCTTGCACGGACCCCCCCCCCCCCAGTCCTTACACGCTCCGAGTGGGGCATGTGGCTAGAGCTGAGACATCCGCCACAGGGCTTTGCTGGCCTCTTCCTCCGGTGCCTGGGTGGGCAGAGAGGTGCGTGGGGGGTACACCGCAGTGTGATGTTTCCACCTGCCGGGCCTCAGCCGCCTCCGTTCCTGGAAACCCCCCGCCCCCTGACACTCGCTGCGGGGAAGATCAGGCCCAGCTGTGCCCTCCCCCGTCCCCCCCAGCAGCTGGGCACCACCGGGCACCGCGCACATCTGGAGCAGAGCTGGGGGAAGGGGCAGCAGCTAATAGCAGAGTGGGAGCTCTCAGCCTGGCGGGGGGTTGCTGTGGTGGGAGCCACGGTTTGACCAGGACTCAGCTCAGTTTCTGGCCGCTGGGTCTGGCTCGGCTGCCCCCTTCCCCCGCACAGGAACCCCGAGGCGGGGGGAGGGGCGGGAGTCAGAGAGACCGGCTCCTTCTGTCCGTCCCGGCACCGCTTCCCACCGACGCCGGGACTGGGGCCGGGGAGCGAAATGGTGAATCTGCTTCTCAACCCCCTCGCCAGGCTGCAACTATTGGATGGGGGCCGGTGCCCCCTGGAGCGGAAAGGCCCCATGTCCGACCCCCTCCCACCCGCTCATGAGGGGTCGCTGTGTAGAGTGAGGCGGGTCCCATAGGGTCCTGCTCCCGTAGCTCTGGGGTGGAGTGGACTCCAGGGTGTACCTGCCCCTGGACGTACATTCTAGGGGGGGCCCATTGCAGGTTTGGTGCTTCTGAAAATCTCCCCATAGCCCCCATTGGGAGATGCTGGGCGCTGGGGTTCCATGGGATCCAGCCCCACAACTTGACAGGAGGGGCTGGGGCTTGTAAAGGGGGGTCAGGGTGTTAGAAGCCCAATGCCCACGGCAGCAGTGTGAGGTCACTGGGGGCGGGGTGATGGGATGGGGGTGGTACCTGCAGCAGTGTGAGGTCACTGGGGGCGGGGTGATGGGATGGGGGTGGTACCTGCAGCAGTGTGAGGTCACTGGGGAGTGGGGCGATGGGATGGGGGTGGTACCTGCAGCAGTGTGAGGTCACTGGGGGCGGGGTGATGGGAAGGTGGGCGGTACCTGCAGCAGTGTGAGATCACTGGGGGCGGGGTGATGGGAAGGTGGGCGGTACCTGCAGCAGTGTGAGGTCACTGGGGGGCGGGGTGATGGGATGGGGGTGGTACCTGCAGCAGTGTGAGGTCACTGGGGGTAGGGTGATGGGATGGGAGCGGTACCTGTAGCAGTGTGAGGTCACTGGGGGCGGGGTGATGGGATGGGGGCGGTACCTGCAGCAGTGTGATGTCACTGGGGGCGGGGTGATGGGAAGGTGGGCGGTACCTGCAGCAGTGTGAGGTCACTGGGTCCATGGTGATTGTACGCTGGTGGTCCCTGCAGCTGTGTAAGTACCTAGGAGTGACCAGTCCCTCCTCTCTACAGAGCCCACTGCTCTCATCATCCTCACTGAGATTCCTCCTTGCTCTTTGCAGGTGTCCATTCCCAGGTGAAACCGCTCCAGCCCAGAACAGCCCAGGTGAAGCTCTCACAGACCCTGAGACTCACTGGCTCGGGGTCTTGATTCTCTCTCACTTTTAGCAGGTTTACACTGAGCTGGATTCAACAGCCTCCAGGGAAAGGCCTGGAGTGATTGCGCCTTGTGTATTGGGACGATGACAAACGCCACCACCAGTCCCTCAAAAACTGATTCCCCATCTCCAGGGACCCCTCTAAAAGCGAGGTGCATTTGGACCTGCGAGGTGTGGAAGCCGGAGACAGGGCACCTATGAGTAAGCCAGATACACCCACTGACACAGAGCCAAGCAGGGACTCGTACGAAACGGGGAAGCGGATGGTGAGCGGTGCAGTGAGGCCAGATTCAGGGCTTGTCTACACTGGCAGGTCTCCAGCTCCAGGCTGGGTCACACCAGCTGTGACCCAATTCAGAAGCAAGTCTTCCCTAGCCGGGGTTGGAGTATCTCCTGTGTGGATGAAGGTTGGGGGTTAGTCACTAGAGGGCAGTGTGGCTACACGACAGAAGCAGCAGCCCATGGCATCAGGGAGGGATGAAACTGAAAGTGAAACTCAGTCCTCTCCCTGCAGGGTTTTGGGAACCAGACCACAGAAATGTGCAGCTCTGAATTTTCCATCTGCTCGTCTCTCTCTCTTGTAATTTTTCCCATCGCTAAAGTCTTCACCATTAGCCCCCTCTGCAAATTTATCCGGAGGAAGTAAAAAGTGGAAACAAATGATGTGTGACAATTGTCCCCGGTCTACATTCCCTACTCAAGTCCATCGGCTGCGACACCGAAACACCAGTTCCCCTGGGGACGCCAGGATTTGACCAAACCTCCCCAAAGAGTGGGTTGCACTTTTCTATTCTAGGACCTTTTCCCCAGATACCTTTTGAGGAGTGGCTACCCTCAGGTAGCCACTTTGCAGCTTTCTGCTGTATCTTCTCTTCCAGTTGGTAAATATTCGTGTCTCCTGTTGTACTTACTGTTGAATGTTTGTGAGGCCTCAGGACTTGTCCACACTGGCAAAAGCAAAGTTGCCAAAGTGAGTCTGCATTTGCTCCCCCTGTCAACAGAGGGTGTCCACATTTGGGGCACCATTGTCAACTGTGTGAGCAACATACTGTGGACACGTATCCCTCAGTGCCCGGTGACACCATCTGTCGCTAGGGGTTGTGGGAAAGCAGAAACAGAGCATGGTGCATCTTGGGATGTGCAAAATGTCCCATCATGCAC
Organism: Sternotherus odoratus; assembly: GCA_032164245.1. Classification (NCBI taxonomy): domain Eukaryota; kingdom Metazoa; phylum Chordata; order Testudines; family Kinosternidae; genus Sternotherus; species Sternotherus odoratus. Next base: position 34,512,075 of record JAVMKO010000013.1, on the reverse strand, counting down.
TGCTTTGTGTCCCAGCCCTCCAATGGTTTCCGATGTCCTTTCGTGCTGTTTTTCCACCTGTCAGTCTTTGTAGTGTGCGAATTTAAGAAAGTTAGTGGGGAAGAAATATAGAACGGAATCTGTATAGCTAGGACAGAGACTGTAGCCTTGGAAAATAATAAGAGTAAGTTCTGATGGGAGGAAAATCTCATGACAGGCTCGGCTGGTTGTTTGGTCATTTCTATGGAACATCAATAGCTCTCTGTCCATCTTTCCTCTGTAATATCCAGCTGTCTGTCTTATCTGCCACATCCATCCCTCCATCTACCCTTCTGCGATGACCATCCATCCATCCATCCATCCATCCATCCATCCATCCATCCATCCATCCATCATCTAGCCTTCTGCAATGTCCATCCATCCATCCATCTACCCTTCTGCAATGCCCATCATCTATCCATTCATTCATCCATCCTTCTGCAATATCTATCCTGTGGTGGTGCACTCCATATTCTTTATGGAAATATGTGAATATGAATATGACACAGCTGGAATATGCTTTATGCAATGTGCTTCATGTGATATATCACTGGAAAGGTTATAATCGACTGAATGTGTTCATCCTCTTTGTATTCATACTTAATTTCTATATCTGAAGTTAGAAATAAGAAGTGTAAACCTGTGTTACTAATATAGTTAAACTAGGCCATTAATGGTACTTCAGGAGCTTGTTGATCCTTTGGCAAGAAACAATGGACTGTAAATGCCCCAAGTGACACCCCCAGGGGGTCCAACCTGTCACAAACCCATCCTACATCCTTCTGTAATATCCAGCTGACAATCTTCTCATCCTCCATGTCTATCCATACATCCTTCTCCGGTATCTATCAATCACCACCCATCCTTCTTCAGTAGCCATCTGTCCATCTTTCTGCAATATCCATCCATCCTTCCATCCATCCATCATCCATCCAGCCTTATGCAATAACCATAATCTTCTCATCTACCTTTTCTATCCATCCATCCCCAATAGCCATTCATCCAACTCTCCATCCACCCTTCTGCAATATCGATCCATCTGTTGCCTTTTATTTAAGATCTCTAGGTACACACAAAGACCAAAGGTAGTCACCAAACAAGGTGTCGTTTGTTTTACAAGTTTTATTAAATTTGGAGTTAAAGTTATGATTACCCATAAATACAGAAATCCCATAAATACAGAAATCCCATAAAGAGGTAGGCACACATTACAAAGAAATAAATTGGTTAGTCTCTAAGGTGCTACAAAGTCTTCCTCATCTTATTTACGGATACAGACTAACACGGCTGCTAATCTTAAACCTATTACAAATACATCCTTAATACTCACATTCTTAAGATCTGATGGCTGCCTTGCCCACAATGGTCACTAGAGGGATGGTTCGTACTGGAGTTTCCCATAGGGAGGTCAATTTCCCTAATTTGGGCACCCTCTTTTTATAATGCGGTTCCGACAATACCTCATTAGCATTTAGGCACATCACGCAGCCTGCGATTCGGGCATGTGTTAGAAAAATGTGACTACCGGGGTGCTTGTAAGCAAAAGAGTTGCTCTTACTGTCTTTTCCAGTAATCTTGTGGCATAGGATCATTTTTTGGTCACTTATGTCAAACATTTCTTAAGCTTATGCCCTAGTATGGCTAAGCTAAAATCTTACAGCCTGTAGGCCCTTTTAACTTAGACACCTAAAACCTAATTATACCTTCTAACTATTGATCAGTTGTACCCTTCTATAATCCTACAACTTCACTCTATTCAGCATTCAGAGATTATATATGACATGACATGGTAGTTAATCATCACATCACACAATAAATGAGTAATACACTAAAACCATTGGCTACACAGCCATTCGTCCATCCCTCCATCAGTAATACCCATCCAGCCCTCCCTCTGCAGTACCCAGTTATTTCTCTGCTCATCGTAGAAGCTCTACGGCTTCAGAGCATGCAGAATTTTTGTGATCCAGCGAACATATTTGGAGACCTTGGTGAACACCCTGGGTGCGGAAAAATAAAAACCCCTTTTGTGATCAGCTCCGAACAAGTCTCCACCCAGGAGCGTGTTGGAAAATCCCTCCTTTATGAACCGACCGGTCAGCCAGACACCTCATTGGAAACCAGAGGTACAGGGTCAGGCAGCAGCAGAGACCGACAAACAGACAGCAAGTACCGGCCCATGCTAAACAAACTATTAAATGGAAAGTTTAAAGAACAGGCTTTGGCACGGGAAGGAAACGGTTTGCGTTGCTGCTGCATTTCAGTGAAGATGGATAAAACCAGAAACGGGGCCGGCTGCAGGCACCAGCTGAGGAAGCACGTTCTTGGGGCGGCACATTTTAAGGGACAGCATTCCGGCTGTTCTTGGGGTGGCCCATTTCGGCTCCCCCCCCCCCCCCTTGTTTTTTATGCTTTGGCGGCATTCTGGCTGGAGCCAGCCTGACCAGAAGCAGCAGTGTTCAGTTGTCAACTTTTGAAAGGCCCAGAAGACCTCCCCTCCCCAGGTGCTCGTAGCTCTGAGCTTCTCCTGTATATGCATTAGCGTGGCACCGAGATCAGGACACCTAGTGCGTTGGGTGCTACCCAGACCTCGACTGAGATCAGGGTCCCCCCACGGTGCCGGGTGCTGCACAGACCCACAGTCCCTGCCCTAAAGAATGTCCAGTTCAAACAGACACGGGTAGAATCATTTTTCTCGGGGTACAAATGGGGAAACTGAGGCCCAGGGAGATTGTTCTAAAGGATTTGGGTGCCCAGTTCCTAACCCCACTCCGTGAAACTCCCAGTCCCAGGAACAAGCCCAATATCCCCACAGGCAGCCTGTGTCGAGCTGGGAAATTATCCCATATTTCTTGTGGCCAAGCCCTGTGCCTTAGCCCCACGGCTGGCCTACTTGTCTGGGGCAAGGTTTGGCAGTGAGGTCCCAAAAGAGCTCATGGGATCTGGGCCACTCAACCCCTTGGGCTGTTCTGGGACCCCCAACCATACCCAGGAGAGGCTGCAGGGTTTGACACAGCCCCCTTGTCCCCAGGAGCAGGGGAGACACCTGCCCAAAGCTGCCCCTGCCAGGTGAGGGCCCAGCACCCCATGGGCTCTGCTCCCCCCCATAGAATAGCAGGGCTGGAAGGGACCTCAGGAGATCATCTAGTCCAACCGTCTCCTCAAAGCAGGACCAACGCTCAATTAAACCATCAAACAGATTTTTTGCCCCATATCTCTAAATGGCCCCCCCAAGGATTGAACTCCCAACCCTGGGTGTATCAGAACAATGCTCAAACCACTGAGCTGTCCTGCCCCAGAAAATAAGCTGGGCAAAACATGGCCACTCTGTGCAAAAGTAGGACCACGCCCTGGGGTGGGCTCCAACCACCAACCTTTCAGTTGACAGCCGAACCCGCTCACCGATTGCACCACAGAGACCAACCTAGCTCACCTGCCTGAGACTTGGGGGGCAGGAGAAAGGCCACAGGAAGCAGGACCAGGATCAAGAGCTGCATTGTCAGAGCCATCCGGTGATGGGCACGGAGCCTCCGCTAGCCCCTGGGGGTTATATGGACCAGACCAGGGGAGGGGGCAGGGCCTGGAAATCACAGGGGCGCGTACACTTCTGCCTGGAAACTCCCACCAAGGATGGGCCAGAAGCAGAGGCACCCATCTGAGGAAGCCTCAGGTCACAGCTCCACCCACATTAAGGGTGGGGGTGAAGGTTCCTTCCTTGCTCGAGTGGGCACCGGGCATGGTTGCAGACGTGGCTAACACCTCTCAGCCCTACCAGAGCTTTTCTGCTCCGAGATACCCAGACCCATCGATTTCAAGGCCTGGAGGGACCATGGTGACCTTCCAACCTGACCCCCTGGGCACCCCAGAGCCAGAACCCACCCCGTGACTCCACCATGGCCTCAGGTCCATTGCTCCCCTGGCTCCCTGTTCAACGTTTGCACCTTAACACATTGCTGTTATTTCCATTGGGGTGGCATTAGTTGGGGATTGGTCCTGCTTTGAGCAGGGGGTTGGACTAGATACCTCCTGAGGTCCCTTCCAACCCTGAGAATATATGATGATCTCGATCGCTATCCGAGTCCTTCCACTGTGTCAGGAAATCCTCAACCCCTGCCCCAAAGAGGGCCCAATTCAAACAAATACAGGCAGAATCATTCTTCTGATTGTACCTATGGGGAAACCGAGGAGCAGGGAGATTGTTCCTAACCCTGCGGAAGGAGCCCTGTTCCCATCAGCACTCCATGAAAATCCCAGACTCAGGGATTGGCCCAAGATATCAACGGGGAGTCTGGCTTGAGCTAGATTTCTGTGGTCCCAGCCCTGAGGCTGTGTTCCACATGCTTTATGAAAATATGCTTATGAATATGACATAACTGGAATATGCTTTACTCTAACTACCCTTTGTACGGTATCATTAGACGCTTATAATCTCCTGCGTGTGTTCATCCTATTGGTTTGCAAACTTTACGTCTGTGTCTGGAGTTAGGAGAATAAGACGTAAACCTGAATTACTGATGCAAACATGTTAAGTGGAAGCCATTAAAGGTGTTTCTGAAACAATGAGTTGTGATTGGCCTTTGTTACTTGAACGCTGTCCTGTTGGCCAACCCAGGAAGAATGGAGGTGGGGGCCTTAGTGAAATTCATCTTGAATCTGGTACTTTCCCAGAGTGAGTTGGGATCTCACACAAAGGTTCCCCACCTGAGGGAAGTTCTATATAAAGTGGGGGAAGCACACAATAGGTGTCTTCAGCTGGTTTAAGAGATGGCCTCCCCACCCCACAGAGATACTGGAATCCAAAGGACTGTAACCACCTGGATGCACCTTGACCATGGTTTGCCCCCAGAGACACGCCGAAGCTCACAGGCAGACCAGACCCCGAATTGCTCTTTCCCTGTAAGCTAGGATGGCGTGGGAGCTCCTGGCTCCCCCATCACACGCTAACGCCCGACCTTCCCTGACAGAAGAGCCGGTCTGAGGAGAGAAGTGTGAAATAGCTGGGCTGGATTATCCTAAAACACAGGCTGAGTTGGGGTCTGGTTAATCCCAACATTAGTGGAGTGGAGGGTGGGGGGTTTGTGGAACATTATTCCACCTTCTGTGGGGAGAGGAGGCTACAGAGTTTGGATGACGTCCACCTCAGGAGAAGGGGGACCAGTCTCCATGGGGACAGGCTGGCTAGACTAGCGAGCAGGGGGTTAAACTAATAACCAAAGGGGAGGGTAAGAAGAGGGAAGACGTGGGCTCTCAGCACAAAATCGGGAAATAAATGAATCAAGGAACCCAAAGATTCTTGAAGAGAAGAAATTCTGGACTTGCCTCCGCACCAGAGCGAGGAGTGTGGGGAACAAACACGGGGAACTGGAATTGCTCCTCTAGGAGCTTGACTGCTCTCGTTGCCGTGACTGGAACCTGGCGGGATGATTCTCCGGGGTGGATGATTAAAATCCATGATTACCAGCTAGTCAGGAAGGGTAAAGTGGACCAAGAGGAGGGACGTGGGCTCAGTGTCGAAAATGGCACCAACTGTTGCCAAGTCACTGGTAGCTCAGAAGAAAATGATCCTGGATGCTTATGGTGCACCAGGGAGGGTATTAATTGGTGTCTGCTCTAGACCATCACATCGCACATGGGAAGAGGATGCCTGGCTCCTTGCCCACCTATCTATAATGTGTAGGAAATAATCCATGTGATCTCTCCTAGGTGCCAGGCCCACTCCACTGACTACAAGCCCAGCCTTCCCCCATGGGGGTCAATTCCCCCCTGGCCCTGGTGGGTGCAGCGGCTGCTCTGGATTTCGAGGCTCCTGTTGCTCCCCTATTTCCAGAATCACTTTTTTTTGGAGGGGGTAACTTCATTTCTATTCATTGCTGGCTACAAAGCCGGGAGAGAAACAGGCCGCACGGTTGGGCAGGGAGAGGTGGTGGGAAGGAGGCGATCGGCGCTGGTGATTGTTCTGCCATGAGTTTGTCTAACCTGCTCTTAATAAACTCTAATGATGGAGATTCCACAACCTCCCTGAGCGATTTATTCCCATGCTTAACCACCCTGAGAGTTGGGAATTTTTTCCTAATGTCCAGCCTAAATCTTCTTTGTTGCAATTTAAGCCAGTTACTTCCTGTCCTGTCCCCAGTGATTAAGGAGAACAGTTTATCACCCTGTTTTTAGGCATTTGAAGACTGTTATCATGTCCCCCCCACCTCCAGCCTTCTCTTCTCCAGACTAAACAACCCCAGTTTTTCCAATCTTTCCTCACAGATCATATTTTCTAGTCCTGTCATCATTTTTTGTTTGTCATTTGTTGCTCTCCTCTGGACTTTCTACAATTTCTCCACCTCTTTCCTGAAACACGGGGCCCTCAGCTGGACACAACATTCCAGTTGTGGCCTAATCAGTGCTGAATAGAGCAGAAGAATGATTTCTCGTATCTTGCTTACAACACTCCTGCTAATACATCCCAGAAGGATGTTTCCTTGTTTTGCAACAGGATTACATTGTTGGCTCGAATTTACTTTGACCCCAGATAATTTTCTGCAGTACTCTTCCCAGACGGTCATGTCCCATTTCCTAAGTGTGCAATTGATTGTTCCTTCCTAAATACAGGAATCTGCATTTGTCCTTATTGAATTGTGTCCTGTTTATTTCAGACCCTCTCTCCAGTTTAAGATCATTGTCAATTCTCATTCTGCCCTAAAAGCACTTGCAACCCCTCCCAGCTTGGTATCATCTGCGAACTTTATCAGTCTACTCTCTATGTCATGATCTAAATCATTGATGAAGTTATTGAAGAAAACGTGACCCAGGACAGATCCCTGAGGGACCCCACTCAATGTGCCCTTCCTGCTTGGCTGTGAACCACTAACAACTCTCTGGGAACTTTCCAAGCAGTTATTCAGCCCCCTTATAGTAGGTTCGTCTAGGCTACATTTCCCTAGTTTGTGTATAAGAAGGTCATATGAGACAGAATCAAAAGCTTTACTAAAGTCAAGATAAATCACATCTATTGCTTCCCCTCTATCCAGTAGGCTTGTTACCCTGTCAAAGGATTCTGGGTTACTTACAATCTGGGTGTTGGATTATTTGCTCCACTCTCTTTCCAGGTACCAAAATAAAGATGACCAGACTATCATCCCCTGGGTTGACCTTATTCCCTTTTTTATAGACAGGTCACGTCTCTGCCCTTTTCCAGTCTGCTGGGATCCCTCCTGTCATCCACGAGTTCTCAAAGAATAAAAAATGGCTGAAAAAGAGAGAGAGAGAGAGATGTATACATGGGTTTTATGGGGATAGATAGATAGATAGATAGATAGATAGATAGATAGATAGATAGATAGATCGATAGATCGATCGATCGAGGGGGTGGATGGGGATAGATGGATGGATGGATAGATAGATAGATAGATAGATAGATAGATAGATAGATAGATAGATAGATAGAGGGGGTGGATGGGGATAGATAGATAGATAGATAGATAGATAGATAGATAGATAGATAGATAGATAGATAGAGGGGGTGGATGGGGATAGATAGATAGATAGATAGATAGATAGATAGATAGATAGATAGATAGATAGATAGATAGATAGATAGATAGATAGAGGGGGTGGATGGGGATAGATGGATGGATGGATGGATAGATAGATAGATAGATAGATAGATAGATAGATAGATAGATAGATAGATAGATAGATAGAGGGGGTGGATGGGGATAGATAGATAGATAGATAGATAGATAGATAGATAGATAGATAGATAGATAGATAGATAGATAGATAGATAGATAGATAGATAGAGGGGGTGGATGGGGATAGATGGATGGATGGATGGATAGATAGATAGACAGACAGACTCTGGACTTGCACTGCTGTTGAGATCCCTGTTGTCATTTGGGAGCTGAGCATAATTTAAGGGGTCTGATCTGCTCAGGGGGTGTCAGTGAATCTCTAGGGGCCTCTGCAAACTATGGTCCAGATCCAATGCTGAGTAAATCAACGGAGCTATGGCCAGCTGGGCTCCGGCCCATTGCCCAGATCAGGGCAGGGAGGGGCTCGCAGCCCCAGGGCGGCTCTGCAGGGCTCTGAGATGGGGGATCTGGCATGGACCCCGTATGGATCTAGCCGGGGAGGGGACACTGGGCTGGAGGGGAGCTGAGCGCCAGGGTCTGGGAGGACAATGGGGAATGGGGGCGCTCAGGAGAACAGCACAAGGGGCTTCTGGAGACACTGGCTGGGGCCCTAAAGCCAGTGGGCGGGTGTTTTCCGCTGCAGCCAGCGCCCCCTGGAGGGGAAAGTCCACCGGAGCCATTTCCCACCCTCCTGGGCCAGCCAGTCTGCAGCCCCGGGGCGGGATCGGAGTGGGCAGGGTGTACAGTGGTAGAGATGGTTCTGCAGGTCAGAAGCTGCATTCAAGATCTCGGCCCCAGGCTGCCCCGTCCATGTCACTGTTCCTGAATCGGACCCACGTGTGCCCATCCCCATCTCAGGTACGCTCTGCCCTGTGCCCCATGTGTTGTGCTTGGCTTTTACAGCGAGGTCGCTGTCAAACCGGGAGTCCATAATATTACTGAACAGGAACGGAGCCAACCACAGATCCCCGTGCGGCGCCAGATCTCCCTGTCACAACTGAGCACTACCAATGACATCACACTGCCGCAGGCACCATCCACCTCCTGTCCCTGGCTAGACCAGCCAGGGTCTCACTTGGCTTTGCGTGTGAAATGTAGATCGGGGTTCTCAGCCTTGGGCCGCGGCTCGTTCAGGGGAAGCCCCTGCCGGGCCGCGAGATGCTTTGTTTACCTGAGTGTCCGCGGGTACAGCCACTCACAGCTCACACTGGCTGTGATTCGCTGTTCCTAGCCAATGGGAGCTGCGGGAAGTGGTGCAGGCGGGTCCACCGCTTCCCACTTTGGGATTTTGGGGAAGGAGTGGAATGGGGGCGGGGCAGGGGTGTGGCAGGCCCACCGGGCAGAGGGGAAGTCGGCACTTATTGTGGAAATGAGGTATAGATTTTTAACAGTGGGGGTCATTAACCATTGGAACCACTAGCCAAGGGTCAAGGTACATTCTTCATCACTGACGATTTTTATAGCAAGACTGGATGATTTTTTCCTAATTAATCTGCTCTAGGAATTACTTTGGGGAAGTTCTCTGGCTTGTGTTAGACATGAGGTCAGACGAGATGATCACTGGTGGTCCCTTGCCTTAGCAGCAATGAATTTAGATGGATGGATGGAAGTTTATGGGGATGGATGGAAGTTTATGGGGATGAGTGGATGTACAGATGACTGGGATGGAAGGATGGATGGATGGATGGATGGATGGATGGATGGATGGATGGATAGGAGGGGATCAGTGCATGTATGGATATGCATGGGCATGGAAGGATGTCTAGGTGGCTCAGATGAATGCATGGATGGGTGGATGGGTGGGCAGGGGTGAATGGGTGGATGGAGGGATGGTCTTTTCCATCATAAGAATTACACTCACAACATTGACGCACCCTCCTTATTAAGCTCAACCTAACCTGAAATAATAACTCAGAAATAAATTGACATCAACAAACAAATATTACTAAACAAATAGCATCTGAAAACCTCAAAATTCAGAAGAAAGAGAAAGAAAGAAAGAAAGAAAGAAAGAAAGAAAGAAAGAAAGAAAGAAAGAAAGAAAGAAAGAAAGAAAGAAAGAAAGAAAGAAAGAAAGAAAGAAAGAAAGAAAGAAACGTAGGACCGGATAGGACCTCGATACATCATCTAGTCCAGTCCCCTGCAATGAGGTAGGTCTAAGTATTATCTAGACCATCCCTGACAGGTGTTTGTGGAACCTGCTCTTAAAAATCTCCATTGACAGAGATTCCACAACCTCCCTGGGCAGTTTTTTCTCGTGCTTTACCACTCTGAGAGGCAGGAATTTTTTCCTAATGTCTAACCTAAAACTCCCTTGCTGCAATTTCTGCCCATTGCTTCCTGTCCTGTCCTCAGCGGTTAAGGAGAACAATTTATCACCCTCCTATTCATAATCTTTTAGGTATTTGAAGACTGTTCTCATGTCCCCATCAGCCTTCTCTTCTCCTGACTAAACAAATCCATTTTTTTCTCCAATCTTTCCTCATAGGTCATGTGTTCTAGGCCTTTAATCGCTTTTGTTGCTCTCCTCCAGACTTTCTCCAGTTTCTCCATATCATTCCTGAAGTGCGGAGCCTGAAGATGGACACAATATTCCAGTTGAGGCCTAATCAGTGCTGAGTACAGACGAAGAATTTCGTCTCATATCTCGCTTACAACACTCCTCCTACTACCTCCCAGAATGACACTCACTTGTTTTGCAACAGGATCACATTGTTGGCTCAAATTTAGTTTTTGATATACTATGACCCCAGATACTTTTCTGCAGAACTCCTTCCCAGGCGTTCATTTCCTGTGTGCAACTGATTGTTCCTTCCTAAATACAGAGATTTGCACTGGTCCTTATTGAATTGTGTCCTGTTTATTTCAGACCATCTCTCTGGTTTGTCAAGATCAGTTTGAATTCTAACCCTGTCCTTCCAACGCTTGCAAACCCTCCCAGCTTGGTGTCATCTGAGACTTTATCAGTGTACTCTCTACGACATTATTTAATCATTTATGAAGTTATTGGCTAGAGCCTGACACAGGCCAGATCCCTGCTGGACCCATCTCATTATGCTTAGCTTTGCATCACTGATAATGACTTTCTGGGAATGGTGGAAACCCACCTTATAGTAGGTTTGTCTAGGCTACATGACCCTAATTTGTTTATGAGAAGATCATACGAGACAGTATCAAAAGCTTTACTAAAGTCCAAATAAATCACATCTACTGCTTCCCCACATCCACTAGACTTGTTACCCTGTCAAAGGATGGGTAGGTTGGGTAGACATGATTTTTTCTTGAGAAATCCATGTTAATTCCTACTTATCACCTTTTCGTTTAGGTGCTTACAGTCTGAGTGTTGGATTATTTGCTCCATTCTCTATCCAGGACCAAAATATAGAGGACTGGTCTATACCCTTTTCCGAGCCTCTGGGATCCCTCCCCTTGTCCAGAAAGTTCGGAAAGATAATCACAAATGGCTGAGAGCTAGAGAGAGAGAGAGAGAAAGAGAGATGTATAGATGGGTTTTATGGGGATAGATAGATAGATAGATAGATAGATAGATAGATAGATAGATAGATAGATAGATAGATAGATAGAGGGGGTGGATGGGGATAGATAGATAGATAGATAGATAGATAGATAGATAGATAGATAGATAGATAGATAGATAGATAGATAGATAGATAGATAGATAGAGGGGGTGGATGGGGATAGCTAGGTAGACAGATAGATGGATTCTGCACTTGCACTGCTGCTGAGATCCCTATCGGCCTCTGGGGCTGAGCATAATTTAAGACCTGGGCCGACAGTTTCTCTTGGTTGCTGAGGGCTTTAAATCCTGCCTTCGGCATCCCCGGGGTGCCCCAGACCCAAACCAAGAGAACCAAGATCTTCCCTAAAGCAGCTTCTCCCATCCCAGCTGGTGCGGAATTCTCCAGCAAATTGTTATTTTGACCCCGCAAACCCCATGGGCCCCCCGTGCGAGGCAGCGGCACAAGGGCGGGTGTGCACAGGGCTGTGGTGAGCAGGAGCAGGGAGGGGCGTTTCCCTGGGGAGCCGGGGAGCCTGCACCCGTTTGGGGAGGGCATTTTAAATGGGCTGGCGGCAAACTGAAGATGGGGCAGGATGGGGCCAGGCCAACGGCTGGAGAAAGCGTCTGGCGGTGAGAGACTGGAAGAGCTCAGCTCGCTGTTCCTGGGGTGGGGTCAGCGCTCGGGGCACAGGGACCTTCGCGGGGAGATGACGCCGCGTTCCAGGAATCTCTTCAATCGAATGGGGAACGGCAGAGCCAGATCCCATCAGGAGAGCTGAAGCCCAACCAGATCAAACCTAGGAAACCCCCGTGTAGGGGATTAATCAGGGAACCTGCTCCCTGGGGTAGGGGGCTTCTCTGGCTGGCATCAGACCCACGCTGGGAGAGGCCTGCCGAGAACACCAGTGAGGGGGCTGAGTCTGAGGGACTGGGTGAGGTTCTCCAGCCTAGTCACTCAGGGGGGTGGAGTGGACCCTGCTGGCCTGAACATCTGTGGATCTAAGCATCCAGGGGCCCAACAGACAAAGGGGGGGGAGGGTTGCCATCTGCAGTGGGGAGGCGTCAGTGCTGGCCACAGCCCAAGCCAGGGAGAAAACCAGAGCAGGAAGGAAATGCCGCCCCCCCCGCAATGCAGAAGGGGGTGTGTCTTAAAATTTCCTTCCAGGGAATCCCCACTCCTGACACATCACTGCTGAGGAATTACTTGGTAGCTGGGTACGTGACCCTGCACTTCCCAGCTCCCCCTTCCCCCCACGGCCCGCTCTATATAAACCCTGGGGCTGAGGGAGACCCACCAATCCTAGCCCCTGGATTTGAACCAAGGATGCTGCTGCTGCTGCTGCTCTCCACGGCCTGGCTCCCCTTTGCCGCAGCCTTCCTCCTACCCCCGAAGCCTCATATAGGTGAGTGGAGCTGAGAAACTGGTTGATGTCCCGACCCTGGGGGGGCTCACAGGCGGCTTGGGGCTGAGCGAGTCGCTGAGTTTTTGGTTTAGGGTCTGAAAATCCAGCAAAACTGGGGTTCCTCCCCAAATAATTTTTTTCTTCCCGAATGAAACCCCTAAAAAGATCGGATTTGAAAGCAAATATTTTTTTTATTTTTTCCCATTTCCTTTGGGGTGTTTCCTTGGACCTGAAACCATTTTTTTTTCTTTTTAGTTTCATTTTGGGGCCTGTTCTGGTGGGTTTTCACCCTTATTTTCTTTCATTCGTTGAGTTTTGAACCAAAATGCAATTGTGAAACAAAAGGTTGGTCCAGAACCAATTTTGTTTTCTTTTTCATTTGCTTTCAGGTGCTTCCTTCAACTCCCCTCCACACACCCCCCAAAATTGGGGGGTATTTTTTCAGTTGATTTCAGCTCACTTTAAAGGGTTTTTTCCCCTCTGTTTTAATCATGTCTTTAAAAGAAATACTTCAATCAAAACAAAAGGGAGATGCCTAGAATGAAAATTGCCTCCTTTGTCTGGAAAAAAAATATTTTGCAGCCAAAATAATCCTCAGAATTTGGTTCTTCAAAATAATCCTCAGAATTTGATTCTTTTGATGCCCCAAAACTGCATTTTTTGGCCAATTAATCAATTGCTTAAAACCTTTTACCTAGCTCTAGTGGTGAGATCTGGGAGATCAGGCCTACACCAGGGCGAGATAGAATTAACCGTCGGGCTCAGGAGGGTATCAGGCGATGGGACATGGGACCCGGTGAGAGGGAATCCCTGGCCTAGTTCAGAGAATGGTGATGCCCAAGGGGTGTCCCCACAGACAGACAGATGGATGGATGGATGGATGGGTGGATGGACAGGTCTATGTGGGAATAGATAGAGGTACAGTGGATACCTGTATGGGTAGGGACCAGGATGGTTGGGGTGAGGGGATGATCCAGGGGGATGCCGGTCTGGGGGCCCCAAGGGGCTGCCCCAGGCCAGCTAGGGGGCTGGGCTGAGGGATTAGGGTCTGGGGTGCACTGGGTTCTTGGTCTCACTCTCCAGACTCCCTTTTAAACCCCTCCCTGTCTCTCTCCAGAACTGATCATCGGGGGCCAGGACGCCCTGCTCAGCTCCAGACCCTACATGGCCTACCTGCAAATCGGGCCGAAGGGAAGCTGTGGCGGGTTCCTGATCCGGGAGGACGTGGTGGTGACGGCGGCTCATTGTAACTGCAACCTGGGGTAAGAAACGTGCCAGCCCCCCGGGGCTGGATTGGGGCTGGTGACCCTGGAGGGGAAAGACCCCCGGGTCCCATTCCTGGCTCCCTGGGCCAGCCAGTCTCCCACCCTGGGGCTGGATCAGAGCTGGAAATATATTGGCCCAAAGACTAGAAGAGCTTATGGGATGTGAAAATGACATATTTCCCTGGGTGCCTGCTAGATTTGAAATCCAAACCCACCAAACGAGATACAATCTCTGCCATGAAGTCTCACCACTTTTTCTCCGGTCCTGCTCACCTTGGAGGAGGGAAGGGGCTGTGCAGAGGGGCTGGGCCAACCGAGGGGCTGGGCCAACCGCCTAGGCACCATTCCGGATTTCAACATCTTCTGCGATGCCCTCAGCAACTTCTCAGGGCCCACCTACTGACCTCTGTCTCCGGGGTCATTTCCCCGGGCAGATCTGGGCTTTCTGCTACTTCTGTCCACGCCCAGTAGATGGCGAGTGTGCATTAAAAATTCTTGGGTCCTTTTGTATGTTTCATTCATTCCAGCGATTTTATTTCTGTGTTGGCCCAACCTAAGCGTCTGGATTCCCCCCTTTTTCTTTTACTATTCATTACAACCAGGTTAGGGCCTTACTTCTTCCGCCGTGGAGTTCAAAGATTCCTAGATTGCAAGATCATTGCGATCCTCTCGTATAACCTCCTGGATAACACAGGTGACAGAACATCTCCCAGATCATTTTGATCTACAGCAAATCTTTTTAAAAAATCCAGTCTTGATTAAAAGTGACCCATGATGAAGAATCCCCCATGAGCTTTGGTAACTTGTTCCACTGGTTAGTTACAGTCCCTGTTAAAAAGTCATACCATGAAACAATCATTGAGAAAGAAAAACAAACAGAATCCTTTATAGTGCCTCTGAATTTGAAATCAAATGAACTCGAGTTTCTTAGTACAGGACAGGTTTTCTAATTGTTTGATCAATCTCATGGCTGTTCTATGACCTCTTCCCAATTTATCAATGTCTTTCTTGAACCATGGGCGCCATAACTGGACAATGGGCCACTCTGAATAGCAGAGTAGTGCATTGGGCAGTCTTTTGGGGTCTCTTTGGCCAACCAGAGGGGAGAAGGAGGAAGTCCATCCTTAGATAGGTGCATAAGTTGGTCTCTGTGTTACTCAGTGGCACAACGTTAGGTAGAAATCTGCACAGGCCAGAAGCAGGGCTGGTGTCCCTTCCCAAGACCCATGATGGACCCATCCGGCCATCCAATGGGCACTAAATCCCACATGTTCTCCTCTGGGCTTTTCCAGCAACATCTTTGTCTACCTGGGAGTCCAAGACTTCATGGAACCGGGACAGAACTGGCAACGGATCCAGGCCCGTCGCTGGGTCCAGCACCCCGACTTCAACAATGAGAACTTTGACAATGACATCATGCTGCTGCAGGTACCACCCTCATCCCATCACCCCGCCCTCAGTGACCTCACACTACTGGAGGTACCGCCCCCATCCCATCACCCCGCCCCCAGTGACCTCACAGTCCTGCAGGCACCGCCCCCATCCTAGCACTCTGCCCCACAATGACCTCACACTCTCTGGACACACATCTATCCTCCACCCAGGTGGTGTTGCTCCGATACCGGTGTTGATCCGGGTCCATTCTCTCTCTCCTCCCCATGCAGCTGTGGAGCAGCGCAGAGCTGACCGAGTGGGTGCTGCCCATCCCCCTGCCAGAGGCCAATCAACACGTCAGCCCGGGCTCCAATTGCAGTGTGGCCGGGTGGGGTCAGACCGGAGTGAACACCAACACCACCGACAAGCTGCAGGAGGTGGAGCAGGAGGTGATGTCGGACGATCTGTGCAAAGAGCGGTTCTGGCATTACAACCCCACCACCATGCTGTGCGCCGGCAACCCCAACGTCAAGAAATCACCATTCCGTGTAAATATCCCCCACCCGCCCCTGGGGGTACAGCGAGCCTCTCCAGGGGAAGGAGCCTGTGGAAACCACCATGGACCTGCCCCTCCCATGCTCCACTGCCCCTAGAGGGGAGCCCCTGGTGGATCATGGGAGATGCAGCCCAGCTGGGGAGCCCAGCAGCTAGGATGTCTCCAGAGAGGTATCTCCAGTGTTAGTGCCCTTGGACAAGGCTCTGGTGGAAATGGGACAAGGAAGAGCAAAATTCCTGCTTTGAGCCAGGGGCTTATCAGCTGGAAGCCACAGAGAGGGAAGGGGAGGGTGTGGCAGTTGATTGCAGGATGACCATGGGCAGCCAGTGGGGGACGGCCAGGAGGAAGGTCCATGCGACCCTGGGATGGGGCAGCCGAGGTGTCTCCAGTAGAGAGGGAGGGTTTAATGCCGGAAGAGGAGGCTCTGGGCAGAGCTCAGCTGGAATCCGGTGCAGAGTTCTGGGCAGCCCTGTCCCGGGGAAGAGGGATCCCGTCTGGAGCAGGTGTTGAGAAGGACTGGTGGGACGATCAGGGGAGTGAAAAGCCGGTCGAATGAGAAAGGAATAAAAAACCTGGGCTAGGTTAGCCTAAAACACAAGCTGAGCAGGTGTGATTGCTCTGTAAATACATCGGGTTGGGGGAAACATGAAGGAGCGAGATGGTCACTGAGGTAAAGGACAAATCAGGGATGGGGATCAAGAGGGGTTGGAGATGAGGAGAAGGTTTCTAAGCATCAGAGGTGGGAGGTTCTGGAACAACCTCCAACGGGAGCAGCGGTGGGGAACACCCGAACCAGGATGCCAATGGAACTCGATGAGTATATGGATGGGATGATACAATGGGGCTGTCTGGGATAGTGAGGACTTGTCCCCATGACCCAGTAGGGCCTGTCCTGTTCTGTGGTCCTGTAAGGGCATGAGGCCTCTGGAATACGACTCCCATGATGCACCATAGCTAGAAATTGTTGGGCTTTGATTTTTTAGCAAAATGTTCCAGGAATTAATGTTGATGAAAAAGAGGACCGCCCCTTCCCCCACCCGCACCCCACACGTTCTGACCCTGACTCGAAAGGAAACTTTTAATTTCAATTTTCCTGAGGCGAAAATGGAAAATTCTCTTGGAAATCAAAAATATTTGATGGAAAATGTCAATGTTGTGAGAACTGCCTTTTCGGCGGGTACATCATTCTGCCCGGCTCTAGATTTCTCTCTCTGCCGACCCATTTCCAGGCTGGTTCTGTTTGGGGACCAGGGCTGGGCCTTCAGCAGCAGAGAACACCTGTCCCACCCGCAATCTGAGTTCTCCTCAGGACAGGCCGGGCTGGGTGATGTCAGTCATTGATGTTATTCTTCTTATTGGCAGGGCGATTCCGGCGGGCCCCTGGTGTGTGACGGGGTGGTCCAGGGCATCGTCTCCAATGGAAATCCGGACGGGCGGCCCCCCAGCATATACACGAGAATCTCCAAATTCATCCCCTGGATCAACGAAACTCTACAGAAGCTGAGTTAAAGGAGACACACCCCTGTAAAGGGCCAATTTTGCCATACTGGGATCCATGCTTGTGTGGTTTATATTAGAGGGACTTTTTTTTCACCGTTAAAGACGTGCCACGAATGGCTCAGTCCTGAAATCCTTTTATCGCTACAAATGCCCCTTTGATGTTTCAAATGTTGAATGTTTTGTTTTGTGCATTTTGAGCTGGAACTGACTTTTAATTATTTTCAGTATTTTATTTTATTTTTTAATTTTCCCCTCCCCCCCCCATAAGTATTTAATTATTTATTATGACTGTGATACTGAATGAAGGTTGGGAAAACCCAAAGGAAGGGAACCCGGAAAGCATTACCGAGCTACATTGGGACAAAGTGAAGACTTGTGTATTTCCAACTATTTGGAAGATATAGACAATGGACACATCTTTGAATAACCAATGGCACTTGAAGGGAAAAAATCCATTAAAAAAATGTAATAAACTGTCTTGTTTGAGCAATTCACTCTACCTTTTCCAGTACGGGCCTCTGGATTGGACGTTGCATGTGCGAACGATCCAGGGTTGGGGGAGGATAATGGGGCGGTGGGCAGGATGCAGGGAAGCTGGATTGAGCCATTAACAAAATAAGCCAAGTCAGACCATTGAGGCCTGGAACCTAGGGGGTGTTTGGATGCCCAGCAACCATTGAAACCACCAGGCGCCTAACTGCCTTCGCTGATCCGGGCCTCTAGCTCTTCCCATAAGCAGATCTCAAAGCGCTTTACAGAGGCGGTTGGGACCATTAGCCCCAGATGGGGCAACTGACGCACAGGGAGGGGCCATGACTTGTCCAAGGTCACCGGGCAGCAGAGCTGGGAACAGAACCCAGCCATCCGGAAGCAGAGGCCCGTGGTCTGGCGACTAGACCACACTGCATCGCCATAGCTCACAGCACCTGTCAGGCACTCCCAGGCCCCGCGGCCCCGCCATGGCAGAGCTTGTTAGTTTCACTTCCTGTCTTGTATCCTCTGCAATCAGCACAGACCTGATACAAACATCTCCAGCACTGAATTCCCTCCTGGCCCTTGTCATGTGGGGCAGGCACTGGGTCCGAGAGGGAAGGTCTCTGGTTGCAGGGGTGGGGTTGTAGCCACTATAGGGCTGGAATGACACCCCGCCCCACCCTAACACCCAGTCCCACCAAATCCAGTAGCGGTGGGGCAGATACAGACAGAATCGATCTGTGTGTCTCCACGCTCCCCCTCTCGGTCTGGTAACAGGCCAGCGTTCCCCAGTACTGGGCTGGTGACACAAGAGAGATTCCCAGAGCTGCCCTCAGTCTCCACCCCGACCCGCTGCAAGACCACTCCTTCAATAGACTCCTCCATTCCAAGTCCAGAAGGGATCACGGTGCTCCTCCCGTCTGGCCCCTGCGTAGCCCCGGCCCTGGGACGTCCCTGAGCTAATCCCGGCTCGAGCGAGCGCAGAGCTGTGGGAGAAACGTCCCGGCTTGAGTTACAAGTCTCCAGGGATGGAGAATCCAGCCCGGCTCTTGGCAGCAGCATCTCCGAGCCTGACCCTGGCCCAGCCAACCAAGAGATTCAAATGGCCAATTCCCAGGCAACGTCATTCAGATCCCTGGGCGGGGCGCTCCGGCCCTCGCAGTACGGGGGGGGGGGGGGGGGCAGAGGAGAGGGGCTGATGGTCCCCTCTGGTTGTCACTTCTCTGGCTCTAGGAACATCTCAGCATTGACACGAGAGAAACCTTCCCACCTCCACGTCACAGCTCAGGGCAGAAAGCTGTTGTATCTTTCCTCTCCAAGCTGGCCGGTGTAAGACGGGGCCCTAGACGATCCCCAGGGTCACTTCTGGCCTTGGAATCTAGGAAGCCAGGAATTCTTCTCAACTGCCCCCCGCCCTGAGTGGGGGTGTGAGCTGGGAGGAGGGACATGGGTCAGAGAGACCAGATCCCCCCATCTGTGAGCATCTATTCCTGCAGACCCCTTTGATGAGGGGGGGATGGGTAATAATGTGTCTGATTCTCAACCCCCCTGAGCCAGCCAGTCCCCCTGCCCAGGCCAGAGAGAAGCCAGCATCCCCAAAGGGAAAGCCCCATGTCTCATTCCCGCCCCCCCCCCCCCGAGCCAGACAGTCCCCACACCTCCTAGAGATGATAGAGATGAAAACTGGTTCCGATGTAGCGGCGAGGGGGGAGGGGACTATAGAGATATGGATAGACAGAAGCTTATGTGTATGGGGAGAGGTGTGTGGAGAGACATAGATAGATAGATAGATAGATAGATAGATAGATAGATAGATAGATAGATAGATAGATAGATAGATAGATAGATAGATAGATAGATAGGAGGGGTGGATGGGGATAGATAGATAGATAGATAGATAGATAGATAGATAGATAGATAGATAGATAGAGGGGGTGGATGGGGATAGATAGATAGATAGATAGATAGATAGATAGATAGATAGATAGATAGATAGATAGATAGATAGAGGGGCTGGATGGGGATAGATAGATAGATAGATAGATAGATAGATAGATAGATAGATAGATAGATAGATAGATAGATAGATAGAGATGGATGCATAGATGGATGGATGGATGGAGGTGGTGGGGATAGATGGATAGACAGGAATTGCCTGGAGAGATAGATCGTGATAGGATAGATCGATGGATGGGGATGGGAAGAGACAGATCAATTTCTTGTCACTAGAACTATTTTAAACCTGTCCCATTTTTGTCCCAGAAGTTGAACCTCTGGAACCCGGGCAGCTGATTTCTCAGGCTCTTTCCTCCTTGTAGTTCCCTCTGCATCTCTGTCTGAGCAGGCAGGGACTCCTCAGGCCTGAGGGGGTTAATTCCCTGCTGGCACCCACCAGATCCTCATTCTGCAGGAAATCACCAGCCTAGAGCATTAATATAAGCCCAGCTTCCCTTGTAGGGGTCAATTCCCTCCTGGCCTCGGCAGATGCAGCGGCTGCTCTGGATTTCACGGCTCAAGTTGATCTGTCGGTCACTGAATTGCTGTTTGTAACTTCATTTTATTCATTGCTGGCTACGAAGCAGGGAGCGAAAGGCCGCCGGCCGCGCGGCAGGGCCGGGGAGGTGGGAAGGAGGCGATCGGCACTAATGTTTGATCTGCGATCAGTTCGGCGTAGCTGTGGCTGTGTTCCCTTCCCACTGGCATTGCTGGTGCGGGGAAGAGGTGTGTATGGAGCAGCAGGTGGCCACCCCGGGGGAACAAAGCCATGGGAAAGGCCCAGTGAGGAGGGGAAGGCTGGAAGTAACGCCAAGGATCTCCCATAAAGAGTCACTTGACCTGCTGACACGGGGGGGGGGGGGGGGGAAGTGACAAACAGCTGGGTCCCCCCAGGGTTTGCCTCGTCTCAGTTTCCTGGGAGGAAATAACCCAGCTGGTTCCTGGGCAAAGAGGTAGTCTAAGGGTTGGGATTTCCAAGGAAGCCAACAGGAGCTGGCTTCAAACCTGGCTCCTAACTCCCCTAGGCTCCCTGCCTTGATGCTCATGGGTTGGGGGCTGCCTGAAGGTAACAAAGCCTGGGAGGGGGGGCTCAGCCTAAGGGGGCTCAGCCCCTCGGCAAAGCAGGACCTACATCTGGGCCTCTCCAAAGGACAGACGCGATGCAGCTCCGGCCTCTGCAGCGATTCCCAGCGGGCTCAGGGCTCCAGCGGCCTCATCGTCTCCTGTATCCAGGGGATGAAGGTGGAGACTCTCGTGTACACTCCAGGGGAGGCCCTCTTCGGGGATCCCCAGGAGACGATGCCCTGGGCTCTTTTCCCGCACACCAGGGGGCCCCCAGAGTCGCCCTGCGAAATGAAACAAGCCACAGATGGAGAACAGCTCAGGAAGTCATTTCTCACCGATGCGCCGCTCAGTGACACCCCCTGGTCTCAGTGTCACCCCACAATGTCCACCCAACTCTCCTTGCACCCCACGGCCCAGCTGATCTAAACACCCCACCTGCTCCCCTGTCCAGCTGGTCTCTGCCTTCCCCCGAGACAAGCCCAGTTCTTCCCCCTTTCATTTGTACAGCACCGAGCACAGTGGGGGCCTGATCCCCTCCGGCTGCGTGTAGGCCCGACTGCAACACCAGCAGCCTCATTCATAATCACGACTGATCGAGGGAGCTTGAAGCCAGCAGTTGATTCACCTTAAAAGGGGCTTTGTCCTTCTTCAGATCCCCCCCGCACAGCATGGTGCAAGGATCATAGTCAACGTAGGTCACGTCGGGATTTTTCAGACACACGTCATCCTTCAGCACCTTCACCTTCACCTGGTGGAGCGTGGTGACGGGGGCCGATTTCCTCTCCCTGCTGGTTCTGCCCCAGCCGGCGACGCTGCATTTGGTCCCTGGTTTCACTCTCTGGTGGGGGCGGGGCAGGGTGACGGTTTTCACCCATCTGTTCAGCTTCACTGGCTCTGCCAGCTGGGCCACAAGAATGATGAACAGCCAAGTGAGGGTCACACTCAAAGACAGACAGACACACCCTGTTCCCAGCAAAACCCCCAAGACCATATGGCTACTGGGGGCGGGGTGATGGGATGGGGGCGGTACCTGCAGCAGTGTGAGGTCACTGGGGGCGGGGTGATGGGATGGGGGTGATATCTGCAGCAGTGTGAGGTCACTGGGGGTGGGGTGATGGGATGGGGGCGGTACCTGCAGCAGTGTGAGGTCACTGGGGGTGGGATGATGGTATGGGGCACAGTCTGCAGCAGTGTCAGGTTAATTGGGGTGGGGGATGGGATGGAGGTGTTACCTGCAGCAGTGTGATGTCACTGGGGGCGGGGTGATGGGGTGGGGGTGGTGCCTGCAGCAGTGTGAGGTCACTGGGGGTGGGGCGATGGGGTGGGGGCGGTACCTGCAGCAGCATGATGTCGTTGTTCGTGGTCTCGATGTCGTATCGCGGGTGGAGGATCTGGCGCCGCACGAGGATCTCTTGTTGGCTCCGTTCCTGTTCACTAATATTATGGGCTCCCAGCTTGACAGTGATGTTGCTGCAACAGCCAAGCACAACCCATGGGGCATGGGTTGGGGGAACGTGGCGGGGGGGGGGCACGTCTTTCCGATTCATGAAGAGTGATATGGAGGGGGCAGGGCAGCCTGGGGCTCTCAGGCTGTGAGCACCGACTCAGCTTCTCGTCTGCAAAAATGTTTACACCATCCCCCGCCTGGCCAAGGCTCACCCGCCCCAGGGCCGGGGACTGGCTTGCTCGGCGAAGGGCGGGGGGAGGCGGGCGGAAATGGCACAAGCAGCCTGTCCTCTCTAGGGCAGCAGCACAAAGTGTCTCCCCCAGCCCCTTGTGCTGTCCCCCTGAGCTGCATCACCCCCCATTGTTCTCCAGGCCCGTGGGTCTCATCTCCCCTGCAGCCCAGAGAACAATCCCTGCCTAGATCCACACAGGGGTCTACGCCCTGCTGCCCCCGCAGCCCGGAGCCCTGCAGAGCTGTCCTGGAGCTGTGAGCCCCTCCCTGCCCCAATCAGGTCAATGGGGCCAGACCCCAGCTGGGGTCACTGGCCGTAGCCCCATTGATTAACCATGCGCTGGATCTGGACCCTAGAGGCCCGTCGACGCCCCCTGAGCAGATCAGACCCCTGGGCTCTGCTCTCCCAGCCTGTCGCACTCACTGCTCCGTCCCTGCGACCCACGATGGCACCAGAGCTCCCGGCTCCCCCATCACCCGCTACCCCCGACCTGTCCCCACATCCCCAGCACAGAGGCGCTTACCATCCATTGCAGTGAGCGGCCGTCAGCACGAAGTTCTCCGACACCAGGAACCCTCCACAATTAAAACTCTTTTTTCTGCGTCGTATTTCCAGATGGGCCATGTAGGGTCTGGAGTGGGGCTTTGCTTCCTGTCCCCCGATGATCTCACCTGGAGGGGAGACCAGGTTCATACAAAGAGCCCATTGTCTCCCTGGGGCCGAGCTCCCCGTCCCAAAGGGGAGTCCCCATAACCTCATCCCACCCCCTGTGATGCTCTCCCTGGGGGAGCCCTGTGCCTGGAACCCTGCCCCCTCCTCAGCTGTGCCCCACACTGGACACCCCATGGGGCCGGAGGGTAAATCTAAAGCTCTGCCCTCGCTGGGTTGCGAATCGGTTTCAAACGCACCGAGAGTGGGTCACTAATCGCACCGCCTGGAGGTAGCAGCTTTAGGGGCCAGTATCACCCCGGTTTAAGCCAGACAGCCTCCAGACGAGACGGGGTGAAGAATGGGACAGTCTGTTGCCCGGTGCTGGTGTCACTGTTTTTGCCCTTCCCAAGCTCTTCCTTACGTGGGCGGTGGTGACCCGGATCGATATCGGTGCTGGGTGAGCCCACATGACGTTCCGGACCCCCACGTTAACCCCACTGCAGGACGGCGATACACTTTGTACCAAACATGCCTTGTGAGGTCTCCCTCACCGCGGGTCTCTGCAATCTTACTGGCTGAGTCTCTTTCAATCCGTTTCCATCCCCCCATGCTGCTTCCTTTGCACTTCCGGTGTTGTGAGTGCCGCGGTTAGAGAGAGAAAGGGAGAGGTGATTGGGGGGGGGAGGGGTCTGCTCCCCTTATTACAGGTCTTTCTCTTCTTCCAAAATCATCTCCAGCTGAGATTGAGAAGGCAGAAAGTCTGCGCAGACAGTAACACTGAGCTCTCTCTTTGTCAAGACGTCCATTTTTCACCCACCTCTTTCCTGCCCAAGAAAGGCCACTTAACCAGGCCATGGTCCGTTTGATTACATTAACACCTGGCTGAGGTATTGACTAGCCGTTTGTCTCTGGGGCACTGCTTTGTGGTTGCGCCCCAGACTTGAAACCTGTCTGAGCAACACCGTGCAAGAAAATCATATAACTTTACATGCCGCACATATTTTACCAGAACAATAATGATCAGCAAATTATGAGTTTTCAGATGACACCGCACAAGGCATGCTTTGAATAAAATGTATCATAGTCCTGTAAAAGGAGTGAACATAGGGGTACAGATTGTCACAGACCCCTAGATACCACCCACTGACCCCAATCCCTGAGAGCCCCCCATTCACCCCAATGTCCCAAGGGCCTTAATCCCAGCCATACTCACCAGCCCAAGCCCCGGGGGGCAGGAGAAAGGCCGTGGGGAGCAGGAGTAAGATCTGGGCCTGCATGTTTGGAGTCAGCGCAGGGATGGTGAGTCTGCCTCAGGCCTGCAGGCTTTATAGATTCAGCTTGGGGAGGGGGGCAGGAAATCTAAGTGTCACCCACACTCTCATCTAAATGCCGGGCTCAGGCGTCTCAATTTCTAACCACAGCCAACTACACAGGCCGGGGGGAAGAACAGGCCGTACATGAGCCGGGGATCCCGCACAACTGGCTGGACCCTACATGGCTGGCTCCCAGCACAGCTGGATGGATGCTGCACCACTGGATGGAGAAGACACCACTGGGCACATCTGGGGCTCAAACTCACCTGGCTCCATCCTCGCTCAGCTCCCCGCCCCCGTCTCTGTGATGGGGGCTGTGGGTGACAGCGACTGATCTCCCC